>CM068367.1:546162338-547362338 GCA_034769895.1 Magicicada septendecula | reverse complement strand
TTGAGAAAAAACTTACATTTACCAACAAAAATATACCCTCCGATATATTTGATGGTACTGGTGTATATAGACTTAATTGTTCTGATTGCGCACAGTTCTATATAGGACAAACAGGTCGTTCTTTCAAATTACGCTATAAAGAACATATCCCACGCTCCAAGTCAAATGTAATAAGATCCACATTTGCAGAACGTTTGAGCTCATATAACCATAATATAAAGAGTATTAATGATAATTTGGATATCCTACATAAATGTAAAAAGTCACTAAGGCTGGACACCCTTGAAAGGTTCGAGATATATAAAGCCATAAAGAAGGATCACAATCGTATCCTAAATGAGAAAGCAATACATACCAATAATGTTTTATTTAATAGAATCGATCTTATAGATCGAGAAATTGGCTATATCAGATCGATAAATTGAACCAAGGTCAAACCGGCATTGATTAGTCTTACCGTGGGGGCGTTCCTGTACAGGTTCGTTTGCGGCCGCGTGGTTTTATATTTTATTGTTGTATTGTTATTTTATTGTGATATAGTTTATTTATTATTTATATAATGTTATGTGTTGTTTTTAAAATTTTTTAACATCTGACGAGATGTATATGCATCAAAATGTTTTAACTTAATTCATATTCCGATCTGGATGATGACACCAAATGGTGTCGAAACTCGAGTCATCTTAAAAGGATTTTAAGAAACGTTGACAGAAGGTAATTAACCTATATTATAGTCTTAATCGTTTCTGGAGGCAAGAAAAATGTTTAAACTTATTTATCTCTTAATCGTACAATGAACTCAAAGACAATTAAAGACATTTCTGTTCTATTTAAAAGTAAGAGCCAATGTTTATTGTAAAGTAGAATTAAAATCATAGATGTTTTAGAAATACGATTAACGTAACAAGAGCTCAAATTAGTATTGAAATAAAATGAATACAAAGCATTTAAATGAAAACAATTAGTGTTTGAGATAAATCAATACTGAGAAACAAAAGATAAATTCAATAACTATTATTATTTGAGTACATTACAATATATAAAAAGATATTTAAATATTGATATTTTGAAACACATTAATTGACTGAGTAGTATGGAAATGAGATTTTCCTTTAATACAATAATTAGTAGAATAGAATATTTAGTCAGTAAGGATGTATATAGCCTTACGGCATAATAACCAATAATAACGAATGTTTTTAAGTCGAAGTAAGTGCCATGTGCACAATTTTATTAATATCAAATAAATTTGAAATACCGTTACAAGTTACATAGAGTTCTTATTGCAGATACACCTGAAACTCAAATTAAATGATATAGTGTTACATAATTTGTCAATCTTGAACGTGAGACCAGTCACGCCTATTTTTATGTATATCGTATTGTTGCATAAGAAATATCGCTTCCAACGTGGAGCATCACAAATGTAAATTATATTATATTTACAACGTTATATCGTTGCATAATATGGCGTCCCAGATCGTGGGGCTCCGCAAAAACAAATAAATTTATATTTATGCAATTATGTATCGTTGTAAAATATGTCGCCCTGGACGTGGGGCACGACATGCCTAAATTTATGTACAAAAAGTTTTTACATAAATTGTAGCCCATGAACGTATGGCCCGATCCCCATCATTTAACTATTAAAATTTTTTATGTAGCTAAATGGTTGCTCTAAAATATAAAGAGTGTGTTAAATGAAAAATGTATAATATGTAATTATTATTTATATTAAACAGTAACTGAATGTAATGTTAAGTGTTGTGTAATCACACAGCTGGCGCCCACAAATGATATTGTTTGTCTATGTAACAGATGTAACTGTAATGAGTATTAATAATAACTATGAATAAAAATACAGAAATAAATAAATAAGTAGGGAACGGTTATCAATAATAATTGTTAAAGGATTACTACTAAATAAATATTTTAATAATACTTCAACATGACGACTCCAGGAAATTTAGACGTAGAGGCATTCCAGACGATGATGCGTGCCTGGGTCGATGAATTAAGCACAAAACAGACAGAAAATTTAAATAAACAGACAGAAAATTTAAATAAACAGACAGAAAATTTAAATGCTAGAATAGACGAACTAAAATAAATAAATACAAAACAAACAGAAAGTGTAGAAAATAAATTAGAGATACAGTCCGAAAATTTTAGACAGGACACCATAAAAATCACAGAGAGTCTAGAAGAGTTAAAAATTGATAATCTTGAAATAAAACAAAGTATAATTGACAGTAATGCCCAGTTAACCGAAAAAATTGGTGACACCAACATACGTATTGATACTCTAGAGAATAATTTTAAACAAGCCTTACATGAACAAGTTGTACGGATTGAAAATAAACAAAAAGAATTACGTCTCGAGTGGAGAAAAGATTTAAAAGAAACACATAAACAAATAAATGATACTTTAACTACTATAACACGAGAACAAGATAATAAAATTCAAACTATTAATAATGTATCGCAAGCAAATACCAGTAAACTTAGAGAAATAGAAACACGTACTGTA
This sequence comes from Magicicada septendecula, assembly GCA_034769895.1. Taxonomy (NCBI): domain Eukaryota; kingdom Metazoa; phylum Arthropoda; class Insecta; order Hemiptera; family Cicadidae; genus Magicicada; species Magicicada septendecula. Next base: position 547,359,808 of record CM068367.1, on the reverse strand, counting down.
GTTATTGAGAGTAAAATTGAAGAAACTATGAAGGACCGTTCGGGAGACGTATCACATATGAAAGAAGAAATTCAAGAGGAAATGAACCAGCTACGAAGTGAGTTAAGAAGACGCCAGAACCAAATGACCATATTTCCTACACCAACGGAAGAAAGGAGCAGACTTAAGTTCTCAGGTGGTAAAGGGGAGAACAGTATGAAATTCCTAGCTAGAGTAGAGAAGGAAATAGAAAAAATTGGGAGTGCAATAAATGACGACGAGAAGATAGACTTCGTCACGCGATATCTTAGAGATTCAGCCAGCCAATGGTACTCTATTATTAGAGATAACGTCAGTACATATCAGCAGTTTCGTGAGGCATTCGAAAACCGATACTGGAATCTACATACCCAACGACAAGTACGGGATCAACTCGAATATGGAAAGTTCAATGCACAAGGACAGCAGAGTATTGAACAATACACAATTACGCAAATAGAACGTGTAAAGCATCTTAAACCTAAATTCTCAGAATACGAAATTGTTTCAAAATTATCTTACCATTTTCAGCGTGATATACAGTTAGCAGTTTATACGCAGGGAATTAAAACCATAGAAGAATTTTTAATCCTTGTGACACAGTCGGAGAATATCAATAAAGGTAAGAACACACAATACTGGGAACAAAAACACGCAAATCACCATCATAATTATCACAGAGATGACAAGAAAGCAATACAAAACACTACACCGCACAGTGATAATTACAAAATAAATTATTCGCCACCAATATACAACACTACAACGCACACAGCTAGAGAGACTGAACGAATAAATACAGCTAAACGACAAGGAGACGTTGTATGGTCGTCCAATCGTAAACATTTTTCAAAACCAGCTGACAAACGCGTTGCCGCAGTACGAGGGTACGACGAAAAAAAACTGAAGAGAGAAAGCCAAGAAATGAATGAGATGGAGACAGTAACATTCCACAGCCGGCCGTCTACATCAAGGGCGTCACAATGACTGAATAAACGGAAGCAAAATTATAAAATAAACAACATATACCCCTGCGATATTAGGGAGGACTTATTAAGCACTGAACATGATATAAAGCGAGACGCGCAGCAAACACAATGCCCTATTGTGACTGTGAGCATAAACAGGTGTAAAATACAGATGCTAGTTGACACAGGCAGCCAGCTGTCAGTTCTTAACGCTGCGTGGGTTCAACGCAACAAGAAATATTTTAAAAATACTGCAATTTTGCCCGTAAATAATTTAAATATTACAACAGCTACCAATAAAAAAGAAAGAGTTAAACAACAAGCATATATAACTCTAACATATAAAAATCTAGAATTAGAACATCCCATGATAATTATGCATAAATTGATTTATGATGGAATTTTAGGTATCGATATACTAAATACAATAAATGCTAAGATTAATATTAATGATAATACAATTGTGTGTAAGTATAAAAATGTTCAATATGAATTAAACATGAACAGCGAGGAAGAAGAGTGCAAGGTAAGTGAAACACCTATTACTTTGTACAAGCCACAAATACAATATGGTCCAACTCGACATGTGAATGCGGTAGATGAAGGGATGACGACACAGGAAGAAGAGAAACTGCACGAATTAATAGAAGAATATAGTGATGTATTTAGTGAAGTACCGACGCAGACGACAGTATACGAGCACTCTATAGTTGTGTCAGACCCTACGAAAGTCATTAGGAAGACATACCCTATCCCAATGCGATATGAGGAAGAGGTTGAACTGGGAATTCGGCGTATGATCGAATTGGAGTCATAGAGCGATCGAACAGCAACTTCCTGAATCCTCTAGTGGTAGTGAAGAAGAAAAATGGTGAGATACGTCTATGCCTTGACATGAGGGAGCTGAACAGCATTGTATTAAAGGAGTATGACTGTGCGCCAACTGCGGACGAATTATTTACTAAGTGTGAAGGAGCGAGGTATCTGACGAAGCTAGATTTACGCTCAAGTTTCTGGCAGATTCCAATTCGTGAAGAGAATAGAAAGTACACTGCTTTCCTGTATAAAAATAAATGCTACCAACACAGGGTAGTGCCCTTCGGATTAAGCACGAGTTTAGCAGCCATCGTAAAGTGTCTACAAAGAGCCCTAGGACCTGAAGTGGAACCCTACACCATGATATTTGTAGATGATATCTTAGTTGTATCTAAAACATTAGACGAACATATAAAACATCTAAGCATGATATTCCACAAGTTTAAACAAGCGAACATATCCCTTAACCTAGACAAATGTGAATTTATCAAATCCTGTATCCAATTCCTAGGTCACATTATTTCATCCTCTGGTATTCAACCCGATCCTATCAAAATTTCCAGCATAACTAATTTCCCGATACCCGGAAATCTCAAAGAGTTAAGAGCATTCTTAGGACTAACCGGATACTACAGAAGATTCTCACCGTTATATGCAAGGTATACGCAAAAGCTCCTAGAGCTGACGGAGAAAGAAAAAAAATGGAAATGGGAGAAGAAACATCAAGATACCTTTAACCAAGTGAAAGAGTTGTTCATCGAAAATATTATGTTACATCATCCTCAACGAGAAGGAAAAGTCGTAATATACTCCGATGCTAGTGACTACGCAGTAGGAAGTGTACTGTATCAACAAGATAATACGGGAGAGCACCGAGTTATTGCCTACGCCAGTAGAGTCTTCAAAGGAGCTGAAAAACACTACTCCACATCAGAAAAAGAAATACTTGCTATAGTGTACGCTCTTAAGCAATTCAGATAATATGTTTATGGTACTCATTTTGAGATACATACTGACCACCAAGCATTATCATTTCTATTGAAATGCAAAGTAACAAATGCCCGATTATTAAGATGGATTTTAGCCATTAGCGAATACTCATTCACCATTAAATACTGTAAAGGTAAAGACAATATTATAGCTGATACACTAAGCCGATACATCAAAGAAGAATGTGAAGAAGTTTATGAGAGTGAAAAGAAAGAAGTACGATTGTTATCAATTAAATTCAAAGAGAATGATGAAGTAAAACAAATGCTGAAAAACTTAGCACATCAACAAGATTTGGACGTGACGATAAGGGAGATGAAGGACCAAGAACAACTACCAAATCATTATAAGGTACTTAATGGAATTCTTTTCAGGTTAGTAAGACAAGACTGGAAGATAGTACTAACGAATGACATGCTACAAAAATTAATTCAACCAGCACATGAGAGTTTAGCACATGCTGCCGCTCTGAAATGTTATCTGAGTCTACGAGAAGATTTTACAATTAATAATATGTATCGGAAGATAAATAAGGAGGTAAAAAAGTGTTATGAGTGTCAAACGGCGAAAGGGCCGAATTTACACACATACGTAGGAATGCAGAGCATACAGAAGGAGGACAAGGGAGAGCTAATTGCAGTGGATTTTCTGGGACCACTACCACGATCAAGTCGAGGTGTGAAGCACATATTGGTATGTATCGATGTGTTTTCCAAGGCAGTCCGACTGTACCCAATTATGCGACCCACAACCAAAGTTGTTCTAAAGATACTACTGCAGAAATATATTCCGTCATATGGAAAAATGAAGAAGGTACTCAGTGATCAAGGTGTACAATTCCAAAGTGAAAAATGGGAGAGGACGTTAAGGGAAAATGGAATACAACCTGTACTCACATCCATAAGACATCCTCAAGGAAACCTTGCTGAGAGAGTTAACAAAGAATTAGGTAAATATTTACGAATATATTGCCATGATCAACACAATAAATGGGCAGAATATTTACCATTTCTTGAAAAAGCCATTAATGAAAATTATAGTGAAGCAACAGGATACACTCCAATGGAATTAGAAGAAGATAAGAAGCCAAACAGATTTTGGACTAAGTATATAAACAAACCTAATAACCAAAATGTACCTGTACCGATAAGTGTGAAAATTGAGTACGCACGAGATAACAAGAGAGTAGAAAGATTTAATCTAACTCACAAGCTACAACAATTCAACGTGGGAGAAAGTGTACTACTCATAGCTAATCCAGTGGGAAAACGGAGTGATAATACGGCGAAGAAATTCTTCAGACTTTATAATGGACCGTATACGTTAAGACAGCGAGTAGGACAACACACTTTCATCGTATATGATGAGATACAGAAGAAAGAAATTGGTAAATTCCACGCAACGTCATTTAGGAAGTTTTACACATGAAAACAACGAGGTAAATGAAACCAGTCAGATCAGCTGTTTGTTGAAGCCACCCTACTACAAGGTCACGAGCAGTGAGCGTATAAGGAGGGGAGGTAAGACATTTGTATACACTCCAATTAAGGGTGAAATGACGAATATTATTCTTTATTATTTGTTACATTTTTTTTCCAAGTGTAATAATAATAAAATAAAATAAAATAAAAAATTTAATAAATAAATTTATTAATTTTTTTTTTGTTACAAGCAGAGGGATAATGCGACAGTACAAATAAGTGATGTACTGAACATTGTATATAAAAATTTAAATATACCTAATAAACTGTAAATAATTAATAATGTATTAGAAATAAGCATGTCAGGGATTGCAAGCTTGGCTCAGACAAAAATATGAAGAACAGGTGTTTCGACCTGAATCGACGTGCACACACACACAAATGTAACTGAAAGTATGTACATCAGTATTTTGCTAGTGTGTGGGAACGCAGGTCTATGCAGGCGAGTTTACCACCCCAAGATGAATAATTGCATAATTAATGTTTTTCCGTAATTATTCATAAATTATAATTAAGAAGTAAAATCCAAAAACACAATAAAATGTAAGAAAATTTACTAAATACTGTGTACGAAAACCATGTGAAAGTGCCACACCGTACGAGTGTAATAGTGAAATAACTGTGTACAAATCGAAAGGGTTAAGTTGCAATGTCCAAAATTACAGTGAACATGTGTTGAAAAAATAGTTATAAGATAAGTATAAGAGTATAGTTACAGGACTCTGCAATTCGCAGAAATATAAAAAATAGCGAAATTGACAAAGAGTGGGGGAACTGAATCCAGAGACAGTTTCTGACAAGTCGATTTCGTACCACTGCAGGTGTCGAACAAGACATGGGTATAAATAGGACACACAAGCTACAGTGGTTCTCTTTCTTAAATCATCCACAGTGCAGCGGGAGCTTCTGCCCGTCCGCACAGAATATTTAAATTTTTGTAAATAATTTCATACAGTTATGTAATTGGATTGTAAAACAAACTGCTTTTAAATAATAACAAAATTACATAAGAAGATCCACATAAGAAGATCCATTGACGTCAGAAACAGCACGAGGAGAAGTTCCAGAGAGTGATACGACACTGGACAGAAGAGCGAGTCGACGCTGGACAGAAGGAGCGAGTCGACGCTGGACAAGAGGAGCGATTCGACGCTGGACAAGAGGAGAAGAGCGAGGCGGCGCTGGACAAAAAGCGAGTCGACGCTGGACAAGAGGACGCTGGAGTGCGAGACGAGGACGACTACAGATGGATCAAATGATCGAGTATGATTGACGACAATAAGGTGATAAACAACTTATTTATCTCTTAATCGTACAATGAACTCAAAGACAATTAAAGACATTTCTGTTCTATTTAAAAGTAAGAGCCAATGTTTATTGTAAAGTAGAATTACAATCATAGATGTTTTAGAAATACGATTAACGTAACAAGAGCTCAAATTAGTATTGAAATAAAATGAATACAAAGCATTTAAATGAAAACAATTAGTGTTTGAGATAAATCAGTACTGAGAAACAAAAGATAAATTCAATAACTATTATTATTTGAGTACATTACAATATACAAAAAGATAATTAAATATTGATATTTTGAAACACATTAATTGACTGAGTAGTATGGAAATGAGATTTTCCTTTAATACAATAATTAGTAGAATAGAATATTTAGTCAGTAAGGATGTATATAGCATAAGCCTTACGGCATAATAACCAATAATAACGAATGTTTTTAAGTTTCATTAAATCTTCGCTGATTTCTTCTTTATTTTTGTCTAATTTTTCCGTCATACTGTTCATCATTTGTTCCATGAATTTATTCCAATCTGGTCCTCCACTGGCTTCTTCTTTTCCCGTCATTTCTATTTCTTCCACTGAAGATACCTCCTTCTCTTCCACGTCGATCTCTTCGGCCTCCGCCGCGCGTTTCTTCGACGTAGCTCTTCTGTGCATTTTCCTTATCTTCTAACAACTGCCGGCTGAAAATGAGTGACCTGTAATACAGTTATTAAAATACAAATTTATTATTCTTCCTTCTTGTTTCAGCCCGAAACGTTGGTGCGCCAATCTGTAACAATATATAAGAATAGTGTCCGTCTTGTTCAAACCCCGCGATGGAAACCAATCTATAACAATACGATTAGTTTTGGGGTGTGGAGTTGACTTGTAAAGTCCCACGTTGCAGGCGTTAATCTGTAACAATCCAATTTGTGTTGTGACTTTATGTCTGTGGGTCTTAAAGGCCCACGTTGGATGCGTCAATCTATAACAATCCAGAATAGTTACGGGTGTATTTTACGAACTGTGGATAACGAAATAAGTTACCCTTCAAAACTTGGTTGTACTTGTCAATCGGCTCGTAAATGTCCTTATGTTGTGACTATTAATTATATTAGTTATTGTGTTGTCGTTCAGTATTCGTTGATTAGCAACGATTTTATAGGAACGAGAATGTAGTATGTCACCGTCCGTTTGAAATCGGCGCGTGAATAATATTTGTTTAGTAGTGGTCAAATAGATCGTGTAAGCAGCCCACTGGATCTACTTTCGTCTCTGGATGTCCTTGCGCCGTCCTCAAATTTCCTCTTCTGGTTCCTGTAATTAATAGTCTTTACAATTACTTTATTGAAATAACTAGGACTGGTGCGATTGACAAATTATCTCTTTTATTCGTAATTTCTTTGAAACATTGGTCAAATTACCGTTTCATTATTCGAGGATTTACAATTGGACGAGTTCGTCCGCCGTAACAAATAGTTCGTGGTAACAGAAAAAATTTACAATATATATATTTTATGTTTCTCAGGTAATGGGTACTTGGAGTTGCTAGGAAAGATAGGAAATATGCTTCTATTTAAAAATACAATGCATTACAAAATATAATTACTTCTTATCGACTAACAAAATGTATATAATAATGTTTTTCAAAGTTGTTCGCTTAGAGTTTGCAACAGTGCCTACAGTAACAAACATGGCGGACTATAGAGTTCTCGCCTCAGAAAAATACGTTCTTTAAATTCCAATTAAAGTGTTTTAAATAAAGTCTTAGTTATAGCAGTTTATAATAATAGTTGGTATATATCCTCCTTTATCTGGAAACAGCTGTTTTTAGTGGAAATTGTGTTGTGATGTTATGTAGTATTCTGCTGGAATTAACCAAAATTTCTCACCGTTGCTGTGTATATACGGGATGGACGCTTTTGGAGTGGTATCTATTTTCTCATATTCCCGTTAGTGTGTTGGTTTATCTTGGTTCTGGTGTCGTGTCATGTGTTGTAGATCTTTTCGGTATTATTTTTTATCGGAATCGCCTCTCATGGAGTAAGTTTTCACTCTTTTAATATTAACTTTGTACTGCCAGCAATATGCTGTTGAAGTTTTCAGTTTTATATCTAACAATTCAACTGTCTCTCTAAAAACATTTAAATCTCCTTGGTGACCTAGCTTTTGGTGTTTTTGATTGGTCTAGAGCCTTGAACCCACGTCACGTGACTAAGTTATTTTTTGAAAATTGGCGTTTTTAATTTTGTCACCTCAGATTACGTTTTATTTATTTTGATTTAAATTTATTTTTAATTAGTACCATTTTATTGTCCATTAAAATTAAATAGTTTTGATACTAATCTCGCCCCATTTTGGCCTCTTATCTACTGTTTTGGCAGGTTTATACTTTTGTGTTTTGAGGCATTGACCTAATCTTGTTTGACATTTTTGTTGTATGTCTTACAGATCTAATATCTTCTAATATTGTAATTCTTACTACTAAATATAATTCTGAGTATTCCTACTTTTCATACAATATCATTAATTAAAATATCTACACCTATTTTTCTGACAATAACAATAATACTGAAGCCATGTCAGCTTAGTGGCTTACTAAACACTTTATAATTATGTTCATTATCTATATTATGATAGCAAAGGATGGTTTATACATCTCCCTCCATTAACATCTTTATATTTTATCAAAACAAAGCTTTTGTTTTTAGTTTTATTTAATTTAGTAGTGTTTATCTGACTATTTCAATGTTGCTTGGGTCTGGCTCAATTCCTTAGGCCTACATGTCTAACAGTTAGTTATTTCTGCACAATATCCTTTTTATAATATTAGATCTTTCCCAATTACCTGATTAACATTCTGAACAGTTTATGAACATTCTGTTCACTAAATAACTAACATTTTTTTTAACAAAACTTTTTATAACATATAAGTTAATGGTGCACACAGGCTCCCATATTAATTATTTCTAATATAAATGAACATGGGTGTTTATTACACTAACTCTTTTATATGTCACTATATCTTATTATTTAAAAATGAATAAGTGTTCAACCCTTATGAATAAATAATTATACATAACATAGTACATTGGAGTTTACCAAAACACTTAATAAATAAAAACACTTTGTCACTATATTTTGGTTCTTATTTCCATATATGTGGTTCATAAGACCTTTATCACTTTAATGATAACCCCCACTGGCTTTCACTTCCCCACTGGTTTATATTATGATCTTTTGATCATCATTTAATTATTTTGGGCTCTCACTATTTTCACTTGTTTGAACTCATAGATTTACACTGGTTTCTTAAATTATTACATGTTTTGTTATTATTTACTCTACTGCATTTCATTCTTAATTTTATATTATCTTTATTGGGTACTCCTATCAATTGTATTGTTTATTAAAAGAATGGGATTAGTTTACTCATTAGATTGGGTCAATTTGTCATGTTTTTTGGTACAAACTTCTGTTTCTCAGTTCTAAATCTGGTTCTTTGCCTCTTCTCATTTCTTCTATTCAATGTTGATTTTTCTTGTGATATTCATAGTCGCCCGTTTCATTTTTCTTTTATTATCAGTCCATTTGTAGTTCGTGTTATTGTTCATATAGTTCATATTGTCCGTGTTAATGTTCATGCCCCTCACCTACCATAACTATTGGGTTTTGTCACGTTATTAGAAATTTTTCTTTGTTTGTTCTTTTCTGAATCTCCTTTTATAACTACAATTTCTTATATAATATTAATATAATCTTCTTTGGTTACTTTTGTTGGATGTTGGAATTGATACTTTAATGTTAGTTACATACTTTTTAATAAGTTTTTTTTTTATGGCTAGTGCTAGTACTTGTTATTTATATCTTATCGTTATAATATATCTTATACATATGTGATGAGATGTACCATCACATATTGCCCTGTTACTAAAACTGATTATTTCGGAAGATGTCTTTCAGATACTGGAGAAATAATCATTACTTTTTTTTTCAGTTTATTTATTCGAGCTCTTTTATTTTATTCCTTATATAGATTCACATATATTATATTTTTCCTTCTGTTTACACAATTTTCTTCCTTCTTTGTTTCATCCCTTGAATAATAAAATTTACTTACTTATGTGAGTTGGTACAGTTCGGGTAGGCACTTTTTGGCTCTAATTCACCGCTGTCCAAAGCTTCACCATATGAGTTCAGAGGAACGTATCGTCTGCTCATGATCATGGTTGCTGGAAATCATCTTCAGTCAACTCATTTAAATTAAAATCTCTAAAAAGTAGTCTTAATTATGACTAAAAAAAAAATCATTCTGGGATTACTTGTGCTGGTTTCATCTCAGTTATTTGAACATTAATCATGTTTACTATTCACTTTCTTCTTTCATATTATTTTAGCTCTCGGTTCTTTCATTTTAGTGATGGGTGGTATATATATCTTTCTTTTTAGTTATATGTATAAGATTTTTTTTTCATTTATTTATTTATTTTTTTTTTCCATATTCTGTACTAGTTAATATTAACGTAATAGTCTTGTTATCACTGATTTAGTAGTATCGTTTCATAGATGATTGATTATATGTGCCTTTCTTCTTCAAAGTATGGGGATCTACAATCTCATAAGTGTTGTTACCGTTAACTCTGTTTACAGTATATGGTCCAGTGTCGATCATAGTTGTTGTTTGTACACTGTTGATTCCTGCAGTTATGTATATAATTTCATTATTATTTTTATTCAGATTCCCTTCTTCTTCTTCCAACAATTCTTCTCTTAAATTTTTCAGGTAGTTATTGTGAATTATTGTAATATGATTTTTATTATTTTTAACGTGACTGTTGACGTTGTTTAACCCAGTAGTGTGGTTCATTGAGGCCCCCGATGGTGTGTTCACTGCCGTGTATAGTTTAAAGGCGGCTCAGATCCTTCATCTCCTCTGCCGTTTTGGTTCGCTTGAACATTTTCGTTGCTAGTCGATCTGGGTTGGGGTCGTTGGTGATCCTCCTCATAATTCACTCGTCTGTAGTCCTCTTGACTTCGACTCCTGCCTCTGTTAGTTCGATTATTGTCATGGTTACCTTAGTTCCAGTCGTCATCCCGACTAACACTTCGACGCCCGCGATAGTATGATCTACCGTTGCCACTGTTATCTGCCCATATATGATTGACCCTTTGATAGTTTTGATTTTGATCGTTCGGGTTGCGGTTGTTATTATGGTTAAAATTCCAGTTGTTGTTGTACTGGTTCGGTTGATTTGTATTATATGGGCGGTTATACTGGTTATTCGGGATGTTTTGCCTGTTGCCATAGTTATTCCCATTGTTCCTTGGGCCGTTATTGTAGTTTGGCCGTTGGTATGCCCCATGGTTATTATTATGGGTGTTATTATTACTTGGCCTGTTGTTATAGTTTGTTTGGCTGTACATTCCGTTATTATTACGATTATTACGATTGTTATTATTGTTTCTGTTCTCGTAACCCGGAATGTTCCTGCTCCTGTATTGGTCGTTCCTCTGACGGCTTCTTCTCAAGTACTCCTCGCGTTCACGCTCTTCTAATAATGTTGTCATTGCCTGTACTGTCTTTATTTGTCCTCCCGAACGTGCTGTAGATATCCCGCTGTCGTAATGGTATGCCAATCTGGCGACAAATATTTCTTCCGGGATATTCGGTTCAAGGTGTTTTGCCACACACACTTTTCCAAGGAAGTATGTGGTCGGTGTGTTACCCCTGTTAGGATCGTACGTTCCATAGCTGATACTTTCCCTTACCATGTTTTGCGTGGCATCTGACCAGTATCTCTTTTTAAATGCCTCTTTAAACTCTTCATAGTTTCGCAAATCGTGTCTGGTGGCTATCCACCAGTTATCATTTGTTTCTTTAAAATGCTCGTCCAGGTAGCTCCGGATTACTGGCCATCTGTTCTCTCCGGTTCTTGTCAATTGTTCGCTGACTCGTTGCAAAAATTCCATCGGGTTTCCTCTAAAAGACTTAAAATTGATAGTCTCCCGATTTTCCATGGGTTGGGCATATGCTACTGTAGTTGGTCGATTATCAACTGATCGTTGAAGGTTTTCGATCCTTTCATGGTTGCGATGTCCCTGTACCTGGACTTCGTTGACGACTGCACTGATATTTCGGTACTGATTTCCGAAGTCTGTCTGTAGTTGTTCTACTTGAGTTCGGTTTTCGTCTCCTACCTGGTCTATTTTGGCATCTAGTTCGGCCCTATTCAGTGTAACAACTGCATCGAATCCTTCCAGCCTTCTATTTGTCTCAGCTATCTCCTGTCTTCTTTCACCGTCGTTTTTGTCTATCTTTTGATTAATGGTTTTACTGGCTTCCTCGATTTTCTTGTTGACTGTTTGTCCTTTTTCTTCATTCTGTCTGTTGATAGTGTCCCTCACTTCCTTGTTAGTATGTTCAATCCGTTCATTGATTTGTCTGAAGTTGTTCTCATTGATTTGCTTCAACTCCTCCTTCAATTGCCTATTATTTTCTTCCAAGCGTTTAAAATTTTCGCTGGTCTGTTTATTATTTTCTTCCAAACGTTTAAAATCTTCTCTGGTTTCTTCTTTATTTTTGTCTAATTTCTCCTCCATTCGTTTCATCAAATTTTCGCTGATTTCTTCTTTATTTTTATCCATTCGTTTCATTAAATCTTCGCTGATTTCTTCTTTACTTTTGTCTAATTTTTCCGTCATACTGTTCATCATTTGTTCCATGAATTTATTCCAATCTGGTCCTCCACTGGCTTCTTCTTTTCCCGTCATTTCTATTTCTTCCACTGAAGATACCTCCTTCTCTTCCACGTCGATCTCTTCGGCCTCCGCCGCGCGTTTCTTCGACGTAGCTCTTCTGTGCATTTTCCTTATCTTCTAACAACTGCCGGCTGAAAATGAGTGACCTGTAATACAGTTATTAAAATACAAATTTATTATTCTTCCTTCTTGTTTCAGCCCGAAACGTTGGTGCGCCAATCTGTAACAATATATAAGAATAGTGTCCGTCTTGTTCAAACCCCGCGATGGAAACCAATCTATAACAATACGATTAGTTTTGGGGTGTGGAGTTGACTTGTAAAGTCCCACGTTGCAGGCGTTAATCTGTAACAATCCAATTTGTGTTGTGACTTTATGTCTGTGGGTCTTAAAGGCCCACGTTGGATGCGTCAATCTATAACAATCCAGAATAGTTACGGGTGTATTTTACGAACTGTGGATAACGAAATAAGTTACCCTTCAAAACTTGGTTGTACTTGTCAATCGGCTCGTAAATGTCCTTATGTTGTGACTATTAATTATATTAGTTATTGTGTTGTCGTTCAGTATTCGTTGATTAGCAACGATTTTATAGGAACGAGAATGTAGTATGTCACCGTCCGTTTGAAATCGGCGCGTGAATAATATTTGTTTAGTAGTGGTCAAATAGATCGTGTAAGCAGCCCACTGGATCTACTTTCGTCTCTGGATGTCCTTGCGCCGTCCTCAAATTTCCTCTTCTGGTTCCTGTAATTAATAGTCTTTACAATTACTTTATTGAAATAACTAGGACTGGTGCGATTGACAAATTATCTCTTTTATTCGTAATTTCTTTGAAACATTGGTCAAATTACCGTTTCATTATTCGAGGATTTACAATTGGACGAGTTCGTCCGCCGTAACAAATAGTTCGTGGTAACAGAAAAAATTTACAATATATATATTTTATGTTTCTCAGGTAATGGGTACTTGGAGTTGCTAGGAAAGATAGGAAATATGCTTCTATTTAAAAATACAATGCATTACAAAATATAATTACTTCTTATCGACTAACAAAATGTATATAATAATGTTTTTCAAAGTTGTTCGCTTACATTTTGCAACAGTGCCTACAGTAACAAACATGGCGGACTATAGAGTTCTCGCCTCAGAAAAATACGTTCTTTAAATTCCAATTAAAGTGTTTTAAATAAAGTCTTAGTTATAGCAGTTTATAATAATAGTTGGTATATATCCTCCTTTATCTGGAAACAGCTGTTTTTAGTGGAAATTGTGTTGTGATGTTATGTAGTATTCTGCTGGAATTAACCAAAATTTCTCACCGTTGCTGTGTATATACGGGATGGACGCTTTTGGAGTGGTATCTATTTTCTCGTATTCCCGTTAGTGTGTTGGTTTATCTTGGTTCTGGTGTCGTGTCATGTGTTGTAGATCTTTTCGGTATTATTTTTTATCGGAATCGCCTCTCATGGAGTAAGTTTTCACTCTTTTAATATTAACTTTGTACTGCCAGCAATATGCTGTTGAAGTTTCCAGTTTTATATCTAACAATTCAACTGTCTCTCTAAAAACATTTAAATCTCCTTGGTGACCTAGCTTTTGGTGTTTTTGATTGGTCTAGAGCCTTGACCCCACGTCACGTGACTAAGTTATTTTTTGAAAATTGGCGTTTTTAATTTTGTCACCTCAGATTACGTTTTATTTATTTTGATTTAAATTTATTTTTAATTAGTACCATTTTATTGTCCATTAAAATTAAATAGTTTTGATACTAATCTCGCCCCATTTTGGCCTCTTATCTACTGTTTTGGCAGGTTTATACTTTTGTGTTTTGAGGCATTGACCTAATCTTGTTTGACATTTTGTTGTATGTCTTACAGAACTAATATCTTCTAATATTGTAATTCTTACTACTAAATATAATTCTGAGTATTCCTACTTTTCATACAATATCATTAATTAAAATATCTACACCTATTTTTCTGACAATAACAATAATACTGAAGCCATGTCAGCTTAGTGGCTTACTAAACACTTTATAATTATGTTCATTATCTATATTATGATAGCAATGGATGGTTTATACATCTCCCTCCATTAACATCTTTATATTTTATCAAAACAAAGCTTTTGTTTTTAGTTTTATTTAATTTAGTAGTGTTTATCTGACTATTTCAATGTTGCTTGGGTCTGGCTCAATTCCTTAGGCCTACATGTTTAACAGTTAGTTATTTCTGCACAATATCCTTTTTATAATATTAGATCTTTCCCAATTACCTGATTAACATTCTGAACAGTTTATGAACATTCTGTTCACTAAATAACTAACATTTTTTTTAACAAAACTTTTTATAACATATAAGTTAATGGTGCACACAGGCTCCCATATTAATTATTTCTAATATAACTGAACATGGGTGTTTATTACCCTAACTCTTTTATATGTCACTATATCTTATTATTTAAAAATGAATAAGTGTTCAACCCTTATGAATAAATAATTATACATAACATAGTACATTGGAGTTTACCAAAACACTTAATAAAAAAAAACACTTTGTCACTATATTTTGGTTCTCATTTCCATATATGTGGTTCATAAGACCTTTATCACTTTAATGATAACCCCCACTGGCTTTCACTTCCCCACTGGTTTATATTATGATCTTTTGATCATCATTTAATTATTTTGGGCTCTCACTATTTTCACTTGTTTGAACTCATAGATTTACACTGGTTTCTTAAATTATTACATGTTTTGTTATTATTTACTCTACTGCATTTCATTCTTAATTTTATATTATCTTTATTGGGTACTCCTATCAATTGTATTGTTTATTAAAAGAATGGGATTAGTTTACTCATTAGATTGGGTCAATTTGTCATGTTTTTTGGTACAAACTTCTGTTTCTCAGTTCTAAATCTGGTTCTTTGCCTCTTCTCATTTCTTCTATTCAATGTTGATTTTTCTTGTGATATTCATAGTCGCCCGTTTCATTTTTCTTTTATTATCAGTCCATTTGTAGTTCGTGTTATTGTTCATATAGTTCATATTGTCCGTGTTAATGTTCATGCCCCTCACCTACCATAACTATTGGGTTTTGTCACGTTATTAGAAATTTTTCTTTGTTTGTTCTTTTCTGAATCTCCTTTTATAACTACAGTTTCTTATATAATATTAATATAATCTTCTTTGGTTACTTTTGTTGGATGTTGGAATTGATACTTTAATGTTAGTTACATACTTTTTAATAAGTTTTTTTTTATGGCTAGTGCTAGTACTTGTTATTTATATCTTATAGTTATAATATATCTTATACATATGTGATGAGATGTACCATCACATATTGCCCTGTCACTAAAACTGATTATTTCGGAAGATGTCTTTCAGATACTGGAGAAATAATCATTAAATTTTTTTTTCAGTTTATTTATTCGAGCTCTTTTATTTTATTCCTTATATAGATTCACATATATTATATTTTTCCTTCTGTTTACACAATTTTCTTCCTTCTTTGTTTCATCCCTTGAATAATAAAATTTACTTACTTATGTGAGTTGGTACAGTTCGGGTAGGCACTTTTTGGCTCTAATTCACCGCTGTCCAAAGCTTCACCTTATGAGTTCAGAGGAACGTATCGTCTGCTCATGATCATGGTTGCTGGAAATCATCTACAGTCAACTCATTTAAATTAAAATCTCTAAAAAGTAGTCTTAATTATGACTAAAAAAAAAATCATTCTGGGATTACTTGTGCTGGTTTCATCTCAGTTATTTGAACATTAATCATGTTTACTATTCACTTTCTTCTTTCATATTATTTTAGCTCTCGGTTCTTTCATTTTAGTGATGGGTGGTATATATATCTTTCTTTTTAGTTATATGTATAAGATTTTTTTTTTCATTTATTTATTTATTTTTTTTCCATATTCTGTACTAGTTGATATTAACGTAATAGTCTTGTTATCACTGATTTAGTAGTATCGTTTCATAGATGATTGATTATATGTGCCTTTCTTCTTCAAAGTATGGGGATCTACAATCTCATAAGTGTTGTTACCGTTAACTCTGTTTACAGTATATGGTCCAGTGTCGATCATAGTGGTTGTTTGTACACTGTTGATTCCTGCAGTTATGTATATAATTTCATTATTATTTTTATTCAGATTCCCTTCTTCTGCTTCCAACAATTCTTCTCTTAAATTTTTCAGGTAGTTATTGTGAATTATTGTAATATGATTTTTATTATTTTTAACGTGACTGTTGACGTTGTTTAACCCAGTAGTGTGGTTCATTGAGGTCCCCGATGGTGTGTTCACTGCCGTGTATAGTTTAAAGGCGGCTCGGATCCTTCATCTCCTCTGCCGTTTTGGTTCGCTTGAACATTTTCGTTGCTAGTCGATCTGGGTTGGGGTCGTTGGTGATCCTCCTCATAATTCACTCGTCGGTAGTCCTCTTGACTTCGACTCCTGCCTCTGTTAGTTCGATTATTGTCATGGTTACCTTGGTTCCAGTCGTCATCCCGACTAACACTTCGACGCCCGCGATAGTATGATCTACCGTTGCCACTGTTATCTGCCCATATATGATTGACCCTTTGATAGTTTTGATTTTGATCGTTCGGGTTGCGGTTGTTATTATGGTTAAAATTCCGGTTGTTGTTGTACTGGTTCGGTTGATTTGTATTATATGGGCGGTTATACTGGTTATTCGGGATGTTTTGCCTGTTGCCATAGTTATTCCCATTGTTCCTTGGGCCGTTATTGTAGTTTGGCCGTTGGTATGCCCCATGGTTATTATTATGCGTGTTATTATTACTTGGCCTGTTGTTATAGTTTTTTTGGCTGTACATTCCGTAATTATTACGATTATTACCATTGTTATTATTGTTTCTGTTCTCGTAACCCGGAATGTTCCTGCTCCTGTATTGGTCGTTCCTCTGACGGCTTCTTCTCAAGTACTCCTCGCGTTCACGCTCTTCTAATAAAGTTGTCATTGCCTGTATTGTCTTTATTTGTCCTCCCGAACGTGCTGTAGATATCCCGCTGTCGTAATGGTATGCCAATCTGGCGACAAATATTTCTTCCGGGATATTCGGTTCAAGGTGTTTTGCCACACACACTTTTCCAAGGAAGTATGTGGTCGGTGTGTTACCCCTGTTAGGATCGTACGTTCCATAGCTGATACTTTCCCTTACCATGTTTTGCGTGGCATCTGACCAGTATCTCTTTTTAAATGCCTCTTTAAACTCTTCATAGTTTCGCAAATCGTGTCTGGTGGCTATCCACCAGTTATCATTTGTTTCTTTAAAATGCTCGTCCAGGTAGCTCCGGATTACTGGCCATCTGTTCTCTCCGGTTCTTGTCAATTGTTCGCTGACTCGTTGCAAAAATTCCATCGGGTTTCCTCTAAAAGACTTAAAATTGATAGTCTCCCGATTTTCCATGGGTTGGGCATATGCTACTGTAGTTGGGCGATTATCAACTGATCGTTGAAGGTTTTCGATCCTTTCATGGTTGCGATGTCCCTGTACCTGGACTTCGTTGACGACTGCACTGATATTTCGGTACTGATTTCCGAAGTCTGTCTGTAGTTGTTCTACTTGAGTTCGGTTTTCGTCTCCTACCTGGTCTATTTTGGCATCTAGTTCGGCCCTATTCAGTGTAACAACTGCATCGATTCCTTCCAGCCTTCTATTTGTCTCAGCTATGTCCTGTCTTCTTTCACCGTCGTTTTTGTCTATCTTTTGATTAATGGTTTTACTGGCTTCCTCGATTTTCTTGTTGACTGTTTGTCCTATTTCTTCATTCTGTCTGTTGATAGTGTCCCTCACTTCCTTGTTAGTATGTTCAATCCGTTCATTGATTTGTCTGAAGTTGTTCTCATTGATTTGCTTCAACTCCTCCTTCAATTGCCTATTATTTTCTTCCAAGCGTTTAAAATTTTCGCTGGTCTGTTTATTATTTTCTTCCAAACGTTTAAAATCTTCTCTGGTTTCTTCTTTATTTTTGTCTAATTTCTCCTCCATTCGTTTCATCAAATTTTCGCTGATTTCTTCTTTATTTTTATCCATTCGTTTCATTAAATCTTCGCTGATTTCTTCTTTATTTTTGTCTAATTTTTCCGTCATACTGTTCATCATTTGTTCCATGAATTTATTCCAATCTGGTCCTCCACTGGCTTCTTCTTTTCCCGTCATTTCTATTTCTTCCACTGAAGATACCTCCTTCTCTTCCACGTCGATCTCTTCGGCCTCCGCCGCGCGTTTCTTCGACGTAGCTCTTCTGTGCATTTTCCTTATCTTCTAACAACTGCCGGCTGAAAATGAGTGACCTGTAATACAGTTATTAAAATACAAATTTATTATTCTTCCTTCTTGTTTCAGCCCGAAACGTTGGTGCGCCAATCTGTAACAATATATAAGAATAGTGTCCGTCTTGTTCAAACCCCGCGATGGAAACCAATCTATAACAATACGATTAGTTTTGGGGTGTGGAGTTGACTTGTAAAGTCCCACGTTGCAGGCGTTAATCTGTAACAATCCAATTTGTGTTGTGACTTTGTGTCTGTGGGTCTTAAAGGCCCACGTTGGATGCGTCAATCTATAACAATCCAGAATAGTTACGGGTGTATTTTACGAACTGTGGATAACGAAATAAGTTACCCTTCAAAACTTGGTTGTACTTGTCAATCGGCTCGTAAATGTCCTTATGTTGTGACTATTAATTATATTAGTTATTGTGTTGTCGTTCAGTATTCGTTGATTAGCAACGATTTTATAGGAACGAGAATGTAGTATGTCACCGTCCGTTTGAAATCGGCGCGTGAATAATATTTGTTTAGTAGTGGTCAAATAGATCGTGTAAGCAGCCCACTGGATCTACTTTCGTCTCTGGATGTCCTTGCGCCGTCCTCAAATTTCCTCTTCTGGTTCCTGTAATTAATAGTCTTTACAATTACTTTATTGAAATAACTAGGACTGGTGCGATTGACAAATTATCTCTTTTATTCGTAATTTCTTTGAAACATTGGTCAAATTACCGATTCATTATTCGAGGATTTACAATTGGACGAGTTCGTCCGCCGTAACAAATAGTTCGTGGTAACAGAAAAAATTTACAATATATATATTTTATGTTTCTCAGGTAATGGGTACTTGGAGTTGCTAGGAAAGATAGGAAATATGCTTCTATTTAAAAATACAATGCATTACAAAATATAATTACTTCTTATCGACTAACAAAATGTATATAATAATGTTTTTCAAAGTTGTTCGCTTAGAGTTTGCAACAGTGCCTACAGTAACAAACATGGCTGACTATAGAGTTCTCGCCTCAGAAAAATACGTTCTTTAAATTCCAATTAAAGTGTTTTAAATAAAGTCTTAGTTATAGCAGTTTATAATAATAGTTGGTATATATCCTCCTTTATCTGGAAACAGCTGTTTTTAGTGGAAATTGTGTTGTGATGTTATGTAGTATTCTGCTGGAATTAACCAAAATTTCTCACCGTTGCTGTGTATATACGGGATGGACGCTTTTGGAGTGGTATCTATTTTCTCATATTCCCGTTAGTGTGTTGGTTTATCTTGGTTCTGGTGTCGTGTCATGTGTTGTAGATCTTTTCGGTATTATTTTTTATCGGAATCGCCTCTCATGGAGTAAGTTTTCACTCTTTTAATATTAACTTTGTACTGCCAGCAATATGCTGTTGAAGTTTTCAGTTTTATATCTAACAATTCAACTGTCTCTCTAAAAACATTTAAATCTCCTTGGTGACCTAGCTTTTGGTGTTTTTGATTGGTCTAGAGCCTTGACCCCACGTCACGTGACTAAGTTATTTTTTGAAAATTGGCGTTTTTAATTTTGTCACCTCAGATTACGTTTTATTTATTTTGATTTAAATTTATTTTTAATTAGTACCATTTTATTGTCCATTAAATTTAAATAGTTTTGATACTAATCTCGCCCCATTTTGGCCTCTTATCTACTGTTTTGGCAGGTTTATACTTTTGTGTTTTGAGGCATTGACCTAATCTTGTTTGACATTTTTGTTGTATGTCTTACAGATCTAATATCTTCTAATATTGTAATTCTTACTACTAAATATAATTCTGAGTATTCCTACTTTTCATACAATATCATTAATTAAAATATCTACACCTATTTTTCTGACAATAACAATAATACTGAAGCCATGTCAGCTTAGTGGCTTACTAAACACTTTATAATTATGTTCATTATCTATATTATGATAGCAATGGATGGTTTATACATCTCCCTCCATTAACATCTTTATATTTTATCAAAACAAAGCTTTTGTTTTTAGTTTTATTTAATTTAGTAGTGTTTATCTGACTATTACAATGTTGCTTGGGTCTGGCTCAATTCCTTAGGCCTACATGTCTAACAGTTAGTTATTTCTGCACAATATCCTTTTTATAATATTAGATCTTTCCCAATTACCTGATTAACATTCTGAACAGTTTATGAACATTCTGTTCACTAAATAACTAACATTTTTTTTAACAAAACTTTTTATAACATATAAGTTAATGGTGCACACAGGCTCCCATATTAATTATTTCTAATATAACTGAACATGGGTGTTTATTACCCTAATTCTTTCATATGTCACTATATCTTATTATTTAAAAATGAATAAGTGTTCAACCCTTATGAATAAATAATTGTACATAACATAGTACATTGGAGTTTACCAAAACACTTAATAAAAAAAAAACACTTTGTCACTATATTTTGGTTCTTATTTCCATATATGTGGTTCATAAGACCTTTATCACTTTAATGATAACCCCCACTGGCTTTCACTTCCCCACTGGTTTATATTATGATCTTTTGATCATCATTTAATTATTTTGGGCTCTCACTATTTTCACTTTTTTGAACTCATAGATTTACACTGGTTTCTTAAATTATTACATGTTTTGTTATTATTTACTCTACTGCATTGCATTCTTAATTTTATATTATCTTTATTGGGTACTCCTATCAATTGTATTGTTTATTAAAAGAATGGGATTAGTTTACTCATTAGATTGGGTCAATTTGTCATGTTTTTTGGTACAAACTTCTGTTTCTCAGTTCTAAATCTGGTTCTTTGCCTCTTCTCATTTCTTCTATTCAATGTTGATTTTTCTTGTGATATTCATAGTCGCCCGTTTCATTTTTCTTTTATTATCAGTCCATTTGTAGTTCGTTTTATTGTTCATATAGTTCATATTGTCCGTGTTAATGTTCATGCCCCTCACCTACCATAACTATTGGGTTTTGTCACGTTATTAGAAATTTTTCTTTGTTTGTTCTTTTCTGAATCTCCTTTTATAACTACAGTTTCTTATATAATATTAATATAATCTTCTTTGGTTACTTTTGTTGGATGTTGGAATTGATACTTTAATGTTAGTTACATACTTTTTAATAAGTTTTTTTTTTATGGCTAGTGCTAGTACTTGTTATTTATATCTTATCGTTATAATATATCTTATACATATGTGATGAGATGTACCATCACATATTGCCCTGTCACTAAAACTGATTATTTCGGAAGATGTCTTTCAGATACTGGAGAAATAATCATTAATTTTTTTTTCAGTTTATTTATTCGAGCTCTTTTATTTTATTCCTTATATAGATTCACATATATTATATTTTTCCTTCTGTTTACACAATTTCTTCCTTCTTTGTTTCATCCCTTGAATAATAAAATTTACTTACTTATGTGAGTTGGTACAGTTCGGGTAGGCACTTTTTGGCTCTAATTCACCGCTGTCCAAAGCTTCACCTTATGAGTTCAGAGGAACGTATCGTCTGCTCATGATCATGGTTGCTGGAAATCATCTACAGTCAACTCATTTAAATTAAAATCTCTAAAAAGTAGTCTTAATTATGACTAAAAAAAAAATCATTCTGGGATTACTTGTGCTGGTTTCATCTCAGTTATTTGAACATTAATCATGTTTACTATTCACTTTCTTCTTTCATATTATTTTAGCTCTCGGTTCTTTCATTTTAGTGATGGGTGGTATATATATCTTTCTTTTTAGTTATATGTATAAGATTTTTTTTTTCATTTATTTAATTTTTTTTTTTCCATATTCTGTACTAGTTAATATTAACGTAATAGTCTTGTTATCACTGATTTAGTAGTATCGTTTCATAGATGATTGATTATATGTGCCTTTCTTCTTCAAAGTATGGGGATCTACAATCTCATAAGTGTTGTTACCGTTAACTCTGTTTACAGTATATGGTCCAGTGTCGATCATAGTTGTTGTTTGTACACTGTTGATTCCTGCAGTTATGTATATAATTTCATTAATTTTTTTATTCAGATTCCCTTCTTCTTCTTCCAATAATTCTTCTCTTAAATTTTTCAGGTAGTTATTGTGAATTATTGTAATATGATTTTTATTATTTTTAACGTGACTGTTGACGTTGTTTAACCCAGTAGTGTGGTTCATTGAGGTCCCCGATGGTGTGTTCACTGCCGTGTATAGTTTAAAGGCGGCTCAGATCCTTCATCTCCTCTGCCGTTTTGGTTCGCTTGAACATTTTCGTTGCTAGTCGATCTGGGTTGGGGTCGTTGGTGATCCTCCTCATAATTCACTCGTCGGTAGTCCTCTTGACTTCGACTCCTGCCTCTGTTAGTTCGATTATTGTCATGGTTACCTTGGTTCCAGTCGTCATCCCGACTAACACTTCGACGCCCGCGATAGTATGATCTACCGTTGCCACTGTTATCTGCCCATATATGATTGACCCTTTGATAGTTTTGATTTTGATCGTTCGGGTTGCGGTTGTTATTATGGTTAAAATTCCGGTTGTTGTTGTACTGGTTCGGTTGATTTGTATTATATGGGCGGTTATACTGGTTATTCGGGATGTTTTGCCTGTTGCCATAGTTATTCCCATTGTTCCTTGGGCCGTTATTGTAGTTTGGCCGTTGGTATGCCCCATGGTTATTATTATGGGTGTTATTATTACTTGGCCTGTTGTTACAGTTTGTTTGGCTGTACATTCCGTTATTATTACGATTATTACCATTGTTATTATTGTTTCTGTTCTCGTAACCCGGAATGTTCCTGCTCCTGTATTGGTCGTTCCTCTGACGGCTTCTTCTCAAGTACTCCTCGCGTTCACGCTCTTCTAATAATGTTGTCATTGCCTGTAATGTCTTTATTTGTCCTCCCGAACGTGCTGTAGATATCCCGCTGTCGTAATGGTATGCCAATCTGGCGACAAATATTTCTTCCGGGATATTCGGTTCAAGGTGTTTTGCCACACACACTTTTCCAAGGAAGTATGTGGTCGGTGTGTTACCCCTGTTAGGATCGTACGTTCCATAGCTGATACTTTCCCTTACCATGTTTTGCGTGGCATCTGACCAGTATCTCTTTTTAAATGCCTCTTTAAACTCTTCATAGTTTCGCAAATCGTGTCTGGTGGCTATCCACCAGTTATCATTTGTTTCTTTAAAATGCTCGTCCAGGTAGCTCCGGATTACTGGCCATCTGTTCTCTCCGGTTCTTGTCAATTGTTCGCTGACTCGTTGCAAAAATTCCATCGGGTTTCCTCTAAAAGACTTAAAATTGATAGTCTCCCGATTTTCCATGGGTTGGGCATATGCTACTGTAGTTGGTCGATTATCAACTGATCGTTGAAGGTTTTCGATCCTTTCATGGTTGCGATGTCCCTGTACCTGGACTTCGTTGACGACTGCACTGATATTTCGGTACTGATTTCCGAAGTCTGTCTGTAGTTGTTCTACTTGAGTTCGGTTTTCGTCTCCTACCTGGTCTATTTTGGCATCTAGTTCGGCCCTATTCAGTGTAACAACTGCATCGATTCCTTCCAGCCTTCTATTTGTCTCAGCTATGTCCTGTCTTCTTTCACCGTCGTTTTTGTCTATCTTTTGATTAATGGTTTTACTGGCTTCCTCGATTTTCTTGTTGACTGTTTGTCCTATTTCTTCATTCTGTCTGTTGATAGTGTCCCTCACTTCCTTGTTAGTATGTTCAATCCGTTCATTGATTTGTCTGAAGTTGTTCTCATTGATTTGCTTCAACTCCTCCTTCAATTGCCTATTATTTTCTTCCAAGCGTTTAAAATTTTCGCTGGTCTGTTTATT
Source organism: Magicicada septendecula (assembly GCA_034769895.1). NCBI lineage: Eukaryota > Metazoa > Arthropoda > Insecta > Hemiptera > Cicadidae > Magicicada > Magicicada septendecula. The sequence continues at coordinate 547,335,351 of CM068367.1, read as the reverse complement.
ATTTTCTTCCAAACGTTTAAAATCTTCTCTGGTTTATTCTTTATTTTTGTCTAATTTCTCCTCCATTCGATTCATCAAATTTTCGCTGATTTCTTCTTTATTTTTATCCATTCATTTCATTAAATCTTCGCTGATTTCTTCTTTACTTTTGTCTAATTTTTCCGTCATACTGTTCATCATTTGTTCCATGAATTTATTCCAATCTGGTCCTCCACTGGCTTCTTCTTTTCCCGTCATTTCTATTTCTTCCACTGAAGATACCTCCTTCTCTTCCACGTCGATCTCTTCGGCCTCCGCCGCGCGTTTCTGCGACGTAGCTCTTCTGTGCATTTTCCTTATCTTCTAACAACTGCCGGCTGAAAATGAGTGACCTGTAATACAGTTATTAAAATACAAATTTATTATTCTTCCTTCTTGTTTCAGCCCGAAACGTTGGTGCGCCAATCTGTAACAATATATAAGAATAGTGTCCGTCTTGTTCAAACCCCGCGATGGAAACCAATCTATAACAATACGATTAGTTTTGGGGTGTGGAGTTGACTTGTAAAGTCCCACGTTGCAGGCGTTAATCTGTAACAATCCAATTTGTGTTGTGACTTTGTGTCTGTGGGTCTTAAAGGCCCACGTTGGATGCGTCAATCTATAACAATCCAGAATAGTTACGGGTGTATTTTACGAACTGTGGATAACGAAATAAGTTACCCTTCAAAACTTGGTTGTACTTGTCAATCGGCTCGTAAATGTCCTTATGTTGTGACTATTAATTATATTAGTTATTGTGTTGTCGTTCAGTATTCGTTGATTAGCAACGATTTTATAGGAACGAGAATGTAGTATGTCACCGTCCGTTTGAAATCGGCGCGTGAATAATATTTGTTTAGTAGTGGTCAAATAGATCGTGTAAGCAGCCCACTGGATCTACTTTCGTCTCTGGATGTCCTTGCGCCGTCCTCAAATTTCCTCTTCTGGTTCCTGTAATTAATAGTCTTTACAATTACTTTATTGAAATAACTAGGACTGGTGCGATTGACAAATTATCTCTTTTATTCGTAATTTCTTTGAAACATTGGTCAAATTACCGATTCATTATTCGAGGATTTACAATTGGACGAGTTCGTCCGCCGTAACAAATAGTTCGTGGTAACAGAAAAAATTTACAATATATATATTTTATGTTTCTCAGGTAATGGGTACTTGGAGTTGCTAGGAAAGATAGGAAATATGCTTCTATTTAAAAATACAATGCATTACAAAATATAATTACTTCTTATCGACTAACAAAATGTATATAATAATGTTTTTCAAAGTTGTTCGCTTAGAGTTTGCAACAGTGCCTACAGTAACAAACATGGCTGACTATAGAGTTCTCGCCTCAGAAAAATACGTTCTTTAAATTCCAATTAAAGTGTTTTAAATAAAGTCTTAGTTATAGCAGTTTATAATAATAGTTGGTATATATCCTCCTTTATCTGGAAACAGCTGTTTTTAGTGGAAATTGTGTTGTGATGTTATGTAGTATTCTGCTGGAATTAACCAAAATTTCTCACCGTTGCTGTGTATATACGGGATGGACGCTTTTGGAGTGGTATCTATTTTCTCATATTCCCGTTAGTGTGTTGGTTTATCTTGGTTCTGGTGTCGTGTCATGTGTTGTAGATCTTTTCGGTATTATTTTTTATCGGAATCGCCTCTCATGGAGTAAGTTTTCACTCTTTTAATATTAACTTTGTACTGCCAGCAATATGCTGTTGAAGTTTTCAGTTTTATATCTAACAATTCAACTGTCTCTCTAAAAACATTTAAATCTCCTTGGTGACCTAGCTTTTGGTGTTTTTGATTGGTCTAGAGCCTTGACCCCACGTCACGTGACTAAGTTATTTTTTGAAAATTGGCGTTTTTAATTTTGTCACCTCAGATTACGTTTTATTTATTTTGATTTAAATTTATTTTTAATTAGTACCATTTTATTGTCCATTAAATTTAAATAGTTTTGATACTAATTTCGCCCCATTTTGGCCTCTTATCTACTGTTTTGGCAGGTTTATACTTTTGTGTTTTGAGGCATTGACCTAATCTTGTTTGACATTTTTGTTGTATGTCTTACAGATCTAATATCTTCTAATATTGTAATTCTTACTACTAAATATAATTCTGAGTATTCCTACTTTTCATACAATATCATTAATTAAAATATCTACACCTATTTTTCTGACAATAACAATAATACTGAAGCCATGTCAGCTTAGTGGCTTACTAAACACTTTATAATTATGTTCATTATCTATATTATGATAGCAATGGATGGTTTATACATCTCCCTCCATTAACATCTTTATATTTTATCAAAACAAAGCTTTTGTTTTTAGTTTTATTTAATTTAGTAGTGTTTATCTGACTATTACAATGTTGCTTGGGTCTGGCTCAATTCCTTAGGCCTACATGTCTAACAGTTAGTTATTTCTGCACAATATCCTTTTTATAATATTAGATCTTTCCCAATTACCTGATTAACATTCTGAACAGTTTATGAACATTCTGTTCACTAAATAACTAACATTTTTTTTAACAAAACTTTTTATAACATATAAGTTAATGGTGCACACAGGCTCCCATATTAATTATTTCTAATATAACTGAACATGGGTGTTTATTACCCTAATTCTTTCATATGTCACTATATCTTATTATTTAAAAATGAATAAGTGTTCAACCCTTATGAATAAATAATTGTACATAACATAGTACATTGGAGTTTACCAAAACACTTAATAAAAAAAAAACACTTTGTCACTATATTTTGGTTCTTATTTCCATATATGTGGTTCATAAGACCTTTATCACTTTAATGATAACCCCCACTGGCTTTCACTTCCCCACTGGTTTATATTATGATCTTTTGATCATCATTTAATTATTTTGGGCTCTCACTATTTTCACTTTTTTGAACTCATAGATTTACACTGGTTTCTTAAATTATTACATGTTTTGTTATTATTTACTCTACTGCATTGCATTCTTAATTTTATATTATCTTTATTGGGTACTCCTATCAATTGTATTGTTTATTAAAAGAATGGGATTAGTTTACTCATTAGATTGGGTCAATTTGTCATGTTTTTTGGTACAAACTTCTGTTTCTCAGTTCTAAATCTGGTTCTTTGCCTCTTCTCATTTCTTCTATTCAATGTTGATTTTTCTTGTGATATTCATAGTCGCCCGTTTCATTTTTCTTTTATTATCAGTCCATTTGTAGTTCGTGTTATTGTTCATATAGTTCATATTGTCCGTGTTAATGTTCATGCCCCTCACCTACCATAACTATTGGGTTTTGTCACGTTATTAGAAATTTTTCTTTGTTTGTTCTTTTCTGAATCTCCTTTTATAACTACAGTTTCTTATATAATATTAATATAATCTTCTTTGGTTACTTTTGTTGGATGTTGGAATTGATACTTTAATGTTAGTTACATACTTTTTAATAAGTTTTTTTTTTATGGCTAGTGCTAGTACTTGTTATTTATATCTTATCGTTATAATATATCTTATACATATGTGATGAGATGTACCATCACATATTGCCCTGTCACTAAAACTGATTATTTCGGAAGATGTCTTTCAGATACTGGAGAAATAATCATTAATTTTTTTTTCAGTTTATTTATTCGAGCTCTTTTATTTTATTCCTTATATAGATTCACATATATTATATTTTTCCTTCTGTTTACACAATTTCTTCCTTCTTTGTTTCATCCCTTGAATAATAAAATTTACTTACTTATGTGAGTTGGTACAGTTCGGGTAGGCACTTTTTGGCTCTAATTCACCGCTGTCCAAAGCTTCACCTTATGAGTTCAGAGGAACGTATCGTCTGCTCATGATCATGGTTGCTGGAAATCATCTACAGTCAACTCATTTAAATTAAAATCTCTAAAAAGTAGTCTTAATTATGACTAAAAAAAAAATCATTCTGGGATTACTTGTGCTGGTTTCATCTCAGTTATTTGAACATTAATCATGTTTACTATTCACTTTCTTCTTTCATATTATTTTAGCTCTCGGTTCTTTCATTTTAGTGATGGGTGGTATATATATCTTTCTTTTTAGTTATATGTATAAGATTTTTTTTTTCATTTATTTAATTTTTTTTTTTCCATATTCTGTACTAGTTAATATTAACGTAATAGTCTTGTTATCACTGATTTAGTAGTATCGTTTCATAGATGATTGATTATATGTGCCTTTCTTCTTCAAAGTATGGGGATCTACAATCTCATAAGTGTTGTTACCGTTAACTCTGTTTACAGTATATGGTCCAGTGTCGATCATAGTTGTTGTTTGTACACTGTTGATTCCTGCAGTTATGTATATAATTTCATTAATTTTTTTATTCAGATTCCCTTCTTCTTCTTCCAATAATTCTTCTCTTAAATTTTTCAGGTAGTTATTGTGAATTATTGTAATATGATTTTTATTATTTTTAACGTGACTGTTGACGTTGTTTAACCCAGTAGTGTGGTTCATTGAGGTCCCCGATGGTGTGTTCACTGCCGTGTATAGTTTAAAGGCGGCTCAGATCCTTCATCTCCTCTGCCGTTTTGGTTCGCTTGAACATTTTCGTTGCTAGTCGATCTGGGTTGGGGTCGTTGGTGATCCTCCTCATAATTCACTCGTCGGTAGTCCTCTTGACTTCGACTCCTGCCTCTGTTAGTTCGATTATTGTCATGGTTACCTTGGTTCCAGTCGTCATCCCGACTAACACTTCGACGCCCGCGATAGTATGATCTACCGTTGCCACTGTTATCTGCCCATATATGATTGACCCTTTGATAGTTTTGATTTTGATCGTTCGGGTTGCGGTTGTTATTATGGTTAAAATTCCGGTTGTTGTTGTACTGGTTCGGTTGATTTGTATTATATGGGCGGTTATACTGGTTATTCGGGATGTTTTGCCTGTTGCCATAGTTATTCCCATTGTTCCTTGGGCCGTTATTGTAGTTTGGCCGTTGGTATGCCCCATGGTTATTATTATGGGTGTTATTATTACTTGGCCTGTTGTTACAGTTTGTTTGGCTGTACATTCCGTTATTATTACGATTATTACCATTGTTATTATTGTTTCTGTTCTCGTAACCCGGAATGTTCCTGCTCCTGTATTGGTCGTTCCTCTGACGGCTTCTTCTCAAGTACTCCTCGCGTTCACGCTCTTCTAATAATGTTGTCATTGCCTGTAATGTCTTTATTTGTCCTCCCTAACGTGCTGTAGATATCCCGCTGTCGTAATGGTATGCCAATCTGGCGACAAATATTTCTTCCGGGATATTCGGTTCAAGGTGTTTTGCCACTCACACTTTTCCAAGGAAGTATGTGGTCGGTGTGTTACCCCTGTTAGGATCGTACGTTCCATAGCTGATACTTTCCCTTACCATGTTTTGCGTGGCATCTGACCAGTATCTCTTTTTAAATGCCTCTTTAAACTCTTCATAGTTTCGCAAATCGTGTCTGGTGGCTATCCACCAGTTATCATTTGTTTCTTTAAAATGCTCGTCCAGGTAGCTCCGGATTACTGGCCATCTGTTCTCTCCGGTTCTTGTCAATTGTTCGCTGACTCGTTGCAAAAATTCCATCGGGTTTCCTCTAAAAGACTTAAAATTGATAGTCTCCCGATTTTCCATGGGTTGGGCATATGCTACTGTAGTTGGTCGATTATCAACTGATCGTTGAAGGTTTTCGATCCTTTCATGGTTGCGATGTCCCTGTACCTGGACTTCGTTGACGACTGCACTGATATTTCGGTACTGATTTCCGAAGTCTGTCTGTAGTTGTTCTACTTTAGTTCGGTTTTCGTCTCCTACCTGGTCTATTTTGGCATCTAGTTCGGCCCTATTCAGTGTAACAACTGCATCGATTCCTTCCAGCCTTCTATTTGTCTCAGCTATGTCCTGTCTTCTTTCACCGTCGTTTTTGTCTATCTTTTGATTAATGGTTTTACTGGCTTCCTCGATTTTCTTGTTGACTGTTTGTCCTATTTCTTCATTCTGTCTGTTGATAGTGTCCCTCACTTCCTTGTTAGTATGTTCAATCCGTTCATTGATTTGTCTGAAGTTGTTCTCATTGATTTGCTTCAACTCCTCCTTCAATTGCCTATTATTTTCTTCCAAGCGTTTAAAATTTTCGCTGGTCTGTTTATTATTTTCTTCCAAACGTTTAAAATCTTCTCTGGTTTATTCTTTATTTTTGTCTAATTTCTCCTCCATTCGATTCATCAAATTTTCGCTGATTTCTTCTTTATTTTTATCCATTCATTTCATTAAATCTTCGCTGATTTCTTCTTTACTTTTGTCTAATTTTTCCGTCATACTGTTCATCATTTGTTCCATGAATTTATTCCAATCTGGTCCTCCACTGGCTTCTTCTTTTCCCGTCATTTCTATTTCTTCCACTGAAGATACCTCCTTCTCTTCCACGTCGATCTCTTCGGCCTCCGCCGCGCGTTTCTGCGACGTAGCTCTTCTGTGCATTTTCCTTATCTTCTAACAACTGCCGGCTGAAAATGAGTGACCTGTAATACAGTTATTAAAATACAAATTTATTATTCTTCCTTCTTGTTTCAGCCCGAAACGTTGGTGCGCCAATCTGTAACAATATATAAGAATAGTGTCCGTCTTGTTCAAACCCCGCGATGGAAACCAATCTATAACAATACGATTAGTTTTGGGGTGTGGAGTTGACTTGTAAAGTCCCACGTTGCAGGCGTTAATCTGTAACAATCCAATTTGTGTTGTGACTTTGTGTCTGTGGGTCTTAAAGGCCCACGTTGGATGCGTCAATCTATAACAATCCAGAATAGTTACGGGTGTATTTTACGAACTGTGGATAACGAAATAAGTTACCCTTCAAAACTTGGTTGTACTTGTCAATCGGCTCGTAAATGTCCTTATGTTGTGACTATTAATTATATTAGTTATTGTGTTGTCGTTCAGTATTCGTTGATTAGCAACGATTTTATAGGAACGAGAATGTAGTATGTCACCGTCCGTTTGAAATCGGCGCGTGAATAATATTTGTTTAGTAGTGGTCAAATAGATCGTGTAAGCAGCCCACTGGATCTACTTTCGTCTCTGGATGTCCTTGCGCCGTCCTCAAATTTCCTCTTCTGGTTCCTGTAATTAATAGTCTTTACAATTACTTTATTGAAATAACTAGGACTGGTGCGATTGACAAATTATCTCTTTTATTCGTAATTTCTTTGAAACATTGGTCAAATTACCGATTCATTATTCGAGGATTTACAATTGGACGAGTTCGTCCGCCGTAACAAATAGTTCGTGGTAACAGAAAAAATTTACAATATATATATTTTATGTTTCTCAGGTAATGGGTACTTGGAGTTGCTAGGAAAGATAGGAAATATGCTTCTATTTAAAAATACAATGCATTACAAAATATAATTACTTCTTATCGACTAACAAAATGTATATAATAATGTTTTTCAAAGTTGTTCGCTTAGAGTTTGCAACAGTGCCTACAGTAACAAACATGGCTGACTATAGAGTTCTCGCCTCAGAAAAATACGTTCTTTAAATTCCAATTAAAGTGTTTTAAATAAAGTCTTAGTTATAGCAGTTTATAATAATAGTTGGTATATATCCTCCTTTATCTGGAAACAGCTGTTTTTAGTGGAAATTGTGTTGTGATGTTATGTAGTATTCTGCTGGAATTAACCAAAATTTCTCACCGTTGCTGTGTATATACGGGATGGACGCTTTTGGAGTGGTATCTATTTTCTCATATTCCCGTTAGTGTGTTGGTTTATCTTGGTTCTGGTGTCGTGTCATGTGTTGTAGATCTTTTCGGTATTATTTTTTATCGGAATCGCCTCTCATGGAGTAAGTTTTCACTCTTTTAATATTAACTTTGTACTGCCAGCAATATGCTGTTGAAGTTTTCAGTTTTATATCTAACAATTCAACTGTCTCTCTAAAAACATTTAAATCTCCTTGGTGACCTAGCTTTTGGTGTTTTTGATTGGTCTAGAGCCTTGACCCCACGTCACGTGACTAAGTTATTTTTTGAAAATTGGCGTTTTTAATTTTGTCACCTCAGATTACGTTTTATTTATTTTGATTTAAATTTATTTTTAATTAGTACCATTTTATTGTCCATTAAATTTAAATAGTTTTGATACTAATCTCGCCCCATTTTGGCCTCTTATCTACTGTTTTGGCAGGTTTATACTTTTGTGTTTTGAGGCATTGACCTAATCTTGTTTGACATTTTTGTTGTATGTCTTACAGATCTAATATCTTCTAATATTGTAATTCTTACTACTAAATATAATTCTGAGTATTCCTACTTTTCATACAATATCATTAATTAAAATATCTACACCTATTTTTCTGACAATAACAATAATACTGAAGCCATGTCAGCTTAGTGGCTTACTAAACACTTTATAATTATGTTCATTATCTATATTATGATAGCAATGGATGGTTTATACATCTCCCTCCATTAACATCTTTATATTTTATCAAAACAAAGCTTTTGTTTTTAGTTTTATTTAATTTAGTAGTGTTTATCTGACTATTTCAATGTTGCTTGGGTCTGGCTCAATTCCTTAGGCCTACATGTCTAACAGTTAGTTATTTCTGCACAATATCCTTTTTATAATATTAGATCTTTCCCAATTACCTGATTAACATTCTGAACAGTTTATGAACATTCTGTTCACTAAATAACTAACATTTTTTTTAACAAAACTTTTTATAACATATAAGTTAATGGTGCACACAGGCTCCCATATTAATTATTTCTAATATAACTGAACATGGGTGTTTATTACCCTAACTCTTTTATATGTCACTATATCTTATTATTTAAAAATGAATAAGTGTTCAACCCTTATGAATAAATAATTATACATAACATAGTACATTGGAGTTTACCAAAACACTTAATAAAAAAAAACACTTTGTCACTATATTTTGGTTCTTATTTCCATATAGGTGGTTCATAAGACCTTTATCACTTTAATGATAACCCCCACTGGCTTTCACTTCCCCACTGGTTTATATTATGATCTTTTGATCATCATTTAATTATTTTGGGCTCTCACTATTTTCACTTGTTTGAACTCATAGATTTACACTGGTTTCTTAAATTATTACATGTTTTGTTATTATTTACTCTACTGCATTGCATTCTTAATTTTATATTATCTTTATTGGGTACTCCTATCAATTGTATTGTTTATTAAAAGAATGGGATTAGTTTACTCATTAGATTGGGTCAATTTGTCATGTTTTTTGGTACAAACTTCTGTTTCTCAGTTCTAAATCTGGTTCTTTGCCTCTTCTCATTTCTTCTATTCAATGTTGATTTTTCTTGTGATATTCATAGTCGCCCGTTTCATTTTTCTTTTATTATCAGTCCATTTGTAGTTCGTGTTATTGTTCATATAGTTCATATTGTCCGTGTTAATGTTCATGCCCCTCACCTACCATAACTATTGGGTTTTGTCACGTTATTAGAAATTTTTCTTTGTTTGTTCTTTTCTGAATCTCCTTTTATAACTACAGTTTCTTATATAATATTAATATAATCTTCTTTGGTTACTTTTGTTGGATGTTGGAATTGATACTTTAATGTTAGTTACATACTTTTTAATAAGTTTTTTTTTTATGGCTAGTGCTAGTACTTGTTATTTATATCTTATCGTTATAATATATCTTATACATATGTGATGAGATGTACCATCACATATTGCCCTGTCACTAAAACTGATTATTTCGGAAGATGTCTTTCAGATACTGGAGAAATAATCATTAAATTTTTTTTTCAGTTTATTTATTCGAGCTCTTTTATTTTATTCCTTATATAGATTCACATATATTATATTTTTCCTTCTGTTTACACAATTTTCTTCCTTCTTTGTTTCATCCCTTGAATAATAAAATTTACTTACTTATGTGATTTGGTACAGTTCGGGTAGGCACTTTTTGGCTCTAATTCACCGCTGTCCAAAGCTTCACCTTATGAGTTCAGAGGAACGTATCGTCTGCTCATGATCATGGTGGCTGGAATTCATCTACAGTCAACTCATTTAAATTAAAATCTCTAAAAAGTAGTCTTAATTATGACTAAAAAAAAAATCATTCTGGGATTACTTGTGCTGGTTTCATCTCAGTTATTTGAACATTAATCATGTTTACTATTCACTTTCTTCTTTCATATTATTTTAGCTCTCGGTTCTTTCATTTTAGTGATGGGTGGTATATATATCTTTCTTTTTAGTTATATGTATACGATTTTTTTTTTCATTTATTTATTTATTTTTTTTTCCATATTCTGTACTAGTTAATATTAACGTAATAGTCTTGTTATCACTGATTTAGTAGTATCGTTTCATAGATGATTGATTATATGTGCCTTTCTTCTTCAAAGTATGGGGATCTACAATCTCATAAGTGTTGTTACCTTTAACTCTGTTTACAGTATATGGTCCAGTGTCGATCATAGTTGTTGTTTGTACACTGTTGATTCCTGCAGTTATGTATATAATTTCATTATTATTTTTATTCAGATTCCCTTCTTCTTCTTCCAACAATTCTTCTCTTAAATTTTTCAGGTAGTTATTGTGAATTATTGTAATATGATTTTTATTATTTTTAACGTGACTGTTGACGTTGTTTAACCCAGTAGTGTGGTTCATTGAGGTCCCCGATGGTGTGTTCACTGCCGTGTATAGTTTAAAGGCGGCTCAGATCCTTCATCTCCTCTGCCGTTTTGGTTCGCTTGAACATTTTCGTTGCTAGTCGATCTGGGTTGGGGTCGTTGGTGATCCTCCTCATAATTCACTCGTCGGTAGTCCTCTTGACTTCGACTCCTGCCTCTGTTAGTTCGATTATTGTCATGGTTACCTTGGTTCCAGTCGTCATCCCGACTAACACTTCGACGCCCGCGATAGTATGATCTACCGTTGCCACTGTTATCTGCCCATATATGATTGACCCTTTGATAGTTTTGATTTTGATCGTTCGGGTTGCGGTTGTTATTATGGTTAAAATTCCGGTTGTTGTTGTACTGGTTCGGTTGATTTGTATTATATGGGCGGTTATACTGGTTATTCGGGATGTTTTGCCTGTTGCCATAGTTATTCCCATTGTTCCTTGGGCCGTTATTGTAGTTTGGCCGTTGGTATGCCCCATGGTTATTATTATGGGTGTTATTATTACTTGGCCTGTTGTTATAGTTTGTTTGGCTGTACATTCCGTTATTATTACGATTATTACCATTGTTATTATTGTTTCTGTTCTCGTAACCCGGAATGTTCCTGCTAATGTATTGGTCGTTCCTCTGACGGCTTCTTCTCAAGTACTCCTCGCGTTCACGCTCTTCTAATAATGTTGTCATTGCCTGTATTGTCTTTATTTGTCCTCCCGAACGTGCTGTAGATATCCCGCTGTCGTAATGGTATGCCAATCTGGCGACAAATATTTCTTCCGGGATATTCGGTTCAAGGTGTTTTGCCACACACACTTTTCCAAGGAAGTATGTGGTCGGTGTGTTACCCCTGTTAGGATCGTTCTTTTCTGAATCTCCTTTTATAACTACTGTGTCTTATATAATATTAATATAATCTTCTTTGGTTACTTTTGTTGGATGTTGGAATTGATACTTTAATGTTAGTTACATACTTTTTAATAAGTTTTTTTTTTTATGGCTAGTGCTAGTACTTGTTATTTATATCTTATCGTTATAATATATCTTATACATATGTGATGAGATGTACCATCACAATATATATATATATATATATAGTTCGCTGCGGTTCCAGACTTATCTTTTGCCGGACGGTGCACGCCGTAACAATTTGAGTAGTTACAGGAGCTGAAACAATCTGGAGACTACGTAAAAATCCGACCTTGAACGCATCGTGCCGACTGCTAGCAGAAGGCTACTCGAGTCTCCAATTATCTAGAGCGTCTCGTAATTGTCTTTCATCTCGTCGTAGGACTGCCCTCTCCTGGCAAATCCGTTTCCGCAGTAATACTTGCCCAGGTGATATAGGTTTACAATCTTGAATTTCTGTTGTCCTTCTTTTGTATCCGATAAACAATGTCGTGAATTCTGCTTACAGCACATATTTCACAGCTTCGACACCAGTCCTCCGCACTGTGGCAAATATAAAGCTAATAGAATCATTTCCGTATTTTGTCAATTGTTTTATCGACGCTAAGATGACCTCCAGATGCTCATTCATGCATCTTCTTCAAAACAGATTGCATTTTACTTCTGGGGAGTATTAGCTGCATGACCACATCTCGTGCATTCTCACTTGTCCAACGTTTTTAGCAATCCCAGGTTAGAGATTCCCATTGCTCTTCAGCACTTCGGAACCATGGCAGACATTTACCAATCAGGGTACGCGCTCCTCGTTTGCCATTATGATTGGTCCAATGTCTTCATCAGCCATCTTGTGAAATTTTGTGTCTGTCTACCGTTCAAGCCAAGTGATTGACTTGAACTTGTTCATTTTCGTCCTGTTCTTTATTCTTACTGCTTCCGCTGTTATTGTCTAGGAGCTTCCTTCCTCCAGTTAGTCAGCACACACACTGTTGTACAGACTACTGCTTGTAGATGTTCATTTTTCCCACATCTTTATCACTTCCATCCTTTCTTCTTTTAAACGGTTCGGTTTCTGATCCTTGTTCTTCCTCTTTATCATCTGTATGGTAACGATGTTTAAGTACGCCCACTGACTTGCCCAACCAGACACTGACTTGGCGGCCTCAAACTGTAAAACATGGATAAGAGTGTCCGCACTATTCTGGTATTTAGCCATTGGTAACACTTGTATTTCATTACCTCAGACACCATCGGTAAATGTCTGCATTTCAAACCTCATTGCAATCCTCTGGTACTTCATTATAAGCCAGTCTAATTAGCCTTGCTACAAACTCTTGACGACAGTCCCCAGAATACTGTTGCCTTGCTCTCAACTGAGTGCAGTACACATCGCGCAAATGTTTGTCACCATACCGTAATTCTAGCGCCTTTATCAATTCGGTATAGCTGTTTTGGCTATCAGGTTGCACTTTTTGTAGTAGCTCTGCGGCAGGTCTTTTTAAAGTGAGAACTAGTGAAACTGCTTTGTCTTTCTCCGACCAATTATTTGCGTCGCCAAGTGAGTTCTTCCATCAAATGTTGAGGCCTTGACGTAGACTGCTCCAACTGCCGGCAATGTGATTTTCTCTGTTATCTTATTTTCTGTCGTTACCATTGGTAGCAATTTGTTTTCAAACGCCCGGTGTTTTCATTAACTATCTGACTTATGTTTATATCTTTTCCTTGATATTTGCAATTGACTGTTCTACTGCATTTATTCTTACCTCTTCTCCATTGAGATCACCGCTAATTCACACACGTCATCACGTAAGAGGCCCAACTCTGCAGTAGTACACTTTTGCATCTGCTTGTGGTTCGATATCAGTGCTTTTCTGTTTTCTGTTTTATCCCAGCGTTCTTCTTTTTGTCGTTTCTTCGAGTCAAGCAACAGTGTTTTCTTCTGGTCTTGTGTTCCCAGTAAGAGCTTCTTTTTTTCTAGGATTACGGCTTTCTGTCATTCCTCTGCTTCCTCGGCTTTCAATGTGATTATCTCTGTTATCTTATTTTCTGTCGTTACCATTGTTAGCAATTTGTTTTCAAACGCTCGGTGTTTTCATTAACTATCCGACTTATGTTTATATCTTTTCCTTGATATTTGCAATTGACTGTTCTACTGCATTTAATCTTACCTCTTCTCCATTGAGATCACCGCTAATTCACACACGTCATCACGTAAGAGGCCCAACTCTGCAGTAGTACACTTTTGCATCTGCTTGTGCTTCGATATCAGTGCTTTTCTGTTTTCTGTTTTATCCCAGCGTTCTTCTTTTTGTCGTTTCTTCGACTCAAGCTACAGTGTTTTCTTCTGGTCTTGTGTTCCCAGCAAGAGCTTCTTTTTTTCTAGGAGTACGGCTTTCTGTCATTCCTCTGCTTCTTCTGCTTTCCGTCTGCAATCTCCTTTTTTATCTTTCTGCTTCTTCCGCCTCCTGCCTGCGTTTCTCATCGAGTCGTTTTTCTGCTTACAATAACAGCGCTTCAAAGAATTCCATTAACTGTCTGGTATCCATTTTCTTTTTAATTAATTACCACTGACGCTACTCTCTACGAAGTGTCCTCTGTTTCCACTGTTAAAAGTTTTATCCTACTTTTGACACCACTGTTACGACGGTCACACCGACCGTAGTGTGGTTAGTAGAACAGTATGACTGACACATATGTTACCACTAACTACAAACTTTAATGAGACATACACAGTAGTTATTCATCAACAAAGCACTCTTATACAATAATTCAAGTTAAATTTGTTCAACAATAAATGTCTTACGTTTATTTTCAACAAACTTAACGGTGTCACTAGGCAAAGATTGAATAAGAAGAGCACTGTCACATTATATGCAAATTAATTATATTCACCTTTTTTTTTGTAGTGTCTATTTTAGGTATCTGAGAAAAACATTTCCTAGACGTAGCAGCCGTCATGGAATATGAAATATTACCAGAAACAATTAGATTTACAAGAGAAATGTTTGCTAAAAGTCACAGCCCATCAAATATTCCGGATATGCTCATATTATTGCTTTAAGCTAACTTGTGGTTGGTTAATTTTAACAAAAAATTGATTCTAACTAAATTTTTTTTTGTTAAACCAAGAATATAAAAACGTTACTTATAAAATTACGGTTACTTTGTGACTGAAAAGGAAAAATGATTTTGTTTATTTTCTGGGTATACACAGTGACTGTTTAATAACTATGCCTCGTGTTTTCGTGTTTTGTCATTAACATTTATAATTCTTAATTTTTTCTCGGAGCAAAAATGTATATGTCAAGAGTGACGAGGTTTCAAAAATCCTGAACGGCAGGTTTGTACAAATAAGCATTATAAATGGATTTCACCCATTTATAAAAATTTAGAATACAGGATACAGACAAAAGAATAAAGAAACAGTAGACAATGGTTGGCGAGTTACTGAATTATGTTGTGAGAATAAGAGATACATACGTATCTTAAGTACGATCTATTTAAATTAAATTATGCCGTAATTAGTGAACTATATTACTGTTTGATAGTTACAGGTTAAGGAGGATAGTGTTAGGATTTTCGTATAGCTTTTTTCTGTCGGGGATTTAGTTTGTGGAAGTACAATATAGCCTTATTTTATTCTAGAGATACTCACATTATTATCTAAATAAGCTTATGAATTTTGTTTAAAACTCGATCGCAAGATCTTTGGTAGTATAAACTATGCCAACTGGCACGTAGTGAAATGAAGTTAAATGTGCATTCACGATTCATCTATTCATTTATATGCTAATTACTATTCTACATATATTAAAAAAATATTATATTGCTCCGTTGAGCTGAAAAAAAAGTTCCTACGTGAGTCTTGGCACGCGGCAGGGCAAGAAGCTGTTTCAAAAGCGTCAGTTTTATGTAACGTTCTAGACAATTTGAGATGCCTCTTCCTGACGTTACTCGACTATTCCGGGATCGGTGTCCTCTACGTCACTATAATACAAGGTGGCGGAGGTATAAATACTGGTTTGTAAAGCGGCTAAGCTCAGTTATAGACTAGCGATATTAGAGTGAGGTTTGGAGAGTCTGTTATTATGATTTGCGGATTAGTGGAAAGTCATTATTGTGTTAGTTAGTAAAAAAACTGTAATAAGAACATTTATAGTTGTGTGTTAAACAATTTGACTTGAATTGTTGTATAAGATGCCTTTGTTGATTTCTATCTGTTGTCGGTGTCTAATTAAAGTTTGTAAATAGTGCCTTCATTAGTGCCAATTTTTTTGTTTCCACTGTACAACACGACGATCTGTGGGACCGTCGAAATAATTTTAATATACTTACTGTTAACAAAAATTAATTGTTCCTTACAATTTTTACACAATATTAAATAAATTGTCACTTAGAACGTCAGGACCTACATATTAATGGGGAATGATTTACTTTACTAGTAGAAAATGCTTACAGTTTAAACTTTACTCGGATAAAAAGCGCTTTTATTCGTGTGAATTCTATGAATAAAAACGCCAAATGTTATATGCGTTTTCAGCCGATTCAGCTTATGACTTTAGGAAAAATTTAAATAGAATAAAAGAAATCCTCAAATGAGAGTTTAAGATTGTGGTAGAAAAGCAGCTTACGGTTTGACCTTTTCTCTGTGGTGAATTTTTTATGAAAAAGAACTGTTACTCTTGGCGTTTCATTACATCTATGTCTGTTTGTGTAGGATTGTTTGTTGACGTAGGACTAAAGTAAATGTTTGAAGAAACCGTGTAATTTATTTATTTTTTAACTTTATTTCTTCATTCCTGTAACTTCAATAATAAAAAAATTCCTCTTAGTTATCTAAAAGATTGTTAGGCACATTTTTATTATAAAAACGCAAGAGTTAATTAAATATATACCTCTCCAGAAGGTGAGACCTGAAAATACAGGACTGAAACATCAGAAAATATATTCTTACTCTATGAAAACATCATACAAATCATGTGTATCATGTTTCAAATTGATTACACCGGGATATGAGTTGCTGTATAATCTATCGTTCTTTTCTTTCTTCTTTCATACTCTCGCCTACCACTTTTAATATCTACAGGTTTCCTCTGGTTGTAATATATCGTCAGAATATCTGTGGCAATTTACGGAATACGTTTGTGTGAGATGTACTATAATATATATGTTTCAATTTAGTCTTGTCTTCCAATTTGTAAGTGTGTTAAAAGATATTAGATCTTTATTTAATAGATTTATCATTTTAATGAATACAGTTGAGTTAGTGGTTATAAACACAAACAGAAATGACACTGTTGCATAACACTATAGAAATTTCCGAGTAGCAAATTTAAGCTTTACAGCTCATCATCAGATCGGAAAGGTTTTTTACAAAAAAACTTGAAAGCGCTAATCGGAAATATTTTTCTATAATGATGTGCAACAGTGTTATTTCTGTTAGAAGATAAATTGTTTTGTAATTTTAGTTATACAAACCTTTATATTTTTTTTATGTTTTAGAAATATTAGGAATAAAAGACAAGTGTAGTCGTTCCATTAATTAGTTACGGCTGACGTTCACGGTATTACTTCACGATATTACACAGCCTACTTATATCTTTATATCTCCAGCTATTTGTGTAGGCCTAATTATGTTACGGGGAATAAAAGAAAGCTAACTACGTAAACTTGAAATACGAATAATGTGTATATTGAAAATAAATCTATTCTGTTTAAAATTTTGCGAACGATTGTTAATTGTACTAGAAAAAAAAGAATAACGTAAACAAAGGAATAAATAACAATGCAGAAGAAACCAGAAAGAATGTAGGAAAGCCAGAAAACTTAAGAAACTTTCTAGAATTAGAAACTTGCTTCTTACTAGAAATTGAAGAAGAGCAGACAAAAGAAAGTAAGCGGGAAACAGAAGCCATCACAAAATTACTACAGGAGTAGAAGCAAAGCAAGAAGCAAGAGAATAACACAGCAAAAATGGAATGGTTTTAAATCAGGTGAACTGAACGAACAAATTAATAGTATGTCCGATGTAACAATTAATGTTAACAATACATGAAAAATCAATGTTAACAAAATTAATGAATTAGAAAAATCGACGTTAACATACATCTGAAGTAGAAGAATCCATGTCAACTATGGACAAAATCTGTTTAAAGTATAGAAGAATCAGTAAAACTATAAAACCATGCTCATTCACGAGTTGGACGAAGCGTCTGTGGTTGAAGCTTTTGAAGAGGAATTTGCTAGAGTTGAACAAAGGTAGGTAGGCTACAGAAAGAAAGTACAAACTAAAAGTACGGGGATTGATAGAACTTAGCGCTGAAAAATCACCACTAGTTGAAGGAACAGTAAATGTTACTGAACAGGATTTTATGCAGAAAATTGGGAATGAACCAGGGAAGCAAAGTGTAATGATATTTTTTAGTGACCACATGGACTTGCCAGAGTTAAACTTAATCGAAAGCATTTGGATAGTTTGCCAGTTCGATGAACAGACGTAAGGAGAAGGTAATGTGTTACGCCGCTGTTGTAAGGCAACGACCATATACTCGTAACTTACGTAATTTTAGGCCTATTTACTGAACACAATTTTGAACGCTCTTCCGGTTCTGGCTGACGCTGCGCCTTCTGCTGTCTGCTGATTATTCTCAGACAACGCGAAGAGCGTAGTAAACTCTTGCTAACATTATTTACTCCATATAAATTTACCTGCATGCTATAAATAGAGTAACACCACATAGCCGTAATCAATACAGTTACGGTTTTAATTGTTGTTATGGTACATATTGCACAGTTGTGTAACTTGAAATCTAGTACGAGTGTTCGTGTTCTACGCCGTATGAAAGTGTTATTAAAATTTGTGAATACAGATTTCTCTGGGAACTCAAAAATGTAGATTACTGTTTACGATCACGAACTGTGCGGTAGTCGCCACAATATAAAACAACTTGATTGTTGTGCTACCGGTTCTGCTTTTCCAACAAAAGATACTTGTGATGCATTTAAATATTTGATGCTGTCATCTGTAATGGTGTTGGAGATTTCATCAAAGAACATCTGTAAAATTGTTGTTAAATAGTAATATTAATGCATATTTTGTAGAATAATGAAATTAATATTATTTAGTGTAAAGTAACTAGTACATAAACGATTGTAAAATAACAGGTGCTTACTACTAAAGTGTCCTGTAGTACGTTTTAGTAAGCTTTGCAGGAGACAATTGTAAATTCAACGTGAAATCATCGTCAGGTCCGGAAATATAAGTAAGTAACACAGTGGATTTCCTGGGGCTCGGCTCTAAACGACCTTTTGTGAACGGAAGTAGCAAGCATTTAACATGAATGCAATGCACTATGTCCCTTTAAATGGGTTTGATCTCTGCGATGGCAAACAGTAGATTGTAAATTATAGGAGAGGTAATTTCCTCTGTGACGCTCCATAAGAAGGATAAGATTGTCAGTTTCGGCTTTTAGAGCTGTACTATAAAAGAGAAAAATGTGTACGTATTTTTTTCTGTTTCTGAATTACTTTATTCTTTCTCCAAAGGGACAAGAGATTTGAAAGCGGATCAAGTATTTAAGATAAGAATTCAAAGTGCCTTTTTATACAAAATAAATATGTTAAAGGAAACTAAAAATGTTTTTGTCCTTAGTCATGCGTTGGGACACGTTTATGCGTTTCAACACCTGTCGGAGTGGTTTGATATAAGTCAATATAATGCTGGCAAGATATGTAAGGTGTGCCTAAAGAGTAATGAGACTGATTGTACGTAACTGTTACTGACAAATTAAATATAAAACATTCTGTATCTTGCAAATAGTTTTCTTGGAAGCCAAGTACTTAAGGAGATGTTGTTCCCATTGAGTGTAACAGTGAAACAATGCTTGAAATCTTCAACTGTCAGTGCCTTTAGCTAGTCCATCACGAACTGATGAGCGTTAAAGACATTTTTTTTTCCAAAAAGCATTCTAATCTTTTGTATTGTTACCTACAAAGACATGTGTAATATGAAAATGATGTATGCTGCGTATGATTTAAAAATTCATGGCGATGACTTTAAAAACTACCTTACCTCATATTTATATACCTACTTAATCTTAAAGGACACGATCAGTTAATCCGGTTTTGGCATCCCGTGATTACAGACTTACCCGATGCTTATAATTAAAATTCTATGAAATTTATTATAAACATTCCACAATATTTAATTATTTGTATTTGCTCACATTATTCTTGTTCTTCTAATTTATATAAGTAATAATACTTTATATTCTTTAGATACAAAAATATACTTAATTGTATTTTGTTTATTGTGTTTCAACAGTTTTATAATATACTGTCGTCGTCAGGATTATTCAGAATTTAAGTAATATGTTTTTGGTACGCATTCGTAACTTTGTTTTTACACACACAACAACGGCGTCACAGAAAGCGAAAAATAAAGTAGACCGAAGCAAAAAGTAATACTATAGTACTGTCTGTATCATAACGTGCCGTCTTGTTAACAGTTAGAAAATTTTCAGTATGTTAACAAAATAGAAACATTTTAAAAAGTCATTACGGATACGCAGAACAATGTAATTGATGGTAGAA
Organism: Magicicada septendecula; assembly: GCA_034769895.1. Classification (NCBI taxonomy): domain Eukaryota; kingdom Metazoa; phylum Arthropoda; class Insecta; order Hemiptera; family Cicadidae; genus Magicicada; species Magicicada septendecula. The sequence goes on along the minus strand of CM068367.1, from coordinate 547,315,131 downwards.
GCTAACGATGGGAGGCGACAATTTGTCATTTTTGTAATTTTGTAATGTCACTGAATGGTGCCTATGTATACTCGTATTATTACGATGTATTTTAAGAATCCAATTAATACTCGTTTGTTTTTACCAATAATTTATGACATGACAAATTAATTCAAGACTAATTGAACCAGCAAACTACACAAGTATATGAAAAGTTCTGTTGTTACAGTCTAAACATAGTAAAATAAAACATAAGCCTTTCATTTAGTTAGTGACAATTATAATTATAATGCGATATCTATTATGGAAGATTCATTTATGAAAGGATTAATTTAGTTGAAATGTATCTGTATAACGGAATAGGTTTTCATGTTAATTACTTAAAAATTGTTTATTTGCATTTTCTGTGTGTTTAATGAAATTTAATTATTACTTTTTAGAAATTGTCGCATTGGCATTTTATGTATATTATAAAACAAATTAACTTTCAGACACATTATAGTGTATGTTAGAAAATGAACAAAAAGTAATTACTTTTCTGATTAATTAAAGTACAAAACACGGTTTTAATTATTTTCCCACTAGTAAACGTTACACCAGCTCACATTTAATTATATTATTTACAAATTGTATACATTCTGATCCCGTCATATAAGCTTTGACAAATGTAATAAACCTTTTCAGGCGTTTTGTAAACAAAAAATACTGAATTTGAGTGAGTAAATTTAAGTTTGTATTGATTTTTAATAAACCTTATTTATTAATTACTATATTTAACGTAGATAGGTTATTAACATAAAATTACCAGAAAAATAAAAAAGTTATTTGAAGAAATGTTTTATATGAGAAGAAATTGAACAATCCAGGCAAATGCTATATCACATTTGTAGTTTATATTCATAGTCAGACGCTGTATTCACTATTCATCGTGCGCCTATGTTTTTGTAGTAAATATTTAGGTATGTGATGGCGGTTGTTAACAAAAGGTGTAAATAAAGCGATATTTTAAATTATATTTTCAGACGTTTTGTAAATAATGTCATCTAATGTTATTGCTTGGAAGAGCTATAGGCCTAATAGTATCAGAATATACATATATGTAGATCGCAGCTTTATTCGTTTAAGACCTATTGTTTTAAGTATGATTAAAACGAAGAAGAACTTAAAATGTTGCAAAGCTTGAGACATAAGACAAATTTGTAAATTTTATGTTGTTCATATCATTAACCAACAACGGAGCTTATGTCCACGGTGCACAACTGCTTAAACCTGCTCGAACTAGATTGCTGTGACTCTTGCTTGCATATATCAAATAAAACGTAATAGTGCATTAATAACTTATTGTAAACTATGGAAACGTAAGTGATCATACGCTTATGCGTAGTCCATTGCACAATGTGTTATAAAACTTCAATTATTCTACATACACTATGTTGTTTCCTCTCAAACTATCTTTTTCTCAGTACACAGGGAACGGTGAAGATGTTAAAAAAATACTTTAAAACTTGTGGAGACACTGCCAAGTCAGAGCCCGTCTCCAGCTCGGCAGCATTTGCGATCTTGTACAATGTCCACTGGTGGCCATATACGGAAAGCATCGGAAAGTATTTTGTTCACTTATTTCTAATGTTAGGTTAGTAGATACGCAGTATGTTAAAACCTGACAGATTCAAAGCACAAACTGGTGGACATCAATGAAAAGAATCAACATGGTGGTGCCCTGAATGTGAAGTTGGACTGTGTTAGCCTGACTGCTTCATAATGTATCGCAGTAGCCAAATGTTATTATAATCATACACAACAGTGAATATTGCTGTATTTTAATTGTGAATATGTAATATATCTAAACTTATTATATTTGTGTATACTGTTACGCTGGTGTTAGGCCTACTACATCCCTGAGTGCGTACGTAATTCTGGACACATGATGCGCGAGACTGATCCAGATTTTTACAGGTCATTCTGCGCGGCAGAGTTGAGTAGCATTCTGTATTCTTCTAGATTATCTGTGCCTCTTCTAGCGTTTACTCGACTACTCTACCAGCAATACTGACTTCGGAGCGGCCTGGTTCAGTGCTATTCATTGTGAATAAGTAGACTGGCCATTTATTCAGTGCGGATCAAGTGATTGTTGCGGATTAGTGAAAAGTGATTATTGTGTTAATTAGTATAAAACTGTAGAAGCTGACATTTATTGTTTTTTGTTGGACGATTTAATTTAAATCATTATATAAGATTGCATTGTTGATTTTTAATGGTTGTTTGTGACTAATTACATCAAGTGATTAATGTCACTTGTTTGACAGAAATGATCAATATTTAAAAAAAATTCTGGATTTGTAAAAAAACGTTAGATTTTTTCAAAAATAAAAAACATGGTTTGTTTATGGTGACAGTAATTAATTTTCTATTAATAAATGTACATGTTATAATACTGATTTAAAGAGATAACTCTATTTATAATTATGATGTTTAGATGACAAGTAATTGACCAAATATTAATTTAACTATGATTTTTTAAAAACGTTTAAAATACTCGGTTTCTGGTATTAACCGGGTTATGAAGGCCGGAACTGCAGGCATTAAAGGTAGTTGTTAAAAATAATTATCAAGCTAGAAAGGGCAGGAATGCTTTATCACTGCAATAAATCACTACGTAATTAAAGATATATATATAATTATATTTTTTTACTGATGGTGAGCATAATGTTCGAAACATATTTCAAGAAAAAATGGTAGTATATTATACTATAAATATAATATGAACTTATAATTATATTGTATACATTATATACATTAAAATATATTTATCATTGTTTTATAAGTAATAGTATCCCGTATTTTACATGTTTATTCCAGGATGATTACTTACATATATATTTAGTAATTAAATATTAAAAACTCTAATTTTTACTATCATAAAAATGGCTTACACCGTAATATTGAGATTTAATAGCCTAATTTACTACAAATATATTAATTGTCCTCCTTTTGGACTTTTCTCGCGCAGAATCTCAGGTGAATATAGATCTTTCGTAAAGTTTAAAAATACCAATTAAAGATTCTGTTTATTCGCTAAGCAATGCGTTCTTACGAGATGACTAATTAGATGCGCAACTGCTTTTCCCCTCGTCGTTGTAAGACTATATTGTTCACTACATTTCAGTTGCTATATAATCCTTCCCACACTAACAAATTCAAATGGAGAGAGATTTAAATTTTAAAACATATAAATATTAAAAGCGTAAGATGAATACAAGTACTAAATAGCAAATAAGTAACCCGAACTTTGTAAATGGAAAGCAAAATGACGAATAAACTGAAAAATAACAATATGTTTCAAAGATTAAAGGACATTTTTAGAAATATGGGAAAGTATTGGAGCAAAGCTATGTTAATGGGTTCTGACATGATAGAAGTCATAAGTTTTATTTAGCCAATGTTCTACTGACACAGATATAAATGCTAAGCACAAAAACCTTTGATATGTACATATTTCTTTTTACCTGGAAATAGTAACACTAACTACTTGTTGAATCTCAAAACAGTGTACTGAGGCTACATCACTATCAGACAGATGAGTTGGAAGCAACAGGCTAATAGATTTGTTCCAGAGTTATAGTGTTCCGGAGGCAAACCTATGGTAAACCCTAATTGAAATTATGTACACAAACCATACGTGCTGCACGTTGATTAAAAGACGTCATCACATGAATCAATAACAACAGAATATACGCTAGTAATGTGGTCCTGTTATAGTAATTTATTTACTAATAACAGGCCTTTCAGATGCCAAATCTAGATTGCATAACATAGTATCATAACTGCGTCGATCGTTACATGTGAATGTAATTATTATGTGAAAAGCAGTTATCCCCTTGCATTCCAGTACACACGGTATAGCTCACCACGAAAAGTAATATGCGGTGAATCTATAATATAACGCGCTAGGTAGTGTGTCCGTCATCGGTATGTTACCATAGTAACAAGTAAATAAACAAATCATATTTACCGGCATCGAATCCGTTCCTATAGTTTTTAATGTTTTTACTATGCGATTGTGTTGATATGTTTTGTAATTTTGTATACATGTACGTCTATATATTTTGTAATTGTCCTATATTTCTGTATAATATAACGCGGTAGGTAGTGTGTCAGTCATCGGTATGTTACCATAGTAACAAGTAAATAAATAAATGATATTTACCGGCATCGAATCCGTTCCTATAGTTTTTAATGTTTTTACTATGCGATTGTGTTGATATGTTTTGTAATTTTGTATACAGGTACGTCTATATATTTTGTAATTGTCCTATATTTCTGTATATGTTTTAATTGTGATATTTATGTTTATACGTATTTCTGATGAGCCAATGAATAAGTAATGAAATACGATCAAATATGCCTCCTAAACGCCAGCAACCACCAACTGCTGAAGAAATTGCAGCAAAAAAAGCACGTAATGCTGAAGCTCAAAGACTCCGTAGAGCGGCCATGTCAGAAGAGCAGCTTCAAGCAGAATGTGAAGCTAATGCTGTAAGTCACCGGCAACACAGAGAAAACATGCCACAAAATCAACTTCAACAAGAGCGCGAGGTAAACGCTGAAAGACAAAGGGTTGCACGCCAACATCAAAGAGGACGTCTGAGTAGATATATCCGATCCCGCAACACCGCTTTGCTTCCCGAAAACTTCAATGAAGACGAAATTGAAGAAAGTTATCTTGGCCCAATGGACGCTAAATGTCCATTTTGCAATGCCACGCATTTCAAAAATGAATTAATGTCAAATTGCTGCCATAATTGCATTAGATGAAATACGAATGCATCCCTTCATTACAAATTACATGAATGGATCTGATCCAAATTCCAAAAATTTCATGGAAAACATAAGATCCTACAATTTGAGGCCTTTGCCTCAATGGGAGCACAAGTTGACCAATCAGTGACCAGACGTTCATGTCCTTTTTGTTACAGAATCCATGGGCAAATTTATCACGCTACATCTGCATTACACCCAAATCAAGGTGAATTACCAAAGTATGCCCAACTGTACATTTTGGATTCGGCCCAAGCCTTGACAGAAAGAATGAACAATCAAGCAAACAATGGATGCATTCGTGTCGTAATGGAGAACCTCCAAAAACTTCTTGGAGATATCAATCCGTTCTCTAGAGAATACACGAGCATGCTCAAATTTGAACAAGACGAAATGCTAATTCATTTATAAGTAGACTGGCCATTTATTCAGTGCGGATCAAGTGATTGTTGCGGATTAGTGAACAGTGATTATTGTGTTAATTAGTATAAAACTGTAGAAGCTGACATTTATTGTTTTTTGTTGGACGATTTAATTTAAATCATTATATAAGACTGCATTGTTGATTTTTAATGGTTGTTTGATGATAATTTGATGATAATTTTAACTGTGTCCTGATGATAAACACGCTGAACTTGCTCGACGAACTGCAACACTGCCTCGCTGCGATACCACTGATTATGATTGTTAATGGTTTTTAAAATGTTTTAATATTAAATCGGGAAAACCGAACGCCAATTGAATATAGCATGACTTTCTTGAGAGAAAGAGTAAATAATGTACTCCCCGGCAGAACCAACGATCCCACTGCCAGAGGAGAAATTGCTGCCGTTTTTCACAGTGCAGATGATGCACCCTCAGAAAATCGGGATATTACAATTTATTCGAAAAGCGGAATTTTACAAAATATATCTATCCTGAGTAGACTCTGTGACCCAATGTGCTACCCTTTGCTTTCCCCATATAGGGATTCAGGGTGGACCACAGATCTGAAGAAAGCTGTTGGTCAAGGAAATGTGTCCCAGCTTCAATGGTATTCATACCATTTTGCCATTCGTGATGGAAAATTTAACGAGTTCCTCAACGCAGGAAAGCTGACTCACCAATTCATGGTTGATGTCTATTGCAAGACCGATGCAAACCGTTTGAATTGGTTTCGAAAAAATCAAAACACAGTAAGAGCTGAAGACTATGATGTTCTTCACCGATTTGTGAACAACCACAATTTTGAGGACGTTAACATATTGCCTGGAAAGAAAGTTATATTGCCTTCAACCTTCCAAGGGAGTCCAAGAAATATGGCTCAAAATTACCAAGATGCTATGGCCATGGTCAGGAAATATGGCAAACCTGACTTATTTGTAATCAAACATTCACGTGCAATCCTAAATGGAGGGAAATCAGGGAAAACTTACTTCCCGGCCAGCAACTATGCGACCGGCCTGATTTAGTAGCAAGAGTGTTTGAGTTGAAACTGAAATTGCTACTTGAAGACTTAACCAAACACCATAGATTTGGACGTGTTAGGGCTATGCTCCACGTGATCGAGTTCCAAAAACGTGGTCTACCACATGGGCACATATTGCTATTCATGGCCCTGGAAGACAAAGTCTGGGAGAATGAAAGAATTGACAAAATTGTCTGTGCAGAACTCCCTGATAAAGATGCCCACCCGAAGCTACATGAAATTGTAAAATCCTGTATGATACACGGCCCATGTGGTCCATTAAATCCAAACGCACCGTGTATGGAAAACGGCAAATGCACAAAAGAATTCCCAAAAGATTTCTGTGCCGAGACCAACAGCAATGTCAATGGTTACCCAAAATATCAACCCCGAGATGATGGTAACTTTGTTGAACTTGGGGGAAACAAAGTGGATAACAGATGGGTGGTGCCATACAACCCATACCTGTCTCTGAAATACAACGCCCACATTAACGTAGAGATTTTTAGCTCAATTCAAAGCGTTAAATACCTCTTCAAATACGTTTACAAGGGGCATGACTGTGCAAATATTCAATTCGTTACTGTTCCCACAGAACAGGAAGCTACTATTGAATGGGACGAAGTAAAAAATTACTTGGAGACCCGATATGTAAGTGCACCTGAAGCATGCTGGAGGCTCAGGGAATACAAAATGCGCCACCAGACTGATCATGTGGAAAGATTAAATGTCCACCTTGAGGACAAGCATACAATATGTTTTATACCAGGCAAGGAAGCTGAAGCTGTACAGCAAAAAGCAACCAAGTCCAAACTTCTGGCTTGGTTTAAACTTAATCAGGAAGACCATAATGCCCGAGAGTATTTATATATTGAAATTCCCGAACACTATACCTGGGATGACAAAAATTCTAAATGGAAACCACGTCTTAGAGGACATGAAACTACAATTGGCAGAATGTTTGCCGTAAGTCCCACGGATAGAGAAAAATGGTTCCTCCGAATTCTCCTTCTCAATGTTAGAGGAGCAACATCTTTCGAGGACCTAAGAACGGTCGAAGGAAATCCTATCCCCTTTGCAACTTTCCAAGAAGCATGCATTGCAAGGGGATTAACTGATGATGACTCAGAATGGGATACTTGCCTAACAGAAGCTGCAACCCATCAAATGCCAGTACAACTTAGGCAGTTGTTTGCATTTATTTGTAGTTGTTTGCCGTCGGATGCAGCAGCATCATTCGAAAGACATAAGGACAATCTTATGCAAGACTATAAGAGACGCTTTCCTGATGGAGAAAAAGCTCTCTATTTGACGCTTAAAGAAATTGAATCTGTCCTTCGAACACATGGAAAGTCATTGGTAGATTTTGGCCTAGAACTTCCAGTCGGCAGCTACGACAAGCCAATCCAGTCTGGAAAATATTACGATCCAATTGCCGAAAAAACCATGTTCGAAGAAAAGTTTCAAATGCTCAACCCAGGGCAAAGAAGGGCTTTCGACAAAATCAGGGAAGCAATTGAAAACCCTAACTTACCCAAACGTCTATTCTTTATTGATGGACCTGGCGGAAGTGGTAAAACCTTCCTTTACAACACAATCATGCACTATGTGCATAACAAAAATGAATTAGACTTGTCATGTGCATTTACAGGCATAGCAGCAACTTTGCTTGAGGGAGGCAGAACTTCCCACAGTCGTTTCAAGCTGCCTATTCCAATAAATGAAACATCAACCTCTAATGTTCGACATGGGACTAATACGGCAAATGAACTGGAAAAGGCCAAAGTGATCATCTGGGATGAAGCTTCAATGGCCCCAGCACATGGAGTAAATGCAGTTGACACACTGTATAAAGAACTCTTAGCTGAAGATCCAAAAGTTCCTTCTAAAAAACCATTTGGAGGTGCGGTCTTTCTTTTCGGTGGAGATTTTAGACAAATTCTCCCTGTTGTTCCACATGACAGCAGAACCGAAATACTTTCTTCATGCATGAACAATAGTAAGTGTTGGAAAAATATTCAGGTCCTAAAGTTAGACCAAAACATGCGTGCCAATGAGGACAATGTCCCATCAGAACACCGAGGCTTTTCCGATTGGCTTTTAAAACTTGGGAATGGAAAACTCCAAGAGCCTGGATTAGAGGAAGGCATCTTCGAAATTCCTCCAGTCTGCATTGAAAATGGATGTATTGTTGCTGCTGTCTTTCCTGAGGTTATCCAATCAGGAGATGACAGCATTGCTAACCGTGCAATCCTGACTCCAAAAAACCACGAGTCACTTGAACTTAATGAAAATGTCCTTAGACGCATTCAGTCTGAATTGAAATGCTATATCAGCATAAATTCTATTCAGCAAGACAGTGCAAATGCCGAGGAGGCAGCAAACTATCCAATGGAGTTTTTGAACAGCTTAACACCTGGAGGTATATAACTTATACTTGGAGGTATTACAGCAATGCCTTGTACCAGGCAGTGTATTACAGCAGCCTTTTCTTTTTTTTCTTATCAATGAAAAACCTCGGTCACGAGGTAAAAATCTGTGACCGCTTACCAAAACTTCTGATTTATTTCGGTAAAATATTTTCTTAAAATGAGGAGTTGCCAAAGTATTAACTTACGTTTTTCACGGTGTCCAAGAGATTTGTACTTTTCGGTAATGAACCGCAGAAAGCATGAAGCTATTTCTCTTGCTCCTCGATGTACTACAGACTCATGCCACATCATGTACACATCCCCTCATCCCCCATCGTGTACTGCATAATTATATGATGCATACTGTCACAGATAAAACGCTGACGAATGCGTTAAGTTTGGGTAATACAGAACTTGCTGTAAATCGGTAAATAAAACCACAATATTTTTATTTACCTGCGCTGCTTTCTGATCTTCTCTAAATTGAGAGTACTTTAATTCAGGTCTAATGTGGTTTTTGTCATTTTCTAAGTGGAGTGGCTTAATTTTGTTTTCATCTTCTTCAGCACATGTTTTAGTAAACAAGGAATCACACATCTGACATGTGTCACTCTTTGGAACACCAAATTTTAATTTGAAGTGCAAGTGAAACACATCTGCATAAACTCGTTTTGAAATTGACAGATCAGGGTGTTTTTCTACAAATAAGTGAAACATTATATTTATATTTAAATTAGCTGACAGATATTCATTTTCTGTTATTCCACAGCTATAGTGACTTTTCTGCCTTGAAAATAAATTTATATGATCACTGACTTTTTCTTTTGCGAGATATGTAATAGAACAAGGTCTGTTGGTATGTAAACCTCTATTATCAGTAACACTTTGACCGCTTTTCAATTTTTCAATCAAAACCTGCAGTTACACGAAAAATATTGCAAATGATTTTTTTTTGACATACTCTTACCTGATCTTCACCTTTTTCTGGAGGTAAGTAGTACTTCACAGTACACTGAGTTCTGGATAAACCTCGACTTATACCCTCTTTTTGGGTTCATCAAGAACGATGCACGATGAAGCCAGGAAACGAGACTGGTCATTGTAGCTCAGTTCCCGAAAACGATTGAAAAGCTCCAGTTTACGCTCAGCAGAAATGTTTCCAGGAAAACAGTTCCCCTTACATTTACAAAGTGGACCATGAAACAAAAAATTAGGAACAAAAAACTTTAAAAAGTGTAACATGATAAAACTGAAGGTTAGGTATTTTACTTTTTGCACAAATTTAGAAAAAGATAGTACGTATTTGCTATTATTACAATGTAATAAACTTTCCTACTCATTAAAACCATATCCCTATAGTGTAATATAACCAAAGTGTAGTGTGTTTAACGTAACCAAAGTTTGTTTATTGTTTACTCGTGTACGTAATATACATTCTAACCTCAATTCGTAAAAATGTGAAAAGATAATACAATAAAGAAGTATTATTTTTTATATTAGGATGTTTGCACATTTGAGCGAAAGTAACGAAAATCCATTTTGACTAACCTAGGAAATTACAAAATTGTTACACTCACCTCTTCAGGTAGCTCTAGAGCTGGTATTTCTTTGCGTCTTGACAAAGTATATGCTTCACCACGGTCCCTTTTTGGTTTTCCTAACTTTACACTTCCATTTACCGACATTTATTTTGCATTTTGTTTCCCACAATTTACATGGGAAATGGTGCTAGCACTCATAATCACAACTTCACGTTCCGCCATGTTTGGAAGTTACAACGTTGCTGCACGGGAAAAGAAAGGTTAGCCAACTCTCGAACAAAAAAACGACGTCTTTTAATGTTATTTCCTTCCCTACATTAAGTGTTGAATTAAGTGTACAGTGTTGAAACATCAAGATGCAGTTGTTTTTATACAACAAACTCAGATACTGAAATTTTGAAGTTACAACGTTGTTACGGCATCTTCTTCAATTATATAAATGTATTACTTGTTTTTTATCATGTAAGTATATGTCTCTTGTCTGCAAAGGTGGCATTAAAATCGTGCTTTATGTATAATCTACATTTTATTGTAATTTGACAGTTACTTTAAATAAACCAAGAATACTTTTGTATCTCAATTTAATTCTAAATTTTAAAAAATGCTATTTTAGGTTTTCGAATTTATAAGGGTTGTAAAAAACTTATTATTAAAATTTCTTAAAGATGCGGTAAATGTTTAAGCATAACGTATAGAAAAAATAAATCTATAAGGTTTATTTTCCCCTAGATTGTTTATTCTCAATCAAGTTTTTCAAGATTTTAAAATTAAAAGTATACTTTTAACTTAATAAAAGTTCACGTTATATATTTTAGGTACTACTGGTATAATTATTACTATTGTTAACATCATAATTATTTCATGATACTATTACTGATATTAGTATCTAGCCTAAATTAATATGACAACACTTGATGCTTAATTAGTATTGTCGGTTTAGTTAATTGACCTACGTTTTTTGGTTAAAGAGATTGACTATTTGTTTATGTATAAATTATTATAGTAGAATTAGAAACGTTATAGAAATTGTTTAAAAAATACACCTTTCATCGTATACCTATTGGTTAGTACATATAAGGTTGAACAAACGAGTCATCTAAAACAATCAGCTTAAGTGAAAGTGAACGAAGAAATAATGTGAAAAAACCATGTTGTAAGTTAGTATTCTCAAAATTATATACTTGCAGTTTGTTCTGAGTTTTATTAAACCCAGTTTCAGCTTTATCGTCTTACATCTTTCTTACTTACATGTTTCGTAAGGAAATGGAAGTATGGTGATCGCGAAAAAATCGTGTTTGAGATAAGGGCTGATTCTGATTGTACTACCCTCAAAACATGAAGAAAAGTCATTTTCCGAAAAGTACCTGTGTGTGTATGTGTGTGTGTGTGTGTGTGTATGTGTCTGTCTGTCTATCTGTTTCTCTGTCTGTATGTAAATTTTTTTCTATTGAAAAAGACACTGCCGCAAATCAAAGCAAAATCAAATAATTTTTTGCATGCGTACCCGAATTGTAGAGGACTCAAGGCCTCTATAAATCAAGGACGATTTTGGTGAAGATCGGTCAAGGGGGACGGGTAGTTTACCGGCAACCTTTTTATGTTTTAACAGTAATTTGCTTAATTTTGATAAATAAAGTATTCTCAAAAGAAGGTCATAATAATCCACTGTAAAAAGGTAGATGAAATATCTATAAATGAAAAGGGTAGTTTCCGGAGAAGGGGGTAATTTTCTATAAGTGAAAATTGTATTTGAATGGGGAGGGGGTACTTTTTTGAAAATTATCTTTCTCATTTCGAATAAACTACTTCATTTTGAAGGACAAGATACCTTAGTAATTACGTGTATGAAACTATTACTCAACAAAAGTATAAATATCAAAAATTGGGTTGTTCGGTTAAGAGGGAGGGGTAGTTTACCCGCATTGTTTTGTGTTTTAACAAGAGTAAAGTACATAATTTTGATATATAAGTGCTCCGAAAAAAAAGTTGTATTAATCCACTGTAAAATGGAACGGACATTAATTTATAGCTTGTTATGTGTGAGCAGGGTGGGGTGAGGGGGTGAAGGGTTTGTTTTCACATAATTTCGGTCTGTTCCGATCTGACGATGAGCTGTGAAGCTTGAAAGCGCTAATCGGGATAATTTTTTATATAGTGGTGTGCAACAGTGATCATTCTGCCACTGTAAAATGGTAAATGAGATACCATTAATAAATGGAGAGGGTAGTTGAAGGGGGAGGGGATGATTTTTGAAAATTGCTTTGCTGATATCAAGTAAAGTACGAGTATTTAATTTTGAAGGACAAGGTACCTTAGCAATTACATATGATAAAACTATTAGGTACTTTAAGAAAGTGTAAATGTAATTAATGGTGTGCATCGGTTGAGGAGGAGGGATGACTACCTGCGTAGTCCAGTTTCTTTAAAAGAATAAAGTACTTATTTTTTATAGATAAAGTGACTCGAAAATAACATTCTATTAAACGTCTACACCATAATAACAAAAATATCTATAAACAGTGAAAATAGTTTGAAGGGGGGGATATTTTTTTTAGAAATTATCGAACCGAATTCAAGTAAATGATTTTAAATATAAATCTTAGAACATGGAAGTCGTGTATGGTACTCTATACCGATTTTTATCTTTCTAGTCTGCAAGCAAAAAACTGTTTAACTTTTATATATCCTGCTATTCATTCTATACATTCCTTCCATTTTTCTGTCTTTTATTCTATTCTGTGTTTATAGAGTACATTTTTAGTTTCGTCATTTAGTCAGGCGATACCTGAGTGTACTGCTTGTATTGCCTTTCATTTTTAGTAAGCACTTTATAGTTGTAAATTATAGGCCTAATCTTGATCTAACATGTTTAGTTATCCTCTAAGATGTAATTCCATATTCTATTACAGGCGTTATCAATACCGTACCAAAATTTTATTTTAATATTGTTATTCAATTTGTTTCCTTATTGTGCTTCAAATCAGTTTGTTCAGTTTGTTGGTAATTTTTTTATAAGGTAAAGCGCGTCATAATTGTAGACGTTAGAAGTTATCTGTAACACTTAATTATAAACAGTTTTCTAAAGCTTTAAAATATCTATGCACAAACACGTATACATGAACGTGGCAGCCAATAGATTTTACACATCTTTTCTTGTTACTATTTGAAGCAAATTTCCTGCCCCGTTTAATTTAAAGATTAAAAAAAGTTAACACGCTCTAAACAGATATGCAAACGTTTGCGCACGCATCGACATGTACATGCCTGTAGGTTACTTGGCGTTTACGCAACTGACATCAAATATAATGAACATTTAGTATGAAATACCGCTGCCTTGGGAATACGGGTCAATCTGTTGACCAATGATTTATTTGTTACCAAAGACGTATGTGGGTTTGTTGGGGACAAATTAATAACGGTATCATAGTCTTATGTTGTCATCTCTCGACAATGTATTAATTTCTCTCCCTACTTTTTGCAATATACATAATTCTGTTTCCTAACATTTTAAACGGTGTACCGGGATGATACAGAATTATAGATAAAGTTACTTCCTTGTCTCTAAAAAAACCAACCTTGATATAACGCAATCACCAAGTAAAACGCGAAAGAAGTGTTATAGATAACGCGAAAGAAGAAGTATGTAGGATTACAACTAATAAGTAAGATGAACGCTGCGAAGAAAAGCGAAGAAAATTAGCTTTGTACCTTTGGTTTAAGTTCATTTGTTTTAAATGCCAAAACCTACGTTAATAATCAACCCTTAATTACTTATCAATTTTAGAAATAAAAATGTTATTTATAAACATAAATATAAAATTATAAATACGTGTGTGTTTGTATTGAAAAGTAATTAGTAATGGTACTTGTATTTATATTTGTATTTTATTTTTGTTTTTATAATTTACAATTTTGTCATCTCGTTGGTAACAGACATATGGATAAGTAAACTACATGTAAACTTCTCCCTATATTTTAATAAACCCTATGTAGGATTATATGATTGATGGGTCTGGTCCTCCGTGTCCTGACATGAAAAACTTGCCTTGTTTATTTAGACGATGTCATAGTCATCGGGAAGACTTTCAATGACCATTTGGAAAACCTTAAGGAGGTTCTAATTAGAATTCACGGTGCCCAACTGAAGCTGAGCCTGAAGAAGTGCTCTCTATTCCAGAAGGAAGTATAGTATTTGGGCCATCTTGTCTCAGAGGGGGCAGTGTTACGCAATTACAGAACGTTCTCGAAAAAGGGAGTGTGTCGTTCTACTCGTTTCTCGGCTAGTCCAGGAGATGCGTGTTTCTGGCAATTCCGCACTGAAGTATCCTCTAGAGATGTTGAGTGCTTGTTACGGACGCTTATTATGGGACCCTGCAGCCTATAAATAGGCAACACCTGCCGCTCAGTTTACGTCGGGCGATTTACTCAGTCCGTTTTAAGCGTTTGTTAGTGAAAAGTGATTATTGTGCGGGACTATTGTTAGTTGACAATTGTGCGGGATTATTGTTAGTTGACATTATTACTGCGTGTGGACAAAATTAAACTAGAATTTTTCGTATTGTTTAAATTAGCAGCCATCCTTACTATTTCTTTTATGAATTTGCTAACTGCTATAATTTTTTATTGTTCGACTTGTCGAACAATAAACTAGAATTATTGTACGAGTATAATCTTGTTGAACAACTTGTTGATTACAAAGTGTTATTCGTAACTAATTAAAGCTGGTAAAATTAGTGACTTTAGCGGTGTCTGCTTTGTTTTCCACTCCACCATATGACGATCAGTGAGACCGTCGTAACAATAGTAATTGACATATGATAAAAAAATACAAATGGAATAACTAAACCCTTGCGCTAAAAAACCAATTTACCAATAAATACTGCCAGTTACATTGGAATAACGACGGATAACGACGGATACACTCGTTCAAATCACAGCACCATTCGCAACATAAGTTCACTGACAACATTTGTCCGGTACGATTTATCAGATAATATAGGTCCATATTGTCTACTTGGATGCCTCTGTTTCGGTTGGAATATTGCCAACTGTTGCAGTGCACATCATACGAAGTCATTATGGCACAGATACTCCAATCGGTAACTCCAAGCAATATACGAGTATTTCTGCTTCCATTACATTGTCTGAAACGTACATTATTTTCACACTATTTTCACTATGTTCATTCTGGTTTATATATTAACGTTAACTAACAAACTTAATATTTTAATTAAAGTTTTTTAAAAGTATTACCTATATAAGTATTACAACAAATATTGTCGTACTTATTATTTCTAATTAGTCATTGTAAAAAAATATATTCAATTAATAAACATTTTATTCACTCCGGTCACTTTTTCTTAAAACAGTAAAGTCATTCTTACTGTACCTTACAATGTTGTTTTTGAGCTAGATACCTAAATGTCTTCTCATCTCACATTACATGTTGCTCTCAACGAATTTCTGTTCTCGTCACACCTGGTCAGTATAGGGCTATACATAACTATCCCAAAGGGAACTATATAATGAAGCTAGAAAGTCTAGCAGACAAATGTAGCGATCTGTTAGGACTAGCCTTTTATTCAATTGTGTTTTAAAAACATGTAATAAATTAAAAAATGAATGTTTTACATTACGATTTACTAATTCCGTTTGTATTACGGTATAGAATTCTTGAAGGAAACTTACATTATTATAATCTTTATTGTTACTACTCTATTAAAATATTTTAATTCGATTATATTACATAACGGATACTGAATCCAGTTCACGTTCTATGTCGATATGTTATTGCAAATTATCGTGATAAAAACAATTTCCCTTTGTGCTGTCATTAATCTATTTTCCTTCATTGTTTCAAATTATACGATAAAAACAGAGAGTTGATACGATAAAAACTTTCTTCTTGTTTAGATTTTCATAATAGAAGATGTTTGGAGTAGGCAAAAACATTTATTATTTTTTATGTATGACTTTGTGGTATATACAGTACTAAATGTAACTCTTTAGAATAATGTAATTTGGGATATGATTTAATTGGTTCAAAATTAAAATCGGTTGTTTGAATTTGATGTATTTGAAACTATGTGTTGTTAAGATGTTAAGTTGTTAAAGTTGTTAAGATACAATATTCTTTTCTTTTGTATATAAGACCAGTTGAACGTGAGTAGCCTCACATATGTAAGTAGTTTTGTCGATTAATTCAATGCTGTATAAGAAATAAACTGGTGAACTAACTTGTTTTTAATTATCTAATTAACGCACAGTGACTCCAAAGTTAAACACATAAACAACTGCACATGTTTCAGTTGCTTGTCAACCTGTTTCTTGGTATGCCTGGCTGGTACAAAGAGCAACTTAATACATTCGGCTTCAACAATTGCTTACTAACATTTAAATTTATGTTCTGTTTTTATGAAGACTTTCTTTTTAAAGATAACTTTCCTTGCTTGTATAACCTTTCATAACCTCATTACACCTTTCTTGCTTTTTCACCTTTTGTGATTTTAGTTACTGAGTAAACGAATTGAGTCACCTTTTGCACTTTTTCATAACTTATTTCATATTTGCCTTTTAATAACCTTAGTTTTACCTTTATTATATTTTTCATTATATTTTATATAGTTTCTCCACTCTCTTATCTACACTATTCAAAATTTATTCAAATTTTATTTTTCTGATAATAAAGCTACCTTTCAGAAAAACTCAACATTGCGACATTCCGTCTAAGAACTCTTTAAACTCTCCTTAACTGCTGTGTTGATCCTTTAGCGTATAAACTAAAATATGGTAGCAATAAACTACACACCCGTCTCCTCCTTTCCTCAAATCTTTTCTATTGAACATCGTCTTGTATTTATATAATTTTAAAATAACTCTTTTTCCATGTAATTCTGACTAGAAATATTATTTCCTTTTGATAATTTTAAACATTCCACCTCACATTGTCAAAAACCTTTCCTGAGTCTATGAAGCCTATAAAGGCTTCTGATTTTTCATTACTCTTCGCTCCAATAGTGGTATCAGCGACAGAACTGTTTTTTGTTTGAGCTATGTACTTTGTGGAAACCTAATTAATTTTCCGCCTCAAAGAACTTGTATATTTTTATCTAAACGTCTTCTTACAATTAGACATTTGTGTTAAACAAACTTGCAAGGCTGACTGTCAATAAAGTTGAAATAACATAAATTAATTGCTTTTTTAGACAAATAAACTATTGCATAACGTGAAAGTTAGATTTTGTAAAACTTTAATTAATTTTTACTATTTACATATAATGTAGTAGGACATCATTATTAACGCTGAAATAAACATACATTACTAGGTGACATACTTTAGTATACGTTAAAGATTGTTTTCGCATTTGTTAACAGAGTGAAAGGTGATGCGGTTCACTGGGTTTTGTGATTCCTGTAGGAAATATTACTAACACAGACGGAAGTATGTCACGATGTTTTACGCCGCTGCAGCTTCAAATCTCAGTCTATCTTTGTTTCCATTGTAATACGTCTCTGCAGCTGTGTAATCTTTCATAAGGAATGAGTTATGCTTCAGGGAATAAGAAACACAAAATAACTACTCGTGTTTGTTAGGAACCATCAAGCCTCGATAGTAATCACTGACGCCCTTAAACTTTACTACAGCTTTGAGGATTCATACTTCACAACAGACACTGTTCATATGAGTTATCCTCCCAAAATGGAAGTAAAATTGATGAAAGTAAAAAATTGACGTTACTGCATTTTTGTAAAATCTAGTCTTTACGTTAGTCGATTTTATAAGATGACATTAGTATTCTTTTATGTTCAATAGTATAATGGAATGTAGTACAGAAGGAACGAAAGGTATGAGAACTAATAATAAAAGTGTGAAGTTAGATATACCGAAAGAAGAAACAGCACGTAGCTAGATACAGTTTTTTTAGGGATCATGTTGGCTAACCCATAAATCAGTGAGCAAATGGATAGACGTAGAATAGTTACAGCGTATGAGGAATTCATTTAGAGAAAAATAATTTTATGAATCAAAATGAATTTACACCGTAGTTAAGATTGGATATTTTATGGGTTACAAACAAGGACGATAAAGAAAAGGGATGACGATCGGACTGAGTCACTGGAAATGTAGAAATAGTAAGTAGTAAGAGGGTTGTAATGCAGGGATTATCGAGTTGGAATGATCCATATGGTAGGTTAGGTTCTGTTGGCTAAACGTGATGATCACGGTCTTGAACATTAATGACAAACCAGCAAGTGATACCTTTCATATCAAAACAATTGTTGTAACTGAATAATCTAGATATTAAGTCTGTAAATTAAAAATCAGGGAACTGTATAAATTAAGCACAAATTTTCATAAGTCTATGTCTATGAATGTCATATGGTATCAATGGTCTATGTATCTAACTTATCATACGTGTGTTTACGTGTAATTTTGTTTTAACAGTTTCTTTACAATAGAAGAATATAGGTTATTTTTTATAAACAAATTATAAGAGTGAAATTTACCAATTTACACACTTTTAATAACCCCGATGATGTTGGAAGATTAATATTCCTATAAAATTGCATAGAGGATCTAATAAAGTAAATGCTTGGATATTCTTAAACTTCAAATTTTTAAATAACAATAATAATTATATGAAAGATATTGCATTTTACATTTTTTTAAACCCCCCACACGCATACACACTCAATAATGTTTATATAAAATTGGATATATGTTACACGCATTTTTTAACAAAGTAGTAGGGTAGATGTATGGATGATTTTTATCGATAAAATATTTTACTAGAGTGAATATCCCGTAATGAAAATAATGAGTAACATAAATTGTTCCTCGGACACTTAAATCATTTTATTTGTTTTTGTTGCAACTTAATTTTGTAAATTATCATCCAACCTTACGGTAAAAACGCTGTTCAATGAATAATGTATTATATATACTATACAAGGAATGACCTGTCTTTACTTAATCTATCTTATTAATTTGTTAAGTAATACTTTTAAATTACTCAAGTTTTTAGTATTGATTTTACTGTTACAAAAAGGTTGCTGTTTTAATTCTTTGGATTTTTATTAATAATTAATTAGAATTAGCTTCTCTATTCTAATTAGGACTAATATTAAATAAGACAAATGTAAACTTAGTTTTGTTTGTAATTAGTTACTGCAGGTTGTACTGTAAAAATACGTGCATATTAGTTCAATAAACCCGTGTTAGTTTGTTTTAAAACGCTGAATGATATAGTGGGTTACTTTGGCACGGCATTATCAGAGGTTTGCCGAGCCCTGTGTTTAGGAAATCCTGAACAAAGTATTTGTTAGATCACATACATTTTGCTACCGTTACTATTTGTTGAATGTAACTAAGTACGTATTGCGTATAATGCAGGAGTGTTACAAAGTACCGAGTGTAATAAGAGTCTACCTATTTTAAATAAGAGTTAAAGAAAATTTATAAAGGTCAGTTAATCTGTACTGAATATCTTCAGTAGTGGAAACCAGAGACTATGAATATCAGTAAATTTGCTGTGCGTTAATTACTGGTAAGTGAGTTTCTGAAATAGACGATTGTCAATGTTTAAAAGACTTTGTTCTTTGATGTGAGAATAAGAAGGAAGTCAAAAAGAAAAAGCCATAGGCAAGTAGAGTAAGAAAAAAATTGTCATGGTGGGGAACGTAAGTATAAAAGGTGAAGAAGTAGGGGGAAGGCACAAAGCATTGTTGGAAGCGGAAGACCGACAGAGAAAGACATGGGACAGAAGCGCAGGACATTACAACTGAACGTTATAGTGAAGTACGAGACAATAGAATAGGAGTGCTCAGTATAGGGTATAAGGGTATGGATGTATAAGTGTGGAACTCTTAAGACAACAAAAGCTGATAAATTGTTTTTTAGTGGTGCATTACGACTGGAACCTCATTGTCTTATTTCGCGCATGAGCAGTGGGTGTGCCCCAATCCGGTACACGCAAGCATAATTGTTTGTGATAAATACAAGCGCACTGTTACTTTTTAGTACTGTTTGAGTACAGAATATTAATTAAAAAAATAACACACAGTAGTATGCCACTGAAGAGTTATGTGTGCTGACAGAATAGCTAGGTTAACAAGTTACTGGATTGGATAAAAAAAAAAGAATCAATTACGACCATAATATCTAAAGAAGAAGTCTGCATGACAACTATGAAGTAGTTGATTTGCCAATATTTTGAACAAACTGCAAGAGAAGTCGAAGACTGAATGGAAAATTATTAGGTAAAGCCGTATACTACAAAACAAGTAGTTTGAAAGACTATTCTGTATTATTATTAGGAATAATAAACACCTACAAATCAGGAGTAAAAATGTATTGTTGATTGTAATACGGCCACTTGACGCCAAGCTTCCAACACTCACTAGGTATCTAACCTTAGAAATTTAAAGCTGAAATTGGTCTAAACCAATCAGCAGTCTCAGAGAAAGCCCTTTCACTCATGTAGTGCCTACCGCAAATTTAGTACAGGAAAGGGGAACGGAACGTCGAAATCTAGCGTTTAATTCATCATCTGTTCTAGGCAGAGAGCCATTTTTGCGTAGTTGACATAAACGAATTAGGACCTATATAAGTAAATAGGCTGTATAGACTTTTCTTAAACTTAATACGGTTTATTTACTTGATGAATTGATTTAACGTAAATGATCAATAAAGAAATTTTATTCTTATCTGAGTCATGTTTTGGTGTCGGTGAGCATACCGCTGGATATATTCAAATAACCAAGAGCATTAGTTTTTATATTTTTGTAAACTTATGTTACAATTATGTGTATATTATAATGTATTTAGACGCCCATGAATTTCTGCCATTAGTAAACTTTACATTACCATTATTATTATTATTATATAAAATTATACTAATATAAAATTTACTTGTGGGATAATTAATTATTCTCCTAGTGCAATATAGTATTTGATTACTGCAAAAAATTTAAAGAACTTCAAGTGTTATTATAAATAAAATTATTTTGTGTGTGTGTGTGTCCACACATAGCCTAATATAAAAGAGTCTAGGGATACAAACAATGTCAACAGAACTTTGTAACGTAAAACTACGTTTTAAAAATAATGCACACAACACGTATCGGCAGTGTTATGAAAGTTAACTGTCAGGCATTAAGGGGTAAACGGGAAGTCTATTGATATGGTTACCAGTTTGTGATACCAACAAAATGTTACGGAAAACGGCAGGAGATATGCAAAATATCTGTCCGGAACCACAGGTGTGTTAGAAACTAGTAGACTGTCAATTGAGTGGAATGTTTGTTATGTGAACAAGCCCGCGTATAGCGAAAATAGTACGCCCACACGCTTGCACGCGCTTGCTTGCGTGCACACACACACACACCAGACCTAGATACATTTTAATACTTTACTGTTATTACTTGTATGATCGAAAATATCGAATAGAATTGGAATATCAGTGATTATTGTGACAGTAAAAAAAATATTATTCTCCGATTTGTACCATTTATTTCCGTGGAACATACATTCCGTAGTTGCTTGAAAGCAAAGACAGCGTTTGCAAAAAATGTTACCTTTGAAATGACACATGATGAGCCTATACTGACCAGCACCCCACATTAACGCGTTTACACGTAATCGTTTTCATAAATAATGTAGGCTACATACGTCACTGCTTATAGAACGAGGGAAGCCAGTTCTCAGTTTCAACTTGGCCGTTTGGCAATCGCTTGTCTCTTTGGGGTATGTTCCACGATAACCTTTTCAACTCATTAAGCAATTTTCTTAAAACTTGATATGCGTGTCCATGGTGGGAAACGTAAGAATAGAAAGGTGAACTGTTTTCTGTTTGATCCCCCAAAAAGAATAGAAGTAGGAGCTAAATACGAGCGGTAAAAATCGCAGAAGCCAAGTGGGGTATTAAAATGAAGTTAAGGTATACCACAATCTGAAGATAGTGCTGATTTTTGAAAATTTAAAAACTTTTGGACATCACGTTTTAAAAAGTGGATGAAAATTTTGATAAAATCGCAAACATTCGTGTAAGGTTAAGATTTTTAAAGGTAACTGAGTTTCGTGCAATTAAAGAAAATTTTAATTAACCTCTGAATGTAGTGTTAAGTTTTGGAAATTTAAAAATTTTGGGATCTCAGGGACCAAAACAAGAGAATAAAAAAAAAGAAAATTGAGATGATCCAGCGTGGTGTCAGATGAAATCGAATTGTAATCCAAATGCGAATTTTTAAAATTTTTAGTGTTTATGGTATGATTGTGTGCTCTACAATTGTTATGTTATTACTACAGAAACAGTAGAGGAACTGGAATTTTTGTAAGTTTTTCATAATTGAAAAATTATTTATTTAATATTAAATGTACCTCATTCTAAAGTAAACAAGTAGTACTAGTCTTATTGCTTTTTAATCATTTTGAATTGCTCATCAAACGTGTATAACGATAACTGACTGAGAGAATCTGCATAGAGAAATGACAGATTCATTTTCTTTCACATGTGTGTGGATTTTTTATTTATAACATTCGTTTTTGTCCTACAGAGCGTCAAGAATTTACCCGATTGTCAAATAAATTGGCACACGTAATGCTCTGCAAGTTCTAATTTACATCTTACAACCGCAACACAGAGATCTATGAAATTTCCTAACTTTTTTAGATGTACACCCTTTTTTCTTTTTATCTTCTTTTTCTTGTCTTGTCATTTTGTCTTCTTGTCAACTTATTTTCTTACATATTCTCCGCTTGTGCAAATTTCGTAGAAATATTATACCTTCATACAGTCCGATTTCAGTAGATATTAATTATAATAGTCGTGGCAAAAAAAAGATAGATTATCTTAAACATATTGTTCAGTAAATATTACACAAAATAATATAAAAGTCTATTGTGGAATTGCCATAATAAGTCTATGGCATTTAAATGAAACCTTGCGTCGTTGAATGTTTCCTCGCAACATGCTTTTTAAATATTCAAAATATAAAGTTGGGCTGATGGAAGCAAAATAAGCATTCGTAGCCTATGGGGCACTTGTCACGTAATTCTGAATCTGTATGTAGAAACGGTATTTCAGAGATATTGGACAGACTATTGGAGGTTGCAAATTGGCAATGTTTCGGAGTAGTACCAATAGTAGAAACCTTGTGTATTTTTCGTTAACATTACATGTCATAAGTGACCTTGGTCTGTAGTATAAAAAGACTAATTGTGAATAGCTGATGGTGTGTCAAGAGTTTCTGTGAGATATGGCAACAATTCCAATCGGTTAGATTTCACTATCTCTAACGGATTGATTCAAGTGATAACACAGTTTTATTATCACTTGAAAGAATCGAGTACTTTTTTGTTTAAATGTGTACTTTTATTTAGGTTGGGGATTTTTTGTTCATGCTTGTGTAGGCCCATACCGTGCATTTATAATATCGCGTCAGTGCAATGCGAGTGACATTTTAAAAATGGCGGGAAACTAATGCTAATAAACTGGAGGAAGCTAATATTAATGTTAATAAACTATTTGTTCTGCCAAACGCATGGTGGACTGCAAGACGTTTGTTTAAAAACATCTCAGACAGAAGAAATGGATCAAACAAAAGTGTGTCTCGACCTTCTTAAGTGAAATAGATTGTCACGGGCTAAAAAAATTTCGAACGGGTAACATCGTATTTTTTTTAGCATGCTGTAAAAACAAAACAGCAAAGTGAAGAGTGGCGCAAAAAATTGATGTGTTCATTGAAAGCAAGAAATTAAAATATTCTATGCCTCATAAAAGCAATTTTTATAACCTTGAGATTGGAATATTTGTTCACAAGAAATAGTTGTCTCAGGGACAGAACTCAAACTTACTACTGTGAGGTTCTGAAAACTCAGAATCTGTTATTTGAGTCTG
Organism: Magicicada septendecula; assembly: GCA_034769895.1. Taxonomy (NCBI): domain Eukaryota; kingdom Metazoa; phylum Arthropoda; class Insecta; order Hemiptera; family Cicadidae; genus Magicicada; species Magicicada septendecula. The sequence continues at coordinate 547,291,037 of CM068367.1, read as the reverse complement.
ACTAGAGATTGTTGAATTTTGGATGCTACAATGCGATAACGCTCCACGTCAAGCTGGACTTCCTCACGAATAATTAGCCGAAAACGACCAGCCTCCTCATTGACCTTATCTTAAATTCGTGCTTCCAGTATACAAGCCACAATTGATTTAATTGTTATATTACTTTATTTCAGTTCCGTATTTTGACTTCTAGTAGCTACGTGACGCGTCTCGGAACGATCGTTCTATAATCAGATACATATATCTCTCATAAGAGGTTGTCAACCATTAAAATTGTTTAAACAAAGTCAAACACATATCATGGCGTGTCCGTCCACACACTACACGGTGTACAGCGCTGAAGTAGCGTGTACGTAAATCTGTTTTTATTGATATGTGTTATCAATAATTGCACCTTCTCTTAGGCTATGTTTTAAAAGTTTATTTTGTGTTTCCGAAAATTAAAATTACCTAATTTTTAAGCATGGACAACATCAAAGTGATTGTAACGGACCACTTATAATAACTGACAGATAAAAACTTTCAGCACTTTTTATCAATGGGAATAACGTCTCCATAAGAGTGTGGCTTCCAAACAGAGACGTAGCTAGGGGTGGGCCAAGGGGGCAGCCGCCCCGGGCGGCATTGCCAGGAGGGCGGCAAAGTGAGCATAGACTTGAAAAAAATGTTTTCACTTTATAAAACTACAAACAACTTGTTTTTTTGATAGGACTATTCCTTTCATAAAAGAAGCATAACCAGCCACCTTGCCTCGTTTATGCTTGGCCAAGCGAGATATCTCAGTTCTTCCGAGATATAATGGTGAATAGAGGAACATCTCATTTGCAGAACCAAGACAGCCATTTTCCTGAAGATGCAGCTGGGCGATCCTTAAACAAGTATTGGTTTGATGAAACCTTGCAAAATGGCGAAAAGGTATATCGCACTTGGATGTGTTTTTCTCCAACTAGAAAATCTCTATTTTGCTTTTGTGCACTTTATTTCCACAAACAAACTATCAAAGAAGCAATTTCAACAGTGACAAATGGGTTTTCGTTGTGGCGAAAGTTAATCTCCCGTATTCAGGATCATGAAAACGGGATTTTCATGATGAGCAGATAGCACTGCTCATCGCTCTGCGTTTTTTGAATGGAAGGAATTGGAACGTTCTTTAAACAAAGGGGGACTTATTGATGATCTACTTCAGGAACAAATGAGTAAAGCAGCTGAGACATGGAAAGAAATCCTCGAACGGGTCATTGTCACTGTACAAACTCTTGCACAACAAAATCTGGCACTGAGAGGACATCGACAATCAATTACTAACGATCCAAATCCTGGAACTTTCAGGCTTTGTTAAAATACTTGGCTAAATTTGACTTTGTCATAAGATCTCATTTAGATTCATCTCTCATAAATCTGGGTGTATATCTTATCTTTCGCCAAGTATTCAAAATCAAATAATATACCTGTTAGGAGAAAGAGTGCGCAAATATATTATTACTGCATGTAAGAAGGCGAAGTACTTTAGTATTATATCTGACACAACACCAGATGCTGCAAATGTAGAACAAATGTCTCAGATTATAAGATTTGTTGAATTTAAACGCAATTCTGTTGATATCAAGGAAGCCTTCATAGATTTTAATCCTTTAGAAGTCAAAACAGCAGAGGGGATCACACAAGCTATTACAAGTAAACTTAGAGAGAGATGGATTGAATCTTAGCGATAGCAGAGGTCAGTCGTATGAACAATCAAGAAACAATGGCTGGTATTCATTCAGGAGTTTAGAAGAGAAAATTAGATTTGAATCATCTAGCTGTGTTTGTTCCCTGTGACCTTGGAAATTGGACATTTGGTCTTGTAAATGTTCTGGCAGTGACCTTTTTGGCGACAGTAGAACGTCTATTCACATTCTTTTCCTGTTCCACTCGCGGATGGAGTGTTCTTAAAAACTTCGTAAATATTACTCTAAAAGGACATTGTGATACCAGGTGGAGTTCAAAAGCAGATGCAATATCCACTTAGCTTGATGAAGTGATCGCTGCATTGGAGGAACTGAGGGATACACCGACTGAAACAATTGATACGACGGAAGATGTAGCATTAATAATGAATGCGATAGAAAAATTTAATTTAGTGACCTTACTCTTTTTCTGGAGAGATATTCTTTCTTATATGGACAAAATCCAGAAAATCTTGCACACCAAAGGAATAAGCTTTATTCAAGCATTGACACTTCTGGAGACGCTAATGGACAAATTAAAAGTTTGGAGAAATGAGCTGTGTGACAATGTCATTACCAAGGCAGACCAGGTAATTAATGAATGGGGTGTCAGTATCACTAAAAGAAAGAAGGAAGCGCACGATGCCAAGGGAGTATGCATACGATTCTGCATTAACCGTGTGTCAAGATATGCGACGTTCTCTAATTGAAATTTTGGACAAACTGTCACTTAAAATTTCAAGTCATTTCTCTAACATAAAAGTTAGAAAAACGCTTTGGGTTCGTCTGTAAGTTTGAGATGTACATAAATGATGCGGATATAGATTTTAAGGAACAGCTATCCCAAATCAATATTAAGTGCACAGTGCTTGCAAAACTGTATCCACATGACCTAAATAGTGGAGAAGTGTTCAGTGACTTAAAAGACGTCATACTTTTAGTAAAAAGGGACAAAGTTAATGGAGAACAATTGGATTTTACACCTCAGGGACTGCTATAATAGATTTCTTCAAAATGATTAGAAGCCTACAAAACACTTTTAAACATTTTTCTTACTTTACCAATGCCTGTGTCTTCGTGTGAAAGATCGTTTAGTAAACATAAATGGTACCTACGATCAACAATATCTCAAGACAGGGTATCAAATCTAGAGATACTTTTAATTGAAAACGACTTTGCATCGTCTTTAGATTACAGTGATTTAATAACCGACTTTGCAGCAATTAAGACCAGGAAAGTTACATTTTAAAATGTCTCGTTTTAAATAGTCTATTTATTAAATATTAAAAATAAATATTAAGTGTTTATTAATGGAAGACGGAGCCATTAACCTGTAATGGTAAGTGATTTATTTTATTCTTTCAATGTAGTTCTTTGTTTAACTTTATGTTGTATTAGGATATTGTTTTGACGATGCGCTTTAGACCTACAAGGAATTTGCATGTGTATTAGAACATTTTTATGTTATACATTTTTTATAGTATAAATTTTTTACTAATAAATGCATAGAATCTGAATACCGGTAATATTATAATATATATTTTCTTAATTTTGACTTAACAAATATTCTTAAGACATTTTCTGGACGTGCTTTCATACAAAAATCTACACATTTGCATTTATTAAGTACTTTGTTCACTGGATGGGCCTTCATTTGTGCTCTTTTGTCCCCTTTTATTTATGAAGGCGAGGCGGCCTACGATCTCCTTGCCCCGGGCGCCAAAAAGGCTAGCTACGCCACTGCTTCCAAAGAAAATATACTTTGAATTATAGAAAGTTGTTTTCTAGACAATATGTTAATAAGTTATTTTAAGCAACCTGTGTTATTAATTTTTACATAAGTCTTCTACGTTGCATAATACAAAACGTATTCACAAACAAAAAAGTGAAAATATGTAACACATTCGCAGCAAATTCTAAACGATTTTTAACCGTTTATTTTTTATGTTAATGTTAATCTCTCTGTTACTGTCTTCTTCTGTTAATGTTTTCTCAAATAAATGAGGGCTCATTCAATTCCAGTGCGTGTACAAGTAAAGGTTACATTGGTGGGTAGGCTATGATATGTTCAGTAGTTTGTTACTGAATTATATTGTACTGTGTCCTTGAATGGAAAAATGCGTTTGTTAACGTTAATTTAACTCGTCCCTAACCGACTAATTTACAAATAGGCTGTATACGCTACTAAGCAATTCTTTATGATATCGAAATATCATAGAGTTTAAGTGAAGTATAAAAAACGTACTCGTAACAGTGAACTGTTTTACAAACCTGTTTTAGCTAAAACATCAATTAGAATTATTAACACTCAATTAAAATTTGGTTTGTTTGTTGGTTTTAATGGGCCTGATTCCCTTGGATTTATATATTCAAAGTAAGTTTTAAAATAGTGTTTTCATTAATAACGTTTTTTTTGTTTTACTGATTGTATATGTTTACACTTAAGACAACGATGTCGTTTTTAAACTTTGTTTTCGAAAGTCAAACCAATAGGCGTTGTTAACATGATCAGATTTTTAATATTGTATTTGCTGGTTAGAGAATACCATGTGTCCTATAACAACTGTACCGGTTAAAAAAGACAAAGTTTTACACCATTAATTTTACAATCCTCAGTGTATATTAAAATAGAAGAAATGGTAAAATTAAGGTTGATGTATGGTACATAGTCTTATGATTAAACTTTTACACTTTCAAGTATTTATTTTACTTAGCAGTTTATTAGCTGGTATAACACCTTCATGACAATTTTTTTTGGAGATCTGTAAGCTGTTCGACTGAGCGAACATTTAACAAATTGGCTGACAACACACACAGGATTATGAAGAGCTGACCATTGACAGCTCTTCTTGTTTTGATAATAGATTAAAGAGGTAACAAAATACAAAACTAAATGATAAAAACATGTAAACAAAGGAACAAAAGTCACTATCACTTCCTGCTGGCATGATACAATAAGTTCAAACATTAAACACTGGGCCCATAAGGCACATATACAGGTTGACATTAAATTATTATTAATGACAACAACAACGACAACGACATTGACGACGACGACGATGATGATGACCAAAAGTAAACTGAGCATGAAGTACCAAGTGTTAAAATAAACTACATAAACAATAAATTTCTAAATAATAATAAATAAAACAGATGTTCAAAAGTTCTTGTGTAATTAATTGGACTTAAATAGAATTTATTAAAGACACTAATTTGTGAATATAATTTGACTGATGTCTACATGAAGTTTACAGCAAACATGAGAAATCGCTTACTCTAGGACTTCTGAACTTCTGAAACTTTACTTCAGCTTCCTGACCGAGAAGCTGCAGTGTGCAGTTGTTGTATTTATTTCACTTAGTTACGATATGTGTTCACCTACTCTAATGGACATTTAACATTAACTGCAGAGTTCCAGAAGTCTTTGCTGCTGTATATACATTATGAGTTAACCTTAAGGACTGTTTGAGAACTAGATCTGTAGTTCTACCCTAACACTTTGGTATAGTTTGGCCGTCAGTCTAGAGCAAAAACTACTAACAGCCACGTATAAACACTTTGTGTGTGTGTGTGTGTGTGTGTGTAACGGGGCAATCAAGTTTCGTCCTACTTGTCCCACTGTAAATCGTTCCCAGATGAGCAAGTTGTTCTACCGTTTCCTGAAGCTAACACTCCGTTGTTAATTTAATGTCTGTGTTTCTTTCAACATATAGTTACCAATTACGGTAATGTCCACAAAGACATATAATCTAAAGCTGCACAATAAATCCTCGCGTATTTCTTTTCTTATCAAAATTTCTCTCTTACGTTTATGAAGGCCGGGTATAAAAATAAAAATAACAAGTAGTAGTAGTAGTAGTAGTAGTAGTAGTAGTAGTAGTAGTAGTATTGTCATATACTAATAAGCACCCTTTAAATTATTGTTTAATCGTAGTTTTGATGAATTGTTAGTTGCACTTTGCAGTTGAGTGTTACATAACTCCTTTTCGTTTGGAAAGTATTTATGCGTACATTCCATATACTTTTTACAAAAATATTTTATCAAAGTGACACCTCTATTGTATAAAGCTATAAATGTCACTTATTGTTGTCGTATATTTGTGACTTGTTTTTTTTATTTTAGTATAAAATAAGGTTTAACATCGAAATAAAAACTGAATATATTTTTTATAAAACGTATTTGAGTATAATAGTAATGATTATTTATGTTGTGTATTTTTTGATGTTTGCTTTTAAATAAGTTATGAATACTTAATTTTTTTCCTATTAGCATCCTGCAAATGGAAGTATGAATATGAACAACTTCCTTCATTTTCCGATTTTCCGAAGACCTTTCCTCCTTTTACATTCGTTCATTTTCTGGCTCTTCTTTGCTCGTTCTTCTTCCAGTAACATCTTCTTGGCCTCATTTGTTTCTCTTCAGGCTGATCTTTTAACTTCTCTCATTTTTTTCTTAACCCTTTTCTGTTTTCTATACCTTTTTTCATAATTCCAAATTTTTCTAGATCTTGATGAACCCCTTCCACATATAGTACTTGTTTTTACTTCCATGTTCCTTAAGGAAATGGAAGTATGGTGATGCCAAAAAAAATCGTGTTCGAGATTATTGCAGATTCTGATTGTACTACTCTCAAAACATGGAAAAAAGTAATTTTTCGAAAAGTGTCTGTGTGTCTATAGATTTTTTTCTATGGCAAACGATAACAGCCGCAAATTCAAACAGAATCAAATAATTGTTTGCATACAGTCTTGATTTGTAGAGTTCTCAAGATCTGTTGTTTTTGGTGAAGATCGGTTAAGGGAAAGGGGTAGTTTACCTGCAACGTTTTATGTTTTAACAAGGGTAGTTTCTATGGCAAACGATAACAGCCGCAAATTCAAACAGAATCAAATAGTTTTTTGCATACAGCCCTGAATTGTAGAGTTCTCAAGACCGATTGTTTTTGGTGAAGATCGGTTAAGGCAAAGGGGTAGTTTACCTGCAACGTTTTATGTTTTAACTAGGGTATTTTCTATGGCAAACGATAACAGCCGCAAATTCAAACGGAATCAAATAATGTTTTGATACAGCCCTGAATTGTAGAGTTCTCAAGACCTATTGTTTTTGGTGAAGATCGGTTAAGGGAAAGGGGTAGTTTAGCTGCAACATTTTATGTTTTAACAACGGTAATTTTTCCTGTGACGAACGATAACTGCCTCACATTCACACAGAATCTAATATTTTTTGCATAATTTCCTCAATTGTAAAAGACTGAAGGCTTGTTGATTTTGGTGAAGGTAGGTTAAGGGAAAGGGGTAGTTTACCAGCCACATTTTATGTTTTAACAAGAGTAATTGTTTCTATGACGAACGATAACTGCCGCACATTTAAACAGAATCAAATAATTTTGTGTATACCTTCCTCAATTGTAGATAACTCAAGGTCTGTTGATTTTGTTGAAAATCGGTTAAGGGAAATGGGTAGTTTAACTGCAACATTTTATGTTGTAACAAGAGAATGTTTTCCATGAAGAACGATAACTGCCGTAAATTCAAACAGAATCAAAAAATTATTTACGTATGTGCCTGAGTTGTAGAGGACTCAAGGTTTATTTATTTTGGTGAAGATCGGTCAAGGGAAAGGGGTAGTTTACCTGCCACTGTTAATGTTTTAACAAGAGTAATTGTTTATACGATGAACGATAACTGCCGCACATTCAAACAGAATCAAATAATGTTTTGCATACATCCCTGAATTGTAGAGGACTCGAGACCTTTTGATTTTGGTGAAGATCAGTTAAGAGAAAGAGGTAGTTTACCTGCAACGTTTTATGTGGTAACAAGGTTAATGTTTTTTATGACGAACGATAACTACCGTAAATTCTAATATAATCTGTAATTGTTTGCATAGTTCCCTAAATTGTAGGGAACTCAAGGCCTGTTGATTTTGGTGAAGCTCGGTCAAGGGAAAGGGCTAGTTTACCTGCAACATTTTATGTTGTAACAAGAGAAATATTTTCATGACGAACGATAACTGCCGTAAATTCAAACAGAATCAAATAATTTTTTACATATCTGCCTGAGTTGTAGAAGACTCAAGGCCATTTGATTTTGGTGAAGATCGGTTACGGGAAAAGGGCAGTTTACCAGAAACATTTTTTGTTGTAACAAGAGTAAAGTACTTAATTTTGATAAATAAAGTATCCTGATAAGAAGATCTTAATAATCCACTGTAGAAACGTAGATGAAATATCTATAAATGAAGAGGCTAGTTGAACGGGGTGGGGGTAATTTTCTATAAATGAAAATTATAGTTGAAGAGGGAGGGGATAATTTTTATATGTGTACTACGTTATCGGCAACAAAGTAGTAGTTTATTGTTAAAATTCCTTCCCGGGCTGTTTGGCCGTAGTCCAATGTTTTCTGCAAAACCAGACGTTTCGGCAGTGCCGTCGACTGCCATCATCAGTGAAAATCGAGTGCGATAACGTGTGGTGGTATACGTTAGTGACCACAGTACTGTGGGTAAGGCTGAAGCAATAAGTGGAAAGAAGTAGTTTCTATGGAAACATTTCATTTCGAAAATGATTTTAAATATAAATCTTAGAACATGGAAGTCATGTATGGTTCTCCATACCGATATTTTCTATTCTACTGGAGAGTGAGGATCTTGTTTGCTATCTATTCTGGACCGCTTCTTCTAAGTTATCCACAGAAATTTATTTGTCTTTTTTATCTTGGTTGACATTTCCTTTCTTTCGTCAATTGGCAAAGGCAAAAGCAATTGGCGATTCTGTAAGATTGACAGGTTTTGGACAACTTAACATAGTAGAAATAAAGAAATACACATTTAGTTACTATTTTACGCATGGTTAGTATATATTGTTACGACGGTCTACTGATCGTCGTATGGTACAGTGGTAAGCAAAATATAAGACACCAATTAAGTCACTAATCACCAGCTTTAATTATCACAATTAAACGGTTTGTAATTAATAAGACAGTCTCTTACAACAAATAAATTAAAAATTGTTCACACGCAATAAAAATGTCTACTAATCTAAAACACAATTGTTTTACAGTCGTCCCGCACAATTATAAAACACATAACACTTCGCCACAATACTACAACCCGCATTCCAGTAACTCAAACTGAACTGAACGTCTCTGAGTACTTGTATTTATACCCCGCTGAGGTTCCAGAATATTCGCTAACTGCGCGTAAAGAATGCTACTAGAAAACACCAGTACATAATTGGTTGCGGCCTTACACACAGCAGGCGCGGACCGGTGAGCCCGGAACAATCTCGCAACGCAATGCTGAGAATCACAGCACATTTTTGTTTAATAAAGTGCAGTGTGCCATTTATATCATGTGGTATTTATTCAGCTTATTGGTGAGGTTTTTTAAGGAAGGCGCGCCAGAAATAAAGGTTGTTAGAACTTATCTTTAACACTTCAACATAAGCAGTTTTCTAAAACTATAAAACATCTGTGACAAAACATGTAGGTATGATATATAAATATGGGAACCAATAGATATTACTCGTCTTTTCTTTTTATTGCTTTAACCCAAATTGTGTTCAGTTTAATTTAAAGATTAACTAGTGTAACAGACAAAAAACATAATGTGCTAACATTTGCGCACGCATCGACATACACATGTAGATTACTTGGCGTTTGCCCAGCTGGGAGCAAATATAATGAACATTTCGTATGAGATACCGCTGCCTTGGGAATACTGGGTTAATCTGTTGACCAATGATTTATTTGTTGCCAAAGACGTATGTTTGGTTGTTGGGAACACATTAATATCGGTATTACAGTCTTATGTTGTCATCTCACGACAATGTATTACTTTCTCTCCCTACTGGTTGCAAATATATTATTCTATTTCACATTTCAAACGGCATATCCGGTTGATGTAGAATTAAATACAGACTTATTTTCTTTACTCTGTCAAACCGACCCTGATATAAACCAATCATCAAGAAAGAAGAAATATGTAGGATTACAACTAATAAGTAAGATGAGGTTAAGATGTACGATAGTCAACTTATAATTAGTTATTCACATTCAGTAGTTTTTTACGTTCTGGTTAAGTTCATTTGTTTAAGACGTTCGGTAACAAGTCAAAACCTAAATTACTTATTAATTTTAGAAATAAAAATGTTATTAACCAACAGAAAAATAAAGTGATATATAAACATACTTAAAAATGAATGCTAAGTAATGCTTAATTTGTAGTTGTTTTTTCTTTTTCTTTTGATCATTAACAGGTTTATCATCTCGTTGGTTACATATGCTGAAATAAATAAAAAAACAGAATTTTCTCAGTGTACACTAGTAAACCATATGTAAAATTATAGTCCAAGCATTAATTTTTTTTTCGTTATTTCCCTTCTTATTATCTTGTGTTTTTTTTAATTGTGAGTACTAACTTTTCCGAGCCTGATTAAACACAGAAACTTTACTACCAACTTTTATTTATTTTATGCCGTAGAAAGTAGAAATTAATTTACGTAGGATAATAATAAAAATTTAAATATTAATTTAACTTTGAATAAAAAGGCTGTACTCTTAACATAACGAATAGTGTTGTCAATACAAACCAAGATCAACCTATGACCAAAATTGCTATCTTCTCTAGAGCAGGTATAGGTTTGCAAGGAGAATCGTCTGTTGGCAGCAAGGTGGGTTTCAGAGATGAGCACGCCATCAGCGTCGTACACCAACAGGAAAGCCGCCAGCTCGGCCTGACGAGCTGGAATGCCATCAGCGTTCCATACGACGAACCGAAGTACGTAGAGTCGGGGTGGTCAATGCGTTTATTGAAGTTAGGATAACCGTTAGTATGACGGGATATCCCGAGTAGCTAAGATTTAGTGGATGATGCTGCAGACCCACACCATCAGTTGGGCCTCGGTGACTAATGCAGATCCAACGGCCGCTTGAGCTTGACTTAGTGGAACTGGGGCCGCAGATATTCTCGCTGAAGTAGCGGGAGTGGAAGCTGCAGGCTGGTCGGATGCATGAGCTGGAGATTGCTCCTGGCCGGGCTGTTCTGAACTGATGAAAGGTCGCTAATACACTCCGAGAAAATGCGCTATGCTACAATGGGCAGATGCGTTCATCGCGGTTTTCACGCCGTTTTTTCTGCGGCCGTGTCGAGGGAGTACTGAGGGTTTGTCCGCTACAGGAGGCAGAGCTCTGGCAGGTACTTTGGTCCTAGGGGCTGCTATGGGTGCCGTAGCGGCCACAGCAGCATATGATTAGGTACAATCAGCAGGCGGAGCTGCTGGAGGAACCGTAGAAGAGGCGGGAGGCGGGACAACCTCACGTCTCGAGGGTCGAGGAGCTGGGCGGGGTGGCGTGACCTGGCGGTCGTGTTCCCGTTACTGTTTGCCAAGAGCCTTTTTATAGTGGATACAACTCCTATAATTGGCGGATGACTGTCTCCGCAGATGCAGCAGTTCGTTTTAACTGGCTAACGATAATTTCTTGATATTTTCAAGGTGCTCACATGGATTAGAACCTTAAACCAGTAAACAATTATCAAGACCAGAATCAACGGTGTTCTAAATTGTCCTTAGGCTCTCACGGCCGGTGTCAGTTGTAAGATTAAAGATATCAGGGCTGTTTGGCCGTGGTCCATGGTTTATTTCCAAACCAAACGTTTCGGCAGATCCAATGGCTACCATCATCAGTGGAATAAAAATCCTGAACGTAGGGTGTTCACGTACAGGCCCACAGTACTGTGGTATAGGCTGAAAATAGTGCTATACTATAGTATGTGCTGTAGCGTTCTAAATTATTTTAACACTTCGACAAAACAATCACAAACGCATTAGGCCTACAGTAGTTCTTCTAGTTATACACTTGTATAGTGCGCACTATAAATAACACATAAATAAAAGTCACACCAAGTTAATTAATTTTACTAATCTACGACTATAAACACATCCTGATAACATTCCGCTAATACGTACTGCAATCGCTTGTGTATACAATTCATAGAAATGACTACTGGCTCAATTTGTCGCTTTTTTTGTACGTATACGTCGCCATCTGTTTACGCAATCAAGGTCATCTTTGGTGCAATAAAAACTAGGAGATTCAAAAAGCTTCTACATTACATACATTACTTGGAATGATATCCAGTAATATGGAATGCGTTTTTTCCTGGAGTCTCGTGTCTATTTGTTGGCAAAGTGATTTGTGTTGACTGCGTCTGTGAATATCGTGCGCAAAGCTTAGGCGCCGTTGCGTAATAGATAGGGTCGCAGTATATTCTGGAGTCGCGCAGAGATTATATAACCTCTTCTTTAGAGTTATAACGGAGGGAACCCAAAATAATTGGTTCTGCCAATTATTTCAGGCTGCCTTATTAGAGACGAGCTGAAATTTAAATCAGAACAACACACAGTAAGACATACAAGGAATCAGGGAAGGTGAAACTGTTGATTTATATACTCAGTATATGTGTGTAACAAGAAGACTTGCTTTATTAAACATTTGAAATATAACATTTACTCCAAAGAACAGATCCCATGACGTTATTAATTAAATTAGTAAAATTAAGTGAAATGCTTTATTTAGAATATGGGATCACAACAAATTTATCTAGCTATACCCCCGGATCCGGGTAACCATTGGTATTTAGTCTCTGATCTTTTAATTATATTTAATTCAAAATTTTTATCTTGCAAGACCTTTACCTTTTTGCTTCATATATATTCCATTAGAAAAATGGGATTAATAACACTACGTTACGTTAATAGCTAAACTGTTACAATTGAATGATATTGAATAGTTACAATTAAGTTCTCAAATTTAAGTTTTTATATTCTTATAAAATCAATCGTCTCTGTAAGTCTCTTAGATAGAGTATTGTGTTACAAAAATATTATCATTATTCCTCGATAGACGTGCTATCGAGTCACCTCTATATTTTGGATGTAGTAATCGCCTCCATGTGGTTCCGTCTTGGGAGTCCTAAAACGTCGTCCTCGTCTTGGTCTGGTCTCTGTTGTTCATGGCTTAATACGTCTGCAGGATAGGTAGAGTCTTCTACACAGATACTCGTTGATTCTCAGATGTCTCGAACTGCATCATCGGTAGGGTATACTAGAGTTCTCATTTAGATGGTCCATGACCACAGGTCAGATGTTGAAAAGATTCGTCCATCGGTGAAGATTGCAGTCATCGTTTTTTCTTTATTAACACTCGTCGTTTGTAGTTACATCTTTCTTCTTGTTACAAAGTTTTTGGAATTTTCTTTTTGTTAACGTTACATGTTACACTTTTTGTAACGGTTAGTAAAATACAAAATAATAATTAATTAATCCACACTAACAACAAATTGTATAACTTTTGAACAGAGCATTTTGCTCGTGCGTCTGCACAGCTGGGCGTCGTCATCGCAAGAGAGCGATTTTTCGTCCGCTACCCTCGTACATGACGAGAGAGAGTGGGGTGTTTATTCCGCGAGCATATATAGTTCCTGTTTTCTCTTTAAATAAACTTTTTATTTATACAAACTATCGCTAGATAAAAATACATCATTTAAATTAATTGTTTTAGTTACTATCTGTGTCTACAGATACTTTAATTATTAACATTAGTTTACTCTATTATTTTTTTAATTACAGTAGACTCGGAAAACAGGTCGAGTCCGGTATCAACAGGTAGGCGCTTGATAGCAAGCAAAGGGTTAAATACGAACATAATAATTATTTACAATATGCCTTTTCTTTATGGATACTTTGCCCTTATTAATTACTTCTTCCATTCACACTTAGTACCTACATGTTTTTATTATTATTATTGTGAGATTTAAATGGTTAATTGTACGCAACCTTAATTAATTAAATTTTTTTTTTCTGTAAATGTCACAATTTAAATCGTCACATACTCCGCCTCCTTACCAACACAGACTCCTAAAATTTTGGTCAGCTATGTACCGAGAGTATGCTTGGGGAGTTCCGTGTGAAATTTCTTCTTATTATTATTGTTGATTATTATTCTCTTTTATTATTATTATTGCACGGTTTATTTGTTTAAATTCTCTTTAAGTGATCTTAATTCTCATTTAAATGTTCCTCCTCCGTGAAATTCCCTTTTCCTCACTTCTTACAGTACGAACTCATAATACTAATTTCCCTAATTTCAGCAACTCACAATATCGTGGCCCGACTGACATCAGCTTACTCTAACTCTACACGTTAGCTTTCAGCATTAAAAAAAAAAGATCTCTTGGCTCTCTTGGCTCATCATTATCCTTTTCAGTCGGCGCCGTTGTGACTCGTTACTTAACATGTATAATCACTTCTGGATTATATATCATAAACTTATTTCTAATGTAATCTAAAGAGGATCCCATACTCCACTTTAGATCACTGTTTTGAGAGAAGCGGAATTTCACGAAGATACTTTTCATTTAACTCTTTAACAATGACTAGACAAAATATGCAGAAGGGGAGACACTTTACACAATGCATTGTAATCCACTCGCGGTGGCATTCATTGTTTAGGGAGAGCAACCTTTAATACAATTGAGAGGGTGGCTGCTTAATACAATACTGAACACGCTTCCTTTTCTCTACCTTGCCACAACTGGGGTGTTTATACTACGCAACGTAACTTTTATTATTATTATTCACTTTTCTCTTATTTACTGCGATACGATTTACTACTACTTATTTACACGTTACACAAATTTGTTTAACTTAAGATTTATTTAGCAATTATTAATCACTTATTATTACTTTGGGGTTTTAAAACAACTTACCTCGAATTATTTCCTATACACTTTAATACATTGTAAACATTTATTAACAGAGATTATTATTAAACCTTTGGCATTAAATTCTATTTAAACGATCAGCTCATGGTACTCATTTTCTTTTCTTCTGTGACCTTCCCTTTATCTTGTTTCTTAAAATCTAACTTAATTTTATTTCTACTACTAATTTACGTAACCTCACAACATCATGGCCCGACTGATTACATCTTGTATACTCTAACTCTAGTAGTTAGTTTTCTGCTACTTTCTTTAACTCTTGTAAAGAACTTTTTTTTGCGGCGCCATTGTGACTGTGTTACGTTCCTTACATCTATTTCGCTTATTTATACTTAAGATAATCTAAAGTTGATCCCATACTCAACCTTAGATTATTTCTAATTCTAGTTGCTTACTTTACTGAGATAAGCGGAATGTCACGAAGGGGAATCTTTATTACTAAACAAGAGGGGACTAACACTTTACTTTCAACGATCAGCTGTTACGCTGGAATGTGGGTCAAACTAGTTTTAAACAATGGCCTCGTTTATGAGTACAAAGGGCAGAAGTCAACTCGAGGGTGGATATTTCTCTATTGTTCCATTTAACAATAGCTGGCGGCTAGGGACTTATTTTCAAGCAGGACACAACTTATTTATTATTATTCACACATATTATTCATTTCTTTTTACTTATTTCACTAATACACTTTTATAATTCTAATTCTACTAACGCGTTATAATAATTTACGATATTATTAAACTTTTTATTTTAAATGACTTATTACTTATTATTAGTACTTTGGTCTGATTTAAAGGACAGTTTCTTTTTATTTCGAACTAGTTTATTTACTTAGGGAAACATCATTCCATTAAATTAATTAGTACACTTGTTTTATTTAATTCGATTTAATTTTCAACAAAGGGGAGATACATGTTTACTACGCACAAGACGACACACAGGAAAGGACACGCTTCAAATAACAATACACCACACAAGAAGGGTGACCGATTGTTCTCACTCTAACTGGGGAGACCGACTACGATAATATTAAACAATCGCCAACAGGAAATTTACATGTCCGAGATTGTCGTGAATGGGGGTTGTTTATGAATGGGACTTTTAACAAGTACCTACATGGTTTGTTTACATTGGATTATATGTTACTCTTACTTTACACATATCATATTTACTAATAAAATTATCTATACTATATTACTATAATATTAATTATTATTTTATCTTATTTAAATTTCTGACACATATTAAAATACACGAGTAAATAAATCAACAGCTTATGAATAGGGACACAATTACTGTTTAGCAACACAAGTCACAAAATTTTTTTTGTTATTAGTAGCAAAATTTAAACAAATTAGCGGAGTTGCGCATCTTATAACCTCTTCTTTAGAGTTATAACGGAGGGAACCCAAAATAATTGGTTCTGCCAATTATTTCAGGCTGCCTTATTAGAGACGAGCTGAAATTTAAATCAGAACAACACACAGTAAGACATACAAGGAATCAGGGAAGGTGAAACTGTTGATTTATTTGTATTATTTTTTTAATTACAGTAGACTCGGAAAACAGGTCGAGTCCGGTATCAACAGGTAGGCGCTTGATAGCAAGCAAAGGGTTAAATACGAACATAATAATTATTTACAATATGCCTTTTCTTTATGGATACTTTGCCCTTATTAAATACTTCTTCCATTCACACTTAGTACCTACATGTTTTTATTATTATTATTGTGAGATTTAAATGGTTAATTGTACGCAACCTTAATTAATTAAATTTTTTTTTTTCTGTAAATGTCACAATTTAAATCGTCACAATTATCCATTGACATTCACAATTCTGGTTCTGTCTCGTTAGTAATACGTTACTCAGGTGATATTGGCTGAATACAAATGGCAATTAATATTGGCGGAAAAAATTATATTGCTATATAATGCAATATATAAAAAAGGTTATATTATATGCTCTTACTGCGAGCTGCTATAATTTCATTCAACTTGCAACTTTGTTACCATTTTTATATGGTGAGCCCTGTAAAGTTGTGTAACTAAGATACTTCTTGTAAAACTGAATGTCATTGTTTCACAGAAGTGTTAACAAAAGTTGTGAGTAGCGATTTCTCTGGCGTTAAGTAATTTATTCTACTGTTTTAACACGACTTATGCGGGCAACATAACAATGTTGTGCTTAACTAAATTTGTGTTACAAATGTATAATGGTAACATATTATCGCTCGTGAATATTTTTAGATTTCACTATTAAGAACACCATGTTTCTTAAGAGACTATTTTGACTAAAATTTTAGTTGAAATATTCTTAGTGGCTTTACATCCTCAGTGACAGCTTCAGACTCAGTCGAGTCACTGAGAATGCTTCATCGTAGACTGAGCGTTTCGATTTCCTCGTTATAATTCTAAGAAAAGTAAAACTCGTGAACCCTGTAAACAGTTTGTCCTTAACGCACACACTGTATAATTTTAAATATATTTGCCTTGTATTACCTGTTATAATTAATGATTTAAAAACCCCCTATATTGACAGCTTTAAATGACGTAATATTTTTAAATGTTTCTAAAATCAATCCGCAGGAAAGTACTAATATCAAAACCATTGCTACTATAATCAATATTATCATTCAAGTAAGAAAGCTTTGCAACGAAAATGCGTTTTGACTAGGTTCCATAGCATCGCTCGCGCTTATAAATAGTAGTTCTATTGTATTCCATCTGACTGTAGGCAAACAAATCGTGTTTAGTTATTAGACAACTAGCCCTGAAGTCTGCGGCACTATTAAAACAGATGACACTGGGTAGGCGGAATGTATGCACATTGTTATTAGTTTCAACGGTAGCCGCCCACCCGTAGGCTGTTTGCACAAACGTTCTATATAGTTTGATTGTAGATATACATGTCGCATGCCAGAGGATGAATGAATATGAGAAATTATACTACATTCTCTGTTTTTACACACAATCCTATTCATAACGTCCGTTCTGAATTTTAAGTAAAAAGTTTTACTTAAAATATGTTTTGGTTTTCTTTAATTATATATTTGCATGTACACATGCTAGTATAGAATTATAATTTGAATAGAACTAGATAAAAAATTAACCCTTATACATAGGCCTACATATTTCTGTTCTGACGGCGTTTATTTTGAATACAGTATTAATTAATTTTATCCATTGCATATACGCTGATATATACAAGTAACCTCATCACATTTTTAATCAATTTAACTTTCAAGGCTTGAAAAAGCTTACCCCGAGGAAATACAAGTATCAAAACATCCATAGAGAAACCTAGTTATTTTAAAACTTTTTCAGTTACAGGTGATTTCTACTTTTTAACGTTTGCAAATAAGACATCCAGTGCTAATACATTGTTTCTTTCAACTTTGTTGCCCGTGCTTTCTAGAAAGTACAATCGTTTCTTTCTTTACACAGAGGATTAACATGCTTTCCATTTAGCTTCTAGTCTTTTCCTGTCTATACACTTATACTGTATTTCAGTGGCGGCCGGTGAGTAGCCTACTGAGGAAGGAGACGATAGGAGACACTCACCTGAGCCGCGCTCAGTCATAGCACTCCCAGAACTCCCCAACACTCGTTACTTAACTTTTAAGTATAGTAGAGCTATCTGCTTTTTACAGCAGACACGTCTTATTAGAAATATATGCGTACTTTCAACAAGATAAACCGAAGATTAACTCACTTTTGTTATTTTGTTTTCCAAATTATTTAAATATCCTTGTTCCTCTCTTACAGTTACAGAATTTTATGATTCCATCAATTCTTTATAAAACTCACTTTTCCCACTGACGTTTCCTTTAATTCAGGAACAAGCACGCGTCTCTCCGATGACGACCACACTTGATTTTCCAATCACTCCTTCTGTCGTCACACAAATCAGTAATTTGTCGATTACTGTCTTTCTTCTACCACCGTCACATGGATACTAGAATATTTGCCTGTCCACTTCACCCGTGCAAAACATTATTTTCTCTTGGATAACACTCCGGACATTTCCTCTTAGATCTACGGCATTATAATTGCTGGAAAGTATTACTTCGTCGACAATGTCTGTAACAAAGATTCTGTGATTAAATTCGAAAAGACCGAGCATTAAGCAGTTCTAAGCTTCCAGTTGCAGTAAAAAGCGCATTAACCTAAGCGCGTTAACCTATGAGAAATGTAATACTAATAATTTTCAAGAAAGGTCATTTAAAATTGTAAATTTCAGTTTTCATAGTACTAATTGTTTAGTTTTATTGTTGTAGTAACAGATACATTCTTTATTCAAGATACGCTACATAAAAATTTGCAGGTTTTTCTCTGTGCTTGCCTTCCTGAATTACTGTTAATATATTCAGGTATAGAAAAGGTAATAATATACTTTACTGAGTGCTGGTAATTATTCTGTTATCATATTTTGAAATTTTATTCATCTGGTTTCTTAAAAAACACAAATTTTTCACGTTGATAAGGTTTTAATTTTTTAATATTCTTTAGTGTTTTTTATATTTTTTTAATGGATAAAATTTGTTGATGTGTTTGACAATACTGTGCGTTCAAAAGACGATAAAAACAAGTTTATTTTTCTAGCTCATCTATTTTTTTAGGTTTAACAATAAACTATATCTACTTTAATCACCATTGACATTATTAAATCTATTCACACAATCAGAGAAAAAAAAGATACTTTCTCTTTTACTTACTATTACGCTGTTACTTTTATTTACTATTACTATATCAAAATTAAAAACACAAAGTAAGTGTAATCTATGAAAGCTAAATCCGCCGGTTATCATAAGTTAAAATATTATTTGACATATGATAAAGCAATACAAATTGGATAGCTAAACCCTTGAGCACAGAAACCAATTTACCGATAAATACTGCCAGTAACATAGGGATAACGACAGATCACGTTAAGAGTATTATACGCTCGTCCAAATCACAACACAATTCGCAACAGCAGTAACTGAATTAGTCTGATACGATTTATCAGATAATACAGGTGCATATTGTATACTTGGATGTCTCTGTTTTGGTTGGAATATTGCCAACTCTTGCAATGCATATCATACAAAGTCATTATGGGTCAGATAATGCTGCAATCGGTAACTCCCAGCAATATATTTCTGTTTCCATTACATTGTCTGCAACGTACACTATTTCCACAACGGTACATTTCGGTTTGTATGTTGACGTTCACTAACAAACTTAATATTTTAACTAAAGTTTTTTTTTTTTAATTATTACCTATATAAGTATTTCAACAAATATTGTGATACTTATTATTTCTAATCAGTCATTGTAAAAAAATATATTCAATTAATAAACATTCAAATTCATTCCTGTCACTTTTTCTTAAAATAGTAAAGTCATTCTTACTGTACCTTACAATGTTGTTTTTGAGCTAGATATCTAAATGTCTTCTCATCTCACAGTAAATGTTGTTCTCAACAAATTTCTGTTCTGGTCATACCTAGTCAGTATGTACATAACAATCCCAAAGGCAGTTACATAATGAAGCTAGAAAGTGTAACAGGCAAATGCAGCGATCAGTTAGAACTCGTCTTTCATATAAAAGACAGAAGCGTTCCAAAAACGTGAGAAAAATTAAAAAGTAGATTTTGTACTTTACGATTAAGATAATTCAGTTTTTATTACGCCATTGTATTCTTGAAGCAAACTAGCATTGTTATAATCCGTATTGTTACTAATCTATCAAATACGCTACACTTAAAAATATTTTAATTAGAATATATTATATTTTGGCTACTGAATCCTGTTTGCGTTCTATGTCGACATATTGTTACAAATTTTCGTGCTGAAAAAAATTTTGCTGTGTGCTGTCAATAGTGTACTTTCCTTCATTGTATGAAAATATACAATCAAAAATGGAGTTTGAACTTCCTTTTTGATTAGATTTTCATGACAGGAGTTGTTTGGAGTAGGTAAACATACTTATTATTTTTCGTGATATTACTTTTTGGCATATACAGTATTAAAAGTAACTCTTAGAATAGTGTAATCTGGAATACAATTTAACTGGTTAAAAAAGAAAAAAACAGTTGTTTGGGTTGTTTAAATTGACGTAAATTGACACGACATAATTGAAACTATATGTTGTTAAGATATTAAGTGATGTACTGTATATTTTCTTTTGCTTTGATTATGAGACCAGATTAGTTGAATGTGATAGTCTCATATATGTAAGTATTTTATCGTTTTGCTCAATGCCGTTTGAAAAATAAACTGGTGAACTAACTTGTTTTTAATTATCTTATTAACGCACAGCGGATCCAAAGTTAAACACACTAAGCAAGTGCACATGTTTCAGTTGCTTGCCAACCTGTTTCAGTGCTATGCCTGGTTGCTGTAAAGAGCCACACTGAATACATTTTGTTTCAAAAATTGCCTACTAACATGTAAATTTATGTTTTGACATTATTAAGCCTTTTTTATAAAGACGACTGTCTTTGCTTGTATAACCTTGCATTGTATAACCTCATTACATCTTCCTTGCATCTTCACCTTTTGTGATTTTCCTCCCTAAGTAACAGAATTGAGTCACCTTTTGCACTTTGCCATTACTTATTTAATATTTGGCTTTTAATAACCTTAATTTTACCTTTATTAAATTTTAGATTATATAGTTTATCCATTATCTTATCTACACTACTCAAAATTTATACAAATTTCTAATTTTACTGTTAATAAAGCTACCTTCAGAAAATCCCAACATCGCGACTTTCCGTCTAAGAACTTTTAACTCTTTAAATTTTCCTTAACTGCTGTGTTGATCCTTTAGCGTATAAATTAAAGTGTAGTAGCAATAAACTATATACCCGTCTCCTCCTTTCCTTATGTCTTTTCTATTGAACATCGTCTTGTATTTATATAATTTTAAAATAACTTTTTCTATGTAATTCTGACAAGAAATATTATTTCCTTTTGATAATTTTAAACATCCCACCTCACATTGTCAAAAGCCTTTTCTGAGTCTAAGAAGGCTATAAAGGCGTCTTATTTTTCATTACTCTTCGCTTCAATAGTGGTATCAGCGACAGAACTGTTTTTTGTTTGAGCTATGTACTTTGTGGAAACCAAATTAATTGTCTGTCTCAGAGAACTTGTATATTTTTATCTAAACGTCTGCTTACAATTAGACATTTGTGTTAAACAAACTTGCAAGGCTGACTGTCAATAAGGTTGAAATAACATAAATTAATTGCTTTTTTAGACAAATAAACTATTGCATAACGTGAAAGTTAGATTTTGTAAAACTTTAATTAATTTTTACTATTTACATATAATATAGTAGGACATCATTATTAACGCTGAAATAAACATACATTACTAGGTGACATACTTTAGTATACGTTAAAGATTGTTTTCACATTTGTTAACAGGGTTGAATACGGTTCACTGGGTTTTGTGATTCCTATAGGAAATATTACTAACGCAGACGGAAGTATGCCACGATGTTTTACGCCGCTGCAGCTTCAATCTCAGTCTATCTTTTTTTTTTCATTGTAATACGACTCTGTAGCTGTGTAATCTTTCGTAAGGAATGAGTTATGCTTCAGGGAATATAGAAACACAAAATAACTATTCGTGTTTGTCAGAAACCATCAAGTCACGATAGTAATCACTGACACCCTTAAACTTTACTAAAGCTTTGAGGATTCGTACTTCACAACAGACATTGTTCATATGAGTTATCCTCCCAAAATGGAAGTAAAAAACTGATGGAAGTAAGAAGTTGACATTACTGCTTTTTTTTGTAAAAATGACATTAGTATTCTTTTATGTTCAATAGTATAATGGAATGTAGTACAGAAGGAACGAAAAGTATGAGAACTAATAATAAAAGTGTGAATTTATATATACCAAAAAAAAAACAGCAGTTTTTTTAGGTATCGTATTGACTAGCGCAGGAATCAGTGAGCAGATTATTAGAAGTAGAATAGTTACAGAGTATGAGGCATTCATTTAGAGAAAAAGAATTTTATGTAGCAAAATGAATTTACACCGGAGTTTAAGATTGGTGAATTGTTTTACTTTATGTGTTACAAACAAGGACGATAAAGAAAAGGGATGGAGATCGGAGTGAGTCACTGGAAATGTAAAAATAGTAAGTAGTTAGAGGGTTGTAGCGCTGGAACTATCGAGTTGGAGTGACCCATATGGTAGGTTATATAGGTTCTGTTGTGTTGGCTAAACGTGATCGTCACGACTTTTGACTTTAATCACAAACCAGCAAGTGATACCCTTCATATCAAAAAGTTGTTGCAACTGAATAATCTAGATCTTAAGTCTGTAAATTAAAAATCAGGGAACTGTATAAATTAAGCACAAATTTTCGTAAGTACAACACGTTGTAAATACAAGTCAGAGTAACCCAAATAATTTTTCCTGCAACAAAGACTTTTTTTTTTAAATGCAGTTTTACAATCTACTCAGTTCACAGAGTAATAAGTAAAAGTGATGTATAAGTCGTCACTTGAGGTGGGAACCATCCAGCGATGATTACCACGTTCACCGGGTCAGGTCATCTGGCCACTGTCTCTTCAGCCTTCTTACATCCAGTGATGGATTGAGGAGCTCGTTGATCAGGTTATTACTGTGTCCTATGTTGCGGTTCCTGTACTTAGCGGCGTGCATCTTGATGACATCAGAAATGTATGGAATGTTGAGGTCTTTGTGAAGAGTATAATTAGAGATGAACCAGGGGGGCATTCGTTATGCAACGCAAGATTTTTGACTGAACTGTCTGCAGAATCTTTGTGTTGGAAGGTTTAGAGCAGCCCCACAATTCTATACCGTAAGTCCAGATTGGTCTGAGCACAGCTTTATATACGGTATGATGACTTTGTTTGCGAGAGATAGTTGAGATTTTCTACCTATGAGCCAGTACATTTGCCTAGCTTTTAAGTTGAGTTGTTGTTTCTTAGCCTGAATGTGGGCTTTCCATGTTAATTTGTCGTCCAAATGCAGCCCCAGGTATTTAACTTCTGATTTTATAGGTATAGGGGCATCGTTTATGGTGACTTGTGGATAAGAGCTACGTTTCATGGTGAAGGTTATTTGAGTGGATTTTGCAGAATTAACTCGGATCCTCCACCGCTGGAACCAATCTTGCAGGAGGTAAAGATGGCTTTGCAGTTTCTCAGAGGCTCGTTCCGGGTTGGGATCTACTGCGAGGATAGCGGTATCATCTGCGAAGGTGGCGGTGGTAGTGTAGTCTGTCACAGGTAGGTCGGCAGTAAATGTAAGATATAAGTATGGCCCCAGAACGCTGCCCTGAGGCACTCCCGACTTTATAGGAGAGATTATTGACACGGTGTCTTCGATTTTGATTTGGAAGTGTCTATCTTGCACATATGATTTCAACAGTAAATATAGTTGATCAGGAAGTTGTTTCTTCAGCTTGTACAGAAGGCCCTCATGCCAGACTTTATCAAAAGCCTGCTGAATATCCAGGAAGACAGCTGCGCACATCGTCTTCTTTTCCAGGCTATCCCTAATTTTGTTCACTATTCTGTGGCATTGCTGCACTGTAGAATGTTTTTCTCTGAACCCAAATTGGTGTTCAGGGATCAGGTACCTAAAGGGCACTATTTGTTTTAGTCTGGTCAGGAGAAGTCGTTCAAATATTTTTGACAAGAGTGGAAGAAGGCTTATTGGCCTGTAAGTGTAGGGTCAGTAGGGGGTTTGCCAGATTTTGCGACCATGATAATTTGGGAAAATTTCTATTGGATTGGAAAGTAGCACAGTCTGAGCATACTGTTGTAAATAGTTGTAAGTAGTACTAACGCTTTTTTGGGAAGATGTTTCAGAACTTCTCCAACTATTAAATCGTACCCGGCTTTATGTATCTTGGAATGTTTTATCTCCCCGAGTTCTTCAGAGAAGGCGAACGCTTTGATTGGAGGAGATAATTGGCAGGGAGCATCAAGGTAAGTTAGAATTTCTGAGTCATCAATTGCTGATGAGGTTGGGGTGAAAACCTGGGAAAGGTGATCTGCGAACACATTCACCTTATCTTCATTTGCTCTAGCCCAACTGCCGTCAGGTTTACGAATGGGGGATACTGGGATTACCGGGCGTTTGATTTTTTTTGTCGCCTTCCATATTGAGTGATCATGGGGTGTTAAACATGTTACGTAGTGTTCAAACGATGCGTTTCGGGCCTCTTGCATAGCTGCGCGAATTCTATGGGTGAGCCTATTGAGAATTGTTTTATACTGGGGGTTTCTCGTTCGTTGCCACTTACCGCGAGCTCGTCGTTTTTCTTGAATAAGTTGTTTGATGTGCAGAGGTATATTATGATAGTCAGGTAAAACTTTTCTTCTTTCTGGTGTAGCTTGCCATGCAGCATCCTGTAGTAGTTTAGTAAAGTATTGAACGGCTTCTTCAATGTCTCTGGAATCCGTAATGCGAAAGTTAGAGTTGACATTCTCATTGATAATGTGTTCAAATAAATCCCAGTTAGTCTGCGTAGTGCATAAAACAGGTGGAGGTTCCCTCCAGATTACATTAGTGCTTAATGTAATTATAATGGTGCTATGATCAGAGCTTAAGTGGAGATTTGGTTCGATTTTGGTATATAAGTGCGAGATTCCTTTTGTTATCGAAAAATCAAGAAGATCTGGAATTTTATTTAAGTCTGTGGGCCAATACGTAGGTTCGCCTGTTGATAAGTAGCTGAGATGAAGATGGTGTATAGCTTCCAGTATATTTCGACCCTTTGGTGTGATAAGCCTTGAGCCCCAGGCAGTATGCTTCGCATTCCAGTCCCCCGCTACAAGAAAGTGTGGTCCCAGAGTGGTGAAAAACTCTAGATATTCGTCTGTTGATATGGAATGGCGTGGTGGGCTGTATGTAGCTGCTAAGGTCAAGGGCCATGGAAGGGCGAGAACTTTAATGATTGCACTTTGGATTTTTGCAGTGACATGTGGCTCCATTACATAATGATGAAGAGTGTTTCGTATGATGACAGCTGAACCTGCGTGAGCTGAACCGTCAGGGTGGTTAGCATAGAATACGTTATAATAAGGTATTTTGAAGACCGTTCGATCCGTTGAGTGGGTTTCTGAAATTAGGAGGATGTCAATTTTATTGATATTCAGGAAGAGGATAATTTCTTGTATGCGGCCGGAAAGCCCATTCGAATTCCAGACAGCTATTCTTAGTGCCGTGGTCATTGCTGAGGTATTCTATTTATGACTGTAGATAACATGTTGAGGATAATACTGTTTTGATTAATGAGTTGAGCGAACATAGTTTTGAACCCACTTAGGAAAATTGCCAGTTGGTCCATTACTTCCCTGTTAGTGGGGTTTGCGTGGCTGTTGCTAGT
Organism: Magicicada septendecula; assembly: GCA_034769895.1. Taxonomy (NCBI): domain Eukaryota; kingdom Metazoa; phylum Arthropoda; class Insecta; order Hemiptera; family Cicadidae; genus Magicicada; species Magicicada septendecula. Next base: position 547,265,179 of record CM068367.1, on the reverse strand, counting down.
CATTTGTGTCCTTCTACTTCCGCCCGTGATTTGAGCATATGTAGAAGTTGTATTTCGCGGTCATGGTAGAGGGGTTGGAGAATTCTGAATCACATTAGATTGTGTCTGTGGAGTAGCACTACTTAGCAGTTGTGGGTTGCCCCTAAGTTTAGATCTTATCAGGTCTTGGTAGACAGAATACCCTTTATAATTGGCTGGGTGACTGCCATCGCATAGTGCACAGGTAGCAGGGGTATCCCTAGGTTTCTTGCACGTTTTAGTGTCATGAGATTTTCCACACTTTACGCAGATAAATGATTTTCTGCAGTAAGTTTTGGAGTGGCCATATTCCTGGCAACGTGTGCACTGGATTATTGCGTTTTTGACTCTTGGCGGTTCAACTTTAATTTTTGTATTTTGTAGATATTCGAATTTATATATTTCCTTATTGTTATCTTGGGGCTCAAGGTTTACAAAAATAGAGGCAGTGGGTCCTTGGATTTCCTGTGTCTCGCGTTTATGATATTCCGAATTTTGTGGCCATATTTAGCTAGCTCGTCTTTAATTTCTTCTAGTGGCACTGAATAGTGAAGATCTCTTATGACAACACGGTAGGCTCTCTCATGTTTCAGCTGGTAGGTGTGATGGACTATATTTTTTTCACAGAGTAGTCTAATTAATTTTCTGTAAGTGTCAACGGTGTGGGGGTGAATTTTAACTGTGTTATTTGAGAGCGCTTTGCTGTGGTATGTTTCGTCTTCTGCAGCCGATGCCAGAAAGTCTGTCATTGCTTTATAGTTCGTAACACCGTATATATAAATTGGCGGAGGCTTTGGTGTTTTCGGTTGATTGTTTTTATTAACGTTATTTGAGTTACCAGAGTCGTCATGATTAAGAGACGTATCTATGTTGGACAAGGCATCGAATCTATTTGCTGTTTGAGTTAAGTAAATGCTTTTAGTTGCTGTAGCAGATCGTTTCCTTTTTTTTTAGAGGGGCGTTTAACTTGCTGCCAAGGCACGTTATGTACGCAAGATTCATTTGCAGTTTCAGTTTCATTAGGTTCAGAGTAGGATAAGTCTTCACTTAATGAATCATAATCTATGTCCTCTTGGGAGTTCTGTGTGATGTTGGTAGGACAGCTGAATGGAGGTATTGCTTGGGCCATATTGGTATTAGTGTTCGTTAATATTTGCGATGACATTTGGTTCGGGAGTTGATTGCAGACATTAGGTGCCGGCATATTTGAAAAAGTACAACTAGTTTGTTGTTGATATAGCTGCTGCATTTGTGACTGAAAGTGAGGTTGCGAATTACCTCTAAGATGAGTATTTTGTTGTTGATGCTCATAACTAGGGTTATAGTTCTGGCTACTTACATAGAAGTTTGGATTGTACGGAGTCTGAATATGTTGCTGATAAAGTCCATCGCTATTTGTTTGCATATTTACCTTATCTTGTAGCTGAGTGGATGCGATGTAGAACCAGTCCGAACTGGGTCACAAGCCAGATAACAGTCAAATGCACTTGGCCGATAACCTGAGCCGCCAAGCACGACCGAGATAAATTGTAACCAACAATAATTATTAAAGTTTTAAGTACTCACTGAAAGCCCTTTTAGAACTTTGAACACAAAATAATATTATATCTGCACTGATTACTTAGCACAAGCCACTAACAAGAGAGAAACTATATTTAAACATAACATAACATAACAATACTCGATAACAGCGCACAACAACCGTCTACACGGTTCCACGGCTAAATCGCGACTCGGACTGCAACAAAGACTTGCTTAATAAAAAAAGAGAAGTCTGTATATTTATATACATGTGTAAATTGGTTTGTTTACATTAAAAATTAAGTCCGAGATATTGAAGGTTCGGTAAAAAAATGTTAATGAAAATCGTATATAGAAATATATATGTATACATTATTATTAGACGAAGTTTACTGGTTCTTTCGTTCCACGTTGTTGGCGTCAATTTGTTAGTAGATGAAATCGTCTGGTTTACAATTATTATTTTCAAGGTTATTAGTTTAATATGGGGTCTTGTTGTTCGTTTATTATTATTTTTCGAAAGCTAGTTCTTTATTATTAAGTTGTTGGTTAGTGATTTATTCCACCCAAATCAACCTATTGTTGAATCCGGTAGTGAATAAATCGGTTACTTACACTCTTTATCGTCGTTTAATTGTGTCAGTTTATTTAGTTTAAAATGTTTTTTAATTCACTTTCTCGAGTTGATTCGCTGGAAGTTCCGTTGACTCTTCGAATATCAGCTGTGGTGAGTTGATCAGTAATGTTCTGCCTATACACTAACATAAACATACATAGACATTATATTTACTATAATTTATAATGTGTAGCAATATATATAGGATGGTGCGGTTGATAAAAATCATTCAATTTGAATGTCCGCTCTTGAAGTCTGGTACCAACCGTCTCGGATTTCTCACTAAGCTGTATCTACTGTTTACAATAAAAGCCAACTCTTTTAAAGGTTCATATGACAATAGTGGTTTATTCAACTCGAGAACAATTAAAATTTGATACAATAAGATAATTTACTTTCCTTTTGGTTAACAATTAAATTAGAACATGGACTCTAAAACATTTAAAAATCTCAGGTTGGTATGACTGCCTTTGGCTAGTCGAATATTTTCTGTTAGTAAACAAATAGGTTATAATATTTTATAAAATTTGTTATGGTAGTAATGGTAGTAGGTTCTTTGAGTCTGAAAAATACACATATCTAATAAAAAGTGCTACTGTTATAATAAGTAGACAAAACATAAAATCATTGATGGTTAACTTGAAATAATATAAAATATGAACAACTGTTCATGGTTAATCATGGAAGTTAATTCAGGCTCATGTAACCTGGTTTGTTTAAAGTTTATTAATTAGTTTTTCTTGATGCATTAATTACTTAATAAGTGATAATAATTATTTGAATTCAGTGTCATGGTTTTGAATCATCTCCTAGATTGGATGTACATAACACAGGTACATATAATTCATTTGATACATTTAGGTTACCCTCTTGTGTAACTCTTAATTTAATTATTAAAATAAAATATAAAACATCCTTAACTTCCTACTGGTTAGGGTACAGGTTCCCTTCATTGGTTATACAATGTCTTTGCGTATGCTAATACATTAGAATCATTTGAATAGTTAAAATTGTCGTTACTGAAAGCGTTCAATTTTGTCATTGTTTATGCATATTTCTAAGTTCCCTTCCTTTTGGAATTGGGCAATTTATCGATTAACTGACGTTAATTCGATTCGCTATTAGCGTTTTTTCTTATATATTACTTGACAAGCATAATATAATAGTTATGGGTATTGATACTTGCGTAACTGGTCGTTCGTAGGATTTACACTTTTTCGTAATTTTTCCAATTAATTAAAATTCTTTAATTAATTAATTAATTTTAATGACAGCACTGCACTCACTCCTATGTGCATATACTCCGAATTAGTTCACTTGAAAATATACTGCACTATCTTCTTCTGTTGTCATAACCTCCACTCAAGGTTTGAGGTTAGTGCGTGTGTTTACAGCTGTTAGCTGTCAAAAGCACGTTTTTCTGGACGATCGGCGAGCATGTAACTGCTGGAGCATGCATCTGGACGATTGCTCTCGTTGCTGGTGAAAAACTGTCCCCGATTCCTCTGTCGGAATGATGCACTTCGTATTTTTTATAGGATCTGATTGGTTAATACTTTTTAATTCGTCTAACCTCGGCGGGCTTCGTTAAAATAGACGCTTAAAGTCGCGTCTGTCGCTGGTTTTGAGATTATGAATCCGTGGTTCACAGACCCAAGCGCAAGGGCTAAGCATCTCACAATTATTTTTATAAGTCAAATATCTTAATTATAACTGCACTGATGTTATTTTTATTACCCATATCGTTTCTATTTTTTAATGACAATTATTTTAAATCCCCTCATCATATACTTCGGATTCGGGGTTGCTGAAATCGCACTTGGTATAAATACGTAGTGTCCATTAAGCTATTAATTATTTTTAATACATTATTTTTATTCCATATTTGATGGTAATAACGTATTCACTTTTCCCTTAAAACTATGCAGTAATAATTACACTATGTCTGTTTTCATAGGTTCAATCCTAAGTCTATGGCTATACATATTGTTTATTACTTATATTATAATAATATTAACATTTAATTATTTTCTAATAGTGCCTATTTACACTTTATTGGTTTTAGTCACTATTGGTAGCGTTCTTTTTCCTTATACCGTATTATAGGTTTATTGTCTTAATTATGGTTTGTCAAGTATGTTTGCTATACTTCATGGAGTTACATTATTATATGCTTAATACTCTTTCCATATTACTTCTATTGTTGTTTAAATGACTCTTACAATGGTTTTAATGACATTGTTCTCAGTGTGCAGCAGTTCATTCTGCATTTGTACTGGTTGTTATCTAATCTTAAATGTTATTAGGATTAGTTGCAGCTAGTTGTTAATATAGTTTTGTTGTTATTATTATTATTTAAATAGTTATATTTGTTGAATTTATTCAATTGAACGGTATTCTGTCTCACTCAAAGTTGTCAGTTGAGTTACTACTCTTATATAATAATTTTACAACATAATTTGGTTGCATCAGGCATCTTTGCTATTACAAGCATATAGTTATATTGGATTACATTAATATAGCTTTTATATTTATCCATTACATCATCTATTGTATACAAAACGTTCGTTATATCATCTAGTCACTTTACATTTTAATACATTTTAGTTTGATATTATTTTGGCTTTGTTTTCCTTCAGTTTTAGTGAAAACTGGTTGCCCAGCTTAGGTTATGTTGCATACTAGGTAGCATTAATGTGTTGCTGCTGGATTTGTATTTCTGTACTATATCTGATTGATTTGCTTTCATTTAATGTTGGTACATTTGTTGCTAGTTATTATAGTACCTTTTGTTTACTCTTCATTGTCTTAATTATTGTTAATTAGTGGGTTTTTTCTAACATCAATTCCACTGTACAACTGGTTATTTATATTTTGGGCATAGTCTTCTTTTTATGTCTACACATCATTTAGTTAAAATAAACTTATCCTAGTCTTATTCATTTTTTGGTTATTCTTTATTTACAATAATTAGTCCTTATTGATTACAGTTTATTTTACATGGACAAGGAATGTATTCACTAAATGAGTTGTGGTCAGTGTTGACTTTACCATACAGCTTAGGGATTTATATCATGTAATTAATTAACATTTCTTCTTTCTTCTTATATAATTATTCCTTCATAGGTTTATGTTAGTTTGTTATATTTCATTTTATTTCCCTTTTTGTGTCTGGTTTGGATATCTTTCTTCTTTTCTTCACTGATCTCTTTCTCACTCTTATTTATTTTCTACATGATGTGTAACCCCGCTTTAACTTTGACTGGTAAAATTTTTTTTTTTTCTAAAGAGGGGCCACAAGATAATTAAAACTAGACCAAAGCCTAGAGAAGCCAAAAATGCGCTGGATCCAGTGAGACGGGACTTGCAATTAAAATTCACAAAATTAACAATCAATAAAATCCTTTTTTATTATTCTACCTCTTTTAAAATTGTTAAATACAAAATCAATAAATATAACATTGAGATTCTATGTTCCCTTTAAAAATGTTATTTAAAAATAATTAATTCTCTTTAAGTAATGTTACCTGAAAATTATTAATAAATATAAAATTTATTTTCTATCTTCTCTTTAAAAATTAATTGAAAATTAATCGAGATAAAATCTACATACTCCTTATCAATGTTAATTAAAAAATAATTAATTATCTTAACCAATATTAATTAAAAATTAATAGAGATAGAATCTATATACTCCTTAACAAAACTCTTTTGAAATAAATTATTACAAATCCTTATTCTCTCTTTCCAAATTGTCATCAGAAATTAAATGTGAATATAAACCCTATGTTTTATATTTTCTTTTTTATAAGCCCTATATCTAACCCACCCAAAAATACACACAAATGTACAATACATATAGAACCTCTCAAAATACACACGAATCTACAATACATATACATGTTCCACAATACAGGACAATTATAACATATATCTCTTGCCATCCCCTTTTCCACCCCATGAGGTACATCATTAATAATTTATGAAAATCCATGTTAGGTTTTAATTCTTAATATGTGCATAACACATTACATGTGTATCTGATTATATATGCAACACCAGTAGTCCCCAGGACATAATAAATTCAAAATTTGGACAAGTGCCTAATACTATTATAAAATGCTGCCACACTGGGCACTTAGACTGGGAGAAATAATATTTAGAATACAGTGAACACCCCAGTGATCATAATTAATAAAGAATTTATATATCGATAAATATTGTTAAGTTTTGAAAATAGTAATGTGTCATGAACCTTATAACCCTTTTAAAAGTAATTTTGGCCCAAAGACCGACATGTTCATAGGCATGACAGTGCATAACTCAACCTGTCCCAACAGCATGTTTAACTCTGCATGGACATGCACCTATACAGGATTAAACTGATGACCCGACTTAACTACCAAAGAAACTTCTATCCCTATATATTCCAAACTGAATTTAAAAATGAGAAATTAAACATAAAATGAAAACTAAATTGAACCAGAGAAATTACAAGTTGATTGAATGAATTAGTAGCACTAATGAAACCCTTATATTGAAAATAAGAAGGAATTACACGTTTGAATGGTGAGCAGCCACAGATGCATGTCAGCCTCTGGGCTCACAGATTATACAAACAAATTAATAAAATATACAAAAGATTCCCCCCCCAAGTCCGCGCACTATTCTTTCCCGTTAATCGGGGACCCAATTAAAATGTTTAAAACTTCAAGTCATTGTTGTAGAGTGATTGAATGTCCACTGGCTCTAGTGAGTTACATCACACTGTGTAAAGAATATAAATGGATTGATTTCACCTTATTTTTTCCATGGGTGTGACGTGGTGATCTTCTGGCCTACATGATAGGGTGTTTGTGTTAGTCTTCGCTATTCTCCTCCGGCAGATGAAGTTGAGAGAGAGAATCTGGATGTTACAAGTTCAGGTTGGAGCTGGTTCCCCTTCTTCAGCGAGGGACCCTGGTCACACAACATATTATCAGCGAGAGTTCACAAAACAATTCCCCCAGAAACTTCACACGCACCAAAATCCATACATAATATTAATACAGCTTTAGGGCTATTTAAAAATGATAATTGACACACTTGGCAAAGGTTATATGGCAACCAGGGCCTTATTTGAAAACATTTAGTTCTGTTAAATTTCATACTACAAACTTTACCCCTGTGGGTTAATATAATTCAATTTTGATTATCTAATTATTCGGCTTGTTATACTTTTCATAAAATTTACACATAGTCTGATTTTTGCCACGTGGTCTGATAGGTTACTTGATTACAATCATTTCTATACTGATTAAATAAATACTTTTTGGCATTACATTCTTCTCAATTCTGGTGCCTTAGTTAAGATTTCTGAAATTGATATAGTGTTACTATAATTACTAATAAAGGTTGCATCTAACTTACTCAGAATTACGCATTGCACTCTCAACACGTGGTGGCGTAAGGTTATCTGAATTTACTTACTGTGGCCTTATTAAACAAGTTTTTCATTCGTAAAACTTTAAATAGATGTATATAATAATATTGCCGTAACTTACCGCAGATCTGTAGTGGTTTAGCCTGCCATAGGTAGAAGAATTGTGCAACAAAAACTTCTTTCTGTCCGGAGGAAAATTCAACCGAAGCTAACAGGTGGCCAAGCAACGAGAGACAATTTTTAACCAGACTTCTTTCCGGCCTCGTCGCTTGGAAACAGCGGCTCGCGCTAGGGTGCAGCACTAACCGGGGACACTTAAATGGTATTACAGTCGCAGATTATTTATCACCGCTGCTACCGCTAAATACAGTACAGCATTTAACGTCTATTTTTGACGTTAAATACCGAACACGCGCCGATTAATTTTTTGAATCGGCACAGATGTTGTTTTCACTTGTTTCCTTCCGTTCTTCTTTCTTCTTTCTTGAGGTCGTTATTGTTGTTTTCTTCTCACTGACTCTTCTTTATTCTTGATATAGTCATCGTGGTGTCCTTCTCACTGATTTTTTTCCTTCTTTTGGTTCCATTGTGTCCTTCTCACTGATCTATTGGGTAAGGTATATCAGTCGTCTCGTTGTTAGTCTTCTTTTCTTCTTTATCGGTACATTTACTAGTAATTCTTTTTTATGATAATTCACTTAGTTTAACATATGATACTTTCTCCTTCTTTATCCCTGGTGGTATTCTTGACCTTTTATGTATTCTTAATAGTAGTGGCTTTCAAATTAATTTTTGGTACGTTGGTGTATGTAGTGTCATATGTACCGTTACAACATGTAACTTACCATTTGTATATTTCTCTGTAATTTCGGCTAAAAATTTTCTTCAAAATTTAAGACTGTACCTTATCATAATATAAACATTTTATTAGAGTATAATTTACAAACTTCTTAAAACCCAGATGATGTTGGAAGATTAATGTTCAAATTTAGATATTCTGAGAATTCCAAAAATTTGTAGAAGCATAATTGAGAAGGCAGTATAGTACTGATGATAACTGTAAAGTATGTCTAACAGAAGCATTAAAAATTAAGATCGTTTAAAATGGTGTACTGTAAAATTAAATATGTCTTTGCGAAACTAGACAGGGTTTGAAATGACACAATGAGAAGGACAGCTGCAGCGAATGTAGACATCAAAGAAATGTTTGAACAAAATAAATAAAATGGTTTGTTCATGTGAAATCGAAGCTTATACACTGGACGGGAAGATCAAAAGATTTACAAGAGAAGAGTAGAACTGAAGGCAATATACGAATTGAGAAACATAGTCTATACGACTCGAGACTTTTGCAACAAAAAAAAGGACCATAGTAAAACAAAACAAACAAATTGTACCTCTGAGATAGATGCAATCCCTGTGTGACACAATGCATCAAAGTGAAGAAACGAACACTTATTGTAGGTATAATATTTTGCTGTCTATACTATAGTATAGTAAGTGGACTTTATAATTTTTACCCCAACCCCTGTGTTTACGTTTATAATTTTTTCGGAAATTATATGTGAGTCATGTTATCTGAATTTTCACATGACCATATAAACTTCTTGAAAGAGAGTAATCTAAACCCCCCAACACACACACACACACACGCGCGGGCGTACACACACAAATACACACACTAAATGGCCTACATTTATTTGATTTATTGGAATATTTGATTACATGATGCTAGTAGCATTTCTATATTTCAATTCCTTATCTACTTTTTAGACTAAAACATTTTGTTGAATATCGCCAGAATAACTGAGAATTGTTCATTTTATAATCTAAAAGTTTTGTTTGTTTGTTTATTTATTTACTTTTATATATAATCTAGTCAGAGAACTTATATTTTGATTTATATACATATGTAAATTGATTTACTTACATAAAATACAATAAATGTTTAATATTAAAAGTCAAATGCGAATTATTGAAGGTTTGTAAAAAATATTACAGAAATTCATATTGCGACAACACAAATTACTAAACTATTGGCGCATAGGATACGATAATATGTGTATTTCAAATTACAAGTCTATATTGGAGGGTTTAAGATTATTTATTGCACAAAACACAAGTTATAGTTTATATGGTATATTTGATATGTACAGAATGTAATGTTTGATATAGAGTCTTTCTTTTAAAAATGTTAAATAATGCTCATACGCAAGACGTGATACGTTACATAAAGAAGATTCCCACGATGATGTTGTTGAAGAGAAGGGCCGGTCTTTGCGGTGTAGTTGGTTCGTCAGATGCGGCTTATAAATGACAGACGTTCCCCAGAAATGTTTACAGCTGGGCTGGCGTCCTGTAACAGCTTGGCTGATGTCCTGTAACAGCTGGGCTGGTCCTATAACAGCTGGGCTGGGGTCCTATAGCAGCTGGGCTGGCGTCCTATAACAGCTGGGCTGGTGTCCTGATAGCTGGGCTGGTCCTATACAGCTGGGCTGGTGTCCTATAACAGCTGGGCTGGTCCTATAACAGCTGGGCTGATGTCCTATAACAGCTGGGCTGGTGTCCTGCAATTTCTACGATGAATCTGACGCTTCGCACACACAACGGTACTACGGATCTTATTACTCGCAAAATTAATATAGAGTTTATGACCAAGCAATATCTCAGGTGACAGTGAGTTTAATCTAATAACGGTATATTGAACTTATACCACTCCGGCATCTTCAAGTGTTCACGCGAATAACCAGGTCTACCGAGATCAGCAGACCCCCCTATGAGGAAATCTTGCACTAGCACGGAAACGTCTTGATGAAACAACTTACTATTGCGTAACTATTAATGATACTGTCACTGCGGAAAATATCACACAGTGATACAGTTACACTCACTTAGTACACACGTAGTACTACAATATTAATAATACCGTGTGTAAATAGATAATATCAACTGTTATGCGTCACACGCGTTACTATCCCCGAAAAGTCTTAACAGATCCTTGCAAGCGGTAGAATCTTGTACAAGGATTGTACGTACCGTTCGCGGTAGCAGCAGTGAAGAACTGCCTGTAATTATACGCATAATGCGTTAAACAATACTGTGTGCAGATGTACTACACACACAGTTCTGAGTCTTCCCGTTTCACTAACGACGAATAGTTTTACAACACCTTGCAAGCGGTAGAATCTTGTACAAGGAGTGCACGACCCGTTCGCGGTAGATGGCGTAGAAGAACCACTTGTGTAACGACAGGCTTAAGAAAATTTCCAACCACCACTCAGCATTCTATTGGTGGATGGAAGTCACATGGTTAGTACATCGTGACAATGCACTTTTCATGCAGTAGAGTGCATTTACTTTGTAACAGCATGCATAGCGGTAATCAGACTACCCGTATCTCATGCATAACTGCTTACATACTAATATCATACATGAACGTAAACAATAGTTAGAAATGTATAGGGATTGTAGCAATACATATGTCTAAGTTCAGTTCAATGTCAAACACAACGATAAATACTTCACGCACCGCCCGGGAAACGTTTACCACTCGCGCACGCGCGCACATTTCCACAAACACAGTACATGAATAACAATAAATAAATAATGCACAGTTTTACTAAACTAAACCCTTATCCTTACTAAATACAATTGATAACATAACCAAACTTAACCATCTACCAATATAACATGAATGTCCATTGTCTGTGTAATATATGTGAACTTGCCCCCCCCTATCATGATCCTGTGATTCGTTGCAGGATTAACCCCTTCCCGCATAAAAAAAAATTTTTTTTTTTTTTTAGTTAATTCACAAAAATAAAAAATTTTTTTTTTTTATATAACCAAAACAATTTCCTAATCCTGAAATAATAATAATACCCTCGAACTAAGATCAAACAAACATCCTCAATTAATACTAACATTTCCTAACTGTCACTTTGACAGAAGCACCCACTCAAAGACACGTGGTAACCTTAAAACCAACACAAATACACATGTTCCTGACATCAGATAACAAAATTTTATGCAGGGTCACAAAGTACACAGACGGCATTCCTTATCTAAACTAGATTATTGTTCATTCACAGAGTCATCTTACATACAACATTTAAACCTGAACTGACATATTTAAATCACTACACATTCTTACCCCTATATCCTGACATTTATTTCTGAGTTTTTTGTATAAATTTTTCTCAGTTTTGAAACGCACACGTTTACTTGGAAATGTAGATTTGAATTTCTTTAATATAAGTCGTATTTGCTTTATCTCGCAACCCATTAACTGAACCTTGGGGGTCAGTGAGCTATTCGTTATCTTATCTTTCGCGCGTCCTAGTCTGATAAGGTGCTCTACACTATCGACTTTACCTCGTAATTTATTGTTTGGAAATCCAACTGGCAGTTTATTCAATTCGTCGACTTCCAATATAATATTATGTCCGAGTTTACTAACTCCAATTACGGTCACATCTATTTCCGTACCCCGTACGTATTTTGTTTTAATTGCCTGTTTTTCAATTATCTGCGACTCACACGTTGCTGATTTTATCCTTGTGTGACTTACCGGCAGAATCGGCATTTGTATAAAGTGGTTTTTACACCTCTTACGTAACTGCTCGTCCAACAGCGATATTTCTGTGCCGCTGTCGAACAACATCTCGTCAACATATCCATTAATTTTTGCTTCGACAATAAGGTCGGTGCAATTTTCAGTACTAATGTTTCCCTCATGTTTATTACTATTATCATTATTACACACTAAATTATCCCTAATTGCTGCAGGATATAGGCCATACATAACAGTTTCATTTTTATAACTAACATTTTTCATACTTGATTGATTGAACTGCTTTTCAACTAAATCATTTTCAGTAACTGTTGCTAATAAGTTGGTATTAAATTGCTGAGTCGTATTTTTATGTTGTGATTGTGGCTGATTTTGTGGTGTTTGAACATGAAACTGATTACGCGGTGGTTCATTATTATTTACCATAATTGTTGTCACCTTATTGTCATCAGTATCATTCACCTCTCCGTCCTCCATAAACACCTCAGTATCTGATATAAATTCATCTAGTACCTCATCATTACGACATGTGTCATAAATACCTGCACCGTTAGTATCCATACTAGTTCCAGGCTCTACTACTGATTCGGGATTTTTATGTGTTATGCATACACTGTCCGCATCCATGATAGCTTCAAATTCTACCATACGTTCACGGTTCTCGCATGCTATATCTGTTACACTATAAACTATCACCTCATCACAGCACTTACCTGAAGTATGTTCCAGACTAATAGTGTTGTTACTACTAATTTCATTTCTGTTATCTTCACTACAATTTGATGCAGAATCTAAATACTCGACTTTACCGAGATATGAACTACTAGGCCCTAATAAGGTGGTTTCTGTATAATCACTTTCAAGTTCACCTGCTACGCTACTGTTCTCCGTTAATCCTTCAGATGTCACATCTTGGTTAACTTCCATATTACTTTCGTTGAGAGTATGTTCAACAAGAACATTCGGTACTTCCAATTTATCATAAGGTACAATATTCTCAACAGTTAAATCTACTTCAATATCAGCTGACATTTCCTGTAGTTTCGCCATCCTCTCCTCTCTACCAGCTTCCATTTCTTCCCAAAATTTCTGCATACTGGCGTCATGTTCTTCTTCTTCTGCTTTCATTTCTTCCGCCAATTCCCGTAGACTCATTATCATCTCTTCTGGACGGGCTTTATTTTCCTCTTTATCAGCTTTCCGCTCTTCTTTATTTTCTGCTGAAATTTTCTGTATACTCACTTCCATCTTTTCTTCCATGGTTTTCATTTTAGCTAAAAAGGCCGCTAAAGCATTCTTGATTTCTGCCGTATCCGCCATAATGATTAAAAATTAATTTAAAATTTAGTAAATTTATATTTATTGATTTATACGCAAAGAAAGTTATTAGTAATAATATTACTACAAGATTAGGACGTATTGTAACAAGTTTATATGCACACAGAAAGCAGTTCAAAATATCAACATGTAAATAAACCTTATCTAACACAAACAACTAATAATCTACCTCCAATATACTGATAAAATCTGTTCATATATGATACAAGAGAATATGCACAATTGAAAAATTATATCCTCAGATTTTCATATGAACAGTGCACATACAATTATTACGTTAATTATACTTATACGTCCGATTTTTCCAACAAATTTTTTTTTACTCATAGATAAATATATAATAGCGTAAATTTACCGCTATTTTACGAGCCCTACGTTGCTAAGCGCCAAAATATCTCTATGCGACAACACAAATTACTAAACTATTGGCGCATAGGATATGATAATATGTGTATTTCAAATTACAAGTCTATATTGGAGGGTTTAAGATTATTTATTGCACAAAACACAAGTTATAGTTTATATGGTATATTTGATATGTACAGAATGTAATGTTTGATATAGAGTCTTTCTTTTAAAAATGTTAAATAATGCTCATACGCAAGACGTGATACGTTACATAAAGAAGATTCCCACGATGATGTTGTTGAAGAGAAGGGCCGGTCTTTGCGGTGTAGTTGGTTCGTCAGATGCGGCTTATAAATGACAGACGTTTCCCCAGAAATGTTTACAGCTGGGCTGGCGTCCTGTAACAGCTTGGCTGATGTCCTGTAACAGCTGGGCTGGTCCTATAACAGCTGGGCTGGGGTCCTATAGCAGCTGGGCTGGCGTCCTATAACAGCTGGGCTGGTGTCCTGACAGCTGGTCTGGTCCTATACAGCTGGGCTGGTGTCCTATAACAGCTGGGCTGGTCCTATAACAGCTGGGCTGATGTCCTATAACAGCTGGGCTGGTGTCCTGCAATTTCTACGATGAATCTGACGGTTCGCACACACAACGGTACTACGGATCTTATTAATCGCAAAATTAATATAGAGTTTATGACCAAGCAATATCTCAGGTGACAGTGAGTTTAATCTAATAACGGTATATTGAACTTATACCACTCCGGCATCTTCAAGTGTTCACGCGAATAACCAGGTCTACCGAGATCAGCAGACCCCCCTATGAGGAAATCTTGCACTAGCACGGAAACGTCTTGATGAAACAACTTACTATTGCGTAACTATTAATGATACTGTCACTGCGGAAAATATCACACAGTGATACATGTCTAAGTTCAGTTCAATGTCAAACACAACGATAAATACTTCACGCACCGCCCGGGAAACGTTTACCACTCGCGCACGCGCGCACATTTCCACAAACACAGTACATGAATAACAATAAATAAATAATGCACAGTTTTACTAAACTAAACCCTTATCCTTACTAAATACAATTGATAACATAACCAAACTTAACCATCTACCAATATAACATGAATGTCCATTGTCTGTGTAATATATGTGAACTTGCCCCGCCTATCATGATCCTGTGATTCGTTGCAATATATTTTTAAATAGTCTATGTATCTGACTTATCATATGTGTGTTCATGTGTAATTTTGGTTTAACATTTTCTTCAGAATAGAAGAATGTACGTTATTTTTTATAAACATATTATAAGAGTGCAAATTACCAATTTACACGCTTTTTGAAACCCCGATGATGTTGGAAGATTAATGTTACTATAAAATTGCATAGACGATCTAATAAAGTAATTGCTTGGACATTGTTTAACATATTACTAAACTAACATCTATACAGGATTTTATGAGTTGTATGTTTTTGTTAAAAATGGAATGCTAGATTATCTGTACCCATAAACTACCAAACCGTTTTCTATCTTGCAATCAAATCATAGAAGTATGAGTGTCGTCTTTTGCGGCTCAAGACATCCAACGAAGCTGTATCACACACACACACACACACACACACACACACACACACACACACACACACACACACACACACACACACACACACACACACACACACACACACACACACACACACACACACACACACACACACACACACACACACACACACACACACACACACACACACACACACACACACACACACACACACACACACACACACACACACACACACACACACAATGGTAAAGAGAGATCGAGAATATCAGGTGACGATGAACTGATTTACATAAATTGAAAGATTACACAGAAAACGCAAACAGTAATTGCACAATAAAGAAATTTTTTAATGTAAATCTCAAAATAGTTCATGTTATTTAATTTATATTAGATTGGCCTCCCAAAAATGTGAAGAGCCAAATTTTTGAAAAATTGCAACACTCCCTTGTGGGCTATCAAATAAGAAAATATTTTAACCTTAATATGAATATGGTATTATGTTTTTTAAATTTCATAATTTTGGGACACCAGAGTTCAAAAAATGTACAAAAAGTTTGAAAAAAATTGCAAAAGTCCAAGTGGGATATCAAATTGAAGATACTTTTAACATTAGTCTGAATATAGTGTTTAGATACATAAATTAAAAAAAAATTAGAACAGCAGAAAAGTATTACAATAAAAAAAATTGTAAACCTAAATTCCTTACAACAGAATCAAGGAAATGACTTTAACTCATATCCGAATGTAGTGTTTGTTTAAGAAATTCTAATGTTTAGAGGTTCCAAGAGATAAAAATAGAAGTCATTACTTTGTAAAAATTGTAGAAGTCTGAGTGAGTTCTGCACCTCAGGGAGCTTACTAGCTTACTAATCTACAATGCTGGAAAAAACACATTGCACGTTTGAGGCATCCTTCCCTACCCATCCCTATAACCTCTGTATTGCGCTTGACATACGTACGTTGACTCTAACCATATATTCGATACCCGCCCCATAAAAACTGGACTGAAATCGCAACTTAATTTCTTGTGTTTTCCTGCTTCGTAGTTTTAATTATTGTATTTTAAATAAAAAATTGCTTTGAGTTTTTAGAATACACATTATAATTACATATCACAATGCAGAAAAATAAAGATTTAAAAATTTGGAAGATTAAGTTTCTTAAAGGAAAAGTACAAGAATATTTTCACTTATAATTATGATATTAGAACACGTAGCTAAATCCTAAAAACACTTGTTTCTTTAATGTGTGTGTGTGTGTGGGGGGGGGGACGTGCGTATGCGTGGAGGGGTTACTCTTATATCTGGCTGAGGTGTAACAAGATTCACAAAATTGAAAACAGCTGACGATACAATTTCCTGCGCCATTTGCTCACGGAAATAACAGTACCGGTCTCATCCGTGTTTCACTTTGCTATGGAGTTTACAAAGGACAAAATTAAGTAGGTTTGTCTGTACCTCATTTGAAGGACTATGTTTTCGGCAAGCCACTGTCTTGCGTTTTAATACGGATTCGGCCTTTGACCTATTCCTACAGCGTACGCTCATAATACCTGTCTTGTAGGAGTCAAAATGAAATATATATATATATATATATATATAACTATAATACTTGTAACTATTTTACCTCAAGATGTATTTTTTCCTTTAGGGACATGTTTCGGGAGATCCTGTTCTCCCATCTTCAGCCTTCGCCATCTTGCTTCTGGTGCAGTATTTGTGTGTTGGCTTCTGGATGTTATTATGGTGGTTTGTTGGTCTTTGGTCCTTCAATGTTGCATTATTGTGTGTGGTTGTGGTATCTGTTTTTGTATGTTGTGTATTTTCGATGTTGAGTGCTTTGAATATTGTGTCATGTTTTGTATTGATTTGTATTTGTTCTGGTATTAATTTGTTTTGTGTTTTATGTTTGTAAATCTGTAAATTTTCCCAAATGTTCATTATGGTGCCTTTGTGTGGTATATGTTTTATTAGTGTTACATTGGTTATGTCTGGGAATTCATGTCCTGTGTTTATTGCATGTGTGGCTAAATTGGATTTATATATGTTTGGTTTTTTGTATGCATTTAGGTGTTCAAAATAACGTTTTTTCAGCTGTTTTTTTGTTTGTCCTATATAACTTTTATTGCAATCTTGGCATTCAATTTTGTATATACCGTTGGTTGTTGTATTATCTTTGTTGTGTGAGCTATTTAGATTTTGTAATTTATTTTTATTAGTTTTGTATGCTATTTTTATATCTGTGTTTTTAAATAGTTTTGTTAGTTTTGACATTTTATTATTTATATATGTGAATGTGGCCCATTTTTTGTTGTTGTTATTATTTATGTGTTGTTCATTTTGATTAATTCTTAATTGTTCAGTTTTTATTTTGTATTTGATTTTATTTTCTATTTTGATCATAGTATTTTTATTGTATCCATTTGCATAACCAATTTGGTATATTATATTTCTTTCTTTGTCAGTTTCTTGTTTGTTTAGGGGTATTTTGTACATTCTGTTAAATAACGAATAAAATGCTGCCATTTTATGTTGTGGTGGGTGGTCAGAGTGGTTAGGTATAATGATGTTAGTGGAAGTTGGTTTTCTATATATTGCATATTGTATGTGTTTGTTGTATCTTGTGATGGTTATGTCTAAATAGTTGATTTTGTTATGTTTTTCTTTTTCTTCTGTGAATTGTATTTTGGGATGTATGTTATTGATTTGTTTCAGTATGTTCTCTGCATTTGTGTTTTTGTTATTTGATACATATAGTCCATCATCTACATATCTTATCCATATGCCATCTGGATCATGTGTTTTTATGATATTTTGTATTTTGGTGTCTATATGTTGTAGGAATATTTCAGCTATTATGCTTGATAATGGTGATCCCATTGCTAAACCTTCTTTCTGTTGATAAATTTTGCTATTAAATTCAAAGTAATTTTGTTTTAGTATTAGTTGGAGACTATTTTTTATTTCGGTTATATATTGTTTGTTTTCATTTTGTTCTATAAGTTTGTTTATTATTATGTCAATTGTTTCTTCTACTGGGATATTAGTGTACATGTTTGTTATGTCATATGATGTGAAAAATGTATTTTCATTTATATTTTTATAATTTTTTGGTTTGGCAATTTAAAAAACATGGTAACATTTTCTAATGTATTTACAAATCTTTTTATTATACATATTCACAATAAATGTTACCTTTGAAATATTTACAATAATTTATGTTATACTTGAAATAATAAGGTTAGAACAACTTCTTTAAATCAATATATCAATACATACAGTGTAACATAACAAAATTATCACACTAAACATTTGAATTAATGTTACATAAATAAAAGAAAAAGTTCCATAGTGAGTGAGAAGAATAAATTGTTTAAGGATTACCCTAGAAACTGTATAATTAAGTCTAGAAAATGTTAATAAAAATGGAAGATAATAAAAAAAACCATTAATTAAAATAACCTACTATGAAAAAACCAGTTAAACCAGCAGTATACCCAGTAGATTGGGGAAGCAGTACAAAAAGGGAAGGACCATAAAAAAGGAAATAATCTGTCATGAAACCATTTTAATAAGGAAACTACTAATGTGATATTTGAAGAAGGGACGAAACATATCAAGATTCCCACAAAGAGACCAGAAACAGGAAGAGATATGCCAAAACAAAATGTTAGTCATATAATAAATACCATGAGACAAAATTGAAACCGATATAGGTAAACCCAAACAAGTTACAAGATACAATACTATAAACACACAAATTGTATATTAGTTGTAAGTGTAATATGTTAAAAAATATGTCAAAAGAGACTACCATAGTGTAGAACTCACTAAAAAGACTACCAGAGTGTAGAATCCAATAAAGTGAAGTGAGATAACAAAATTAAGAAACTACAGAGTGTATAGTGAGAAACATAGTTAAAAAATCTATGAAAAAATCTTCAATGAAGTTTAAATATTATAAAAAGACTACCATGAGTGTAGAATAATAATAATAAAACCATTGGAATGAAAGACAGTCTAAGGACTGACAACATTACCAGTAATAAGAGTTTTTCAATTAGATATAAGAAAAACTATTACATATGAAATGTTTTCTTTAATTATAGCTAAGTAAATGGTGAGAAGGACAAAAATACCAAAGGACAGTTCATAACTGAAGGTATGACTAATATTAAGGTGTTTGTTATTTATTATTAATTAGATAATATTTTAGATGTAAGGTGTAAATAGATACACGATGTTTTTTAATCACAGTTAAAGTGTTTTCAAAAGAATCATAAATACACAAGACAGTTAGTGACTGACAGTGTTACTAGTAATAGGAGTTTTTTATTTTTTCTAATTAAATTATGTCTAGGATAAGCTATGTTGTTATCATTTGATGATACAGTTAAAAAATAATAGGAATAAAATATTTTTGTTAAAATTAGGTGATATATGGAAAATAGTTGATAATAAGATGTTTTTGTTAAAATTAGGCATAAGATGTTCATGTTATGGTTCAATGATGTTATTAGTATAAAGAAAGTTTAGTAGATACAAGATATTCTATTGTATTTAAAATCATGTCATTTAATTTTCCATTGTGTAAGTCAGAGAGGCAAGTAGGGCATAAAAATGTAATAATTTTATTCAAATCAGTAAACCATGTATAATTGTACAAACAGACCAGCCAAGACACCATTTTTGTAAACACAGAATGGCCTATAAACAAAAAATTATCTATCAAAGAATTAATCTATGTAATAGGAATAGAATTCAATACATACAATACAGAAATTGAAAATATAATTAATACAGATACAGTTAATAGCAAATAAAATAACAAAAGAAAGAAAACTAACTTCTTTTGGAAACAGTCAAAAATAGGCTTATGATAGTAATCAAATCAGACTAAACAGCAAATTAATCAATATTGAAATGTTTTAATAACCAAATTATTAACAACAAAGTAATTACGGAGTTATTAGGTGTATTCCAGGGAAATATTATACCGAAAAAACAAATAAAAACCTTTAAAACACTGAATTTGTACAAAATATGGGGTATACAATCATTATGTAAAATTGTAAATTTTGGGCTTAAATGAGTTTGAAACAAACCCAGCTATATATCAAAAGATGTAAAATTAAATAATCAATATTACTGAATAGTTAGATTATGTAAAATTAAGAAATATTTGAAATACAGTAAAAAATAAGAAAACTTGTTATGTATAGTTAGATAGTGAAACAAGTCTTAGACAGATATTTTATAATTAAACAATATGAAGAGGAAAAAGACATACCACAAATTGCCTTAAAACGACGACGTTGCGTCTATTAGTCTATTGTTAATCGCAAAGCTGAACAGTTGAAAAATGTATTAGCGGAGTATTGAAACGAAATAATTTATATTAAAACCAAGTGTGGTTATGTGGCGTGTAACGGAGATGAACTAACAAGTGAAATAACATTATCTATCAATGTCTAACACTTCACAAATTTCCAAAAACACAGTATAACACCATAAAACGCAACACCAGAAATCGACAGCCATTTTGAACCATTTTTGGAACGAATTCACATAAAACCAACACGCATAATTGAACACTACACTACACAAGAGATCCATCCAGAATTCGACATCGCAGACGACGAGGGGACATTCAACACGATATTTTGGACCAACATCACTTCGCAGAAAAAGGGAACATCGTTTTATTTCTGTGGGAGAAGATCTTCAATTCCAACGGCATCATAGCAGTTGAAATCGAGCAGACGGCGGCCATTGCTGAATTTCTATAAAGACGATCAGCCAGTGCTTCCTGGAGCGGAGTGACGTCATTTCTTCGACTTGGTTCGAAATTTAAATAATTTCTTTCTAATTAACAATTGTAATAATAATTCTGTTCTATTTCAGATATTAACATTTAGTTTAAGAATACCTGTTAAATGTATCTTGTTCCTTGCCCTCTGACCATTTCGACTCGTTAAAAGAACCATAAATTTAAACTTGTAAAAAATATATTTGTTGATTTTTCTCACTGCCGACTGTGGCGAATATTCGCCAGTGCCTGGGACATGCGCAGTTTGACTGGCGCACAATTTTGAATGAATAAACGCAAATCAGTATTCAGTTACCAGCATTGTTTTTATTTCTACCATTAATGTTATTATTATTTTTTATTAAGCAAAAACATAATTCACATTGAGAGAATAGATATAGAAGGAAATTACAAACTCAACTAAATAATTAATTATTAATTCATTAAATTAAATCATTCCATCAAACTCGATACAAGAACAAGAAAAAATATTTGCACCATTTTTAAAGTTTGATGTATTTGTTATTTATCAATCCAACACATCTAGTTATAACATATTCTTATCATCAATATCTTTATATTTTATTTATTATTACAGTTGAAATTATATTACAAATTGACTAGCCTAACCAGTGGGGCTAAAAGAAGAGCACAATACCTTTGTTATCACAAAATCAATACACACAATATCTAAATAAATATCATTCAATTATTTTTATTTTATTTTAATATTATTTGTAATATTCTTATATTATATTACAAATTGGCTTGCCCAACTAGTGGGGCTTTAAGGAGTCAGACTGATCCAGTGATAAACAAAAGAACAATACATCTACACACTATATATATTTCAATTATTTAATATTTTTATTTGTAATAAATTTATATTACAAATTGGCGTCCAACTTAAGGGGCTTTAAATAGGAGGTAATAGTGTTGTAAAATAAGGACGAGTGTCCAATTTCCTATTTTTAGCTTGGCAACGGTCAACAGGTCGGAAGAGGGAGCGAGATGCACAGGAGAGCTACATCAAGGAAAAGGGCTATGGAGGCCGAGCAGGAGATAGACATGGAAGATAAAGAGGCGACACCAGTGGAAGATGTGGAGTCGATGTTACCGCCAGCAGAACCAAACAAACCTGCAACACCGGAGGAACAGCCGGAGAAATCCACTACAAAGGAAGATACAAAATTGGATAGAATGATGGAGATGTTACTCAGAGAATTTAAAACGACAAAAGAAGAGTTGGGTAATAAAATCGGAGATACCAACAAGAAAATCGAAGAAAATAGTAAGAAGATGGAGGAGAAAATGGAAGAAAACAGTAAGAAGATGGAGGAGAAAATGGAAGAAAACAGTAAGAAGATGGAGGAGGAAATGAAGAATGATAATCAACGATTGAAGGAAGAGTTGGGCAATAAAATTGGAGATACTAGCAAGAAGATGGAGGAGAAGATGGAAGCAAACAGTAAGAAGATAGAAGAGAAGATGGAAGAAAATATTCAGAAAATCGAGGAGAAGATGGAGGAAAATATCCAGAAGATGGAGGAGAAAATGGAGGAAATAAAAACTGACAATAAACAATCGAAGGAGGAATTGACCCAGATAAGCCAGAAACTGGAAGAAACCAATAAAAAGATGGAGAATAATAGTCAGCAATTGAGAGAAGAATTGAAGGAGACGAACCAAGAGAACATGAACCGGTTGGACGGAAGAATGGAAATATTGAAGGAAGAATTGAGCCAGAAGATAGCTGAAAACAATGAGACAATCAGCAAGAAAGTAGAAGAGGAAATAACGGTAATCGAACAAAGGGTTACCAGAGCTGACGAAAAATGGAGTCAAACCGAACAAGAAGTACGGAGTATCAGGACAGAAATAAATACGAAGGTTAACAACATTGAAGAAACGACTAGGAAGACGTTGGAGGAAAAACTAAAGGAAACACGGGAAGACTGGGAGCAAGTGCAGGACCGATTCACAGAAAAATGTGACGGCATAGAAGCTGCTGTGACCAGTATCAACAGTCAGGTGCGACAGAACCAGACAGATATAGACCTATTCCATAGTCGACCGACAACCATTACCAGTTGTCCCAACAGTGAGAATCGTGAAGGGATTAACTTCAGGTTTTATAAAAATAAACCCATGGAATTCCTAGCAAGAATTGAGGAATACTTTGCCAAACACAGAGGTAATCGCTGGAGGGAGAATAAAGAGGTGCTTGACGAATCGTTCAAGGAAATAGCAGACAATTGGTGGATGGCAATAAGAGATGAGGTGACCGACTATCAACAATTCAGAAGGCTATTCAAAGCCAAATATTGGTCTGAATCAACGCAAAATATCGCCAGAGACGGGATATGTCATGGGAAGTACAACCCATATGGAAACCAAACTTTAACGGCGTACTTTTTGGGAAAGGTGTGCGTGGCCAAACATCTAGAGCCCCGAATCCCGGAAGAATGCCTGGTCAGCAAACTCTCATACCACTATGAGGAGGATATTATCAGAGCCAGACGAAACAGTCAAATAAAGACGGTGCAAGCCATGACCGAGCTTTTAGAAATGTACGAGCACGAAGACTATTACCGTCAAAGTCGCAGGAGATATGAAAAGCCGGAACCAAGGGTAACAACAATAATTTGAATAATAATAATAATCGGCAGAATGTGGGTAATAATAATAATTATAATTCCGCAAATCGGAATAATGCCGAGTACAATTATAACCCCAGAAATAACAATAATTTGCCCCGTTTTAACAACAATAATAATAATAGTAATATTCCTCGAATAAATAATAATAACAACAACCCCAACAATAATAATAATAATCATAATAACCGTCCACAAAATAACAACGGTTATTATAATAGTAATAGTAACTATGTTCCAAATGGTCAGAGGAACCCCAACCTTTCTAATAATAATAATTATCATGGTAATTATAACCGAAATTACCCAAATGGAGGTAACCACAATTACAGGACATATCGACCTAATGTTAATTACATCCGAGCAGAAGGCAGTGGACACAGGAGGTACCAGCCTCAAAGAAGGAGCCGATACTACGAGTACGAGACCTTCCAAGGGAGCCAGGGAAGTAATCGGTACAGAGAGTACGAGCCCAGACGTAGTTCCAGCCTGGATAATCAGCGAAGACTACCTGTAACAGAAGCCCAACCAGACGATCGAGCAGAACCAAACGAAACAGCCTCAGGACTTCAAGCTGACGCTTCCAACGGCCTAATCCGTAATGAAGCGGAACATTTAAACGAACGGAGGCAGTAATAAAATCCAATGACCCTTTACTGCTCCAATCTGCTGGGTTTAACCAAGTAGGTATGAATTTGAAGAAAAACAGAAAAAATTTTACCATAATATACAGCAATTATTTAAAGGATATCCGTAAGGACCTATTAGAAGAAAGTGAGCTTAATATTAACAATAATGATAATGAAATAATATACATAATTGCAGAAATTGAAGGTATTTCTGTTCCTATAATGATAGACACTGGAGCCAATGTCTCCATAATAAATCGAAATGAATTGGACCGGATACAGCAGGAATGCCACAAAAACTTACCGGTACTACCTATTAATAATATTGTACTTGTAGGAGCTACCGGCCGACAGAACAAGACCATAAGAAAGCAGGTATCCCTCAATGTCAAAAGTCAGGGCATTAGTGTGGATATGATATTTCTTGTTGCAGCCGGATTACCTTTCAACATCATGATAGGATGCGACATATTGCGCCGAAACTCAGCAATTATCGACTTGTGCCGAGGAAAGGTATCACTCTTTGCTGAAGGTTCAACCTGGATAGCCAATTTAACTGATAACAAGACTTTAGACTCCAGACAACTTCTCGACCACCAAAATAAGGTGAATTACTTGTCCAACCACTCAACAAACAACAAGCCAGTACATCAGGATTCGGAGGAAGACCTATGGCAACAAAAGATTCAAGAGATACGTAACTTCCAGTGTCACAATGCGAACGAGCAATTAAAGGAAAACCAGCTGAATCAATTGGTAGAAATATATGAGAAATATCGAGCTGTATTTTCTGACGAACCTGGAAAGATCCGGAACTACCAATGTTCCATACGATTCAGAGAACCGGTAGAATTTAACCGAAAGTCGTACCCAATAGCACAATCTTTGAAAGAAGCCGTACGCACAGAGATCCAGAATATGATCCGTAGAGATATCATCGAGAGCAGTCAATCGCCATACACTAGCCCAATTGTGGCCATACAAAAGAAAAATGGGAAGGTAAGACTTTGCCTTGACGCTCGTGAGATAAATAAGATGATAATAAACGATCGTACCTCACCTGGCGAAATTGATGAAATTTTGAAGAGGTTCCACGGAACACGATTCATTACCACCTGGGATACGGTATGCGGCTATTGGCAAGTGGAGTTGCACCCAGCAAGCCGGCAATACATGGCGTTCATCTTCGAAGGGCGCAATTATCAGTTTAAGAGGTTGCCCTTCGGGTTGGTGAATTCAGTAGCTGTTTTTGTCGCCTGTATGGATCATATACTAGGACCAGAAGCGCTCCAATTCACAACTGTCTATGTTGATGATCTCCTAATAACATCAACCAACTGGGAGGAACACTGTTATCGTGTGGAGTATGTTTTGAAGAAGCTTGCTGAAAATAATGTCACCCTTAAACTGGACAAGTCCAAGCTTATAGCTAAAGAAGTTCAATTCCTGGGTTTCCAGCTAAACAGTCAAGGAATAACACCATCAACAGAAAAGGTAGACGCCATACAACGATTCCCTACACCAAAAAACAGAAGGCAACTACAATCATTTTTGGGCCTATGTAACTATTATAGGAAGTTCCAGAATAATTATTCCGAACTAACAGCCCAGTTTCAGTACCAGTTATCGTCCAAGAATAAATGGCGATGGGGTCAAGAACAAGACGAAACCTTCAAATCAATTAAAGAGAAATTTTTAGATGCAGTAATGCTCAACCATCCAGATTTTAACCGACCCTTCTTTCTAAACTGTGACGCTAGTAACATTAGCTTGGGTTCAACACTGTACCAAGAAGATGAAAGTGGAAACCATCTAGTAGTGAGCTTTGCTAGCAGAACCCTTAACCAGTGTGAGAAGAACTATAATGTGACGGAAAAAGAACTGCTAAGTGTAGTCTTTGCCTGCGGGAAGTTTCGGACGTATATCCTCGGATATCCAGTGACCGTCCGAACAGATCACAAGTCAATATCATTTCTAAGAAGATGCAAATTAAGCCATGGTAGATTGACCAGATGGGTACTCGCCCTACAGGAATACGATATACAGTGGGAGTATGTTCCTGGAAGTAAAAATGTAGTAGCCGACGTATTGTCAAGAGTGAATCTGGAAGAACAAACATTCGAAGGCGAAAAGGAGAGCATTTTGACAATCTATAACATTATTAAGGACAGATCCGATTTAGAGAAGATAGTGCAGGACATCAGCAAACACCAGCAGTCCGATCCGAAGTTAAACTCTATTAAACTTCGTCTCTCCAACCAAGATGACACAATAAACAAATTTTATTGTATACATAATGGGATTTTATTCATCAAGACATCCCTTGATGAAGAAATATGGAAAATCATGATCCCTACTACAATCGAAAAGGATATCATCCTGGACTATCACCTACGATACGGTCACATGGGAGCCATGAAGGTGATCAAGGCAATAGAAGAGAATTGTCACATAAAAAGTATCAATAGAAAAACGAGAAACTACCTTAAAACCTGTCTGATATGTCAATTGGTGAAAACCAACAATGAGAGAAAGGAAGGTATGATGATACCAATTACCTCACAAGCTAAACTGGAAAAGGTCTTTCTGGACATATGCGGTCCATTTCCCCGCAGTGGCGGACGCCATCGATACAAGTATATTGTTATTATGATGGATCATTTTACAAAATTTACAAAACTATACCCTGTGAACAGAGCCACCACCCTGAAGACTCTAGGAATAATAACAAATCATTACATTCCAGAGGTAGGAAGCCCGACATCCATAATCGCCGACCATGGAACGCAATTTAAGGGTTGGCGGTGGAGAAACACTCTGAATACATTGGGCATTAAGACATACAAGACGTCTGTCTACCACCCCAGCAGCAATCCAGCGGAGAGGGTACTGCGAGAGGTCGGAAGAATATTACGGACTTATTGCTATAATCAACAAAAGAAGTGGCAAGAATATTTATTAGCTACTGAAGAATTCCTTAATTTGTCATATCACACCGCTATTGGTACCACGCCATACACGGCAATGTATGAAAGACCACCTCCGAGAGAAATACAAGACATAATAGAGTTCCCCAGGAGTCAAGAATACAAATTCAATCGAATTAGATTCTACAATAAATTGGCAGAAGACCAGGAAAGGCGCAAGAACAAATATCAAAAGGCTGTTAAGAAAATAATAAGCTATGAAGTCGGAGAAAAGGTACTGCTAAAAAACAGGGAATTACCCAGTACTTTGGACGGCATTACCAAAAAGTTATTACTGCTGTATACCGGCCCATACCTGATTATTAAAAACAATAATAATAATACATATGTACTAAAGGATATCATTTCGAATAAAGTAAAAGGAACCTATAATCAGTTATCCATTAAAAAATATTTGGAGGACTCATAATTATGAGTTAAAACTATAATGAAGAAATTGTGAATTTTGATAAAAATAAATAATTACCAAATTCCAAAAATCAGTAAGCACAACTTACACCAAATATCAGAAAGAATATTGTGAACGAAATAAGAATTTTGATAAGAATATAATTACAAAATTCAAAAAGTCCGTAAGTACAACTTACACAAATATTCAAAGACTCTCATGAACGAGAAAAATAAGAATTTTGATGGAAGAATAAAAAATTACCAAATTCCAAAAATCAGTAAGCACAACTTACACTAAATATCAGAAAGAATATTGTGAACAAAATAAGAATTTTGATAAGAATATAATTTCAAAATTCAAAAATGAGTAAGCACAACTTACACCAAATATCTGAAAGAATATTGTGAACAAAATAAGAATTTTGATAAGAATAAAAAATTACCAAATTCCAAAGATCAGTAAGCACAACTTACACCAAATATCAGAAAGAATATTGTGAACGAAATAAGAATTTTGATAAGAATAAAATTACCAAATCCAAAAATCAGTAAGCACAACTTACACCAGGTATCAGAAAGAATATTGTGAACAAAATAAGAATTTTGAGAAGAATAAAAAATTACCAAATTCCAAAAATCAGTAAGCACAACTTACACCAAATATCAGAAAGAATATTGTGAACAAAATAAGAATTTTGATGGAAGAATAAAAAATTACAAAATTCAAAAAGTCCGTAAGTACAACTTACAACAAAACATTTGAAGGATTATTGTGAATAAATAAAAAGAATTTTGAACATAATAAGCTTCAAAATTCAAAAGCAATAGTAGGTACAAGCTACACAAATATTCAAAGACTATTATGCAAGTAAAAAGAATTTGGAGGGAGATAATAATTGTCCAAATTCAAAATAATTAGTAAGTACCACTTACTCAAACATTCAAAGACTATTATGAATGAAAAAAGAATTTTGAGGAATAATAATTTCAAAATTCAAAACGCTAATAAGCACAACTTATACCAAAATATTTGAAAGACAACTATGAATAAGAAAGAATGTAGTTGAATAAAAATGTCTAAAATTAAAAAACATTAAACTCACATCATTACTCATACAAATGATGAGAAGTAACTCTGAAATATGAAAAAAGATTTTGTAAGAAAGAGATACAAAATTCTAAAGGAGAAAGGAAACCAGAATGTCATATGACTTAATCGAACAAATTAACCAAACTCACACAGAAAATAATTTAATAAAAATGGAACAATGAAGAAGGACCAGCTCACTAAAGACCAAACAGTGAGACCAAAAAACAAAAAAAAAAAAAAAAACCTGATACTAATAATGATAATGCTGTTACAACAACCACTGTTATAGTGAAAGTGATAAAGAATTAATTCATGTTATACCATGAGCAATAAAAATAACTCAATGGATACCAGATGGTAGAAAGAGTAAATATAAATACTACTTACTATGTAAACATGATGAAATGTATATTATACCACATACCTAAACCACCTAATATGGAATAAGCTTTAAGAGAGAAGAAGAGTCAAGTGTATAAAAGTATTTTTCTTTTATAAAATTGCTAAACTGCTATAATTGTTTCTTCAGGTCTTAAACAACGTCTATCAACTGTACGTTGTAGGCTTTTATACTTTAGGCCCCTCCCCTTATGTCATCGCCCCTCCTATTGGTTCTAGCTGCTACCGCTCTTCACGGGAACTTTGTCTACCTTTTTCCGTTAGGCATTTTTCTAACGTCCGTCAAATTTTCAGAATCTCCCGTTAATTTCTTCATTCTTGACTTATAACCTTTTGCATTTCGTCATTTTTTAGTGTGTTATTCTTATTATTTTAATTTATTTTTGTTTATTGTTTAATATATAATAAAATATTTCTTCATTTGTAAAATCCACTTTTATATTCATTAATTTATTTTTATCTTCTTTTTTAACTTTAAGTATTTCTAGTTCT
Organism: Magicicada septendecula; assembly: GCA_034769895.1. Taxonomy (NCBI): domain Eukaryota; kingdom Metazoa; phylum Arthropoda; class Insecta; order Hemiptera; family Cicadidae; genus Magicicada; species Magicicada septendecula. Next base: position 547,235,315 of record CM068367.1, on the reverse strand, counting down.
TCTATTAATTTTCTTTTTTGCGGATTGTTTTATATTTTTATTATTTCCATATTTTCCTTGGGATTTATGAATTTATGGCCTGATTCGTTGAAATGTCTTGCATATAGTGAGTTCGTTACTCTAACCCCTTCTCCTTTTGCGTGTTCATTCATTCTAATTTTAAATTTTCTTCCAGTTTCGCCCAGATATATCTTATTACATTCCCCACATTTTAATTTGTATACGCCGCTTTTTTCTGTTAATGGAATTTCTTCTGTTTTATCATTTTTTATATATTCGAATACATTTTTCGTTTTCTTTATTCCTATCTGTATTTCATATTTTTCGAAACATTTTTGTAACATTTCTGTTTGATATCCTATGTATGTTATTGCTCCTTTATATTTCTTTTCTTCATTTGTTTTTTCTTTTTTGTTATTTTCTATTTCTTTATTTTCCTCTATTTTCTTAACTATTCTATTAATTATTTTAGGGTTGTAATTATTATTTTTTGCTATTTGTTGTATTTTCTTTAATTCTTTTTGTTTGAGTTCTTCATTTTCTAGATAATTTATAGCTCTATAGCAAAATGAATTTAATGCTGCCATTTTATAATTTACTGGATGATATGATTCTTGTGGAATTATTAAATCTGAGTATGTTTCTTTCCTATATATATCGAATTTGAGTTTGTTATCTTCAATTTTAATATTGATATCCAGGAAATTAATTTCTAATCCTCCAATTTCTTCTTGAAATTTTATTGTTTTTTCTATGTTATTTAGTTGTTCCGTAAATTTTTTAAATTCATTTACTTCACCTTCCCAAACTATTAGTATGTCATCTACATACCTGATCCATTTTTTAATTCTTCTTTCTTTATCTATATCTTTTAAAATTTTGATTTCAAAGCTATTCATGAATATCTCTGCCATTAATGGTGAAAGCGGTGATCCCATTGGTAATCCATTTTCTTGTATGTAAAATTTGTTATTAAATCTGAAGTAGTTCTGGTTTAGGCATAATTCTAATCCTTCTATTATTTCGTTTTTCCATTCTACATTACTTAATTTGTTTTTCTTTATTATTTCTACTGTTTTTGCTATTGGTATGTTGGTGTACATATCTTTTATATCTAATGACATTAATTTTGTCTTATTTGTTATGGTAATTTCTTTTAATCTTTCTATTACCTTTTTACTATTTTCTATGCTGTGGATTTCTTCTTTTTCATATGCCATTTTGATTCTTTTACTTATTTCTTTTGATATTTTGTATGTTGGCGAATTTATAAATGATACTATAGGTCTTAATGGCATTTCTTTTTTATGTAACTTAATTTGACATCTAAATTTTGGAGCTTCAGGATTATGTTCTATTTTTTGTTTCTTTTGCCATTCTGTTAAATATGTTGTCTTTTTTATCAATTTCTTTGTTTGCGCTTGAAATTTACTTGTGTAATCATATTTTATTTCTTTATATGGTCCTTTTTGTATAAATTGTTCTGCTTTTTCGATATAATCTCTTTTGTTCATTACCACTTCTGTGTTACCTTTATCGGCTTTTATAACTATCAAATTGTTCTCCGTGATTTTCTTTTTTAATTCTCTTATATTTCTTTTTATTTGTGTTTCGTTTTTATTTCTTACATTTTTGTTTTTCTTACATATTTTTTCTACTATTTCTTTTACTTCACTTCTTAATTGTTTTTTAGTTTCTTCATTTTTTATTTTATCGATTATTTCTTCACATTCTATTATTGTATTTTCTTTATCTATGTTTGTTTTTGTTGCATATTTTAAACTTTTCCGTAATAATTTATGTTCATTTTCTGTAAACTTTGTTTCTGTTAAATTTAATACTTTTTCAGCAAATTTTATTTCTTTATCTTTTTCTTTATTTTTATTTCTTGTTCCTTCCATTAATTCCTTAAGTTTCTTATTTAATCTCTCTTCCATTTTTCTTATTTTCTTTTCTATGTATTTTTCACCAAACTCTTTTCTCATTTCTTCTATTTCTATATAATTGTAACTTGCATATAATTTTTGATGTAATTGATACATTTCTTTGTTATATTTATTTATTTTACTGTATAAGTTCTTAATTTCAAGTTTTATCCATATTTTTTCCGCCATATTTTTCACTTGGTTTGCTACTTTGCTTTTGTTATTAATTTTAATTTTTGCGTATTTTGGAGTAATTTTGTTAATTAAACACTGTTTATTAAACCAAATTTTCCCTAGCGTTTTTTTCAATTTTGCTTTAATTTTTAAATACTTAAAAAATTCCCTTACATTTTTATATTTATCTGCTTGCAATTCGCATGTTTTATTCTTCGTATTGTTTAAATTAGCAGCCATCCTTACTTTTCTTTTATAAAATTGCTAAACTGCTATAATTGTTTTTATTATTTAGACAAAGCTTTTCGTCATTACTGACATCTTCAGGTCTTAAACAACGTCTATCAACTGTACGTTGTAGGCTTTTATACTTTAGGCCCCTCCCCTTATGTCATCGCCCCTCCTATTGGTTCTAGCTGCTACCGCTCTTCACGGAAACTTTGTCTACCTTTTTCCGTTAGGCATTTTTCTAACGTCCGTCAAATTGTTTTCAGAATCTCCCGTTAATTTCTTCATTCTTGACTTATAACCTTTTGCATTTCGTCATTTTTTAGTGTGTTATTCTTATTATTTTAATTTATTTTTGTTTATTGTTTAATATATAATAAAATATTTCTTCATTTGTAAAATCCACTTTTATATTCATTAATTTATTTTTATCTTCTTTTTTAACTTTAAGTATTTCTAGTTCTTCTATTAATTTTCTTTTTTGCGGATTGTTTTATATTTTTATTATTTCCATATTTTCCTTGGGATTTATGAATTTATGGCCTGATTCGTTGAAATGTCTTGCATATAGTGAGTTCGTTACTCTAACCCCTTCTCCTTTTGCGTGTTCATTCATTCTAATTTTAAATTTTCTTCCAGTTTCGCCCAGATATATCTTATTACATTCCCCACATTTTAATTTGTATACGCCGCTTTTTTCTGTTAATGGAATTTCTTCTGTTTTATCATTTTTTATATATTCGAATACATTTTTCGTTTTCTTTATTCCTATCTGTATTTCATATTTTTCGAAACATTTTTGTAACATTTCTGTTTGATATCCTATGTATGTTATTGCTCCTTTATATTTCTTTTCTTCATTTGTTTTTTCTTTTTTGTTATTTTCTATTTCTTTATTTTCCTCTATTTTCTTAACTATTCTATTAATTATTTTAGGGTTGTAATTATTATTTTTTGCTATTTGTTGTATTTTCTTTAATTCTTTTTGTTTGAGTTCTTCATTTTCTAGATAATTTATAGCTCTATAGCAAAATGAATTTAATGCTGCCATTTTATAATTTACTGGATGATATGATTCTTGTGGAATTATTAAATCTGAGTATGTTTCTTTCCTATATATATCGAATTTGAGTTTGTTATCTTCAATTTTAATATTGATATCCAGGAAATTAATTTCTAATCCTCCAATTTCTTCTTGAAATTTTATTGTTTTTTCTATGTTATTTAGTTGTTCCGTAAATTTTTTAAATTCATTTACTTCACCTTCCCAAACTATTAGTATGTCATCTACATACCTGATCCATTTTTTAATTCTTCTTTCTTTATCTATATCTTTTAAAATTTTGATTTCAAAGCTATTCATGAATATCTCTGCCATTAATGGTGAAAGCGGTGATCCCATTGGTAATCCATTTTCTTGTATGTAAAATTTGTTATTAAATCTGAAGTAGTTCTGGTTTAGGCATAATTCTAATCCTTCTATTATTTCGTTTTTCCATTCTACATTACTTAATTTGTTTTTCTTTATTATTTCTACTGTTTTTGCTATTGGTATGTTGGTGTACATATCTTTTATATCTAATGACATTAATTTTGTCTTATTTGTTATGGTAATTTCTTTTAATCTTTCTATTACCTTTTTACTATTTTCTATGCTGTGGATTTCTTCTTTTTCATATGCCATTTTGATTCTTTTACTTATTTCTTTTGATATTTTGTATGTTGGCGAATTTATAAATGATACTATAGGTCTTAATGGCATTTCTTTTTTATGTAACTTAATTTGACATCTAAATTTTGGAGCTTCAGGATTATGTTCTATTTTTTGTTTCTTTTGCCATTCTGTTAAATATGTTGTCTTTTTTATCAATTTCTTTGTTTGCGCTTGAAATTTACTTGTGTAATCATATTTTATTTCTTTATATGGTCCTTTTTGTATAAATTGTTCTGCTTTTTCGATATAATCTCTTTTGTTCATTACCACTTCTGTGTTACCTTTATCGGCTTTTATAACTATCAAATTGTTCTCCGTGATTTTCTTTTTTAATTCTCTTATATTTCTTTTTATTTGTGTTTCGTTTTTATTTCTTACATTTTTGTTTTTCTTACATATTTTTTCTACTATTTCTTTTACTTCACTTCTTAATTGTTTTTTAGTTTCTTCATTTTTTATTTTATCGATTATTTCTTCACATTCTATTATTGTATTTTCTTTATCTATGTTTGTTTTTGTTGCATATTTTAAACTTTTCCGTAATAATTTATGTTCATTTTCTGTAAACTTTGTTTCTGTTAAATTTAATACTTTTTCAGCAAATTTTATTTCTTTATCTTTTTCTTTATTTTTATTTCTTGTTCCTTCCATTAATTCCTTAAGTTTCTTATTTAATCTCTCTTCCATTTTTCTTATTTTCTTTTCTATGTATTTTTCACCAAACTCTTTTCTCATTTCTTCTATTTCTATATAATTGTAACTTGCATATAATTTTTGATGTAATTGATACATTTCTTTGTTATATTTATTTATTTTACTGTATAAGTTCTTAATTTCAAGTTTTATCCATATTTTTTCCGCCATATTTTTCACTTGGTTTGCTACTTTGCTTTTGTTATTAATTTTAATTTTTGCGTATTTTGGAGTAATTTTGTTAATTAAACACTGTTTATTAAACCAAATTTTCCCTAGCGTTTTTTTCAATTTTGCTTTAATTTTTAAATACTTAAAAAATTCCCTTACATTTTTATATTTATCTGCTTGCAATTCGCATGTTTTATTCTTCGTATTGTTTAAATTAGCAGCCATCCTTACTTTTCTTTTATAAAATTGCTAAACTGCTATAATTGTTTTTATTATTTAGACAAAGCTTTTCGTCATTACTGACATCTTCAGGTCTTAAACAACGTCTATCAACTGTACGTTGTAGGCTTTTATACTTTAGGCCCCTCCCCTTATGTCATCGCCCCTCCTATTGGTTCTAGCTGCTACCGCTCTTCACGGGAACTTTGTCTACCTTTTTCCGTTAGGCATTTTTCTAACGTCCGTCAAATTGTTTTCAGAATCTCCCGTTAATTTCTTCATTCTTGACTTATAACCTTTTGCATTTCGTCATTTTTTAGTGTGTTATTCTTATTATTTTAATTTATTTTTGTTTATTGTTTAATATATAATAAAATATTTCTTCATTTGTAAAATCCACTTTTATATTCATTAATTTATTTTTATCTTCTTTTTTAACTTTAAGTATTTCTAGTTCTTCTATTAATTTTCTTTTTTGCGGATTGTTTTCTATTTTTATTATTTCCATATTTTCCTTGGGATTTATGAATTTATGGCCTGATTCGTTGAAATGTCTTGCATATAGTGAGTTCGTTACTCTAACCCCTTCTCCTTTTGCGTGTTCATTCATTCTAATTTTAAATTTTCTTCCAGTTTCGCCCAGATATATCTTATTACATTCCCCACATTTTAATTTGTATACGCCGCTTTTTTCTGTTAATGGAATTTCTTCTGTTTTATCATTTTTTATATATTCGAATACATTTTTCGTTTTCTTTATTCCTATCTGTATTTCATATTTTTCGAAACATTTTTGTAACATTTCTGTTTGATATCCTATGTATGTTATTGCTCCTTTATATTTCTTTTCTTCATTTGTTTTTTCTTTTTTGTTATTTTCTATTTCTTTATTTTCCTCTATTTTCTTAACTATTCTATTAATTATTTTAGGGTTGTAATTATTATTTTTTGCTATTTGTTGTATTTTCTTTCATTTGCTTTGTTGTATTTGGCAGCATTAAATTCATTTTGCTATAGAGCTATAAATTATCAAGAAAATGAAGAACTCAAACAAAAAGAATTAAAGAAAATACAACAAATAGCAAAAAATAATAATTACAACCCTAAAATAATTAATAGAATAGTTAAGAAAATAGAGGAAAATAAAGAAATAGAAAATAACAAAAAAGAAAAAACAAATGAAGAAAAGAAATATAAAGGAGCAATAACATACATAGGATATCAAACAGAAATGTTACAAAAATATTTCGAAAAATATGAAATACAGATAGGAATAAAGAAAACGAAAAATGTATTCGAATATATAAAAAATGATAAAACAGAAGAAATTCCATTAACAGAAAAAAGCGGCGTATACAAATTAAAATGTGGGGAATGTAATAAGATATATCTGGGCGAAACTGGAAGAAAATTTAAAATTAGAATGAATGAACACGCAAAAGGAGAAGGGGTTAGAGTAACGAACTCACTATATGCAAGACATTTCAACGAATCAGGCCATAAATTCATAAATCCCAAGGAAAATATGGAAATAATAAAAATAGAAAACAATCCGCAAAAAAGAAAATTAATAGAAGAACTAGAAATACTTAAAGTTAAAAAAGAAGATAAAAATAAATTAATGAATATAAAAGTGGATTTTACAAATGAAGAAATATTTTATTATATATTAAACAATAAACAAAAATAAATTAAAATAATAAGAATAACACACTAAAAAATGACGAAATGCAAAAGGTTATAAGTCAAGAATGAAGAAATTAACGGGAGATTCTGAAAACAATTTGACGGACGTTAGAAAAATGCCTAACGGAAAAAGGTAGACAAAGTTCCCGTGAAGAGCGGTAGCAGCTAGAACCAATAGGAGGGGCGATGACATAAGGGGAGGGGCCTAAAGTATAAAAGCCTACAACGTACAGTTGATAGAAGTTGTTTAAGACCTGAAGATGTCAGTAATGACGAAAAGCTTTGTCTAAATAATAAAAACAATTATAGCAGTTTAGCAATTTTATAAAAGAAAAGTAAGGATGGCTGCTAATTTAAACAATACGAAGAATAAAACATGCGAATTGCAAGCAGATAAATATAAAAATGTAAGGGAATTTTTTAAGTATTTAAAAATTAAAGCAAAATTGAAAAAAACGCTAGGGAAAATTTGGTTTAATAAACAGTGTTTAATTAACAAAATTACTCCAAAATACGCAAAAATTAAAATTAATAACAAAAGCAAAGTAGCAAACCAAGTGAAAAATATGGCGGAAAAAATATGGATAAAACTTGAAATTAAGAACTTATACAGTAAAATAAATAAATATAACAAAGAAATGTATCAATTACATCAAAAATTATATGCAAGTTACAATTATATAGAAATAGAAGAAATGAGAAAAGAGTTTGGTGAAAAATACATAGAAAAGAAAATAAGAAAAATGGAAGAGAGATTAAATAAGAAACTTAAGGAATTAATGGAAGGAACAAGAAATAAAAATAAAGAAAAAGATAAAGAAATAAAATTTGCTGAAAAAGTATTAAATTTAACAGAAACAAAGTTTACAGAAAATGAACATAAATTATTAGGGAAAAGTTTAAAATATGCAACAAAAACAAACATAGATAAAGAAAATACAATAATAGAATGTGAAGAAATAATCGATAAAATAAAAAATGAAGAAACTAAAAAACAATTAAGAAGTGAAGTAAAAGAAATAGTAGAAAAAATATGTAAGAAAAACAAAAATGTAAGAAATAAAAACGAAACACAAATAAAAAGAAATATAAGAGAATTAAAAAAGAAAATCACGGAGAACAATTTGATAGTTATAAAAGCCGATAAAGGTAACACAGCAGTGGTAATGAACAAAAGAGATTATATCGAAAAAGCAGAACAATTTATACAAAAAGGACCATATAAAGAAATAAAATATGATTACACAAGTAAATTTCAAGCACAAACAAAGAAATTGATAAAAAAGACAACATATTTAACAGAATGGCAAAAGAAACAAAAAATAGAACATAATCCTGAAGCTCCAAAATTTAGATGTCAAATTAAGTTACAAAAAAAGAAATGCCATTAAGACCTATAGTATCATTTATAAATTCGCCAACATACAAAATATCAAAAGAAATAAGTAAAAGAATCAAAATGGCATATGAAAAAGAAGAAATCCACAGCATAGAAAATAGTAAAAAGGTAATAGAAAGATTAAAAGAAATTACCATAACAAATAAGACAAAATTAATGTCATTAGATATAAAAGATATGTACACCAACATACCAATAGCAAAAACAGTAGAAATAATAAAGAAAAACAAATTAAGTAATGTAGAATGGAAAAACGAAATAATAGAAGGATTAGAATTATGCCTAAACCAGAACTACTTCAGATTTAATAACAAATTTTACATACAAGAAAATGGATTACCAATGGGATCACCGCTTTCACCATTAATGGCAGAGATATTCATGAATAGCTTTGAAATCAAAATTTTAAAAGATATAGATAAAGAAAGAAGAATTAAAAAATGGATCAGGTATGTAGATGACATACTAATAGTTTGGGAAGGTGAAGTAAATGAATTTAAAAAATTTACGGAACAACTAAATAACATAGAAAAAACAATAAAATTTCAAGAAGAAATTGGAGGATTAGAAATTAATTTCCTGGATATCAATATTAAAATTGAAGATAACAAACTCAAATTCGATATATATAGGAAAGAAACATACTCAGATTTAATAATTCCACAAGAATCATATCATCCAGTAAATTATAAAATGGCAGCATTAAATTCATTTTGCTATAGAGCTATAAATTATCTAAAAAATGAAGAACTCAAACAAAAAGAATTAAAGAAAATACAACAAATAGCAAAAAATAATAATTACAACCCTAAAATAATTAATAGAATAGTTAAGAAAATAGAGGAAAATAAAGAAATAGAAAATAACAAAAAAGAAAAAACAAATGAAGAAAAGAAATATAAAGGAGCAATAACATACATAGGATATCAAACAGAAATGTTACAAAAATGTTTCGAAAAATATGAAATACAGATAGGAATAAAGAAAACGAAAAATGTATTCGAATATATAAAAAATGATAAAACAGAAGAAATTCCATTAACAGAAAAAAGCGGCGTATACAAATTAAAATGTGGGGAATGTAATAAGATATATCTAAGCGAAACTGGAAGAAAATTTAAAATTAGAATGAATGAACACGCAAAAGGAGAAGGGGTTAGAGTAACGAACTCACTATATGCAAGACATTTCAACGAATCAGGCCATAAATTCATAAATCCCAAGGAAAATATGGAAATAATAAAAATAGAAAACAATCCGCAAAAAAGAAAATTAATAGAAGAACTAGAAATACTTAAAGTTAAAAAAGAAGATAAAAATAAATTAATGAATATAAAAGTGGATTTTACAAATGAAGAAATATTTTATTATATATTAAACAATAAACAAAAATAAATTAAAATAATAAGAATAACACACTAAAAAATGACGAAATGCAAAAGGTTATAAGTCAAGAATGAAGAAATTAACGGGAGATTCTGAAAACAATTTGACGGACGTTAGAAAAATGCCTAACGGAAAAAGGTAGACAAAGTTCCCGTGAAGAGCGGTAGCAGCTAGAACCAATAGGAGGGGCGATGACATAAGGGGAGGGGCCTAAAGTATAAAAGCCTACAACGTACAGTTGATAGACGTTGTTTAAGACCTGAAGATGTCAGTAATGACGAAAAGCTTTGTCTAAATAATAAAAACAATTATAGCAGTTTAGCAATTTTATAAAAGAAAAGTAAGGATGGCTGCTAATTTAAACAATACGAAGAATAAAACATGCGAATTGCAAGCAGATAAATATAAAAATGTAAGGGAATTTTTTAAGTATTTAAAAATTAAAGCAAAATTGAAAAAAACGCTAGGGAAAATTTGGTTTAATAAACAGTGTTTAATTAACAAAATTACTCCAAAATACGCAAAAATTAAAATTAATAACAAAAGCAAAGTAGCAAACCAAGTGAAAAATATGGCGGAAAAAATATGGATAAAACTTGAAATTAAGAACTTATACAGTAAAATAAATAAATATAACAAAGAAATGTATCAATTACATCAAAAATTATATGCAAGTTACAATTATATAGAAATAGAAGAAATGAGAAAAGAGTTTGGTGAAAAATACATAGAAAAGAAAATAAGAAAAATGGAAGAGAGATTAAATAAGAAACTTAAGGAATTAATGGAAGGAACAAGAAATAAAAATAAAGAAAAAGATAAAGAAATAAAATTTGCTGAAAAAGTATTAAATTTAACAGAAACAAAGTTTACAGAAAATGAACATAAATTATTAGGGAAAAGTTTAAAATATGCAACAACAACAAACATAGATAAAGAAAATACAATAATAGAATGTGAAGAAATAATCGATAAAATAAAAAATGAAGAAACTAAAAAACAATTAAGAAGTGAAGTAAAAGAAATAGTAGAAAAAATATGTAAGAAAAACAAAAATGTAAGAAATAAAAACGAAACACAAATAAAAAGAAATATAAGAGAATTAAAAAAGAAAACCACGGAGAACAATTTGATAGTTATAAAAGCCGATAAAGGTAACACAGAAGTGGTAATGAACAAAAGAGATTATATCGAAAAAGCAGAACAATTTATACAAAAAGGACCATATAAAGAAATAAAATATGATTACACAAGTAAATTTCAAGCGCAAACAAAGAAATTGATAAAAAAGACAACATATTTAACAGAATGGCAAAAGAAACAAAAAATAGAACATAATCCTGAAGCTCCAAAATTTAGATGTCAAATTAAGTTACATAAAAAAGAAATGCCATTAAGACCTATAGTATCATTTATAAATTCGCCAACATACAAAATATCAAAAGAAATAAGTAAAAGAATCAAAATGGCATATGAAAAAGAAGAAATCCACAGCATAGAAAATAGTAAAAAGGTAATAGAAAGATTAAAAGAAATTACCATAACAAATAAGACAAAATTAATGTCATTAGATATAAAAGATATGTACACCAACATACCAATAGCAAAAACAGTAGAAATAATAAAGAAAAACAAATTAAGTAATGTAGAATGGAAAAACGAAATAATAGAAGGATTAGAATTATGCCTAAACCAGAACTACTTCAGATTTAATAACAAATTTTACATACAAGAAAATGGATTACCAATGGGATCACCGCTTTCACCATTAATGGCAGAGATATTCATGAATAGCTTTGAAATCAAAATTTTAAAAGATATAGATAAAGAAAGAAGAATTAAAAAATGGATCAGGTATGTAGATGACATACTAATAGTTTGGGAAGGTGAAGTAAATGAATTTAAAAAATTTACGGAACAACTAAATAACATAGAAAAAACAATAAAATTTCAAGAAGAAATTGGAGGATTAGAAATTAATTTCCTGGATATCAATATTAAAATTGAAGATAACAAACTCAAATTCGATATATATAGGAAAGAAACATACTCAGATTTAATAATTCCACAAGAATCATATCATCCAGTAAATTATAAAATGGCAGCATTAAATTCATTTTGCTATAGAGCTATAAATTATCTAAAAAATGAAGAACTCAAACAAAAAGAATTAAAGAAAATACAACAAATAGCAAAAAATAATAATTACAACCCTAAAATAATTAATAGAATAGTTAAGAAAATAGAGGAAAATAAAGAAATAGAAAATAACAAAAAAGAAAAAACAAATGAAGAAAAGAAATATAAAGGAGCAATAACATACATAGGATATCAAACAGAAATGTTACAAAAATGTTTCGAAAAATATGAAATACAGATAGGAATAAAGAAAACGAAAAATGTATTCGAATATATAAAAAATGATAAAACAGAAGAAATTCCATTAACAGAAAAAAGCGGCGTATACAAATTAAAATGTGGGGAATGTAATAAGATATATCTAAGCGAAACTGGAAGAAAATTTAAAATTAGAATGAATGAACACGCAAAAGGAGAAGGGGTTAGAGTAACGAACTCACTATATGCAAGACATTTCAACGAATCAGGCCATAAATTCATAAATCCCAAGGAAAATATGGAAATAATAAAAATATAAAACAATCCGCAAAAAAGAAAATTAATAGAAGAACTAGAAATACTTAAAGTTAAAAAAGAAGATAAAAATAAATTAATGAATATAAAAGTGGATTTTACAAATGAAGAAATATTTTATTATATATTAAACAATAAACAAAAATAAATTAAAATAATAAGAATAACACACTAAAAAATGACGAAATGCAAAAGGTTATAAGTCAAGAATGAAGAAATTAACGGGAGATTCTGAAAACAATTTGACGGACGTTAGAAAAATGCCTAACGGAAAAAGGTAGACAAAGTTCCCGTGAAGAGCGGTAGCAGCTAGAACCAATAGGAGGGGCGATGACATAAGGGGAGGGGCCTAAAGTATAAAAGCCTACAACGTACAGTTGATAGACGTTGTTTAAGACCTGAAGATGTCAGTAATGACGAAAAGCTTTGTCTAAATAATAAAAACAATTATAGCAGTTTAGCAATTTTATAAAAGAAAAGTAAGGATGGCTGCTAATTTAAACAATACGAAGAATAAAACATGCGAATTGCAAGCAGATAAATATAAAAATGTAAGGGAATTTTTTAAGTATTTAAAAATTAAAGCAAAATTGAAAAAAACGCTAGGGAAAATTTGGTTTAATAAACAGTGTTTAATTAACAAAATTACTCCAAAATACGCAAAAATTAAAATTAATAACAAAAGCAAAGTAGCAAACCAAGTGAAAAATATGGCGGAAAAAATATGGATAAAACTTGAAATTAAGAACTTATACAGTAAAATAAATAAATATAACAAAGAAATGTATCAATTACATCAAAAATTATATGCAAGTTACAATTATATAGAAATAGAAGAAATGAGAAAAGAGTTTGGTGAAAAATACATAGAAAAGAAAATAAGAAAAATGGAAGAGAGATTAAATAAGAAACTTAAGGAATTAATGGAAGGAACAAGAAATAAAAATAAAGAAAAAGATAAAGAAATAAAATTTGCTGAAAAAGTATTAAATTTAACAGAAACAAAGTTTACAGAAAATGAACATAAATTATTAGGGAAAAGTTTAAAATATGCAACAACAACAAACATAGATAAAGAAAATACAATAATAGAATGTGAAGAAATAATCGATAAAATAAAAAATGAAGAAACTAAAAAACAATTAAGAAGTGAAGTAAAAGAAATAGTAGAAAAAATATGTAAGAAAAACAAAAATGTAAGAAATAAAAACGAAACACAAATAAAAAGAAATATAAGAGAATTAAAAAAGAAAATCACGGAGAACAATTTGATAGTTATAAAAGCCGATAAAGGTAACACAGAAGTGGTAATGAACAAAAGAGATTATATCGAAACAGCAGAACAATTTATACAAAAAGGACCATATAAAGAAATAAAATATGATTACACAAGTAAATTTCAAGCGCAAACAAAGAAATTGATAAAAAAGACAACATATTTAACAGAATGGCAAAAGAAACAAAAAATAGAACATAATCCTGAAGCTCCAAAATTTAGATGTCAAATTAAGTTACATAAAAAAGAAATGCCATTAAGACCTATAGTATCATTTATAAATTCGCCAACATACAAAATATCAAAAGAAATAAGTAAAAGAATCAAAATGGCATATGAAAAAGAAGAAATCCACAGCATAGAAAATAGTAAAAAGGTAATAGAAAGATTAAAAGAAATTACCATAACAAATAAGACAAAATTAATGTCATTAGATATAAAAGATATGTACACCAACATACCAATAGCAAAAACAGTAGAAATAATAAAGAAAAACAAATTAAGTAATGTAGAATGGAAAAACGAAATAATAGAAGGATTAGAATTATGCCTAAACCAGAACTACTTCAGATTTAATAACAAATTTTACATACAAGAAAATGGATTACCAATGGGATCACCGCTTTCACCATTAATGGCAGAGATATTCATGAATAGCTTTGAAATCAAAATTTTAAAAGATATAGATAAAGAAAGAAGAATTAAAAAATGGATCAGGTATGTAGATGACATACTAATAGTTTGGGAAGGTGAAGTAAATGAATTTAAAAAATTTACGGAACAACTAAATAACATAGAAAAAACAATAAAATTTCAAGAAGAAATTGGAGGATTAGAAATTAATTTCCTGGATATCAATATTAAAATTGAAGATAACAAACTCAAATTCGATATATATAGGAAAGAAACATACTCAGATTTAATAATTCCACAAGAATCATATCATCCAGTAAATTATAAAATGGCAGCATTAAATTCATTTTGCTATAGAGCTATAAATTATCTAAAAAATGAAGAACTCAAACAAAAAGAATTAAAGAAAATACAACAAATAGCAAAAAATAATAATTACAACCCTAAAATAATTAATAGAATAGTTAAGAAAATAGAGGAAAATAAAGAAATAGAAAATAACAAAAAAGAAAAAACAAATGAAGAAAAGAAATATAAAGGAGCAATAACATACATAGGATATCAAACAGAAATGTTACAAAAATGTTTCGAAAAATATGAAATACAGATAGGAATAAAGAAAACGAAAAATGTATTCGAATATATAAAAAATGATAAAACAGAAGAAATTCCATTAACAGAAAAAAGCGGCGTATACAAATTAAAATGTGGGGAATGTAATAAGATATATCTAAGCGAAACTGGAAGAAAATTTAAAATTAGAATGAATGAACACGCAAAAGGAGAAGGGGTTAGAGTAACGAACTCACTATATGCAAGACATTTCAACGAATCAGGCCATAAATTCATAAATCCCAAGGAAAATATGGAAATAATAAAAATATAAAACAATCCGCAAAAAAGAAAATTAATAGAAGAACTAGAAATACTTAAAGTTAAAAAAGAAGATAAAAATAAATTAATGAATATAAAAGTGGATTTTACAAATGAAGAAATATTTTATTATATATTAAACAATAAACAAAAATAAATTAAAATAATAAGAATAACACACTAAAAAATGACGAAATGCAAAAGGTTATAAGTCAAGAATGAAGAAATTAACGGGAGATTCTGAAAACAATTTGACGGACGTTAGAAAAATGCCTAACGGAAAAAGGTAGACAAAGTTCCCGTGAAGAGCGGTAGCAGCTAGAACCAATAGGAGGGGCGATGACATAAGGGGAGGGGCCTAAAGTATAAAAGCCTACAACGTACAGTTGATAGACGTTGTTTAAGACCTGAAGATGTCAGTAATGACGAAAAGCTTTGTCTAAATAATAAAAACAATTATAGCAGTTTAGCAATTTTATAAAAGAAAAGTAAGGATGGCTGCTAATTTAAACAATACGAAGAATAAAACATGCGAATTGCAAGCAGATAAATATAAAAATGTAAGGGAATTTTTTAAGTATTTAAAAATTAAAGCAAAATTGAAAAAAACGCTAGGGAAAATTTGGTTTAATAAACAGTGTTTAATTAACAAAATTACTCCAAAATACGCAAAAATTAAAATTAATAACAAAAGCAAAGTAGCAAACCAAGTGAAAAATATGGCGGAAAAAATATGGATAAAACTTGAAATTAAGAACTTATACAGTAAAATAAATAAATATAACAAAGAAATGTATCAATTACATCAAAAATTATATGCAAGTTACAATTATATAGAAATAGAAGAAATGAGAAAAGAGTTTGGTGAAAAATACATAGAAAAGAAAATAAGAAAAATGGAAGAGAGATTAAATAAGAAACTTAAGGAATTAATGGAAGGAACAAGAAATAAAAATAAAGAAAAAGATAAAGAAATAAAATTTGCTGAAAAAGTATTAAATTTAACAGAAACAAAGTTTACAGAAAATGAACATAAATTATTAGGGAAAAGTTTAAAATATGCAACAACAACAAACATAGATAAAGAAAATACAATAATAGAATGTGAAGAAATAATCGATAAAATAAAAAATGAAGAAACTAAAAAACAATTAAGAAGTGAAGTAAAAGAAATAGTAGAAAAAATATGTAAGAAAAACAAAAATGTAAGAAATAAAAACGAAACACAAATAAAAAGAAATATAAGAGAATTAAAAAAGAAAATCACGGAGAACAATTTGATAGTTATAAAAGCCGATAAAGGTAACACAGAAGTGGTAATGAACAAAAGAGATTATATCGAAACAGCAGAACAATTTATACAAAAAGGACCATATAAAGAAATAAAATATGATTACACAAGTAAATTTCAAGCGCAAACAAAGAAATTGATAAAAAAGACAACATATTTAACAGAATGGCAAAAGAAACAAAAAATAGAACATAATCCTGAAGCTCCAAAATTTAGATGTCAAATTAAGTTACATAAAAAAGAAATGCCATTAAGACCTATAGTATCATTTATAAATTCGCCAACATACAAAATATCAAAAGAAATAAGTAAAAGAATCAAAATGGCATATGAAAAAGAAGAAATCCACAGCATAGAAAATAGTAAAAAGGTAATAGAAAGATTAAAAGAAATTACCATAACAAATAAGACAAAATTAATGTCATTAGATATAAAAGATATGTACACCAACATACCAATAGCAAAAACAGTAGAAATAATAAAGAAAAACAAATTAAGTAATGTAGAATGGAAAAACGAAATAATAGAAGGATTAGAATTATGCCTAAACCAGAACTACTTCAGATTTAATAACAAATTTTACATACAAGAAAATGGATTACCAATGGGATCACCGCTTTCACCATTAATGGCAGAGATATTCATGAATAGCTTTGAAATCAAAATTTTAAAAGATATAGATAAAGAAAGAAGAATTAAAAAATGGATCAGGTATGTAGATGACATACTAATAGTTTGGGAAGGTGAAGTAAATGAATTTAAAAAATTTACGGAACAACTAAATAACATAGAAAAAACAATAAAATTTCAAGAAGAAATTGGAGGATTAGAAATTAATTTCCTGGATATCAATATTAAAATTGAAGATAACAAACTCAAATTCGATATATATAGGAAAGAAACATACTCAGATTTAATAATTCCACAAGAATCATATCATCCAGTAAATTATAAAATGGCAGCATTAAATTCATTTTGCTATAGAGCTATAAATTATCTAGAAAATGAAGAACTCAAACAAAAAGAATTAAAGAAAATACAACAAATAGCAAAAAATAATAATTACAACCCTAAAATAATTAATAGAATAGTTAAGAAAATAGAGGAAAATAAAGAAATAGAAAATAACAAAAAAGAAAAAACAAATGAAGAAAAGAAATATAAAGGAGCAATAACATACATAGGATATCAAACAGAAATGTTACAAAAATGTTTCGAAAAATATGAAATACAGATAGGAATAAAGAAAACGAAAAATGTATTCGAATATATAAAAAATGATAAAACAGAAGAAATTCCATTAACAGAAAAAAGCGGCGTATACAAATTAAAATGTGGGGAATGTAATAAGATATATCTGGGCGAAACTGGAAGAAAATTTAAAATTAGAATGAATGAACACGCAAAAGGAGAAGGGGTTAGAGTAACGAACTCACTATATGCAAGACATTTCAACGAATCAGGCCATAAATTCATAAATCCCAAGGAAAATATGGAAATAATAAAAATATAAAACAATCCGCAAAAAAGAAAATTAATAGAAGAACTAGAAATACTTAAAGTTAAAAAAGAAGATAAAAATAAATTAATGAATATAAAAGTGGATTTTACAAATGAAGAAATATTTTATTATATATTAAACAATAAACAAAAATAAATTAAAATAATAAGAATAACACACTAAAAAATGACGAAATGCAAAAGGTTATAAGTCAAGAATGAAGAAATTAACGGGAGATTCTGAAAACAATTTGACGGACGTTAGAAAAATGCCTAACGGAAAAAGGTAGACAAAGTTCCCGTGAAGAGCGGTAGCAGCTAGAACCAATAGGAGGGGCGATGACATAAGGGGAGGGGCCTAAAGTATAAAAGCCTACAACGTACAGTTGATAGACGTTGTTTAAGACCTGAAGATGTCAGTAATGACGAAAAGCTTTGTCTAAATAATAAAAACAATTATAGCAGTTTAGCAATTTTATAAAAGAAAAGTAAGGATGGCTGCTAATTTAAACAATACGAAGAATAAAACATGCGAATTGCAAGCAGATAAATATAAAAATGTAAGGGAATTTTTTAAGTATTTAAAAATTAAAGCAAAATTGAAAAAAACGCTAGGGAAAATTTGGTTTAATAAACAGTGTTTAATTAACAAAATTACTCCAAAATACGCAAAAATTAAAATTAATAACAAAAGCAAAGTAGCAAACCAAGTGAAAAATATGGCGGAAAAAATATGGATAAAACTTGAAATTAAGAACTTATACAGTAAAATAAATAAATATAACAAAGAAATGTATCAATTACATCAAAAATTATATGCAAGTTACAATTATATAGAAATAGAAGAAATGAGAAAAGAGTTTGGTGAAAAATACATAGAAAAGAAAATAAGAAAAATGGAAGAGAGATTAAATAAGAAACTTAAGGAATTAATGGAAGGAACAAGAAATAAAAATAAAGAAAAAGATAAAGAAATAAAATTTGCTGAAAAAGTATTAAATTTAACAGAAACAAAGTTTACAGAAAATGAACATAAATTATTAGGGAAAAGTTTAAAATATGCAACAAAAACAAACATAGATAAAGAAAATACAATAATAGAATGTGAAGAAATAATCGATAAAATAAAAAATGAAGAAACTAAAAAACAATTAAGAAGTGAAGTAAGAGAAATAGTAGAAAAAATATGTAAGAAAAACAAAAATGTAAGAAATAAAAACGAAACACAAATAAAAAGAAATATAAGAGAATTAAAAAAGAAAATCACGGAGAACAATTTGATAGTTATAAAAGCCGATAAAGGTAACACAGCAGTGGTAATGAACAAAAGAGATTATATCGAAAAAGCAGAACAATTTATACAAAAAGGACCATATAAAGAAATAAAATATGATTACACAAGTAAATTTCAAGCGCAAACAAAGAAATTGATAAAAAAGACAACATATTTAACAGAATGGCAAAAGAAACAAAAAATAGAACATAATCCTGAAGCTCCAAAATTTAGATGTCAAATTAAGTTACATAAAAAAGAAATGCCATTAAGACCTATAGTATCATTTATAAATTCGCCAACATACAAAATATCAAAAGAAATAAGTAAAAGAATCAAAATGGCATATGAAAAAGAAGAAATCCACAGCATAGAAAATAGTAAAAAGGTAATAGAAAGATTAAAAGAAATTACCATAACAAATAAGACAAAATTAATGTCATTAGATATAAAAGATATGTACACCAACATACCAATAGCAAAAACAGTAGAAATAATAAAGAAAAACAAATTAAGTAATGTAGAATGGAAAAACGAAATAATAGAAGGATTAGAATTATGCCTAAACCAGAACTACTTCAGATTTAATAACAAATTTTACATACAAGAAAATGGATTACCAATGGGATCACCGCTTTCACCATTAATGGCAGAGATATTCATGAATAGCTTTGAAATCAAAATTTTAAAAGATATAGATAAAGAAAGAAGAATTAAAAAATGGATCAGGTATGTAGATGACATACTAATAGTTTGGGAAGGTGAAGTAAATGAATTTAAAAAATTTACGGAACAACTAAATAACATAGAAAAAACAATAAAATTTCAAGAAGAAATTGGAGGATTAGAAATTAATTTCCTGGATATCAATATTAAAATTGAAGATAACAAACTCAAATTCGATATATATAGGAAAGAAACATACTCAGATTTAATAATTCCACAAGAATCATATCATCCAGTAAATTATAAAATGGCAGCATTAAATTCATTTTGCTATAGAGCTATAAATTATCTAGAAAATGAAGAACTCAAACAAAAAGAATTAAAGAAAATACAACAAATAGCAAAAAATAATAATTACAACCCTAAAATAATTAATAGAATAGTTAAGAAAATAGAGGAAAATAAAGAAATAGAAAATAACAAAAAAGAAAAAACAAATGAAGAAAAGAAATATAAAGGAGCAATAACATACATAGGATATCAAACAGAAATGTTACAAAAATGTTTCGAAAAATATGAAATACAGATAGGAATAAAGAAAACGAAAAATGTATTCGAATATATAAAAAATGATAAAACAGAAGAAATTCCATTAACAGAAAAAAGCGGCGTATACAAATTAAAATGTGGGGAATGTAATAAGATATATCTGGGCGAAACTGGAAGAAAATTTAAAATTAGAATGAATGAACACGCAAAAGGAGAAGGGGTTAGAGTAACGAACTCACTATATGCAAGACATTTCAACGAATCAGGCCATAAATTCATAAATCCCAAGGAAAATATGGAAATAATAAAAATATAAAACAATCCGCAAAAAAGAAAATTAATAGAAGAACTAGAAATACTTAAAGTTAAAAAAGAAGATAAAAATAAATTAATGAATATAAAAGTGGATTTTACAAATGAAGAAATATTTTATTATATATTAAACAATAAACAAAAATAAATTAAAATAATAAGAATAACACACTAAAAAATGACGAAATGCAAAAGGTTATAAGTCAAGAATGAAGAAATTAACGGGAGATTCTGAAAACAATTTGACGGACGTTAGAAAAATGCCTAACGGAAAAAGGTAGACAAAGTTCCCGTGAAGAGCGGTAGCAGCTAGAACCAATAGGAGGGGCGATGACATAAGGGGAGGGGCCTAAAGTATAAAAGCCTACAACGTACAGTTGATAGACGTTGTTTAAGACCTGAAGATGTCAGTAATGACGAAAAGCTTTGTCTAAATAATAAAAACAATTATAGCAGTTTAGCAATTTTATAAAAGAAAAGTAAGGATGGCTGCTAATTTAAACAATACGAAGAATAAAACATGCGAATTGCAAGCAGATAAATATAAAAATGTAAGGGAATTTTTTAAGTATTTAAAAATTAAAGCAAAATTGAAAAAAACGCTAGGGAAAATTTGGTTTAATAAACAGTGTTTAATTAACAAAATTACTCCAAAATACGCAAAAATTAAAATTAATAACAAAAGCAAAGTAGCAAACCAAGTGAAAAATATGGCGGAAAAAATATGGATAAAACTTGAAATTAAGAACTTATACAGTAAAATAAATAAATATAACAAAGAAATGTATCAATTACATCAAAAATTATATGCAAGTTACAATTATATAGAAATAGAAGAAATGAGAAAAGAGTTTGGTGAAAAATACATAGAAAAGAAAATAAGAAAAATGGAAGAGAGATTAAATAAGAAACTTAAGGAATTAATGGAAGGAACAAGAAATAAAAATAAAGAAAAAGATAAAGAAATAAAATTTGCTGAAAAAGTATTAAATTTAACAGAAACAAAGTTTACAGAAAATGAACATAAATTATTAGGGAAAAGTTTAAAATATGCAACAAAAACAAACATAGATAAAGAGAATACAATAATAGAATGTGAAGAAATAATCGATAAAATAAAAAATGAAGAAACTAAAAAACAATTAAGAAGTGAAGTAAAAGAAATAGTAGAAAAAATATGTAAGAAAAACAAAAATGTAAGAAATAAAAACGAAACACAAATAAAAAGAAATATAAGAGAATTAAAAAAGAAAATCACGGAGAACAATTTGATAGTTATAAAAGCCGATAAAGGTAACACAGCAGTGGTAATGAACAAAAGAGATTATATCGAAAAAGCAGAACAATTTATACAAAAAGGACCATATAAAGAAATAAAATATGATTACACAAGTAAATTTCAAGCACAAACAAGGAAATTGATAAAAAAGACAACATATTTAACAGAATGGCAAAAGAAACAAAAAATAGAACATAATCCTGAAGCTCCAAAATTTAGATGTCAAATTAAGTTACATAAAAAAGAAATGCCATTAAGACCTATAGTATCATTTATAAATTCGCCAACATACAAAATATCAAAAGAAATAAGTAAAAGAATCAAAATGGCATATGAAAAAGAAGAAATCCACAGCATAGAAAATAGTAAAAAGGTAATAGAAAGATTAAAAGAAATTACCATAACAAATAAGACAAAATTAATGTCATTAGATATAAAAGATATGTACACCAACATACCAATAGCAAAAACAGTAGAAATAATAAAGAAAAACAAATTAAGTAATGTAGAATGGAAAAACGAAATAATAGAAGGATTAGAATTATGCCTAAACCAGAACTACTTCAGATTTAATAACAAATTTTACATACAAGAAAATGGATTACCAATGGGATCACCGCTTTCACCATTAATGGCAGAGATATTCATGAATAGCTTCGAAATCAAAATTTTAAAAGATATAGATACAGAAAGAAGAATTAAAAAATGGATCAGGTATGTAGATGACATACTAATAGTTTGGGAAGGTGAAGTAAATGAATTTAAAAAATTTACGGAACAACTAAATAACATAGAAAAAACAATAAAATTTCAAGAAGAAATTGGAGGATTAGAAATTAATTTCCTGGATATCAATATTGAAATTGAAGATAACAAACTCAAATTCGATATATATAGGAAAGAAACATACTCAGATTTAATAATTCCACAAGAATCATATCATCCAGTAAATTATAAAATGGCAGCATTAAATTCATTTTGCTATAGAGCTATAAATTATCTAGAAAATGAAGAACTCAAACAAAAAGAATTAAAGAAAATACAACAAATAGCAAAAAATAATAATTACAACCCTAAAATAATTAATAGAATAGTTAAGAAAATAGAGGGAAATAAAGAAATAGAAAATAACAAAAAAGAAAAAACAAATGAAGAAAAGAAATATAAAGGAGCAATAACATACATAGGATATCAAACAGAAATGTTACAAAAATGTTTCGAAAAATATGAAATACAGATAGGAATAAAGAAAACGAAAAATGTATTCGAATATATAAAAAATGATAAAACAGAAGAAATTCCATTAACAGAAAAAAGCGGCGTATACAAATTAAAATGTGGGGAATGTAATAAGATATATCTGGGCGAAACTGGAAGAAAATTTAAAATTAGAATGAATGAACACGCAAAAGGAGAAGGGGTTAGAGTAACGAACTCACTATATGCAAGACATTTCAACGAATCAGGCCATAAATTCATAAATCCCAAGGAAAATATGGAAATAATAAAAATAGAAAACAATCCGCAAAAAAGAAAATTAATAGAAGAACTAGAAATACTTAAAGTTAAAAAAGAAGATAAAAATAAATTAATGAATATAAAAGTGGATTTTACAAATGAAGAAATATTTTATTATATATTAAACAATAAACAAAAATAAATTAAAATAATAAGAATAACACACTAAAAAATGACGAAATGCAAAAGGTTATAAGTCAAGAATGAAGAAATTAACGGGAGATTCTGAAAACAATTTGACGGACGTTAGAAAAATGCCTAACGGAAAAAGGTAGACAAAGTTCCCGTGAAGAGCGGTAGCAGCTAGAACCAATAGGAGGGGCGATGACATAAGGGGAGGGGCCTAAAGTATAAAAGCCTACAACGTACAGTTGATAGACGTTGTTTAAGACCTGAAGATGTCAGTAATGACGAAAAGCTTTGTCTAAATAATAAAAACAATTATAGCAGTTTAGCAATTTTATAAAAGAAAAGTAAGGATGGCTGCTAATTTAAACAATACGAAGAATAAAACATGCGAATTGCAAGCAGATAAATATAAAAATGTAAGGGAATTTTTTAAGTATTTAAAAATTAAAGCAAAATTGAAAAAAACGCTAGGGAAAATTTGGTTTAATAAACAGTGTTTAATTAACAAAATTACTCCAAAATACGCAAAAATTAAAATTAATAACAAAAGCAAAGTAGCAAACCAAGTGAAAAATATGGCGGAAAAAATATGGATAAAACTTGAAATTAAGAACTTATACAGTAAAATAAATAAATATAACAAAGAAATGTATCAATTACATCAAAAATTATATGCAAGTTACAATTATATAGAAATAGAAGAAATGAGAAAAGAGTTTGGTGAAAAATACATAGAAAAGAAAATAAGAAAAATGGAAGAGAGATTAAATAAGAAACTTAAGGAATTAATGGAAGGAACAAGAAATAAAAATAAAGAAAAAGATAAAGAAATAAAATTTGCTGAAAAAGTATTAAATTTAACAGAAACAAAGTTTACAGAAAATGAACATAAATTGTTAGGGAAAAGTTTAAAATATGCAACAAAAACAAACATAGATAAAGAGAATACAATAATAGAATGTGAAGAAATAATCGATAAAATAAAAAATGAAGAAACTAAAAAACAATTAAGAAGTGAAGTAAAAGAAATAGTAGAAAAAATATGTAAGAAAAACAAAAATGTAAGAAATAAAAACGAAACACAAATAAAAAGAAATATAAGAGAATTAAAAAAGAAAATCACGGAGAACAATTTGATAGTTATAAAAGCCGATAAAGGTAACACAGCAGTGGTAATGAACAAAAGAGATTATATCGAAAAAGCAGAACAATTTATACAAAAAGGACCATATAAAGAAATAAAATATGATTACACAAGTAAATTTCAAGCACAAACAAGGAAATTGATAAAAAAGACAACATATTTAACAGAATGGCAAAAGAAACAAAAAATAGAACATAATCCTGAAGCTCCAAAATTTAGATGTCAAATTAAGTTACATAAAAAAGAAATGCCATTAAGACCTATAGTATCATTTATAAATTCGCCAACATACAAAATATCAAAAGAAATAAGTAAAAGAATCAAAATGGCATATGAAAAAGAAGAAATCCACAGCATAGAAAATAGTAAAAAGGTAATAGAAAGATTAAAAGAAATTACCATAACAAATAAGACAAAATTAATGTCATTAGATATAAAAGATATGTACACCAACATACCAATAGCAAAAACAGTAGAAATAATAAAGAAAAACAAATTAAGTAATGTAGAATGGAAAAACGAAATAATAGAAGGATTAGAATTATGCCTAAACCAGAACTACTTCAGATTTAATAACAAATTTTACATACAAGAAAATGGATTACCAATGGGATCACCGCTTTCACCATTAATGGCAGAGATATTCATGAATAGCTTTGAAATCAAAATTTTAAAAGATATAGATAAAGAAAGAAGAATTAAAAAATGGATCAGGTATGTAGATGACATACTAATAGTTTGGGAAGGTGAAGTAAATGAATTTAAAAAATTTACGGAACAACTAAATAACATAGAAAAAACAATAAAATTTCAAGAAGAAATTGGAGGATTAGAAATTAATTTCCTGGATATCAATATTAAAATTGAAGATAACAAACTCAAATTCGATATATATAGGAAAGAAACATACTCAGATTTAATAATTCCACAAGAATCATATCATCCAGTAAATTATAAAATGGCAGCATTAAATTCATTTTGCTATAGAGCTATAAATTATCTAGAAAATGAAGAACTCAAACAAAAAGAATTAAAGAAAATACAACAAATAGCAAAAAATAATAATTACAACCCTAAAATAATTAATAGAATAGTTAAGAAAATAGAGGAAAATAAAGAAATAGAAAATAACAAAAAAGAAAAAACAAATGAAGAAAAGAAATATAAAGGAGCAATAACATACATAGGATATCAAACAGAAATGTTACAAAAATGTTTCGAAAAATATGAAATACAGATAGGAATAAAGAAAACGAAAAATGTATTCGAATATATAAAAAATGATAAAACAGAAGAAATTCCATTAACAGAAAAAAGCGGCGTATACAAATTAAAATGTGGGGAATGTAATAAGATATATCTGGGCGAAACTGGAAGAAAATTTAAAATTAGAATGAATGAACACGCAAAAGGAGAAGGGGTTAGAGTAACGAACTCACTATATGCAAGACATTTCAACGAATCAGGCCATAAATTCATAAATCCCAAGGAAAATATGGAAATAATAAAAATAGAAAACAATCCGCAAAAAAGAAAATTAATAGAAGAACTAGAAATACTTAAAGTTAAAAAAGAAGATAAAAATAAATTAATGAATATAAAAGTGGATTTTACAAATGAAGAAATATTTTATTATATATTAAACAATAAACAAAAATAAATTAAAATAATAAGAATAACACACTAAAAAATGACGAAATGCAAAAGGTTATAAGTCAAGAATGAAGAAATTAACGGGAGATTCTGAAAACAATTTGACGGACGTTAGAAAAATGCCTAACGGAAAAAGGTAGACAAAGTTCCCGTGAAGAGCGGTAGCAGCTAGAACCAATAGGAGGGGCGATGACATAAGGGGAGGGGCCTAAAGTATAAAAGCCTACAACGTACAGTTGATAGACGTTGTTTAAGACCTGAAGATGTCAGTAATGACGAAAAGCTTTGTCTAAATAATAAAAACAATTATAGCAGTTTAGCAATTTTATAAAAGAAAAGTAAGGATGGCTGCTAATTTAAACAATACGAAGAATAAAACATGCGAATTGCAAGCAGATAAATATAAAAATGTAAGGGAATTTTTTAAGTATTTAAAAATTAAAGCAAAATTGAAAAAAACGCTAGGGAAAATTTGGTTTAATAAACAGTGTTTAATTAACAAAATTACTCCAAAATACGCAAAAATTAAAATTAATAACAAAAGCAAAGTAGCAAACCAAGTGAAAAATATGGCGGAAAAAATATGGATAAAACTTGAAATTAAGAACTTATACAGTAAAATAAATAAATATAACAAAGAAATGTATCAATTACATCAAAAATTATATGCAAGTTACAATTATATAGAAATAGAAGAAATGAGAAAAGAGTTTGGTGAAAAATACATAGAAAAGAAAATAAGAAAAATGGAAGAGAGATTAAATAAGAAACTTAAGGAATTAATGGAAGGAACAAGAAATAAAAATAAAGAAAAAGATAAAGAAATAAAATTTGCTGAAAAAGTATTAAATTTAACAGAAACAAAGTTTACAGAAAATGAACATAAATTATTAGGGAAAAGTTTAAAATATGCAACAAAAACAAAAATAGATAAATAGAATACAATAATAGAATGTGAAGAAATAATCGATAAAATAAAAAATGAAGAAACTAAAAAACAATTAAGAAGTGAAGTAAAAGAAATAGTAGAAAAAATATGTAAGAAAAACAAAAATGTAAGAAATAAAAACGAAACACAAATAAAAAGAAATATAAGAGAATTAAAAAAGAAAATCACGGAGAACAATTTGATAGTTATAAAAGCCGATAAAGGTAACACAGCAGTGGTAATGAACAAAAGAGATTATATCGAAAAAGCAGAACAATTTATACAAAAAGGACCATATAAAGAAATAAAATATGATTACACAAGTAAATTTCAAGCACAAACAAGGAAATTGATAAAAAAGACAACATATTTAACAGAATGGCAAAAGAAACAAAAAATAGAACATAATCCTGAAGCTCCAAAATTTAGATGTCAAATTAAGTTACATAAAAAAGAAATGCCATTAAGACCTATAGTATCATTTATAAATTCGCCAACATACAAAATATCAAAAGAAATAAGTAAAAGAATCAAAATGGCATATGAAAAAGAAGAAATCCACAGCATAGAAAATAGTAAAAAGGTAATAGAAAGATTAAAAGAAATTACCATAACAAATAAGACAAAATTAATGTCATTAGATATAAAAGATATGTACACCAACATACCAATAGCAAAAACAGTAGAAATAATAAAGAAAAACAAATTAAGTAATGTAGAATGGAAAAACGAAATAATAGAAGGATTAGAATTATGCCTAAACCAGAACTACTTCAGATTTAATAACAAATTTTACATACAAGAAAATGGATTACCAATGGGATCACCGCTTTCACCATTAATGGCAGAGATATTCATGAATAGCTTTGAAATCAAAATTTTAAAAGATATAGATACAGAAAGAAGAATTAAAAAATGGATCAGGTATGTAGATGACATACTAATAGTTTGGGAAGGTGAAGTAAATGAATTTAAAAAATTTACGGAACAACTAAATAACATAGAAAAAACAATAAAATTTCAAGAAGAAATTGGAGGATTAGAAATTAATTTCCTGGATATCAATATTGAAATTGAAGATAACAAACTCAAATTCGATATATGTAGGAAAGAAACATACTCAGATTTAATAATTCCACAAGAATCATATCATCCAGTAAATTATAAAATGGCAGCATTAAATTCATTTTGCTATAGAGCTATAAATTATCTAGAAAATGAAGAACTCAAACAAAAAGAATTAAAGAAAATACAACAAATAGCAAAAAATAATAATTACAACCCTAAAATAATTAATAGAATAGTTAAGAAAATAGAGGGAAATAAAGAAATAGAAAATAACAAAAAAGAAAAAACAAATGAAGAAAAGAAATATAAAGGAGCAATAACATACATAGGATATCAAACAGAAATGTTACAAAAATGTTTCGAAAAATATGAAATACAGATAGGAATAAAGAAAACGAAAAATGTATTCGAATATATAAAAAATGATAAAACAGAAGAAATTCCATTAACAGAAAAAAGCGGCGTATACAAATTAAAATGTGGGGAATGTAATAAGATATATCTGGGCGAAACTGGAAGAAAATTTAAAATTAGAATGAATGAACACGCAAAAGGAGAAGGGGTTAGAGTAACGAACTCACTATATGCAAGACATTTCAACGAATCAGGCCATAAATTCATAAATCCCAAGGAAAATATGGAAATAATAAAAATATAAAACAATCCGCAAAAAAGAAAATTAATAGAAGAACTAGAAATACTTAAAGTTAAAAAAGAAGATAAAAATAAATTAATGAATATAAAAGTGGATTTTACAAATGAAGAAATATTTTATTATATATTAAACAATAAACAAAAATAAATTAAAATAATAAGAATAACACACTAAAAAATGACGAAATGCAAAAGGTTATAAGTCAAGAATGAAGAAATTAACGGGAGATTCTGAAAACAATTTGACGGACGTTAGAAAAATGCCTAACGGAAAAAGGTAGACAAAGTTCCCGTGAAGAGCGGTAGCAGCTAGAACCAATAGGAGGGGCGATGACATAAGGGGAGGGGCCTAAAGTATAAAAGCCTACAACGTACAGTTGATAGACGTTGTTTAAGACCTGAAGATGTCAGTAATGACGAAAAGCTTTGTCTAAATAATAAAAACAATTATAGCAGTTTAGCAATTTTATAAAAGAAAAGTAAGGATGGCTGCTAATTTAAACAATACGAAGAATAAAACATGCGAATTGCAAGCAGATAAATATAAAAATGTAAGGGAATTTTTTAAGTATTTAAAAATTAAAGCAAAATTGAAAAAAACGCTAGGGAAAATTTGGTTTAATAAACAGTGTTTAATTAACAAAATTACTCCAAAATACGCAAAAATTAAAATTAATAACAAAAGCAAAGTAGCAAACCAAGTGAAAAATATGGCGGAAAAAATATGGATAAAACTTGAAATTAAGAACTTATACAGTAAAATAAATAAATATAACAAAGAAATGTATCAATTACATCAAAAATTATATGCAAGTTACAATTATATAGAAATAGAAGAAATGAGAAAAGAGTTTGGTGAAAAATACATAGAAAAGAAAATAAGAAAAATGGAAGAGAGATTAAATAAGAAACTTAAGGAATTAATGGAAGGAACAAGAAATAAAAATAAAGAAAAAGATAAAGAAATAAAATTTGCTGAAAAAGTATTAAATTTAACAGAAACAAAGTTTACAGAAAATGAACATAAATTATTAGGGAAAAGTTTAAAATATGCAACAAAAACAAACATAGATAAAGAGAATACAATAATAGAATGTGAAGAAATAATCGATAAAATAAAAAATGAAGAAACTAAAAAACAATTAAGAAGTGAAGTAAAAGAAATAGTAGAAAAAATATGTAAGAAAAACAAAAATGTAAGAAATAAAAACGAAACACAAATAAAAAGAAATATAAGAGAATTAAAAAAGAAAATCACGGAGAACAATTTGATAGTTATAAAAGCCGATAAAGGTAACACAGCAGTGGTAATGAACAAAAGAGATTATATCGAAAAAGCAGAACAATTTATACAAAAAGGACCATATAAAGAAATAAAATATGATTACACAAGTAAATTTCAAGCACAAACAAGGAAATTGATAAAAAAGACAACATATTTAACAGAATGGCAAAAGAAACAAAAAATAGAACATAATCCTGAAGCTCCAAAATTTAGATGACAAATTAAGTTACATAAAAAAGAAATGCCATTAAGACCTATAGTATCATTTATAAATTCGCCAACATACAAAATATCAAAAGAAATAAGTAAAAGAATCAAAATGGCATATGAAAAAGAAGAAATCCACAGCATAGAAAATAGTAAAAAGGTAATAGAAAGATTAAAAGAAATTACCATAACAAATAAGACAAAATTAATGTCATTAGATATAAAAGATATGTACACCAACATACCAATAGCAAAAACAGTAGAAATAATAAAGAAAAACAAATTAAGTAATGTAGAATGGAAAAACGAAATAATAGAAGGATTAGAATTATGCCTAAACCAGAACTACTTCAGATTTAATAACAAATTTTACATACAAGAAAATGGATTACCAATGGGATCACCGCTTTCACCATTAATGGCAGAGATATTCATGAATAGCTTTGAAATCAAAATTTTAAAAGATATAGATAAAGAAAGAAGAATTAAAAAATGGATCAGGTATGTAGATGACATACTAATAGTTTGGGAAGGTGAAGTAAATGAATTTAAAAAATTTACGGAACAACTAAATAACATAGAAAAAACAATAAAATTTCAAGAAGAAATTGGAGGATTAGAAATTAATTTCCTGGATATCAATATTAAAATTGAAGATAACAAACTCAAATTCGATATATATAGGAAAGAAACATACTCAGATTTAATAATTCCACAAGAATCATATCATCCAGTAAATTATAAAATGGCAGCATTAAATTCATTTTGCTATAGAGCTATAAATTATCTAGAAAATGAAGAACTCAAACAAAAAGAATTAAAGAAAATACAACAAATAGCAAAAAATAATAATTACAACCCTAAAATAATTAATAGAATAGTTAAGAAAATAGAGGAAAATAAAGAAATAGAAAATAACAAAAAAGAAAAAACAAATGAAGAAAAGAAATATAAAGGAGCAATAACATACATAGGATATCAAACAGAAATGTTACAAAAATGTTTCGAAAAATATGAAATACAGATAGGAATAAAGAAAACGAAAAATGTATTCGAATATATAAAAAATGATAAAACAGAAGAAATTCCATTAACAGAAAAAAGCGGCGTATACAAATTAAAATGTGGGGAATGTAATAAGATATATCTGGGCGAAACTGGAAGAAAATTTAAAATTAGAATGAATGAACACGCAAAAGGAGAAGGGGTTAGAGTAACGAACTCACTATATGCAAGACATTTCAACGAATCAGGCCATAAATTCATAAATCCCAAGGAAAATATGGAAATAATAAAAATAGAAAACAATCCGCAAAAAAGAAAATTAATAGAAGAACTAGAAATACTTAAAGTTAAAAAAGAAGATAAAAATAAATTAATGAATATAAAAGTGGATTTTACAAATGAAGAAATATTTTATTATATATTAAACAATAAACAAAAATAAATTAAAATAATAAGAATAACACACTAAAAAATGACGAAATGCAAAAGGTTATAAGTCAAGAATGAAGAAATTAACGGGAGATTCTGAAAACAATTTGACGGACGTTAGAAAAATGCCTAACGGAAAAAGGTAGACAAAGTTCCCGTGAAGAGCGGTAGCAGCTAGAACCAATAGGAGGGGCGATGACATAAGGGGAGGGGCCTAAAGTATAAAAGCCTACAACGTACAGTTGATAGACGTTGTTTAAGACCTGAAGATGTCAGTAATGACGAAAAGCTTTGTCTAAATAATAAAAACAATTATAGCAGTTTAGCAATTTTATAAAAGAAAAGTAAGGATGGCTGCTAATTTAAACAATACGAAGAATAAAACATGCGAATTGCAAGCAGATAAATATAAAAATGTAAGGGAATTTTTTAAGTATTTAAAAATTAAAGCAAAATTGAAAAAAACGCTAGGGAAAATTTGGTTTAATAAACAGTGTTTAATTAACAAAATTACTCCAAAATACGCAAAAATTAAAATTAATAACAAAAGCAAAGTAGCAAACCAAGTGAAAAATATGGCGGAAAAAATATGGATAAAACTTGAAATTAAGAACTTATACAGTAAAATAAATAAATATAACAAAGAAATGTATCAATTACATCAAAAATTATATGCAAGTTACAATTATATAGAAATAGAAGAAATGAGAAAAGAGTTTGGTGAAAAATACATAGAAAAGAAAATAAGAAAAATGGAAGAGAGATTAAATAAGAAACTTAAGGAATTAATGGAAGGAACAAGAAATAAAAATAAAGAAAAAGATAAAGAAATAAAATTTGCTGAAAAAGTATTAAATTTAACAGAAACAAAGTTTACAGAAAATGAACATAAATTATTAGGGAAAAGTTTAAAATATGCAACAAAAACAAACATAGATAAAGAGAATACAATAATAGAATGTGAAGAAATAATCGATAAAATAAAAAATGAAGAAACTAAAAAACAATTAAGAAGTGAAGTAAAAGAAATAGTAGAAAAAATATGTAAGAAAAACAAAAATGTAAGAAATAAAAACGAAACACAAATAAAAAGAAATATAAGAGAATTAAAAAAGAAAATCACGGAGAACAATTTGATAGTTATAAAAGCCGATAAAGGTAACACAGCAGTGGTAATGAACAAAAGAGATTATATCGAAAAAGCAGAACAATTTATACAAAAAGGACCATATAAAGAAATAAAATATGATTACACAAGTAAATTTCAAGCACAAACAAGGAAATTGATAAAAAAGACAACATATTTAACAGAATGGCAAAAGAAACAAAAAATAGAACATAATCCTGAAGCTCCAAAATTTAGATGTCAAATTAAGTTACATAAAAAAGAAATGCCATTAAGACCTATAGTATCATTTATAAATTCGCCAACATACAAAATATCAAAAGAAATAAGTAAAAGAATCAAAATGGCATATGAAAAAGAAGAAATCCACAGCATAGAAAATAGTAAAAAGGTAATAGAAAGATTAAAAGAAATTACCATAACAAATAAGACAAAATTAATGTCATTAGATATAAAAGATATGTACACCAACATACCAATAGCAAAAACAGTAGAAATAATAAAGAAAAACAAATTAAGTAATGTAGAATGGAAAAACGAAATAATAGAAGGATTAGAATTATGCCTAAACCAGAACTACTTCAGATTTAATAACAAATTTTACATACAAGAAAATGGATTACCAATGGGATCACCGCTTTCACCATTAATGGCAGAGATATTCATGAATAGCTTTGAAATCAAAATTTTAAAAGATATAGATAAAGAAAGAAGAATTAAAAAATGGATCAGGTATGTAGATGACATACTAATAGTTTGGGAAGGTGAAGTAAATGAATTTAAAAAATTTACGGAACAACTAAATAACATAGAAAAAACAATAAAATTTCAAGAAGAAATTGGAGGATTAGAAATTAATTTCCTGGATATCAATATTAAAATTGAAGATAACAAACTCAAATTCGATATATATAGGAAAGAAACATACTCAGATTTAATAATTCCACAAGAATCATATCATCCAGTAAATTATAAAATGGCAGCATTAAATTCATTTTGCTATAGAGCTATAAATTATCTAGAAAATGAAGAACTCAAACAAAAAGAATTAAAGAAAATACAACAAATAGCAAAAAATAATAATTACAACCCTAAAATAATTAATAGAATAGTTAAGAAAATAGAGGAAAATAAAGAAATAGAAAATAACAAAAAAGAAAAAACAAATGA
Organism: Magicicada septendecula; assembly: GCA_034769895.1. Lineage (NCBI taxonomy): Eukaryota > Metazoa > Arthropoda > Insecta > Hemiptera > Cicadidae > Magicicada > Magicicada septendecula. The sequence goes on along the minus strand of CM068367.1, from coordinate 547,201,100 downwards.
AGAAAAGAAATATAAAGGAGCAATAACATACATAGGATATCAAACAGAAATGTTACAAAAATGTTTCGAAAAATATGAAATACAGATAGGAATAAAGAAAACGAAAAATGTATTCGAATATATAAAAAATGATAAAACAGAAGAAATTCCATTAACAGAAAAAAGCGGCGTATACAAATTAAAATGTGGGGAATGTAATAAGATATATCTGGGCGAAACTGGAAGAAAATTTAAAATTAGAATGAATGAACACGCAAAAGGAGAAGGGGTTAGAGTAACGAACTCACTATATGCAAGACATTTCAACGAATCAGGCCATAAATTCATAAATCCCAAGGAAAATATGGAAATAATAAAAATAGAAAACAATCCGCAAAAAAGAAAATTAATAGAAGAACTAGAAATACTTAAAGTTAAAAAAGAAGATAAAAATAAATTAATGAATATAAAAGTGGATTTTACAAATGAAGAAATATTTTATTATATATTAAACAATAAACAAAAATAAATTAAAATAATAAGAATAACACACTAAAAAATGACGAAATGCAAAAGGTTATAAGTCAAGAATGAAGAAATTAACGGGAGATTCTGAAAACAATTTGACGGACGTTAGAAAAATGCCTAACGGAAAAAGGTAGACAAAGTTCCCGTGAAGAGCGGTAGCAGCTAGAACCAATAGGAGGGGCGATGACATAAGGGGAGGGGCCTAAAGTATAAAAGCCTACAACGTACAGTTGATAGACGTTGTTTAAGACCTGAAGATGTCAGTAATGACGAAAAGCTTTGTCTAAATAATAAAAACAATTATAGCAGTTTAGCAATTTTATAAAAGAAAAGTAAGGATGGCTGCTAATTTAAACAATACGAAGAATAAAACATGCGAATTGCAAGCAGATAAATATAAAAATGTAAGGGAATTTTTTAAGTATTTAAAAATTAAAGCAAAATTGAAAAAAACGCTAGGGAAAATTTGGTTTAATAAACAGTGTTTAATTAACAAAATTACTCCAAAATACGCAAAAATTAAAATTAATAACAAAAGCAAAGTAGCAAACCAAGTGAAAAATATGGCGGAAAAAATATGGTTAAAACTTGAAATTAAGAACTTATACAGTAAAATAAATAAATATAACAAAGAAATGTATCAATTACATCAAAAATTATATGCAAGTTACAATTATATAGAAATAGAAGAAATGAGAAAAGAGTTTGGTGAAAAATACATAGAAAAGAAAATAAGAAAAATGGAAGAGAGATTAAATAAGAAACTTAAGGAATTAATGGAAGGAACAAGAAATAAAAATAAAGAAAAAGATAAAGAAATAAAATTTGCTGAAAAAGTATTAAATTTAACAGAAACAAAGTTTACAGAAAATGAACATAAATTATTAGGGAAAAGTTTAAAATATGCAACAAAAACAAACATAGATAAAGAAAATACAATAATAGAATGTGAAGAAATAATCGATAAAATAAAAAATGAAGAAACTAAAAAACAATTAAGAAGTGAAGTAAAAGAAATAGTAGAAAAAATATGTAAGAAAAACAAAAATGTAAGAAATAAAAACGAAACACAAATAAAAAGAAATATAAGAGAATTAAAAAAGAAAATCACGGAGAACAATTTGATAGTTATAAAAGCCGATAAAGGTAACACAGCAGTGGTAATGAACAAAAGAGATTATATCGAAAAAGCAGAACAATTTATACAAAAAGGACCATATAAAGAAATAAAATATGATTACACAAGTAAATTTCAAGCACAAACAAAGAAATTGATAAAAAAGACAACATATTTAACAGAATGGCAAAAGAAACAAAAAATAGAACATAATCCTGAAGCTCCAAAATTTAGATGACAAATTAAGTTACATAAAAAAGAAATGCCATTAAGACCTATAGTATCATTTATAAATTCGCCAACATACAAAATATCAAAAGAAATAAGTAAAAGAATCAAAATGGCATATGAAAAAGAAGAAATCCACAGCATAGAAAATAGTAAAAAGGTAATAGAAAGATTAAAAGAAATTACCATAACAAATAAGACAAAATTAATGTCATTAGATATAAAAGATATGTACACCAACATACCAATAGCAAAAACAGTAGAAATAATAAAGAAAAACAAATTAAGTAATGTAGAATGGAAAAACGAAATAATAGAAGGATTAGAATTATGCCTAAACCAGAACTACTTCAGATTTAATAACAAATTTTACATACAAGAAAATGGATTACCAATGGGATCACCGCTTTCACCATTAATGGCAGAGATATTCATGAATAGCTTTGAAATCAAAATTTTAAAAGATATAGATAAAGAAAGAAGAATTAAAAAATGGATCAGGTATGTAGATGACATACTAATAGTTTGGGAAGGTGAAGTAAATGAATTTAAAAAATTTACGGAACAACTAAATAACATAGAAAAAACAATAAAATTTCAAGAAGAAATTGGAGGATTAGAAATTAATTTCCTGGATATCAATATTAAAATTGAAGATAACAAACTCAAATTCGATATATATAGGAAAGAAACATACTCAGATTTAATAATTCCACAAGAATCATATCATCCAGTAAATTATAAAATGGCAGCATTAAATTCATTTTGCTATAGAGCTATAAATTATCTAGAAAATGAAGAACTCAAACAAAAAGAATTAAAGAAAATACAACAAATAGCAAAAAATAATAATTACAACCCTAAAATAATTAATAGAATAGTTAAGAAAATAGAGGAAAATAAAGAAATAGAAAATAACAAAAAAGAAAAAACAAATGAAGAAAAGAAATATAAAGGAGCAATAACATACATAGGATATCAAACAAAAATGTTACAAAAATGTTTCGAAAAATATGAAATACAGATAGGAATAAAGAAAACGAAAAATGTATTCGAATATATAAAATATGATAAAACAGAAGAAATTCCATTAACAGAAAAAAGCGGCGTATACAAATTAAAATGTGGGGAATGTAATAAGATATATCTGGGCGAAACTGGAAGAAAATTTAAAATTAGAATGAATGAACACGCAAAAGGAGAAGGGGTTAGAGTAACGAACTCACTATATGCAAGACATTTCAACGAATCAGGCCATAAATTCATAAATCCCAAGGAAAATATGGAAATAATAAAAATAGAAAACAATCCGCAAAAAAGAAAATTAATAGAAGAACTAGAAATACTTAAAGTTAAAAAAGAAGATAAAAATAAATTAATGAATATAAAAGTGGATTTTACAAATGAAGAAATATTTTATTATATATTAAACAATAAACAAAAATAAATTAAAATAATAAGAATAACACACTAAAAAATGACGAAATGCAAAAGGTTATAAGTCAAGAATGAAGAAATTAACGGGAGATTCTGAAAACAATTTGACGGACGTTAGAAAAATGCCTAACGGAAAAAGGTAGACAAAGTTCCCGTGAAGAGCGGTAGCAGCTAGAACCAATAGGAGGGGCGATGACATAAGGGGAGGGGCCTAAAGTATAAAAGCCTACAACGTACAGTTGATAGACGTTGTTTAAGACCTGAAGATGTCAGTAATGACGAAAAGCTTTGTCTAAATAATAAAAACAATTATAGCAGTTTAGCAATTTTATAAAAGAAAAGTAAGGATGGCTGCTAATTTAAACAATACGAAGAATAAAACATGCGAATTGCAAGCAGATAAATATAAAAATGTAAGGGAATTTTTTAAGTATTTAAAAATTAAAGCAAAATTGAAAAAAACGCTAGGGAAAATTTGGTTTAATAAACAGTGTTTAATTAACAAAATTACTCCAAAATACGCAAAAATTAAAATTAATAACAAAAGCAAAGTAGCAAACCAAGTGAAAAATATGGCGGAAAAAATATGGATAAAACTTGAAATTAAGAACTTATACAGTAAAATAAATAAATATAACAAAGAAATGTATCAATTACATCAAAAATTATATGCAAGTTACAATTATATAGAAATAGAAGAAATGAGAAAAGAGTTTGGTGAAAAATACATAGAAAAGAAAATAAGAAAAATGGAAGAGAGATTAAATAAGAAACTTAAGGAATTAATGGAAGGAACAAGAAATAAAAATAAAGAAAAAGATAAAGAAATAAAATTTGCTGAAAAAGTATTAAATTTAACAGAAACAAAGTTTACAGAAAATGAACATAAATTATTAGGGAAAAGTTTAAAATATGCAACAAAAACAAACATAGATAAAGAGAATACAATAATAGAATGTGAAGAAATAATCGATAAAATAAAAAATGAAGAAACTAAAAAACAATTAAGAAGTGAAGTAAAAGAAATAGTAGAAAAAATATGTAAGAAAAACAAAAATGTAAGAAATAAAAACGAAACACAAATAAAAAGAAATATAAGAGAATTAAAAAAGAAAATCACGGAGAACAATTTGATAGTTATAAAAGCCGATAAAGGTAACACAGCAGTGGTAATGAACAAAAGAGATTATATCGAAAAAGCAGAACAATTTATACAAAAAGGACCATATAAAGAAATAAAATATGATTACACAAGTAAATTTCAAGCACAAACAAGGAAATTGATAAAAAAGACAACATATTTAACAGAATGGCAAAAGAAACAAAAAATAGAACATAATCCTGAAGCTCCAAAATTTAGATGACAAATTAAGTTACATAAAAAAGAAATGCCATTAAGACCTATAGTATCATTTATAAATTCGCCAACATACAAAATATCAAAAGAAATAAGTAAAAGAATCAAAATGGCATATGAAAAAGAAGAAATCCACAGCATAGAAAATAGTAAAAAGGTAATAGAAAGATTAAAAGAAATTACCATAACAAATAAGACAAAATTAATGTCATTAGATATAAAAGATATGTACACCAACATACCAATAGCAAAAACAGTAGAAATAATAAAGAAAAACAAATTAAGTAATGTAGAATGGAAAAACGAAATAATAGAAGGATTAGAATTATGCCTAAACCAGAACTACTTCAGATTTAATAACAAATTTTACATACAAGAAAATGGATTACCAATGGGATCACCGCTTTCACCATTAATGGCAGAGATATTCATGAATAGCTTTGAAATCAAAATTTTAAAAGATATAGATAAAGAAAGAAGAATTAAAAAATGGATCAGGTATGTAGATGACATACTAATAGTTTGGGAAGGTGAAGTAAATGAATTTAAAAAATTTACGGAACAACTAAATAACATAGAAAAAACAATAAAATTTCAAGAAGAAATTGGAGGATTAGAAATTAATTTCCTGGATATCAATATTAAAATTGAAGATAACAAACTCAAATTCGATATATATAGGAAAGAAACATACTCAGATTTAATAATTCCACAAGAATCATATCATCCAGTAAATTATAAAATGGCAGCATTAAATTCATTTTGCTATAGAGCTATAAATTATCTAGAAAATGAAGAACTCAAACAAAAAGAATTAAAGAAAATACAACAAATAGCAAAAAATAATAATTACAACCCTAAAATAATTAATAGAATAGTTAAGAAAATAGAGGAAAATAAAGAAATAGAAAATAACAAAAAAGAAAAAACAAATGAAGAAAAGAAATATAAAGGAGCAATAACATACATAGGATATCAAACAGAAATGTTACAAAAATGTTTCGAAAAATATGAAATACAGATAGGAATAAAGAAAACGAAAAATGTATTCGAATATATAAAAAATGATAAAACAGAAGAAATTCCATTAACAGAAAAAAGCGGCGTATACAAATTAAAATGTGGGGAATGTAATAAGATATATCTGGGCGAAACTGGAAGAAAATTTAAAATTAGAATGAATGAACACGCAAAAGGAGAAGGGGTTAGAGTAACGAACTCACTATATGCAAGACATTTCAACGAATCAGGCCATAAATTCATAAATCCCAAGGAAAATATGGAAATAATAAAAATAGAAAACAATCCGCAAAAAAGAAAATTAATAGAAGAACTAGAAATACTTAAAGTTAAAAAAGAAGATAAAAATAAATTAATGAATATAAAAGTGGATTTTACAAATGAAGAAATATTTTATTATATATTAAACAATAAACAAAAATAAATTAAAATAATAAGAATAACACACTAAAAAATGACGAAATGCAAAAGGTTATAAGTCAAGAATGAAGAAATTAACGGGAGATTCTGAAAACAATTTGACGGACGTTAGAAAAATGCCTAACGGAAAAAGGTAGACAAAGTTCCCGTGAAGAGCGGTAGCAGCTAGAACCAATAGGAGGGGCGATGACATAAGGGGAGGGGCCTAAAGTATAAAAGCCTACAACGTACAGTTGATAGACGTTGTTTAAGACCTGAAGATGTCAGTAATGACGAAAAGCTTTGTCTAAATAATAAAAACAATTATAGCAGTTTAGCAATTTTATAAAAGAAAAGTAAGGATGGCTGCTAATTTAAACAATACGAAGAATAAAACATGCGAATTGCAAGCAGATAAATATAAAAATGTAAGGGAATTTTTTAAGTATTTAAAAATTAAAGCAAAATTGAAAAAAACGCTAGGGAAAATTTGGTTTAATAAACAGTGTTTAATTAACAAAATTACTCCAAAATACGCAAAAATTAAAATTAATAACAAAAGCAAAGTAGCAAACCAAGTGAAAAATATGGCGGAAAAAATATGGTTAAAACTTGAAATTAAGAACTTATACAGTAAAATAAATAAATATAACAAAGAAATGTATCAATTACATCAAAAATTATATGCAAGTTACAATTATATAGAAATAGAAGAAATGAGAAAAGAGTTTGGTGAAAAATACATAGAAAAGAAAATAAGAAAAATGGAAGAGAGATTAAATAAGAAACTTAAGGAATTAATGGAAGGAACAAGAAATAAAAATAAAGAAAAAGATAAAGAAATAAAATTTGCTGAAAAAGTATTAAATTTAACAGAAACAAAGTTTACAGAAAATGAACATAAATTATTAGGGAAAAGTTTAAAATATGCAACAAAAACAAACATAGATAAAGAAAATACAATAATAGAATGTGAAGAAATAATCGATAAAATAAAAAATGAAGAAACTAAAAAACAATTAAGAAGTGAAGTAAAAGAAATAGTAGAAAAAATATGTAAGAAAAACAAAAATGTAAGAAATAAAAACGAAACACAAATAAAAAGAAATATAAGAGAATTAAAAAAGAAAATCACGGAGAACAATTTGATAGTTATAAAAGCCGATAAAGGTAACACAGCAGTGGTAATGAACAAAAGAGATTATATCGAAAAAGCAGAACAATTTATACAAAAAGGACCATATAAAGAAATAAAATATGATTACACAAGTAAATTTCAAGCACAAACAAAGAAATTGATAAAAAAGACAACATATTTAACAGAATGGCAAAAGAAACAAAAAATAGAACATAATCCTGAAGCTCCAAAATTTAGATGACAAATTAAGTTACATAAAAAAGAAATGCCATTAAGACCTATAGTATCATTTATAAATTCGCCAACATACAAAATATCAAAAGAAATAAGTAAAAGAATCAAAATGGCATATGAAAAAGAAGAAATCCACAGCATAGAAAATAGTAAAAAGGTAATAGAAAGATTAAAAGAAATTACCATAACAAATAAGACAAAATTAATGTCATTAGATATAAAAGATATGTACACCAACATACCAATAGCAAAAACAGTAGAAATAATAAAGAAAAACAAATTAAGTAATGTAGAATGGAAAAACGAAATAATAGAAGGATTAGAATTATGCCTAAACCAGAACTACTTCAGATTTAATAACAAATTTTACATACAAGAAAATGGATTACCAATGGGATCACCGCTTTCACCATTAATGGCAGAGATATTCATGAATAGCTTTGAAATCAAAATTTTAAAAGATATAGATAAAGAAAGAAGAATTAAAAAATGGATCAGGTATGTAGATGACATACTAATAGTTTGGGAAGGTGAAGTAAATGAATTTAAAAAATTTACGGAACAACTAAATAACATAGAAAAAACAATAAAATTTCAAGAAGAAATTGGAGGATTAGAAATTAATTTCCTGGATATCAATATTAAAATTGAAGATAACAAACTCAAATTCGATATATATAGGAAAGAAACATACTCAGATTTAATAATTCCACAAGAATCATATCATCCAGTAAATTATAAAATGGCAGCATTAAATTCATTTTGCTATAGAGCTATAAATTATCTAGAAAATGAAGAACTCAAACAAAAAGAATTAAAGAAAATACAACAAATAGCAAAAAATAATAATTACAACCCTAAAATAATTAATAGAATAGTTAAGAAAATAGAGGAAAATAAAGAAATAGAAAATAACAAAAAAGAAAAAACAAATGAAGAAAAGAAATATAAAGGAGCAATAACATACATAGGATATCAAACAAAAATGTTACAAAAATGTTTCGAAAAATATGAAATACAGATAGGAATAAAGAAAACGAAAAATGTATTCGAATATATAAAATATGATAAAACAGAAGAAATTCCATTAACAGAAAAAAGCGGCGTATACAAATTAAAATGTGGGGAATGTAATAAGATATATCTGGGCGAAACTGGAAGAAAATTTAAAATTAGAATGAATGAACACGCAAAAGGAGAAGGGGTTAGAGTAACGAACTCACTATATGCAAGACATTTCAACGAATCAGGCCATAAATTCATAAATCCCAAGGAAAATATGGAAATAATAAAAATAGAAAACAATCCGCAAAAAAGAAAATTAATAGAAGAACTAGAAATACTTAAAGTTAAAAAAGAAGATAAAAATAAATTAATGAATATAAAAGTGGATTTTACAAATGAAGAAATATTTTATTATATATTAAACAATAAACAAAAATAAATTAAAATAATAAGAATAACACACTAAAAAATGACGAAATGCAAAAGGTTATAAGTCAAGAATGAAGAAATTAACGGGAGATTCTGAAAACAATTTGACGGACGTTAGAAAAATGCCTAACGGAAAAAGGTAGACAAAGTTCCCGTGAAGAGCGGTAGCAGCTAGAACCAATAGGAGGGGCGATGACATAAGGGGAGGGGCCTAAAGTATAAAAGCCTACAACGTACAGTTGATAGACGTTGTTTAAGACCTGAAGATGTCAGTAATGACGAAAAGCTTTGTCTAAATAATAAAAACAATTATAGCAGTTTAGCAATTTTATAAAAGAAAAGTAAGCATGGCTGCTAATTTAAACAATACGAAGTATAAAAGTATTAATTAATATAACGTATTATGAAGTGAAGAATCTAAAGATGTTTATTTTAGTCAAAAATGACTACTTTTACTGTTTATTTATTTTTATGACTGGATGTAGAAAATGCCATCAGTCTTATGTGTTGAGCAGAGATGATAATACCTCTGGACTCAATTGAAGTATTGGACTGCAGGGATTGAAGCCAAATGTGCCACTCTGAACTGTTCCAATTAATTTGTTAGGGAATGTTAGGGAGTAAACATACTGGTGAGGAAGCACCAAATAAGAAGGAATATAAAATGATAATGTTATACACAAGATTGAAGACCACTTATCAATGAAAAAAAAAAAAAAAAAAACTAATGAAGGAGATACACATCAGCTGAGAGGAAGCAATGGTGGAAAAGGAAGGTATATAAAGTGAAAACATGTAATCACGGAGAAAATGTAAATACAAAAGAATTAGTAGTAATTATTTCATCCATACAGAGTATGATCTGAACTAATCACTTTTACAGGAGAGCATATGTAACATAACAAAATTATCACACTAAACATTTGAATTAATGTTACATAAATAAAAGAAAAAGTTCCATAGTGAGTGAGAAGAATAAATTGTTTAAGGATTACCCTAGAAACTGTACAATTAAGTCTAGAAAATGTTAGTAAAAATGGAAGATAATAAAGAAAACCATTAATTAAAATAACCTAGTATGAAAACCTACTATAATATACTACAGCAGTATACCCAGTAGATTGGGGAAGCAGTACAAAAAGGGAAGGACCATAAAAAAGGAAATAATCTGTCATGAAACCATTTTAATAAGGAAACTACTAATGTGATATTTGAAGAAGGGACGAAACATATCAAGATTCCCACAAAGAGACCAGAAACAGGAAGAGATATGCCAAAACAAAATGTTAGTCATATAATAAATACCATGAGACAAAATTGAAACCGATATAGGTAAACCCAAACAAGTTACAAGATACAATACTATAAAACACAAATTGTATATTAGTTGTAAGTGTAATATGTTAAAAAATATGTCAAAAGAGACTACCATAGTGTAGAACTCACTAAAAAGACTACCAGAGTGTAGAATCCAATAAAGTGAAGTGAGATAACAAAATTAAGAAACTACAGAGTGTATAGTGAGAAACATAGTTAAAAAATCTATGAAAAAATCTTCAATGAAGTTTAAATATTATAAAAAGACTACCATGAGTGTAGAATAATAATAATAAAACCATTGGAATGAAAGACAGTCTAAGGACTGACAACATTACCAGTAATAAGAGTTTTTCAATTAGATATAAGAAAAACTATTACATATGAAATGTTTTCTTTAATTATAGCTAAGTAAATGGTGAGAAGGACAAAAATACCAAAGGACAGTTCATAACTGAAGGTATGACTAATATTAAGGTGTTTGTTATTTATTATTAATTAGATAATATTTTAGATGTAAGGTGTAAATAGATACACGATGTTTTTTAATCACAGTTAAAGTGTTTTCAAAAGAATCATAAATACACAAGACAGTTAGTGACTGACAGTGTTACTAGTAATAGGAGTTTTTTATTTTTTCTAATTAAATTATGTCTAGGATAAGCTATGTTGTTATCATTTGATGATACAGTTAAAAAATAATAGGAATAAAATATTTTTGTTAAAATTAGGTGATATATGGAAAATAGTTGATAATAAGATGTTTTTGTTAAAATTAGGCATAAGATGTTCATGTTATGGTTCAATGATGTTATTAGTATAAAGAAAGTTTAGTAGATACAAGATATTCTATTGTATTTAAAATCATGTCATTTAATTTTCCATTGTGTAAGTCAGAGAGGCAAGTAGGGCATAAAAATGTAATAATTTTATTCAAATCAGTAAACCATGTATAATTGTACAAACAGACCAGCCAAGACACCATTTTTGTAAACACAGAATGGCCTATAAACAAAAAATTATCTATCAAAGAATTAATCTATGTAATAGGAATAGAATTCAATACATACAATACAGAAATTGAAAATATAATTAATACAGATACAGTTAATAGCAAATAGAATGACAAAAGAAAGAAAACTAACTTCTTTTGGAAACAGTCAAAAATAGGCTTATGATAGTAATCAAATCAGACTAAACAGCAAATTAATCAATATTGAAATGTTTTAATAACCAAATTATTAACAACAAAGTAATTACGGAGTTATTAGGTGTATTTCAGGGAAATATTATACCGAAAAAACAAATAAAAACCTTTAAAACACTGAATTTGTACAAAATATGGGGTATACAATCATTATGTAAAATTGTAAATTTTGGGCTTAAATGAGTTTGAAACAAACCCAGCTATATATCAAAAGATGTAAAATTAAATAATCAATATTACTGAATAGTTAGATTCATGTAAAATTAAGAAATATTTGAAATACAGTAAAAAATAAGAAAACTTGTTATGTATAGTTAGATAGTGAAACAAGTCTTAGACAGATATTTTATAATTAAACAATATGAAGAGGAAAAAGACATACCACAAATTGCCTTAAAACGACGACGTTGCGTCTATTAGTCTATTGTTAATCGCAAAGCTGAACAGTTGAAAAATGTATTAGCGGAGTATTGAAACGAAATAATTTATATTAAAACCAAGTGTGGTTATGTGGCGTGTAACGGAGATGAACTAACAAGTGAAATAACATTATCTATCAATGTCTAACACTTCACAAATTTCCAAAAACACAGTATAACACCATAAAACGCAACACCAGAAATCGACAGCCATTTTGAACCATTTTTGGAACGAATTCACATAAAACCAACACGCATAATTGAACACTACACTACACAAGAGATCCATCCAGAATTCGACATCGCAGACGACGAGGGGACATTCAACACGATATTTTGGACCAACATCACTTCGCAGAAAAAGGGAACATCGTTTTATTTCTGTGGGAGAAGATCTTCAATTCCAACGGCATCATAGCAGTTGAAATCGAGCAGACGGCGGCCATTGCTGAATTTCTATAAAGACGATCAGCCAGTGCTTCCTGGAGCGGAGTGACGTCATTTCTTCGACTTGGTTCGAAATTTAAATAATTTCTTTCTAATTAACAATTGTAATAATAATTCTGTTCTATTTCAGATATTAACATTTAGTTTAAGAATACCTGTTAAATGTATCTTGTTCCTTGCCCTCTGACCATTTCGACTCGTTAAAAGAACCATAAATTTAAACTTGTAAAAAATATATTTGTTGATTTTTCTCACTGCCGACTGTGGCGAATATTCGCCAGTGCCTGGGACATGCGCAGTTTGACTGGCGCACAATTTTGAATGAATAAACGCAAATCAGTATTCAGTTACCAGCATTGTTTTTATTTCTACCATTAATGTTATTATTATTTTTTATTAAGCAAAAACATAATTCACATTGAGAGAATAGATATAGAAGGAAATTACAAACTCAACTAAATAATTAATTATTAATTCATTAAATTAAATCATTCCATCAAACTCGATACAAGAACAAGAAAAAATATTTGCACCATTTTTAAAGTTTGATGTATTTGTTATTTATCAATCCAACACATCTAGTTATAACATATTCTTATCATCAATATCTTTATATTTTATTTATTATTACACTTGAAATTATATTACAAATTGACTAGCCTAACCAGTGGGGCTAAAAGAAGAGCACAATACCTTTGTTATCACAAAATCAATACACACAATATCTAAATAAATATCATTCAATTATTTTTATTTTATTTTAATATTATTTGTAATATTCTTATATTATATTACAAATTGGCTTGCCCAACTAGTGGGGCTTTAAGGAGTCAGACTGATCCAGTGATAAACAAAAGAACAATACATCTACACACTATATATATTTCAATTATTTAATATTTTTATTTGTAATAAATTTATATTACAAATTGTCGTCCAACTTAAGGGGCTTTAAATAGGAGGTAATAGTGTTGTAAAATAAGGTCGAGTGTCCAATTTCCTATTTTTAGCTTGGCAACGGTCAACAGGTCGGAAGAGGGAGCGAGATGCACAGGAGAGCTACATCAAGGAAAAGGGCTATGGAGGCCGAGCAGGAGATAGACATGGAAGATAAAGAGGCGACACCAGTGGAAGATGTGGAGTCGATGTTACCGCCAGCAGAACCAAACAAACCTGCAACACCGGAGGAACAGCCGGAGAAATCCACTACAAAGGAAGATACAAAATTGGATAGAATGATGGAGATGTTACTCAGAGAATTTAAAACGACAAAAGAAGAGTTGGGTAATAAAATCGGAGATACCAACAAGAAAATCGAAGAAAATAGTAAGAAGATGGAGGAGAAAATGGAAGAAAACAATAAGAAGATGGAGGAGAAAATGGAAGAAAACAGTAAGAAGATGGAGGAGGAAATGAAGAATGATAATCAACGATTGAAGGAAGAGTTGGGCAATAAAATTGGAGATACTAGCAAGAAGATGGAGGAGAAGATGGAAGCAAACAGTAAGAAGATAGAAGAGAAGATGGAAGAAAATATTCAGAAAATCGAGGAGAAGATGGAGGAAAATATCCAGAAGATGGAGGAGAAAATGGAGGAAATAAAAACTGACAATAAACAATCGAAGGAGGAATTGACCCAGATAAGCCAGAAACTGGAAGAAACCAATAAAAAGATGGAGAATAATAGTCAGCAATTGAGAGAAGAATTGAAGGAGACGAACCAAGAGAACATGAACCGGTTGGACGGAAGAATGGAAATATTGAAGGAAGAATTGAGCCAGAAGATAGCTGAAAACAATGAGACAATCAGCAAGAAAGTAGAAGAGGAAATAACGGTAATCGAACAAAGGGTTACCAGAGCTGACGAAAAATGGAGTCAAACCGAACAAGAAGTACGGAGTATCAGGACAGAAATAAATACGAAGGTTAACAACATTGAAGAAACGACTAGGAAGACGTTGGAGGAAAAACTAAAGGAAACACGGGAAGACTGGGAGCAAGTGCAGGACCGATTCACAGAAAAATGTGACGGCATAGAAGCTGCTGTGACCAGTATCAACAGTCAGGTGCGACAGAACCAGACAGATATAGACCTATTCCATAGTCGACCGACAACCATTACCAGTTGTCCCAACAGTGAGAATCGTGAAGGGATTAACTTCAGGTTTTATAAAAATAAACCCATGGAATTCCTAGCAAGAATTGAGGAATACTTTGCCAAACACAGAGGTAATCGCTGGAGGGAGAATAAAGAGGTGCTTGACGAATCGTTCAAGGAAATAGCAGACAATTGGTGGATGGCAATAAGAGACGAGGTGACCGACTATCAACAATTCAGAAGGCTATTCAAAGCCAAATATTGGTCTGAATCAACGCAAAATATCGCCAGAGACGGGATATGTCATGGGAAGTACAACCCATATGGAAACCAAACTTTAACGGCGTACTTTTTGGGAAAGGTGTGCGTGGCCAAACATCTAGAGCCCCGAATACCGGAAGAATGCCTGGTCAGCAAACTCTCATACCACTATGAGGAGGATATTATCAGAGCCAGACGAAACAGTCAAATAAAGACGGTGCAAGCCATGACCGAGCTTTTAGAAATGTACGAGCACGAAGACTATTACCGTCAAAGTCGCAGGAGATATGAAAAGCCGGAACCAAGGAGTAACAACAATAATTTGAATAATAATAATAATCGGCAGAATGTGGGTAATAATAATAATTATAATTCCGCAAATCGGAATAATGCCGAGTACAATTATAACCCCAGAAATAACAATAATTTGCCCCGTTTTAACAACAATAATAATAATAGTAATATTCCTCGAATAAATAATAATAACAACAACCCCAACAGTAATAATAATAATCATAATAACCGTCCACAAAATAACAACGGTTATTATAATAGTAATAGTAACTATGTTCCAAATGGTCAGAGGAACCCCAACCTTTCTAATAATAATAATTATCATGGTAATTATAACCGAAATTACCCAAATGGAGGTAACCACAATTACAGGACATATCGACCTAATGTTAATTACATCCGAGCAGAAGGCAGTGGACACAGGAGGTACCAGCCTCAAAGAAGGAGCCGATACTACGAGTACGAGACCTTCCAAGGGAGCCAGGGAAGTAATCGGTACAGAGAGTACGAGCCCAGACGTAGTTCCAGCCTGGATAATCAGCGAAGACTACCTGTAACAGAAGCCCAACCAGACGATCGAGCAGAACCAAACGAAACAGCCTCAGGACTTCAAGCTGACGCTTCCAACGGCCTAATCCGTAATGAAGCGGAACATTTAAACGAACGGAGGCAGTAATAAAATCCAATGACCCTTTACTGCTCCAATCTGCTGGGTTTAACCAAGTAGGTATGAATTTGAAGAAAAACAGAAAAAATTTTACCATAATATACAGCAATTATTTAAAGGATATCCGTAAGGACCTATTAGAAGAAAGTGAGCTTAATATTAACAATAATGATAATGAAATAATATACATAATTGCAGAAATTGAAGGTATTTCTGTTCCTATAATGATAGACACTGGAGCCAATGTCTCCATAATAAATCGAAATGAATTGGACCGGATACAGCAGGAATGCCACAAAAACTTACCGGTACTACCTATTAATAATATTGTACTTGTAGGAGCTACCGGCCGACAGAACAAGACCATAAGAAAGCAGGTATCCCTCAATGTCAAAAGTCAGGGCATTAGTGTGGATATGATATTTCTTGTTGCAGCCGGATTACCTTTCAACATCATGATAGGATGCGACATATTGCGCCGAAACTCAGCAATTATCGACTTGTGCCGAGGAAAGGTATCTGAAGTTTGCTGAAGGTTCAACCTGGATAGCCAATTTAACTGATAACAAGACTTTAGACTCCAGACAACTTCTCGACCACCAAAATAAGGTGAATTACTTGTCCAACCACTCAACAAACAACAAGCCAGTACATCAGGATTCGGAGGAAGACCTATGGCAACAAAAGATTCAAGAGATACGTAACTTCCAGTGTCACAATGCGAACGAGCAATTAAAGGAAAACCAGCTGAATCAATTGGTAGAAATATATGAGAAATATCGAGCTGTATTTTCTGACGAACCTGGAAAGATCCGGAACTACCAATGTTCCATACGATTCAGAGAACCGGTAGAATTTAACCGAAAGTCGTACCCAATAGCACAATCTTTGAAAGAAGCCGTACGCACAGAGATCCAGAATATGATCCGTAGAGATATCATCGAGAGCAGTCAATCGCCATACACTAGCCCAATTGTGGCCATACAAAAGAAAAATGGGAAGGTAAGACTTTGCCTTGACGCTCGTGAGATAAATAAGATGATAATAAACGATCGTACCTCACCTGGCGAAATTGATGAAATTTTGAAGAGGTTCCACGGAACACGATTCATTACCACCTGGGATACGGTATGCGGCTATTGGCAAGTGGAGTTGCACCCAGCAAGCCGGCAATACATGGCGTTCATCTTCGAAGGGCGCAATTATCAGTTTAAGAGGTTGCCTTTCGGGTTGGTGAATTCAGTAGCTGTTTTTGTCGCCTGTATGGATCATATACTAGGACCAGAAGCGCTCCAATTCACAACTGTCTATGTTGATGATCTCCTAATAACATCAACCAACTGGGAGGAACACTGTTATCGTGTGGAGTATGTTTTGAAGAAGCTTGCTGAAAATAATGTCACCCTTAAACTGGACAAGTCCAAGCTTATAGCTAAAGAAGTTCAATTCCTGGGTTTCCAGCTAAACAGTCAAGGAATAACACCATCAACAGAAAAGGTAGACGCCATACAACGATTCCCTACACCAAAAAACAGAAGGCAACTACAATCATTTTTGGGCCTATGTAACTATTATAGGAAGTTCCAGAATAATTATTCCGAACTAACAGCCCAGTTTCAGTACCAGTTATCGTCCAAGAATAAATGGCGATGGGGTCAAGAACAAGACGAAACCTTCAAATCAATTAAAGAGAAATTTTTAGATGCAGTAATGCTCAACCATCCAGATTTTAACCGACCCTTCTTTCTAAACTGTGACGCTAGTAACATTAGCTTGGGTTCAACACTGTACCAAGAAGATGAAAGTGGAAACCATCTAGTAGTGAGCTTTGCTAGCAGAACCCTTAACCAGTGTGAGAAGAACTATAATGTGACGGAAAAAGAACTGCTAAGTGTAGTCTTTGCCTGCGGGAAGTTTCGGACGTATATCCTCGGATATCCAGTGACCGTCCGAACAGATCACAAGTCAATATCATTTCTAAGAAGATGCAAATTAAGCCATGGTAGATTGACCAGATGGGTACTCGCCCTACAGGAATACGATATACAGTGGGAGTATGTTCCTGGAAGTAAAAATGTAGTAGCCGACGTATTGTCAAGAGTGAATCTGGAAGAACAAACATTCGAAGGCAAAAAGGAGAGCATTTTGACAATCTATAACATTATTAAGGACAGATCCGATTTAGAGAAGATAGTGCAGGACATCAGCAAACACCAGCAGTCCGATCCGAAGTTAAACTCTATTAAACTTCGTCTCTCCAACCAAGATGACACAATAAACAAATTTTATTGTATACATAATGGGATTTTATTCATCAAGACATCCCTTGATGAAGAAATATGGAAAATCATGATCCCTACTACAATCGAAAAGGATATCATCCTGGACTATCACCTACGATACGGTCACATGGGAGCCATGAAGGTGATCAAGGCAATAGAAGAGAATTGTCACATAAAAAGTATCAATAGAAAAACGAGAAACTACCTTAAAACCTGTCTGATATGTCAATTGGTGAAAACCAACAATGAGAGAAAGGAAGGTATGATGATACCAATTACCTCACAAGCTAAACTGGAAAAGGTCTTTCTGGACATATGTGGTCCATTTCCCCGCAGTGGCGGACGCCATCGATACAAGTATATTGTTATTATGATGGATCATTTTACAAAATTTACAAAACTATACCCTGTGAACAGAGCCACCACCCTGAAGACTCTAGGAATAATAACAAATCATTACATTCCAGAGGTAGGAAGCCCGACATCCATAATCACCGACCATGGAACGCAATTTAAGGGTTGGCGGTGGAGAAACACTCTGAATACATTGGGCATTAAGACATACAAGACGTCTGTCTACCACCCCAGCAGCAATCCAGCGGAGAGGGTACTGCGAGAGGTCGGAAGAATATTACGGACTTATTGCTATAATCAACAAAAGAAGTGGCAAGAATATTTATTAGCTACTGAAGAATTCCTTAATTTGTCATATCACACCGCTATTGGTACCACGCCATACACGGCAATGTATGAAAGACCACCTCCGAGAGAAATACAAGACATAATAGAGTTCCCCAGGAGTCAAGAATACAAATTCAATCGAATTAGATTCTACAATAAATTGGCAGAAGACCAGGAAAGGCGCAAGAACAAATATCAAAAGGCTGTTAAGAAAATAATAAGCTATGAAGTCGGAGAAAAGGTACTGCTAAAAAACAGGGAATTACCCAGTACTTTGGAAGGCATTACCAAAAAGTTATTACTGCTGTATACCGGCCCATACCTGATTATTAAAAACAATAATAATAATACATATGTACTAAAGGATATCATTTCGAATAA
Organism: Magicicada septendecula; assembly: GCA_034769895.1. Lineage (NCBI taxonomy): Eukaryota > Metazoa > Arthropoda > Insecta > Hemiptera > Cicadidae > Magicicada > Magicicada septendecula. The sequence continues at coordinate 547,182,175 of CM068367.1, read as the reverse complement.
AGTAAAAGGAACCTATAATCAGTTATCCATTAAAAAATATTTGGAGGACTCATAATTATGAGTTAAAACTATAATGAAGAAATTGTGAATTTTGATAAAAATAAATAATTACCAAATTCCAAAAATCAGTAAGCACAACTTACACCAAATATCAGAAAGAATATTGTGAACGAAATAAGAATTTTGATAAGAATATAATTACAAAATTCAAAAAGTCCGTAAGTACAACTTACACAAATATTCAAAGACTCTCATGAACGAGAAAAATAAGAATTTTGATGGAAGAATAAAAAATTACCAAATTCCAAAAATCAGTAAGCACAACTTACACTAAATATCAGAAAGAATATTGTGAGCAAAATAAGAATTTTGATAAGAATATAATTTCAAAATTCAAAAATGAGTAAGCACAACTTACACCAAATATCAAAAGAAAATTAATAGAAGAACTAGAAATACTTAAAGTTAAAAAAGAAGATAAAAATAAATTAATGAATATAAAAGTGGATTTTACAAATGAAGAAATATTTTATTATATATTAAACAATAAACAAAAATAAATTAAAATAATAAGAATAACACACTAAAAAATGACGAAATGCAAAAGGTTATAAGTCAAGAATGAAGAAATTAACGGGAGATTCTGAAAACAATTTGACGGACGTTAGAAAAATGCCTAACGGAAAAAGGTAGACAAAGTTCCCGTGAAGAGCGGTAGCAGCTAGAACCAATAGGAGGGGCGATGACATAAGGGGAGGGGCCTAAAGTATAAAAGCCTACAACGTACAGTTGATAGACGTTGTTTAAGACCTGAAGATGTCAGTAATGACGAAAAGCTTTGTCTAAATAATAAAAACAATTATAGCAGTTTAGCAATTTTATAAAAGAAAAGTAAGGATGGCTGCTAATTTAAACAATACGAAGTATAAAAGTATTAATTAATATAACGTATTATGAAGTGAAGAATCTAAAGATGTTTATTTTAGTCAAAAATGACTACTTTTACTGTTTATTTATTTTTATGACTGGATGTAGAAAATGCCATCAGTCTTATGTGTTGAGCAGAGATGATAATACCTCTGGACTCAATTGAAGTATTGGACGGCAGGGATTGAAGCCAAATGTGCCACTCTGAACTGTTCCAATTAATTTGTTAGGGAATGTTAGGGAGTAAACATACTGGTGAGGAAGCACCAAATAAGAAGGAATATAAAATGATAATGTTATACACAAGATTGAAGACCACTTATCAATGAAAAAAAAAAAAAAAAAAAAAACTAATGAAGGAGATACACATCAGCTGAGAGGAAGCAATGGTGGAAAAGGAAGGTATATAAAGTGAAAACATGTAATCACGGAGAAAATGTAAATACAAAAGAATTAGTAGTAATTATTTCATCCATACAGAGTATGATCTGAACTAATCACTTTTACAGGAGAGCATATGTAACATAACAAAATTATCACACTAAACATTTGAATTAATGTTACATAAATAAAAGAAAAAGTTCCATAGTGAGTGAGAAGAATAAATTGTTTAAGGATTACCCTAGAAACTGTATAATTAAGTCTAGAAAATGTTAATAAAAATGGAAGATAATAAAGAAAACCATTAATTAAAATAACCTAGTATGAAAACCTACTATAATATACTACAGCAGTATACCCAGTAGATTGGGGAAGCAGTACAAAAAGGGAAGGACCATAAAAAAGGAAATAATCTGTCATGAAACCATTTTAATAAGGAAACTACTAATGTGATATTTGAAGAAGGGACGAAACATATCAAGATTCCCACAAAGAGACCAGAAACAGGAAGAGATATGCCAAAACAAAATGTTAGTCATATAATAAATACCATGAGACAAAATTGAAACCGATATAGGTAAACCCAAACAAGTTACAAGATACAATACTATAAAACACAAATTGTATATTAGTTGTAAGTGTAATATGTTAAAAAATATGTCAAAAGAGACTACCATAGTGTAGAACTCACTAAAAAGACTACCAGAGTGTAGAATCCAATAAAGTGAAGTGAGATAACAAAATTAAGAAACTACAGAGTGTATAGTGAGAAACATAGTTAAAAAATCTATGAAAAAATCTTCAATGAAGTTTAAATATTATAAAAAGACTACCATGAGTGTAGAATAATAATAATAAAACCATTGGAATGAAAGACAGTCTAAGGACTGACAACATTACCAGTAATAAGAGTTTTTCAATTAGATATAAGAAAAACTATTACATATGAAATGTTTTCTTTAATTATAGCTAAGTAAATGGTGAGAAGGACAAAAATACCTAAGGACAGTTCATAACTGAAGGTATGACTAATATTAAGGTGTTTGTTATTTATTATTAATTAGATAATATTTTAGATGTAAGGTGTAAATAGATACACGATGTTTTTTAATCACAGTTAAAGTGTTTTCAAAAGAATCATAAATACACAAGACAGTTAGTGACTGACAGTGTTACTAGTAATAGGAGTTTTTTATTTTTTCTAATTAAATTATGTCTAGGATAAGCTATGTTGTTATCATTTGATGATACAGTTAAAAAATAATAGGAATAAAATATTTTTGTTAAAATTAGGTGATATATGGAAAATAGTTGATAATAAGATGTTTTTGTTAAAATTAGGCATAAGATGTTCATGTTATGGTTCAATGATGTTATTAGTATAAAGAAAGTTTAGTAGATACAAGATATTCTATTGTATTTAAAATCATGTCATTTAATTTTCCATTGTGTAAGTCAGAGAGGCAAGTAGGGCATAAAAATGTAATAATTTTATTCAAATCAGTAAACCATGTATAATTGTACAAACAGACCAGCCAAGACACCATTTTTGTAAACACAGAATGGCCTATAAACAAAAAATTATCTATCAAAGAATTAATCTATGTAATAGGAATAGAATTCAATACATACAATACAGAAATTGAAAATATAATTAATACAGATACAGTTAATAGCAAATAGAATGACAAAAGAAAGAAAACTAACTTCTTTTGGAAACAGTCAAAAATAGGCTTATGATAGTAATCAAATCAGACTAAACAGCAAATTAATCAATATTGAAATGTTTTAATAACCAAATTATTAACAACAAAGTAATTACGGAGTTATTAGGTGTATTTCAGGGAAATATTATACCGAAAAAACAAATAAAAACCTTTAAAACACTGAATTTGTACAAAATATGGGGTATACAATCATTATGTAAAATTGTAAATTTTGGGCTTAAATGAGTTTGAAACAAACCCAGCTATATATCAAAAGATGTAAAATTAAATAATCAATATTACTGAATAGTTAGATTCATGTAAAATTAAGAAATATTTGAAATACAGTAAAAAATAAGAAAACTTGTTATGTATAGTTAGATAGTGAAACAAGTCTTAGACAGATATTTTATAATTAAACAATATGAAGAGGAAAAAGACATACCACAAATTGCCTTAAAACGACGACGTTGCGTCTATTAGTCTATTGTTAATCGCAAAGCTGAACAGTTGAAAAATGTATTAGCGGAGTATTGAAACGAAATAATTTATATTAAAACCAAGTGTGGTTATGTGGCGTGTAACGGAGATGAACTAACAAGTGAAATAACATTATCTATCAATGTCTAACACTTCACAAATTTCCAAAAACACAGTATAACACCATAAAACGCAACACCAGAAATCGACAGCCATTTTGAACCATTTTTGGAACGAATTCACATAAAACCAACACGCATAATTGAACACTACACTACACAAGAGATCCATCCAGAATTCGACATCGCAGACGACGAGGGGACATTCAACACGATATTTTGGACCAACATCACTTCGCAGAAAAAGGGAACATCGTTTTATTTCTGTGGGAGAAGATCTTCAATTCCAACGGCATCATAGCAGTTGAAATCGAGCAGACGGCGGCCATTGCTGAATTTCTATAAAGACGATCAGCCAGTGCTTCCTGGAGCGGAGTGACGTCATTTCTTCGACTTGGTTCGAAATTTAAATAATTTCTTTCTAATTAACAATTGTAATAATAATTCTGTTCTATTTCAGATATTAACATTTAGTTTAAGAATACCTGTTAAATGTATCTTGTTCCTTGCCCTCTGACCATTTCGACTCGTTAAAAGAACCATAAATTTAAACTTGTAAAAAATATATTTGTTGATTTTTCTCACTGCCGACTGTGGCGAATATTCGCCAGTGCCTGGGACATGCGCAGTTTGACTGGCGCACAATTTTGAATGAATAAACGCAAATCAGTATTCAGTTACCAGCATTGTTTTTATTTCTACCATTAATGTTATTATTATTTTTTATTAAGCAAAAACATAATTCACATTGAGAGAATAGATATAGAAGGAAATTACAAACTCAACTAAATAATTAATTATTAATTCATTAAATTAAATCATTCCATCAAACTCGATACAAGAACAAGAAAAAATATTTGCACCATTTTTAAAGTTTGATGTATTTGTTATTTATCAATCCAACACACCTAGTTATAACATATTCTTATCATCAATATCTTTATATTTTATTTATTATTACACTTGAAATTATATTACAAATTGACTAGCCTAACCAGTGGGGCTAAAAGAAGAGCACAATACCTTTGTTATCACAAAATCAATACACACAATATCTAAATAAATATCATTCAATTATTTTTATTTTATTTTAATATTATTTGTAATATTCTTATATTATATTACAAATTGGCTTGCCCAACTAGTGGGGCTTTAAGGAGTCAGACTGATCCAGTGATAAACAAAAGAACAATACATCTACACACTATATATATTTCAATTATTTAATATTTTTATTTGTAATAAATTTATATTACAACAGCAATACTCGATTCGGAAAAAGTACATCGTTAAGTGTGTGCGATCTCTGTTGTGTATACCTCTCACAGCTACAAAGGAAATTGTTTCCTGTAATCTAGTAACAAGGGAAATTAGTTTGTCAACTCTTTTCGTTCCTGTTCTTATATATTGGAAGTATATTTTTTCCAGACGGTATAGTATACATGGCATATTCATTATTTGTAAATTTCTTACAAAAGAGTGCTCATATTTTTTCACTGTGAGCATTCCTTATCAAATCAAATGACTATGAAAAATTGTTTGTTTCTTTTCATCTCAATAGGAGAGTACACAATCAAGTGTCTATGATGTTTATCCGTGGTTATGATAGTTGTAGTACGCAGAAAAATAGTTTTTATAACCACCAGAGTGAAATACAAAACAGACGTGCATCAATCTCTAAAAAAATACGTGCTTGTAAAGTAATTAAACAGTTCTAAATTCTATAAAATCCGATTCAGATAACTTCACTTTACTTTACTCTATTTATTTATCCTTTAAAAAAATTTAATGTAATTACCAATGTACAAAATAATATTTGGTTATACAGAAAATGTTACCTTAAAGTAAATGAGTTGCCTATCAAATAACGCTTCTTGTCATAACGTTAAAGTAAGCTTAAACATGCGTGTATTAAGAAGCTTGCAGTTTATCACAATAAAATTAATTTCTTTTCTATTTTTTTGTTACGCACATTTTAAAGATTAAATATTTCTCATCAAAGAACTAACGTAGGAACATATAGACGGATTTAATTCAATTACATTATTGAACGTAAGTAAATAGAGTAAAATACCGAAGAAATTAATTATTACATATTCCAATTATTGTGGTATGTAATACATTATATTATTAACATTTATTCTTAAAGTTCATCATCATCATCATCATTATCGATCTCAAGGATTACGCTCACCCTGAACCTGTTCCGGGAAGCACTTCGCTCTCGGCCATCCTATATCTCTCTTCGCCATCGATCTATATTCCATTCCTATCTTCTATTGTTGCTCCTTATGTGTTCCAACAGTCGGTCGACCCCAGTTCCATCCTTATATTCACATTCTTCTTTCTGTTGTGAATGGTACAGCCTAGAGTACTCTTCAAAAACGTCATCTCCGCTGCTTGAATCTTTGCTTTGTCTCTTTCTGTCATAATTCTGGCTTCATCGCCATACATCAAAACTGGTAAAGCTACAGTATTAAAAAATATTATCCTTGTTTTCTTCTTTGTCGTATTTTTTAACGTATCTGTAAATTGTTCCATAGATATTGTAACTTAACTCTGTTACTCTCCCATGATTAATGGTGTTTAATTGGTGTGGCTCTCGAGTCTTCCTGGTCTGAAACACTTCCTTAGTTTCCCAGTTGATCGAGTCCCAAATGTAGCAAGACCTGTTAAATAGTGTTACGCTGCTGAAGAGATGTATGTGTAGTATCACAAAACGTTTTAATATAAAAATGTTGCTGGTTGAAGAAATAAAAAAAATCGTGTTTAAAAAAAATTTGATAATTTAAAAAAAAAATTCTTTTAATTAATTAATTAAAATCAATTAATTAATGGTGTTTTGTGAAGTTTTAAAACGTGTATCACTTTCCTGTGAACTGTTATTGATGTTCTTGTATTTCCCAAATAAACTACAACCACTCATAAGATTGTCTCCAGGACAATCGATATTTGTTTACTTTTCCGTTTTGGAGGTTATCTTCCTTTGTATGTGGTAAAATTCTGGTAGTTTGCTACTAAGATTATAGTAATTATAATTGATTATATTAATGAAAAAAAGAACTAATTTGAAGTGAAAAGTATAAAGGTTTTATTAAACAATTGAAAATTAGACTCTTTTCGATTATAAAATCGACTCTCAGGGTATCGAAACAGTTACAAGGTTTGATATATATAATATTCAGAAAGGTTCTTTGAACAGCTAATTATGATCAAAGTCAGAGAAATCGGGCCAATATTTAAAAAGTATAACGTTACAACAAATTAATTACTAATGCTAAGTACATACATTAAAAAAAATAAATTGGAATAAAATAATTTGTTGTCACCAACACAGCTGACGGGGACAAGAAGGCGTTGCTCACGACGAATGAAAATGGCTGCCGTGAAGTCGGTCAAAATGTCCGTAGTATATGCGACGTTCCAAAATTGATATTTTCTGGTAGTATTCACGTCCTGGCGTCTGCAAATCTTGCTTCTGATGTTGTGTAGTGTCTTGAGTGAAGTTTCCGTGTTGTATTTTGTATATCTGTGTAGTTATAAGTTCATTCACTTTTTATGATTCAGGCACTAATGTATGGTTATGTGGTATACTGTTTTCTTGTGTTTTATAGTGTTTTTCGGTGTAGTTATGTACTGTCCAGTGTTATTTAGTCTTTATCAATTGATTTTGTCACTATGTGGACGTTCCAGAATGATTTTATTCGCCACTCGCGATTTCACTTAATTAATTAATAAATTGATTAATTAATCGCAGTTTTTAATTAGGTTAGCTTGGTTATAATCCGCTCGTCAAGTTCACCGTACAAATTCCAATAATCAACTATCTTATTTCGTCCAGTTTCGACTAAACTCTTAGCCAATATAATATTATTCTTAACATTGTTCAAATATAATTTTGCATCCTGTGCATATTTCCAAATACACTATATAACTGCCTAAACTTTGGTTATTAATCAATTTTATTTGCTAGATGTAATTTAAATTAATCCTTCAGTTCATTCGGCGTATTTTAAGATTGAATAATGCCGTTTTATAATGTTTTCTGTCCAAAATTATTAATTTTGCTTTCATTTTGTATTTAGTGAAAAATTAAAAATTAACTTCCTGTCATTATGCAAATTCAGCCATTTTCCAGTTATATTTAATATTAATAATCTCCTGTTGTATTAAAAGGTGTATATTCTCTTATTTTCTTGTAATTAATTGAATTGGTTAAATTCTAAAATATTATTTTGGAATATATGACTCCCCTCTCCAAATTTCTGAGTTTTGTCATTTTCATTTTTATTTATAATTCTGAATATAATTTTATAAAATCTTTCTAAGTGGTATGTGTAATTATATGGCCTCATCTCAGGTTTATTTTATCTAAATCCCTTTTGTTTAATTGCATTTAAATGAGTAATTTCTCTGTTTTGATGAAGTTTGGTTTTCATTCTTTGGCCTAGGTTTTTTAACAAGTTTTTTCTTACAAAATATTTTTACAAACAATAAATGATGTGTGATACGCTCTCCGACTTTTAAATATGGTATTATAAATTAAAATTTTTTCAAATAACACAACAATAATTAGTATTGGTTACAATACAATGAACAGTTAAACAAATAAGGAATATTTTCAAATAAATGGTTGTCTTCAACATTCATACATTTTTTTACAATCAAATACTTATTTCTAACATATAAATATTGTTCACAAACAAGGTTTTTTACCAACTAACATCTTAATTACTTATTACTATTAACACCAGTAATCAATATATTTACGGGTATGATGTTATTTGTTGAAAATTTACATAAATGTCTTTATCTCTAATACATTTTTAAAATCCTTATCCTATATTTACAAAAACCTTATATCTATATTCTTATTTGCTAACTACTATACTAAGTTGGATTATACAGTTTTTACACTGTCTTTTTAATATTGTATTTGGGGAATCGTACCCTGTCATAGTATAATTAAATCTGTTTTTTCTCATTCTATATAAAACAAAATGTCACTTTAAACAGATTTATATCTTGTTATTATTCAAAGTAATATATTCACATAGTACACATTTTAAGTCACTGAAAGTTGCATATTTCATTGTATTCAATGTTTGTGATTGCCAAGAATGAAACACAAGGTTTATTTTCTATAATACCCAAAACTAGCACTGGTTCACTTTACACTTTTATTTTGTTATTTCTAAATGGTCGTGTAGTCCTATTAACATAATAAATTGGTTAGTGTTATACAATGGAGATTTGTTCCTTGGGTACTATATTATTGTTTCATCTTGGTTCACTGGCAACTCTTACTTTACACACTTTTCTCTCTTAATTTTATGTACATGTTGTTACTGTCCAAGAGTATCTCGTTATACTTTTATTGGTATTTTACTATTTATTTTTGGGGATATGGGGATATGGGTATCTTTTATAAGAGCATAACATCTTCCTCAGGATGCTGCCTTCTTCTTCTGTCTTCTTGGACTGGTATCTTCTCCATCTTCTTCTTGATGCCATCGGGTTTCTTGGGATTTCTTCATCTTCTTCGGGTTTCTTGGGATTTCTTCATCTTCTTCGTAATTTTAGAAATACATCACCTGTATTGGTTGATCTTGCCTTATTCAGGGTTTCTTTTCCATTTACTTTATTTCCTCGTTGTGGGTTTGGTCATATACTGTGTTGCTTTGTTATTTACTTTTTAACTTCCTGGGTTATAATTTGAAAACCTTGGGTTATTAGACTGGTTTTGGATGACTCATCACTAGTAACTTAGTTTATTTGAACTTATATTTTTTCAATAATAATGATTGTTTTGCACAGTTGCTGTGAATTAATTTTTATGTTAAACGTAATGCTTTCTTCCAAATTTAAATGTTATAATTTTATTATTCTAATGATCAAATGCCATTCATTATTTTGCATATATCTGTCACGTTACAGATTGCTCTCCTCCAGAAGTAATTATTTCAGACATTTTTATGGATGAAATAGTTTCTTATCATAATTTCATCATTTCTTATATTTCATTTTCATCTCCATTTTTATATCGACTTTTTATATTAGAGTTTAATTAATTTTATATATATAGTTACTTATTTTACTACTGATCCTTTTCGGGTAGTTAGTGTCTTCTGAGATATATTATTATTATTGTAATACATTTTCCTTCTTTATAAACTTCGTGTTGCATCCTTGGGATATTAATTCCCTAACATTCCCTATCACGTGGCCTGTGGCAGATCAGAGGGGCACTGTACGCTACACAATCTCTGCTGGCCATACACCACTTCTACAAATTGAGTCCAGAGGCATATCCACCTCTGCTCAAAAAACATAATGCTGCTGGAATTATCTTCAGTCAGTCATCGAATAAATAAGTAAAAAGTAGTCTCATTTTCGACTAATAAAAATATCTTTGGATTCTTCACTTCGTAGTTTCTCAGATTATCTCACATTTTCTATTTTAATAAATCTTCATAATTATTATTATACTCATTATATATATATTTTTCTAAACTCTTAACTTGTCTGATATATTTATTTTAATTATGGTTGAAAACCTTTCTTTTAATAATTCTGGTTACTGGTTATAGTGTAACACTTTTTCTTCTCCATCTTAATTCTCTTTATACTTCCTTCTGGTTACTTACAGTGTTAGCATGGTCTTTACATATAGCATTTTCTTATTCATTATTTGAATGGTCTTAATATATTATATTTCATTTTTAAATTTGTATTTTTATTCTAGATATACAGGTTGTTATTTTGATTATTTTGGTTTAAACATTTTGGTTCTTTCCCTTCTCTTAGAAAGTTATTAATCCGCCTTCGCATTCATTAACATTAATTCATTTATATTATATTTCATGTGGTATTTCTTCTCTTTGCATTTCCTATAGGTCTTATTATTATCATTTGTTCAAAATCATCTTCTCCATATGTTTGGTATGAGTTGTTCTTCTTTGCTCTTAATTAACTGTTTTCATTATCGTTTCATAAGTAATTAGTCTCTTTGCTTCCAAATTTTTTCCTTCTTTTGCATATTACACTCTTTTTGTTTTTCTTCTCTACTCCTTCAAATGCTAATGTGAATATCTAGCATTTATTCTGGATTAAAGTTAATTCTCTTTTCTGAATTAATCATTTTATTTTCTTCTAAATTCAATTATCAATGGCACATATTTATTTTTTGGAACTTTGTTAGTTTTAATGCAAAATCCAAACTTTTCTTTTTATTTAATGGCAAAATATTTCTCATAAATCATTGTAATAAGTTGATCTTATCTTGTTTCAAAGTTCTGACGTTCTATCAACCTTCAAATTCTGTTTGATTCATTTATTTCCAGAATTGTTTCCTTCAAAAATGTTTATAGTAAGGTGATCTTACAATTATTTCTGAATGTTTTGGTATTTCTCTAAATTCAAATTCTTCTTAATTATTTACCATAAAGTTTTCTCACAAAATTAGTTATAGTAAGTTGGTCTTACTTCATTTTTAAATTTTTTGTATATTAACTTCAAAATTCCTTTCTTCTATAATTCCATAAAGTTTCTTCTTAAATATTTGGTAGTAAGAAGTGCTTACATTTGTTTTTAAATTTTGTTGTTATAAAAAAAAAATTCTTCCTTTTAAATTGCCATAAAGTGTTTTCTCCAAATCAGTGGTAGTAAGTTGTACTTACTTATATTTTTGAATTTTTTAGTTTAAATTCAAAAATTCTTCTTTTTAATTCTTCCATAAAGTTTTCTCAAAATATATTAGGTTGTAAGTTGTGCTTACATAATTTTAAATTTTTATAGTTATTAAATTCAAAAATTCTTCTTTTTATAATTCTGCCAAAAAGTTTTTCCTCATAATATATAGTTGTAAGATGTACTTACTTAATTTTAAATTTTCATGGTTAAATTCAAAATTCTTTCTCTTTCTTCCATAAAGTTTTTCCAAAATTATTAGGTTGTAAGATGTTCTTACATCATTTTAGAATTTGTTTGTTATTCAAATTCTAAATTCAAAACTCCCAACTCATTCTTCATAATACTTTTTCATAGATGCTTGATTGTACACACCTTTGATTTTTCCTGAAACGATTTCCCTCAACTCATAGGTATTGTTATGCTTATCCTTTACCACAACATATGGTTACATTTTGTACTCTATACCGGACCATTTTATTTATACCTTTGTAAGGTGATCTTCTCTTTTTCTTTCTTTATAAATTTTCTTTTCTTTTATATACCCAGGAGGATGGACGATTTTCTTTATGTCGCTGCTTTGCTCATATTTTTATTTGTAAAGTGCATTTTCTTACATAGTCTTCACTCATAAAACCCCGTTTTGTTCCTATGTTTATCATTCGTATCATTTCCTTTCAATGATATTTATTTCGTCTCCTTCACCATTGTTTTTCGCCGTAGTCGGTTATCATGACCTCCGTCCCTTTTCTTGTTGGCGTGTGGTATGTATTAACCAGGTTCCATCATCTCAGTTGCTCTTATTTTCCGGACGATCATGTTCTTCATAATTATCCCGGTACTTGTGACCTCTCTGGTTTTCGCCTGGTATTTCATTTTCACTGCGGCCACTCTGTTGCTTGTTTCAATCTTCCTCGCTGTTATTACTTTATTGGCTACAAAGCTTATTCGGCTCCCTCTATCATAGTATTGTATACACCAATACTTCTCTGGTCCATGTTTTGTATTACCTGACAAATATATGTGAGGATCTTCATCTGGGTTATCACTTATTATTTGTTTATCTGAAACCCCATAAATTGGCTCACCATCACATATCCACCCTGAAGGAATATATTTTAGTCTAACCGTACCCTGGAACTGTCCTAGATGGCACGCTAATGGAATACATTCTGGCAATTCATCTGTGCCGTCATCACAGTCTGGTAATCTATCACATTTCCATCTTTCTGAAATACACTGTCCAGTCCTGTGCTGACACTGTTCTGGTCCACATGTTGTATTCTGTTTACCTCTGGTCCTTTCCCAGTGGTAGACTACTGCTTTGTGGTAAATTATTTTTGAAATTACTTCAATTCTCCTCCTATAATTCTTAGAATTCATGATGTCTTTGTCATAGATAATTGGGATATTATTGCCCTCAATTAACCCATGGTTCATCATCTCCAACTCTTCCTTCGTTTTTATTACATTTCTTGGATACATTCTCCTTTTCCTTTGTTTAATATTTTCCTTGTTTCCACTAGTTTTAATTCCAGGTAATACCATTACTTGTGCCTGCATTTTATCACTTGGTACTCCTTCTGTTTCTGGTTGGCTATCACTTTTTATTCCTTTGGTTCCATCCTTTCTAAACTTTTCTCTTTTTAATCTGTCCTCTCTCATTTCCTTGATCCATTGTTGATGCTCCTCTTCCCTTTTCTTGGTGTCCTCTCTCGTTTCTTCGGCCCAATCATCCAGTTTCTTATTGATATTGTCCAGTTGGTTACACAATTCTTTACCCAATTCTTTCTTGAATCGTCTATCCTCGTCCATCATCTTCATCATCGATTCGTGGTTCTTGTTCATTTGTTTTCTCAATTGTAGTAACATTTCCTTTATCTCATCCGTTTCTTCTGGTGTAAATTCTTCCATATTGCTTGTCGTTGTTCCCTTTTTATTATCTTTCTCTGACTTTGTAGCTGTTGCCTAGCTCCAACTAGTGATTGGGCAGATTGTATTGGCCTTTCAATCGCTAATTAAAGCCCCTCAGTTGTGCGCCAATTTGTAACTTAACTCTGTTACTCTTCCATGATGAATGGTGTTTAATTTAATATATTTAAATATATATATTTTAATATATAAGTTTAATACTTATATATTGGAAGTATATTTTTTCCAGACGGTATAGTATACATGGCATATTCATTATTTGTAAATTTCTTACAAAAGAGTGCTCATATTTTTTCACTGTGAGCATTCCTTATCAAATCAAATGACTATGAAAAATTGTTTGTTTCTTTTCATCTCAATAGGAGAGTACACAATCAAGTGTCTATGATGTTTATCTGTGATTATGATAGTTGTAGTACGCAGAAAAATAGTTTTTATAACCACCAGAGTGAAATACAAAACAGACGTGCATCAATCTCTAAAAAAATACGTGCTTGTAAAGTAATTAAACAGTTCTAAATTCTATAAAATCCGATTCAGATAACTTCACTTTACTTTACTCTATTTATTTATCCTTTAAAAAAATTTAATGTAATTACCAATGTACAAAATAATATTTGGTTATACAGAAAATGTTACCTTAAAGTAAATGAGTTGCCTATCAAATAACGCTTCTTGTCATAACGTTAAAGTAAGCTTAAACATGCGTGTATTAAGAAGCTTGCAGTTTATCACAATAAAATTAATTTCTTTTCTATTTTTTTGTTACGCACATTTTAAAGATTAAATATTTCTCATCAAAGAACTAACGTAGGAACATATAGACGGATTTAATTCAATTACATTATTGAACGTAAGTAAATAGAGTAAAATACCGAAGAAATTAATTATTACATATTCCAATTATTGTGGTATGTAATACATTATATTATTAACATTTATTCTTAAAGTTCATCATCATCATCATCATTATCGATCTCAAGGATTACGCTCACCCTGAACCTGTTCCGGGAAGCACTTCGCTCTCGGCCATCCTATATCTCTCTTCGCCATCGATCTATATTCCATTCCTATCTTCTATTGTTGCTCCTTATGTGTTCCAACAGTCGGTCGACCCCAGTTCCATCCTTATATTCACATTCTTCTTTCTGTTGTGAATGGTACAGCCTAGAGTACTCTTCAAAAACGTCATCTCCGCTGCTTGAATCTTTGCTTTGTCTCTTTCTGTCATAATTCTGGCTTCATCGCCATACATCAAAACTGGTAAAGCTACAGTATTAAAAAATATTATCCTTGTTTTCTTCTTTGTCGTATTTTTTAACGTATCTGTAAATTGTTCCATAGATATTGTAACTTAACTCTGTTACTCTCCCATGATTAATGGTGTTTAATTGGTGTGGCTCTCGAGTCTTCCTGGTCTGAAACACTTCCTTAGTTTCCCAGTTGATCGAGTCCCAAATGTAGCAAGACCTGTTAAATAGTGTTACGCTGCTGAAGAGATGTATGTGTAGTATCACAAAACGTTTTAATATAAAAATGTTGCTGGTTGAAGAAATAAAAAAAATCGTGTTTAAAAAAAATTTGATAATTTAAAAAAAAAATTCTTTTAATTAATTAATTAAAATCAATTAATTATGGTGTTTTGTGAAGTTTTAAAACGTGTATCACTTTCCTGTGAACTGTTATTGATGTTCTTGTATTTCCCAAATAAACTACAACCACTCATAAGATTGTCTCCAGGACAATCGATATTTGTTTACTTTTCCGTTTTGGAGGTTATCTTCCTTTGTATGTGGTAAAATTCTGGTAGTTTGCTACTAAGATTATAGTAATTATAATTGATTATATTAATGAAAAAAAGAACTAATTTGAAGTGAAAAGTATAAAGGTTTTATTAAACAATTGAAAATTAGACTCTTTTCGATTATAAAATCGACTCTCAGGGTATCGAAACAGTTACAAGGTTTGATATATATAATATTCAGAAAGGTTCTTTGAACAGCTAATTATGATCAAAGTCAGAGAAATCGGGCCAATATTTAAAAAGTATAACGTTACAACAAATTAATTACTAATGCTAAGTACATACATTAAAAAAAATAAATTGGAATAAAATAATTTGTTGTCACCAACACAGCTGACGGGGACAAGAAGGCGTTGCTCACGACGAATGAAAATGGCTGCCGTGAAGTCGGTCAAAATGTCCGTAGTATATGCGACGTTCCAAAATTGATATTTTCTGGTAGTATTCACGTCCTGGCGTCTGCAAATCTTGCTTCTGATGTTGTGTAGTGTCTTGAGTGAAGTTTCCGTGTTGTATTTTGTATATCTGTGTAGTTATAAGTTCATTCACTTTTTATGATTCAGGCACTAATGTATGGTTATGTGGTATACTGTTTTCTTGTGTTTTATAGTGTTTTTCGGTGTAGTTATGTACTGTCCAGTGTTATTTAGTCTTTATCAATTGATTTTGTCACTATGTGGACGTTCCAGAATGATTTTATTCGCCACTCGCGATTTCACTTAATTAATTAATAAATTGATTAATTAATCGCCGTTTTTAATTAGGTTAGCTTGGTTATAATCCGCTCGTCAAGTTCACCGTACAAATTCCAATAATCAACTATCTTATTTCGTCCAGTTTCGACTAAACTCTTAGCCAATATAATATTATTCTTAACATTGTTCAAATATAATTTTGCATCCTGTGCATATTTCCAAATACACTATATAACTGCCTAAACTTTGGTTATTAATCAATTTTATTTGCTAGATGTAATTTAAATTAATCCTTCAGTTCATTCGGCGTATTTTAAGATTGAATAATGCCGTTTTATAATGTTTTCTGTCCAAAATTAGTAATTTTACTTTCATTTTGTATTTAGTGAAAAATTAAAAATTAACTTCCTGTCATTATGCAAATTCAGCCATTTTTCAATTATATTTATTATTAATAATCTCATATTGTATTAAAAGGTTTATATTCCCTTATTTTCTTGTAATTAATTGAATTGGTTAAATTCTAAAATATTATTTTGGAATATATGACTCCCCTCTCCAGATTTCTGAGTTTTGTCATTTTCATTTTTATTTATAATTCTGAATATGATTTTATAAAATCTTTCTAAGTGATATGTGTAATTATATGGCTTTATCTCAGGTTTATTTTATCTAAATCCCTTTTGTTTAATTGCATTTAAATGAGTAATTTCTCTGTTTTGATGAAGTTTGGTTTTCATTCTTTGGCCTAGATTTTCTAACAAGTTTTTTCTTACAAAATATTTTTTGTAAACAATAAATGATGTGTGATACCCTCTCTGACTTTTAAATATGGTATTATAAACTAAACATTTTTTCAAATAACACAACAATAATTAGTATTGTTTACAATACCATGAACAGTTAAACAAATAAGGAATATTTTCAAATAAATGGTTGTCTTCAACATTCAGACATTTTACAATTAATACTTACTACTAACATATAAATATTATTCACAAACAAGGTTTTTTACCAACTAACATCTTAATTACTTATTACTATTAACACCAGTAATAAATATATTTACAGGTATGATGTTAGTTGTTGAAAATTTAAATAAATGTCTTTATCTCTAATACATTTTTAAAATCCTTATCCTATATTTACAAAAACCTTATATCTATATTCTTATTTGCTAACTACTATACTAAGTTGGATTATACAGTTTTTACACTGTCTTTTTAATATTGTATTTGGGGAATCGTACCCTGTCATAGTATAATTAAATCTGTTTTTTCTCATTCTATATAAAACAAAATGTCACTTTAAACAGATTTATATCTTGTTATTATTCAAAGTAATATATTCACATAGTACACATTTTAAGTCACTGAAAGTTGCATGTTTCATTGTATTCAATGTTTGTGATTGCCTAGAATGAAACACAAGGTTTATTTTCTATAATACCCAAAACTAGCACTGGTTCACTTTACACTTTTATTTTATGTTATTTCTAAATGGTCGTGTAGTCCTATTAACATAATAAATTGGTTAGTGTTTTACAATGGAGATTTGTTTCTTGGGTACTATATTATTGTTTCATTTTGGTTCACTGGCAACTCTTACTTTACACACTTTTCTCTCTTAATTTTATGTACATGTTGTTACCGTCCATTACTATTTCGTTATACTTTTATTGGTATTTTACTATTTATTTTGGGGATATGGGGATATGGGTGTCTTTTATAAGAGCATAACATCTTCCTCAGGTTGCTGCCTTCTTCTTCTGTCTTCTTGGACTGGTATCTTCTCCATCTTCTTCTTGATGCCATCGGGTTTCTTGGGATTTCTTCATCTTCTTCGGGTTTCTTGAGATTTCTTCATCTTCTTCGTAATTGTAGAAATACATCACCTGTATTGGTTGATCTTGCCTTATTCAGGGTTTCTTTTCCATTTACTTATATTTCCTCGTTGTGGGTTTGGTCATATACTGTGTTGCTTTGTTATTTACTTTTTACCTTCCTGGGTTATAATTTGAAAACCTTGGGTTATTAGACTGGTTTTGGATGACTCATCACTAGTAACTTAGTTTATTTGAACTTATATTTTTTCAATAATAATGATTGTTTTGCACAGTTGCTATGAATTAATTTTTTATGTTAAACGTAATGCTTTCTTCCAAATTTAAATGTTATAATTTTATTATTCTAATGATCAAATGACATTCATTATTTTGCATATATCTGTCACGTTACAATATTCCTAAGTTTGTTTAATTTGTAAAGTTTATAAACAAATTTTATACAACTCCATCGCACGCCTGCAAATCGTGATATAATTTAATAGAAGCAAATAATATATTGATATAAATATTACATATAATACATGCAGTATTTAAATAATAATACGTATTTTATATTATATCTGTTAAATATATTTATAAACTATTGGATTTTCCCGGCTTCGTTCGGGATAATGATTATAAAAGTATTGAGTGAATAATTGAAACCTTATTATGTCGAAAATATATTTTACATGTTAGACATATTAACAATGTTTATAAATGATGATCTTGTAAACAATAACAAAAAGTAACAAAAACTTCTTATATTACAATAATTAAATTATAATCATATTTTTTTTAAATAATAGAAAGATCCAAAAGAATTAAGCATAATAAATTCAGCTAAATTTATCTGAAAGCTTTTATTGTAAAGCTTGACGGTACACTATGTTTTTCGTTTGTCCGTCCAGAGCACAGACAAATAAATTATCTGCCGTGCCAACTCTTGAGCAAACTACATATAATTGGCCGTGCGAAAAACATGGACTTTCCAGGTAAATGCCTGTCACACAAAGTGATTGCCCCTGTGCCTTGTTGATACTCATAGCCAATGCAAGCCGGATAGGAAACTGCAATCGTTTGAACTCAAAAGGCATATTTGTGTCACTGGGTATCAACGGAATGCGAGGGATAAATACGTCTTCTCATGCGGCATTCCACGTGATGATCGTGGCTTCTGTTACGTTGGACAACATATTCTTTACGATGAGTCTTGTTCCGTTGCACAGTTTTGGCGGGTCGATGTTACGTAATAGAATGATAGGGGATCCTTTTTTTAAAGTCAACTTGTATGGCGGCATTCCCGGGGGTTCCAGAGAATTTAAAAGCTCCGTAGGTTAATACACAGGTTATTCAGAATCCATTACTGTGTCAATGGATGAATAGGTAGTAGAGTTGGCGGGAAGCAAATCCTGTATGAGATCGTTAACATATTTAACGCTGTCGTTTTTGGGAATTAAAATGGCCCTTTCGTACAGCCATCGGTGAGTTGTAATTTTCGTGTATATCTGGAAACACTTTAGTTATAAGTTCGTCGAGTGAAGAGACCATGTTGCAGAAATTTGAGGGAAAAGAAATTAGATCGGTAGTGGAGTCTACAGAAAGTTCTCCATTGCTAAGAATTGTGAGATAGATGAAATGGTGACTCACACTCACAACGGGGTAAAGAACAAAACAGTTGAGCACCAATTTTCAAATTTGATTGTTAATAACTTCGGAACTACTATCAGAGCCGGGCAAATTGCATTTTGTAGCAAATTTTATGTGCTTTCAGAAAATCACCTTCCACTTTGGTCGATTTTCTCACCGTTCTCGAGATATTCGCGAAAAACCGCAAAGCTGCGCGTTAATATTTGCTTAAGGGGTGGAAAAGGGGGTGGGGTAGTTTTTCAAATAAAATGTAGATAAGAATTTTCCTCTTGTTTTGAGCTGTTAGTGTGCAAAATTTCATCACGATCGGAATAAAACTGTAGATCTGTATAAAAGACAAACGGACACACAAACATTCTTCTTTATATATATATATATATATATTTAGTCACTTTCTGCTACAGTCCGTTTCTTGATGTATATAATACCGCTATTATAACCCGAAACATGTTCCAAAAAAGGAAAAAAATAACATCTTGAGGTAAATTTAATTATAAATATTAAATGTAATATATATATATATATGATCAAATTTTTTTTGTTATATATTTTAATTATTATTAATAATAAAACTATTTTCAAGAACATATTTTATTTTGTAAATTACATGTTTCGATAGTATCCAACCTATAAGATATAATTTATAGTTGAGTTATAAATTATAAATTGATCCAACATTTATATCTGGTGATGATAGTTGGATTACTATCGAAACATACGTAATTTACAAAATGAAATATATTCTTGTAAAAAGTTTTATTGTTAATAATTATATATATATATATATATATATATATATTCAATCACTTTCTGCTACGGTCCGTTTCTTGATGTATATAATACATTTAACATTTAATATTTATAAATAAATTTACTTCAAGATATACCTTCTTTTTCCTTATTAGGAACATGTTTTGGGTACCATCTTGTACCCATCCTCAGCCTTCCGGTTTTTGTGTCTGGTGAAGTATATATGTGTTGTTGGTTGACTACTATTATTGTGGCTTCCTGTTGGCTTCTGTTACTTCAAATTGGTTTTATTGTGTGTGATTGTACAAAACGTTATTTTGAACACCTAAATGCATACAAAAAACCAGAAATATATAAATCCAATTTAGCCACACATGCAATACACAGGACATGAATTTCAAGACATAACCAATGTAACACTAATAAAACATATACCACACAAAGGCACCATAATGAACATTTGGGAAAATTTACAAATATACAAACATAAAACACAAAACAAACTAATACCTGAACAAATACAAATCAATACAAAACACGACTCAATATTCAAAGCACTCAACATCGAAAATACACAAAAAACTAACACATACACCACAATCACACACAATAAAACCAATCTGAAGTACCAGAAGCCAACAGGAATCCACAATAATAATAGTCAACCAACAACACATACGTGGGACGTCCAGAAAGTAAGAATACAAGGGCTGTGTAGGACATAGGGAAATTTTTTTTCAAAGTTGGCACCCGTGACGTGTAGACGGGTTCTTAACGGTCAAAATGAGACATCGAGCGCCTCAGTCCGTTACGAAATGTCGTCGCAGCAGCTTAACACGTCAACCAGTTCGTCCCCCGTTTGCTCCACGTGCCGCAGGTGTGAGATTTGCTCAGTCATTCGTTTCCTCACGTGAATCCTTTCTCGACTCAATTGTGACTGGGGACGAAACGTGGGTGTGTCACTATACTCCTGAGTCAAAAAGACAGTCTCTGCAGTGGCGCCATACCCATTCGCCAACATCCAAAAAATTCAAAGTTCTGTCTTCACAGAGGAAAATCATGGCATCCGTCTTTTGGGACCGGAACGGGATCTTGTTGGTCGATTTCATGCCCAAAGGGACCACCATCAATGCTGCTGCATATTGTGAGACCCTAAAGAAGTTGAAACAAAAAATCAAAGACAAAAGGAGGGGAATGCTGACTCGTGGTGTGTCACTCCTTCATGACAACGCCAGACCCCATACCGCCCGGCTCACTCAGGACCAGCTCGTGTCGTTTGGATGGGACATTGTGACTCACCCACCCTACTCCCCGGACCTGGCACCCTCGGATTACCATCTTTTCACCAAATTGAAGGAGTTCTTGGGTGGACAGCATTTTCGGACGATGAGGAGGTCATGGAGACTGTGAAAAAGTGGCTTAAGGAGGTGGAGCGGAAGGTATACGACAAGGGTATACAAAAGCTGGTGCCCAGGCTTCAAAAGTGCATTGACCTCAACGGCGATTATGTGGAGAAATAATAACATATTTTGGCACATACCCTGTAAATTTCATTAAAATATATTGATTTTTCGATTTTTAACAAGTGTTGAATTCTTACTTTCTGGACGTCCCTCGTATGTACTTCACCAGACACAAAAACCGGAAAGCTGAGGATGGGTACAAGATGGTACCCGAGACATGTTCCTAATAAGGAAAAAAAAGGTATATCTTGAAGTAAATTTATTTATAAATATTAAATGTACTATATATATATATATATATATTGTAATGGTACATATCTTCACCTAACCATAATGATGAAGACATGACCAGATAATTTATTTAGTCATTGACACTAGAGTAAAAAGGGATGAATTATAATAGAAGAATGGGTGAATCAGAATAATAAAACGATCAGACATATCAAGGTAGTCAGAACAGTAACTTATATTAATTCTTAGTAGTAACAAACAAACAAGTCAAAATGGTAAATACTGAAACAAGACGATTTAACCCGAATAGCCCAATAGATGGTAAGTGAGAGAGTAGAACTAGCCCCAAAGGACCAAGAACAATCTGATGATGACAACTACAAATAGAATAGAAATAGCCATCGCACCAACACAAGTGTAAATAAGAAGAATAGTGACTAAAAGACAATTAACCTATAAGTATAGTGAAATAATCAGCCACAACACTAAGGAAGTGACGAATAATGTACGACAAAAGAAAATGAACTAAGAAAGAACACCAAACTTGTATTAAACCAAAGAAAATTGTATATCATATTAATAATTGTAAGGACAGACAAACTAAAGATACTAATTATTAAGTACTTAAAAATATAGAAGGGCACAGTAAGCCCCAAGCAGATAGAGTAAACTATGACAAATCACATTAGCACAATACTAACATATTTGTGATACAATAAACCAACATGAACCTGTTAATATTATAATTAAACCTTGTAAAGTGAGAGGTAGAGAGTTAGAGAAATAGTGAACATAGTAGTAGTTTAAGAGAATTTAAAGTTAGGTAATACCCACTAGTAACACTTAAATTAAACATATAAAGTGCAAAGTGATAGTGTGAAAACCCCAAATTAAATAGAACCCTATTGATAGGGATTGACACCAAATGATCAGTGTTAAAACCATTAGTAAAGAGTTAAGAGTGATCGAAGACCATCAGTGAGTGGTAAAATAATAAGTGAAGGCTGATAATGGCTAGTCACAGAAAGGACTGTGACACTTAATAGCAATTATCCAGTGAACACAAGAGTATTAATAACAAGATGAAACAAAGTGTAACAGACTAGATAATAAGTAGATTTTAGATAATAGTAGTACTTACTACTTGCCACATTTTAGTTTGCAAGTCTTAATATTAGGGAATAAGTTGTTAATTAGTATTGTTAATCATGTATTCAAGAACGAATGACTATCAGTGTGTTAATACACCAAGATATAGGAGTTTATTCACAGAAATAAGAATCCAATATCATTAATTTAAAATGATACATTAGAGAATATTTTTCATGACAAACTGATAATAATAAAAACAAGATATTAACATTAGATAATAAACAGTTGTTGAAAAGTCAGTTATGGCTTAATGTCATTTAGAGTTAGTCATAACAATATACCATTGTATTAATAATTAATCCATGTTTATGTCTTTATTTTTTATGTCAAGTAATAATTATAATTTGTCAAAGAGTATGAAGAGTATGAGTGAATAATATGTCTCAAATAATTATGTTTAAATGGATAAGAATTGTGTTTTAATGACTAAGGTTTATGTTCCAATAATGATGTTTAAATGATAAGAATTATGGGTATGAGAATAGTTAAAACCATTAGCTGTTATGCCATATATTATAAGAAATAAGATTTAAAAAAAACCAACAGACACCAGTAAACAAGAAACAAACCATACATTCCAATACAATGACACCAAAAATGAATTATCACAGTAGAGAAGTTAATATAGGGAAACAATAAAATTACACGCAATTACAAGAACCGACTTAAACATTGAATAAATTAACAAAATCTTGTATTCAAACAATCATAACCCATTACAAGGAAAATAGTCAATTGCTGTTTAAGCCTATACAAATTCCCAACTGTCAACTACCAAAAAACTTCAATTTACAGAATTAAACACTGACATTAGGAAGACTAAACCACATAAACTATGAAATACAAATAGACAATCATTATAAGACAGAAATATTATGATAATAATGTAAACTGAGAAAAGAGTATAATTAAATAAGATTCACAAAACTGTCTAAATGTTGATACCTAAGTGAACACTTTAATATTGGATGTCAAATTAATCCTTGAGCAAAAATATGAACAGTGGTGATAATGTTTACTACTAAAAAGGGAGTACTGAAGATTAATTACATTTAGAAGATCTGTAACCAGTTTGAATACAAATTCAAATAATAATTAACCAATTTCAGCCAATCAAAAAACTTTGAGTAACCATGACAACAACCGAATATTGACAAAATTCAGTTAGGAACAATGACTTTATGTAGTGACGCCAAACTGAAGAGACGCCACGCGATGAAGGGCCCAAATTTTCATTAGAAAAAACGTATTAGTGCCCATAATTTGGAGAAGGAATAGCGGTACAGCAGATGAGAGGCCTTTACAACCAATATCTACCAAGGACCAGCCGAAATTAATCCAGATGACCGGAGAATACTAGTAATCCAATCTGAAGAAGATGACAACCCAATTTTGAGCCCAAGATCAGAAGTAGGAAGAATCTACATTGACACATTACTTCATATGGACGAATGACTATTCCCATCATAACTACTAACGTTGAGTATTGCTGAAGTTATTTGATTATTATTATAAAACAAATTCTCTTTCCAAAATTTTTAACTATAAAATAAAACTCTCACTATAACTGAATATTTTCAAGGATTAATAAACCAAAGAAATAACTTTATAAACATTGAATGAACACATGATAACCTATGTTACACAAAGACACTGTCACACTTCAACACCACAATATTCAATTTATAACAAAGCTTGTATAATTTTAATGATCACAAACTTTTAATTATATGTTCTAATTTTGTTATCTTGTTATGTAAACCTCTGTTTCGTACTTAAAAGAACCCATTTGGCAGATTTATTTTGTAAAATAATAACCAACATCTCAATTGTAAACATTGCACTGCCAACCCAGCGCTACGCTGAGCGAGAGATTATATTGCCGAGGCTAAAACTTTTATTATAACAGTCATTATTTTCATGAAGCTTTAACTATAATTAGCAAGCAAAAGTATAATAAAAAAGTGCATACTGATAACAAACTGTCCAGTATTTATTTGTAGAATATATTATGTATGTTTTGTTTGCTAGCAGTGGATCGACATAACCAACATTAATTCAAGTTGGCAACACGTGTTCCCCCACTCACACGAGAATCAGTCACAAACCAGACGGCGAACTATTTGAATTTTTGGATAACAAAAATCAACATACTACACAAACAATAAATATTATTATATACACACGCAACACGTTTTGATATTTTTATTACAAAGTGACGCATCCAACGCGTGGCAAAACAACACGACTGGTAAATAACACATCAGCCAAACATCAAGTCCACGTTTTATTACAATATATGTATATATATATATATATATTAAATATAATATTACTAGTAGTGTAGTAATTACAATTATATTTTAAATTATACACAAGCAACACGACACAAATATGTGTGTGTGTGTGTGTGTGTCTGTGTGTACACACGTTGTGTATATGAATATAGGAATACATTAAGAGTAAAATTTTGGATAAAGAAGTCGACAACAGTCTTTTGTTATTTAGTCAGACGTTACATTAGCAGAAACACAAGGCAACCCTTTCGTACGTGTCTGGTAGAGTATTAATTAAATTAATGTAATGTAAACTGCACATGTGTGTACTGTGGTGAAGTAATGAACGAGTAGTTTGTCATCATTTAGGCGTACGGTGGTGTTCATCTGCTTTTCCAATGTTTTTAACACAAATGAAGTAGGAACATACAGTTTTACATTTGCGGGAATAATCGTATGCGTAAATGAGGACTTGTTAGCCTTAGCAGTTGTCACTGCACTAAACATCACTATGATAAATAAAGTAGCATGTTATCTTAACATTTTAAGTAGTATTTTTAAACTAAATAATTTATGAGTTTACTTTCATTACAGTATGTATTATTTACTAACATACAGTATCTAATGTAAGATAAAGTTCGTAAATTTTATGTTAAAAAAGCGTCACATTTCTATATGGACTACAAAACAAATAGTTGCTACAAATAGTTGTGATGCATTGTGTGTGTTTGTGTGTATAAAGTCTTTTTGGACTTGACAATGCTGGGGACATTGACAGGCCTTGTTCAAGACGAAGCAACAGCAGGCACCAGTTCAGCAACTAAGTACGACAGAGTTGGAGTGATAAAGACTGATAACACTAAAAACGTGATGTATAGCCTATATATAAACATGATAAGAATAACAGAATTTAGCTAGATGAAGGAGGTTAAACTTACACTTAACTTTTAATAAAACCCGTGATGTGTTCTTCTCAAGAATCTCTTTTGTAGTTACTTGGCTGAACTTGTGTAAAATTCCATGTTGTCGGGACAACAATAACTGCTTTAGTCGCGGTTAATTCGGTTGGAGAGATGTTTCTCGGTAAAGTAAACAGTTCCGCAGAGACTACATCCGAATCTAAAGTTTCAAAGTTTTGGAAGCCATGTGCCCTTGCGTAACATTTCTGTGGTGTCTACCATCATAACACTGTTCTTCCAGGTGTTGGTAACGATGTTACTGGTATCGTCAACTTGTCTTGAGTCGTATGGCTTTCAGTTGCTAGATTCGTCCTTCAATGGTTTCGGTTGCGACTCGCTGTCACGTTCGACATGGCACTTATTCCGATCAGTGATAATGTTCTTCAAACAATTTCGCAGATTATTTCCATCATTCTTGCCTTTAATGTTCGAATTGTTTTTCTACCTGTCAACGACTGACTGCCTTATTAAAAAAAACATTTAAATTTCAATGATATTTTATCTTTCTTGGTTTGTTTTTATTCAACTGTGCCGTGATATTATTATAGGTGAAATGTCGACGTTTCGATCGGCGACCACAGTGCTGTGTTATTTAGTTAGATAGGTTTTAATAATGTTTTAGTAAATTCTAAAACTAATATGAAATGTATATAAACTTTAGACAAACCGTCTTACAATAAAGTAAGCTTGTTGTCTTTCGGGTTGACGTATGTCATATTTGAGCAGATCGTTTTAATGGTTTCTATAGCAATTCGCAAATTATTCGGCAATTGAGCATTTAATAGTGTCTTCCTTTAGATTTAGATCTAATATACACGCTGTGGTTTTATATTTATTTCTGTGGCTTTCCCTTTCTTACAAGAAATCACAATAAAATTTTCAATGTCGAGACCTAGCTGAAACTTCTGAAATCCAAAAACATTAGTAATTTCACCATTTTATCAGAATCTCAAAGATTGTTTTAATGACAAAATTTATAGAAGATAATATATATACAAGAACTGCCTGCTTAAGCGTGGATATGCGTAAATGATGATTCGAATGTTGATTCGAGATATTAATGAAAGTAAGCAGTGTTTTGTGATTGGTTGAATTTATAAGCTCGCTCATAATAATGGCTTCATCGTGCATACAGGAAACATGACATAAACGTTTTATTAAATGTAATCGTAATTCTGATACAACACATAAATAGTTTTCTGACTTCTGAGATGTGGCCTTTGTTGTCCTCTCATTATACTATCAATTCTTTTTTTCTCTATTTAGACTTATTCATCATCGTTCATTTGTCTCTCCTCTTTATGTACTTTACAACTTTTCTCTATTCTGTTTTTGTATCCAATTTTGTACCCCCCCCCGTTAGCAGATTAAATAAACAACAAAAGAGAAGTGGGTTTGAAATCGTGTTGAAATAATGAATGATAGCAAATAAAGTTTGAGTTACTGGGAATGGATATACTCGTATGCAAAGATTAAAAAAGAAACAGACAGGATTAAAAAAGAAAGAGCTGTGGATCTTGCCTTGCTAAATAGAGATTATGAGTACTATGTAAAGACGATCCGGAAGCGTTGGAGGCTTCCCACTTCCATCACATAGTTATACATGCAGTAAAACATGCAACTAACAAAAGTATGTATATTACAGACCAGGATTCACTATTTCAATGAGAAAACTTATTTAAAGATTGATATAAACAGGTGTTGTAAGAAAACTGATTTAAATGAAAAATAACAGAGATACAATATCATGCCTTAGATCAACATCATGTTTAAACTGCAGAATCATCATCATCATGAGCGGCGCAACAACCCATTACTGAATCAAGGCTTCCTTTAACAGCCTCCGCCAGTTGTCCCGGTAAAGTGCAGCTGCTCTCCAGTTCCGGGTCCCAAGGATGTGGCGCGCATCATAGCTCACACCGTCTTCCCAACGTAGTTTGGGTCTACCAACTCTCCTGGTGCCATAGATCTGTTCTGTGAGTGCCTTTCTTGGTATTTCATTCTCACCCATTCTGATCACGTGTTCAGCCCACCTGAGTCTACCAAGCTTTATAATTTTCACAATATCTGTTTCATTCAGAAGTGTGTTCAGTTCTTAGTTAGTTC
The DNA here is from genome assembly GCA_034769895.1 of Magicicada septendecula. NCBI lineage: Eukaryota > Metazoa > Arthropoda > Insecta > Hemiptera > Cicadidae > Magicicada > Magicicada septendecula. The sequence goes on along the minus strand of CM068367.1, from coordinate 547,154,030 downwards.
TTTTCCTCCATTCACCTCCCACAACACATGTTGGACCAAATATACTACGGAGGATTTTGCGTTCATGAACCAGCAGGCTTGACTCAGACTTTCTAGAAATGGTCCAGGTCTCAGAACCATAGGTGAGAACTGGGCGGATCAGTGTTTTATACAAAAGCAGCTTGATGATCCTGGCAATTATTCTGCTTTGGAACAGGGGTCTGAGACCAAAGAAGCACCTATTACCTGAGGTGACTCTTCGCTTTATTTCCTCTGTTGTTTCCCCATCAGCGTTAACTTGGCATCCTAAATAAACAAAGTTGTTGATTTTTTGAAGGAATAGATGCCAATTTGGATGTGCTCTCCTTCTCTAGTCTCCTGTCCCGTGGCCATGTATTTTGTCTTGCTCTCATTTATTATGAGACCCAGTCTCCTTGCGGGACCTTCAAGAGCAAGAAAGGCTTCAGTGACTGCTCGAAGGGACCTCCCGATTATATATAGGTCATCAGCGTATCCTAGGACCTGCACCAACCTGTTGAATACAGTCCCAGAGGAATCCATTCCAGCATCTCTCATAGCTTTTTCTAAGGCAAGATTGAAGAGGAGGCAAGACAGAGCATCGCCCTGGAGGATTCCCTTTCCATAGTCAAACTCTTCTGATAAGTCATTCTGAATCCTCACCATGCCCTTCACTGTCAGCATTGTCATCCTACACAATCTTATTAATTTCCTTGTTATGCCCAGTTCTTCAAGAGCAGTGTAAAGTTCTTTTCTGTCAATGCTGTCGTATGCATTTCTGAAATCTGTGAAGAGGTGTTGGGTTTGTAGCTTATGTTCCCCACCTTTCTCTATAATTTGTCGGAGTGTGAAAACCTGGTCTGTTGTCGATTTTCCTCTTCTAAATCCGCACTGATATCGACCAATCACCCGATCAGCATGTGGAAGCAGTTTTTGGTACAATATATGGGACACTATTTTATAAGCCACAGGGAGAAGAGAAATGCCTCTGTAATTATTACAGTCTAGTTGATCTCCTTTTTTATAAACGGAACATATAACTGCCTTCTGCCAGGCTGTTGGCAGTTTCTCTTCTATCCATATATCAATAACAAGGTGATGAAGGGTTTTAACCAGCTCTGGGCCACCATTTTTGAAAAGCTCCGCAGGAAGATCATCAGAACCGGGAGCTTTGTTGTTTTTAAGGGTTTCTATTGCAGCTATCACATCATCTTCATCCGGAGGCTCGATGTGTTCATGTTCCTCTAGCACAGGTGGTACATAGTTGTCCTCCTCGTCATTCTTAGAAAGAAGAGGCTTTAAAGTGCTTGCGCCACCTTTCGAGGATTTTCCCCTTTTCTGTAAGTAGGGTGCCGTCAGTGTCACGACAAGCTGTTGTCCTGGGCTTAAAGGGTTTCCTACCTTGATTTACCTTATTGTAGAATTTTCTGATTTTATTTTAAACTGCAGAATAAGAATCATAAAACAAAAGGCAATCAAAGATCTCACACGCCTCGTATTTTTATTACCACGCGTTTATTATTGTTCAGTGAAAATGTCATTCGTAGAAGAAAATACAATGAAAAAAGACATTACTACAACGTTTATTACTGTTACGGATTTTAGTAAGCTCAAGCAAACAGACAATATGTAAAATGACCACCAGAAAGTAATGAAAAACACACTGAACAAAACTGAAGTTAAATTTTAACAATCTTAATTTCATTAATTAGTTGTCACACACGGGAAGCAAATACTTTAATTACAACCTAACCTCGTGGCATGAAAATTAGCAAACTCTCAACTTTTATAATTGTAACTTAAACCACAGAACGATCGAAACGTTATTTACAATTTGCGTAGCATCACAAAACAAAGTTTTCTCTTAAATTTACACGCTGCCAGGAAATAATTTGTTCACGTTTGCTAGACTCGCATAGTTCTTACAAACGTACAAAAGCTGTTACTTTTAGTTACTTATCTGGTACCTACCTTTATCACTGTGACACGCTGATGTGCAGCAGAGTATGTAAAAGTTTGCAGTAGGAAAACTTTGAAGTTGTGTCTAAAAGCCATATAATTTATTTTAAAACCAACGATGTGACGCGAAGTTGAGTAAGTTTAAATTTTTGTGTTCGATTCTCATACAGGTATATTTTCTAATACAGGTTCTATTTTGTTATGTACTGAATTCCATTGGCATATAGTTGTGGGCCTATACATATTATTTTCAAATAAACGTTTCAAAACTGTATTATATTGTTAAATAAATAATAGTTAATAGTTACTACAATTTTCCGAGTTGTTAAGCTGTGGTCTTATTTTTTTCATATAGGCCTATATAACAAGAGGTTTGGTCTGTACCGATTGACGGACATCATAAGTGGCGAGAGAAAACAGATCACAACATCCGCAACGAATATGAACAGTCGTGCAGGAACACAGATCACAACATCCGCAACGAATATGAACAGTCGCGCAGGAACACAGATCACAACATCCGCAACGAATATGAACAGTCATGCAGGAACACAGATCACAACATCCGCAACGAATATGAACAGTCGCGCAGGAACACAGATCACAACATCCGCAACGAATATGAACAGGCGCGCAGGAACACAGATCACAACATCCACAACGAGTATAAACAAAGACTGTTCTGTTCTGTTAAGGCACTTATATTTATACAATTTTTTCAAGAAGAAGTTGGTTAGTAATTTTTTTTGGCCAATCATATATCAATCATTTTTTGGGTGGCTGACATATTTCACCATGTTTTAATGCTGGTATCCGGTATTTATTCAGCGCTAAAAACTCCTGTTTCTTAGCCAATTCGCTCCCAACCCGCCCATGGACTGGGACTTCGACGAGCAAGTCGAGGTGTACATTGAAGACTTTCTGCCTCTTCCAATCACTGCGTAGCACGAACCCATCTCCTTGGAAGAGGTGTCAGATCGGCTCCCTGAACTTCAGCCAAGATAAGCTCTAGGCCGGATGGTGTTTCCAACACCGTTCTACGTCTTCTTCCGGAGCCTGGAATCCAGTTCTTGGTTGATTTGTTCAAGGCGTGTCTTAGACTGGCCTACTTTCCAGCGAAAGGCGACGGCCATAGTGATTCCGAAGCAGGGAAAGGACGTTTCCCGCGTCGACAATCTCCGGCTCATCAGTCTTCTATCCTCTACGTCAAAGGTGTTCGCGCATCTCATACAACGTCGTGTACAGGGCCATTTAATAAACTATGACGTCCTGGTCATCCAACAGTTCGGCTTCCGTGTTGGGCATTCCACCACTCATGAGCTGATGAGAATGGTGGAGTACATCACGGACGCAAGGCGTCAGAAGGAACAGATCTTTAGTGGCTTCTTAGATGTAGAGAAAGATTGACAGCGTAATGGCACGATGGGCTTTTATTTAAAATCCGCGAAGTCCAGCTCCCAGACTGCAACTTTTTTTTATTATTCCCAGACTACGTATTATTATTTAAATACTGCATGTATTATATGTCATATTTATATAAATATATTATTTGCTTCTATATTAAATTATTAGTTATTACGTCAGGCATGACAAAGGGCCTATCTGCCGATTTTGGGTTAGTGTCCATGTAAGTTTTTGATTCCTTTTGCTATGTCTTCCTAAAAGGTTCTAGAACAAAGTTAAGGAAAAATTTTGGCCCGCTCTCACCCCTAAAGGGTTGAAAACTACCCTTGAAACTATGAAACCACGCAAGTATACATTTAAAGCCCTGAAATTAGGTACTTATAGGTTTTTGGGGGTGCTGATTAGGATTCTAAAGTCTAAAATTATATTAGACGCAAAGGGTAGTTTTAAAGGGTTTAAGAGGCTATAATCAGGGGTGTAATTACTAAAATTCGCGAGAATGCTGGTCAAAGCCTCGAAAGAAACCCTATAGGTTTTTAGGGATGCTGTTTACGATTTTGACGTCAAGAAATACATCTGACGCAAGGGTTAGACTTGAAAGGGTTGAAAACCACTCCTGAAGGGTTGAAAACATGAAACAAACCGAGGATGGATTTTGAAGTCCTGAAATTGAGTACCTACAGGTTTTGGGGGGTGCTGCTTACGATTTTGACGTCAAGGGATACATCCGACGCGAGGGTTGGACTTGAAAGGGTTGAAAACCATCCTTAAAGCGTTGAAAAGATGAAACAACGCGAGTCTGTAATTTAAAGTCCTGAAATTGGGTACCTACAGATTTTTGGAGGTGCTTATTACGATTCTGACGTCAAGGAATACATCCGACGCAAGGGTTAGACTTGAAAGGGTTGAAAACCACCCCTAAAGGGTTGAAAACATGAAACAACGCGAGGACGTACTTTGAAGTCCTGAAATTGGGTACCTACAGGTTTTTGCGGGATGTTTAACCTACAATTACTTAAATATCACAACATTAATAATATTTAAAAAAATATTACAACCCTTGCACAATAACAAACAACTCCGACGCTCAGCTGATGCTCCAAAAAACACGTGTCAGCTGTAAGCAGGGAGCATCAGGCCTCTTTTGGTCTCCGCTAGAGGCTCCGTATTTTTAGTGGTCATAATTCAAAATTTAGTCGAAAAAAATATATATTCATCCATATTTATAAAATTTAATCAAAGAAAAGTTGAACCATAAACATTATAGACCATAAACATTTTATTAAACTATATATTCGAATGGTATAACGAACCAGCAGTACAGACAGTGACAAATTGCAACAGATATTGTTTTGTTTAAAATAGACGTTAAAAAATATTAATAATACTTAAATCTATTGTTAATTTGAAAAAAAAAAATTAGTTTAGTATAAATTAATAGGCTCTCAGGACCGCACCCTAACATATAACTTACGACAACAAAATCTAACTGTTGGAGCGTGTTTACATTTTTAGTTATAACGCGGTCAATTTTTAAGAAACAAATTTCAAATAAAATGTATTTTGTAGGAAATTTAAAAGAGCTACAACTATTGTCATATGCAGTACAGTCAAATATCCTACTGTACACTAGATATTTTGCTTAGAGGTCAAAAATGTTTTACACGATGTCGGCAAAATACACCGACAAAATAGTTAAATTGCTGTAACTCATCGAGTTTTAGTCATAAAGAAATGAAATAAAATTTAAAAGTTTTGTTTTTTATAATCTTTATTTCTTATTCGCGACAATTTTTCGATAAAACGCATTGTTACTGAGATATTTAATAAAAAAGCCGAATTTTGGCGAAAATCCAAAAACTTGAATTTTATGAAAACGTTACGTGTTACTACAGCAATACATATATGGTTCAAAAAATTGAGGACATTGCTAGTATAATAGACAATCGAAAACTTCAGTATCTCGGCTTAATTTGACAAAATGACGGACGTCCCTTTTTAAATTTCTTGGGAAAAATTTACAGAAATTATGATATTTCCCTACATAACTTCGTAATGTTTTAGGGTACACAAATGATTAACCCACAATTTTTAGAAAATTAGCAGAGATTTCATTTCATACTAATTTGGTTACGATCAACCCATTTCTTGCCGAGTTATATTAGTTTTAAGCACGTAATTTGATCGAAAACCGGTGAATCGCCATTTTGTTTTGGCTGTTTCTCAAGAACAATTTAACATAAGAAAACCAAAAATATGGAAAATGTTCGCTTGTTAATAAACTTTAAGTTTGATTTATACAAATGTTTTGCAAAATGGCGTCGTTTTTTTAGTTATTTGCAGATTAATTTAAAAAAACGCGTTTTTTTGCAAAATTTTGAACCCTTGTAACTCGCAAACAATGCATTTTTTCTGAAAAATGTGTACCTTCTTTTTGCTTAGAATTTAATTGTCAATCAGTTCCCGGGGTTAATTAAATTTTGTTTTTAACCCCCGAAAAAAGGGTGAAAACAACCCCTAAATTTAAGAGCTGGCCAAAAAATGTCATTAACTTTATTTTATAACTTTTTATGAAGACTTTTCAAAAAAAAAATCAGAAGGCTCCATGGACACTAACTCAAAATCGGCAGAAAATTCCTCACGTAATAGACTATCATGATCTGCAGGCGTGCGATATGGAGTTGTATAAAATTTGTTTATAAACTTTACGAACTAAACAAACTTAGCAATATCTGTGGAACAATTTACAGATACGTTAAAAAATATACGACCAGGAAGAAAACAAGGATAAGGTTTTTTAATACTGTAGCTTTACCAATTTTGATGTATGGCGATGAAGCCAGAGTTATGACAGAAAGAGACAAAGCAAAGATTCAGCCAGCGGAGATGACGTTTTTGAAGAGTACTCTGGGCTGTACCATTCACGATAGAAAGAAGAATGTGAATATAAGGATGGACTGGGGTCGACCGACTGTTGGAACACCTAAGGAGCAACAATAGAAGATAGGAATGGAAAAGACAGGTGGGGAAGAGAGATATAGGATGGCCGAGAGCGAAGTGTTTCCCGGAACAGGTTCAGGGTGAGCGTAACCCTTGAGATAGATGATGATGATGATGATGATGAACTTTAAGAATAAATGTTAATAATATAATGTATTACATACCACAATAATTGGAATATGTAATAATTAATTTCTTCGGTATTTTACTCTATTTACTTACGTTTAATAATGTAACTGAATTAATCCCGGCTATATGTTCGTACGTTAGGTCTTTGATGAGAAATATTGAATCTGTAAAATGTGCGTAACAAAAAATACGAAAGAAATTAAATTTTATTGTGATAAACTGCAAGGATCTTAATACACGCATGTTTAAATCTTACTTTAACGTTATGACAAGAAGCGTTATTTGATAGGCAACTCATTTACTTTAAGGTAACATTTTCTGTATAACCAAATATTATTTTATACATTGGTAATTACATTAAAATTGTTTAAAGAATAAATAGAGTAAAATAAAGTAAAGTGAAGTTATCTGAATTGGATTTTATAGAATTTAGAACTGTTTAATTACTTTACAAGCACGTACTTTTTTAAAGATTGATGCACGTCTGTTTTGTATTTCACTGTGTTGGTTACAAAAACTATTTTGCTGCGTACTACAACTATCATAACCACAGATAAACATCACAGACACTTAATTGTGTACTCTCCTATTGAGATGAAAAGAAACAAACAATTTTTCATAGTCATTTGATTTGATAAGGAATGCTCACAGTGAAAAAATATGAGTACTCTTTTGTAAGAAATTTACAAATAACGAATACGCCACGTGTACTATACTGTCTGGAACAAAATATACTTCCAATATACAAGAACAGGGTACAGGAGAACGAAAAGAGTTGACAAGCTAATTTCCCTTGCTACTAGATTAAAGGAAACAATCCTTTAGCCTTTGTAGCTGTGAGAGGTATACACAACAGAGATTGCACACACTTAATGATGTACTTTTTGCAAATCGAGTATTGCTGTATGTATTGATATATTGATTTAAGATGTTGTTCTAGCCTTATTATTTCAAGTATAACATAAATTATTGTAAATATTTCAAAGATAACATTTATTGTGAATATGTATAATAAAAAGATTTGTAAATACATTAGAAAATGTTACCTTGTTTTTTAAATTGCCAAACCAAAAAATTACGTATAAACATACACAATTTATGAAAACACATAAATCTTATGAAATATTTATTTTAAATTGCTATCTATATTACAGGAGTCATCGTCCTATATATGTAACTATCAACACTTTGATCGTAAAATTTTGGTCATAGCCTGAATTCTTATGCAGCAACAAAACTACTCGTCCGGAAGTTATATTAATTTCTCTTCCCGAACTTATAAACTTACTGGCTTGTCACGTCTTTCTCCTCAACCTGTATGAATCTAGGCTTATTTTATTCCTGTTACTGTATTGCTAGAATTATCATATGTTAAATGGTACGTGTTTTAAACAGTAGATTATATAAATGAACGCCAAGTCTACAACTTTTTGTTAACAGGTACAATAAACAAAAATAATAGTTAAACAAGGGCAACAATTTTTCAAGTTTAAGATTATCCAGCTGGCTAACACTGTTGTAATAAATAATGCAAATCACCGATTAGAGATGTCTGTATATAATAATTACATCAATTACTACTTTACATAAAATCTACTGCCCGTTAACGTACACTGAATCAGAAGTCACAAATTTGGCCGCTTGCGGAACAGCGCTTTACGCTAAGCAAGGTTGCGAGACTGTTCTGGGCCGTTGTTCTCAAAGTCTGAAAAATGATATAAACATTGGCTAGATCTGAAGAAAACTGTTTTTTTAATGGCAATATTGTTTCTGTTTAGATTTTATTTTATAATAATTATTTAGTTTGTAAGGTCCTAAAGTTCTTTTTGTTACCACATGCTTAACTGACCTTTTCCAAAACGGAGATAACAATCATAGTCAATATGGATTAGAACTCTGTTCTGCTCTTAATTCGCATGTCTCCCTTTTCTTGTGTGCCGTATTTGAGATTACCTTTTGAGGTTGTACGGCATGGCTGTATTTATGGTATTCTGTTTCTCCCCTTGATTACGCATTCCGGCAATGCTAACACACACACACATATGTTGCAACGTTACAAGTATTATACACAAATATATTACCATGTACTCAGCGCAACTATAAAGTGTGTTACACCGGCCAGGTCGCAGGATTTTTTTTCTCGTTGCGTCAAGTATATGTAGTTGCACAATAATTAAATAATTTTCAAAGAGGAGTGAGATGTTGTTGACATGAAATAATTATTTTAAACCGTTTCAAAATAATCATTCTATGATTTATTAATTAATACAAAAATTTTCCAATATTAAAAATTTAAATATTAGATAAATCAAATATTCTCTTTTATAAGCTTCACAAATACAATGTAATCTGCTATGCTATTCATAACATATAAAAAAAGTAAACAACCATATAATCTTACTAGCTAAACAGACATGTTAAACAAGTTATCTAAATCTATTTATTTTCAGTGTGTCTGACTGTAACTCAAATTTTAAATAAAAATAGCAACTCATTTACAAAAAAAATAATATTAAAACTCAAGAATAAAATTAATTGTTGCTATAAACAAAAAAAAAATAATATAACAATGACTTCCAATCACATTTTTGCAATAACTTGATATCACCACACTCGTTAAAAATTCCTTAATGTAATGGTGTCTTTATAATTGGGGTAAATCTTTGTTCACAGGTTAAAAACGTATTAATTAATTTATTTTAATCCGGTTAAAACCCGATTAATGACAAACCAACAATCCGTACGTGTATTCTCTTCTTGTCGTTCAATGCAGGTCAGAACTGGCATACACACACATAGACACTAACGCTACTGAAGTAGGTGTCACTTTCGACAGGCCACAGCCTGTACTCTCCCGCACAAAATTGTTTAAAACTGTTCGTCGTATTTTTTTTACACAAATTATTTACAAAACATACCGCCCTGGGAAAATATGCAAATATATGTATTGTTGCATATAATATTTCATTCTGACTCCTACAGACAGGTATTATGAGCGTACACTGTAGGAATAGTCCAAAGGCCGAATCCGTATTAAAACGCAAGACAGTGGCTTGCCGAAAGCTACCGTATTACAACATAGTTCTTCAAATGAGGTACAGACAAACATAATTAATTTTGTCCTTTGTAAACTCCATAGCAAAGTGAAACACAGATGAGACCGGTATTGTTATGTCCGAGAGCAAATGGCGCAGGAAATTGTACCGTCAGCTGTTTTCAATTTTTTGAATAATGCTACACCTCAGCCAGATGTAAAAGTAACCCCACCACGCACACGCGCGTGCACATACATAAAAGAAACAGATTCACATGGTTAGGTTTAATTACGTGTTCTAATATCATCATTATAAGTCGAAATATTCTTGTACCCTTTTCGAAACTTTATTTTCCAAATTTTTAAATCTTTATTTTTTTCTTCGCGATATGTAATTAAACTGTGTATTCTAAAAACTCTAAAAACATTTTAAGAATATTAAATATAACATTGAAAATAAAATAATTAAAACTAGAAATCAGGAAACACAAGAAATTAAGTTGCGATTTCAGTCAGTTTTTATGGGGCCGGTATCGAATATATGGTTAGAGTCAACGGTCGTGTGTCAAGCGCAATACAGAGGTTATAGGGAAGGGTAGGGAAGGATGCCTCGAACGTGCAATGTGTTTCAGCCAGCATTGTAGATTGACTAGTAAGCTCCCTGAGCTGCAGTACTCACTCAGACTTCTACAATTTTTACAAAGTAATGACTTCTATTTTTAGCTCTTGGAACCTCTAAACATAATAATTTCCCAAAACATGACCCCTGCCGCCCAAATTTTGAGAGGCCAATCTAAAAAACAATAGTTGTATGTTCTGTAGGTTGTATGTATGGATACGCATGCCATGTTTTGCCAAAATTGGTTAACGTATTCAAATCTTATCATGAGACATACCCCAAACAGACAGACAGAAAATGCCAAACGGTTCGAGTGAGGGATAAAACTGAGAATTCTTTTCGCTCGTTCAATAAAGCAAGCAAAAAAATTAAAATAATACTCAGTGTTTGTATTTGTGTCGAAATTATATTATGATGCTTATTGGTGCACCTCCACCACTCAAAACACAAAAAAATTAAAATTACCTACTTTCCTAGCTTATCTGGTAATTTCTATTTACTTGTAAAATATACAGCAACAACTACCATTAAGTAAACACTGTTTTTGAAGACAATATTATCACAATTTTGATCTCAAAGTCATTCGCACTTGTTTTGAGCAGACAGTTTGATCAATTAATGAAAATTATTCCTGCCACTCACGTGAATAATTATCGATATCGTTTTGGGGAACGGACATGTTGTTTAGGGAACGGACACATTGGGATTATCGGATGGTCTGGATAGAAGCTTTGCAGGTCCAGCGCAATCCACTGTCTAAGACAGCCTGGAGCTTTCGCTTATGGTTTTTAGCCAAATATGCCTACACAGGGATCCCGTATATAAACTTCGGAGCCTCATTCTTCTTGACGATGAGTTTGCCTAGGCGGCGGGTCATTGATTTACTTCAGCTCAGAGGTAAGAGTAGGCAATGAGAGGCAATGAGTAGGCTCAGAAAAAGGTAGAAGATGGACAATTTTTCGGACTAATTGCTTGTAATGTGTCCCGAAGGTGAGACGTCGATCGAGGTGAAGCCCGAAGTACTTCACACCGAGAGACCAACGGAGTGTAGTGTCTCTTATGTATATTCTGTCAAAGATATTTCTGGGTCTGGAGAAGACTATAGCTGTGTTCTTGGCCGCGTTACTGGCGACCTTCCGTTTTTCTGCCTACTCAGCTTAGTTTCTGGAGCCAGATAACGGCCGTTTTATCACGATCATCGACGACATACACCGCCGTGACGTTGGCGAACATGGCCAATCGGGTTTCAAGCAACTTAGTAACGTCTATGATGTACACAGAGAAAAACAGAGGCCCTAAGACACAGCTCTGAGGTATACCAGCCTTAATTTCTCTTTCAAAACAAAGAGCGCCATTTACTCTCATGCTGAAGAAAGCGTCTACTCTGTTCTGAAGAAAGCAAGCAATCAAGTCAACATAGCAATCAGGAACAGAATATCCGAGAGCTTGTATAGTAGTCCAGAATGCCAGACACGATCGAAAGCTTTCTCAACATTGAGAAAAACGGCAATAGTATGTTCCCGTGTGGAAGCGGCCTCCATGAAACCCATCCAGCTGATGCATCGAGGAGTGCCCAGCACGAAATCCGAATTGCTCGGGGACCAGAATTTCGAACCGCTGTAAATGATCTTACACTCCCCGCTGTACCAATTGTTCAAAAACTTCCGATGTAGCTGACAGAAAGACAGAAAGCTGGTGGGTCGAAGGTTGTAGGTGAGCTTGAGATATTTACCCGTCTTCGGGATCATCACGACCGTCACCTAGCGCCGTCGACCAGGAGGCGAACTATCCTCTGTGTGTGTGTGTGTGTGTGTGTGTGTGTGTGTGTGTGTGTGTGTGTGTGTGTGTGTGTGTAAAAGAAACAAAAACAAAAGTCTGGAATGGCAAAAAATTGAGTATTTATATTTACGACAATAACTAAAATTTTCCTTGTAATTTATATAAAGTGAAAAGTCGATAGGCGGAGTATTTTGATAAATGTAGGTAATTAGAGTTATTAGCTTTTGGTTTCACAACCAGAAGTTCTGGCAATCAAATCAAAAAGCTGACAAGACTTTCACAGAGTATTTTCTACCTGCATTAATAAGTATTATGTTCGATTCTTCGAATCGATTCGATTCGATTCAAAATAAAAAAAAATTTTTTCCTGGTTTACAATCACGTTTTCTTGACAAACAGTTTGCAAATTTGTTAAGAGTTAAGGATATCACGTAACGCTGCAGGAATAACTTTTAATGTTAATAATAATGTCAGAAAACGTGGTTGTCGACCAATAGAACTGTTTTACTATATTTATTTCTCTACTAGTAATTTTATACAAACCACTATGTTGTCATTGGTATTGACAAGCGCTTTCTACAGTCAAGCCATCTTCAGGTCACTTACCAACTTCAAGTTGAAAATGGCTTGACTGCCGAAAGCGCTCGTCAATACCAAAGACAACATAATGGTTTGTATAAAATTAGAAGACGGCTTGACTGCCGAAAGCGCTCGTCAATACCAAAGACAACATAGTGGTTTGTATAAAATTACTAGTAGACATATTTGAGACCACTAACACTCCAATACAACAATATATTTATTTCTTCCACCTGTACCATATATCTTCATTTTGTGTATCGCTTAACAGTCAATAAAACGATGGCCAATATAGTAATAAATAGTAACTAGTATGTAATTTATTTAGTACAGTATTATCCTGTTAGCTAAATTTATGTAAAAGTATTTTAGGTAAGTATTTTTATAAAAGTTATACTTTACTTAAAATAATAGGCTATTTTAAAATTCGCATTATAAACGTAAAAAGTCTCTATAAACAAAACAAAAAAGCCTTTAGAATTTTTTAAAAATTGTTTTAGGCTAATTTTTTCAAAACAATTTTTTTTCTTCAAAGAATTTCTTGAAAGAAATTAGTGAGCAGTCTAAATAGGTCTATATGAACTCATATAGACTCAACAGTGCAACATGAACAATTTCATAATCAACAATAATTCATGAACAATAATGTAAATATATTTACACGGATATATCGAAATCAAACCTGATTGGTGGAGTTACATCACACATATATACAGTACATGTCCGTCCACAGCCAGTTCAATACAATAGACTCTCAATTTTGGAAATGAAGAGTTGATACTTTGCATTTACTTGGCTGTGTGACAAATTATTGTGTCATAAGAATAAGATCGTGCTCCATATAAAAATTTTGTCAGCTAAATCAGGTTTGATTAAAAAATGAAGATGAAATTCAGTTCAAACTTAAGAGTCTAAGTAATACTAAGACGAATATTATTGTGCAGGATGAACCTTGCCATTGAGATTCCGAACTGAAACTAATGTTGTAGATTATAGAGGTTTTGAATAGTGTTCCAGTATTCGCTGTATTTAAACCACACAAATAAAGCTACATTTTAGATTAAAAATGAGAAATTATTTAAAGTATTGGCGCTGTAATGTATAGGAAGTATACGAAACAGTCATATATTGTATTCCAATATTATCGTATTAGGTTAAGTAATATACGAACAGGCATAACGCACAGAAGGAATTTTTGTTGTATTTTGTAAAGATATTTCTTGTTACTGTGACTTTACTAATTCATAATGTGAATAATTTTTTACACATAATGTGCATCTTAAAGTGCACGAACTATGAGCGCCAGCAACATGTCTCTTCATGACCATCATTGTTGCGCACAAAAATCAAATAAAAATCGAACATTGATATTTTCAATTTTATGTATATCTGCATATAATTGATTTTTTAAAATTTCAATCGTATGTCTACGATTCAAAGAAAGTGAACTAGAATATAACAGCCATTAGGTCGTGTAATAAAATTAAATGTGATAGATGAAAGACATAGTTAGTTACAACTTCATATACTTAAATGTAGAAGGAAGAGAGGAACAAAAATAGGATAGAAAATGGAAACATATTTGGGAACAAGACTCAAAAAGGACATTCATTGTTGCCTAAATTATCTGTACAAATTAAAACAATATTTTGATGCACACAAACAGTGTACTATGGTTTCTATTGTATTATAAAATCTCTAGATTTTGTAAAACCTATACAGTTTTCTAGAACACTATGTACAGTTAGTGAAATTCATACAGTTGTCTCTAGAAATACGGTAAGACTGAACAACTTCAGTTGCGTGTATAACCTTCCTGTAAATAGGGCAAGCGATACGTACGCTTTTGCTGATCACTTTACAATTCCAAATGAGTGTAATTATAGGCAGCGTAATTTCATTAATCTTCTTCTTCTTCCTCTGACATCACAACCCAGAGTGGGTTTTAGTCTGCTCAATTTCGTTAATCGCGGATGCAAAATTGCGTGCACCTAATTGGAACCCTGGAAATAATTTTAGTCTCTTCTGACAGCACTCTCATAACGCGAGAATCTATTACTGCATGTAAATGTAAATTCAAAATACCTTCTGTGTTTTTCTATCAGCATAGTTCCATTTATTTAGGTCGGTATAATTTTCATTATTTCAGTTAGATTTGGAACTATTGTTCTTGTCTGTATGATAATTCTCACAATTTAGTTATCATTCTTATCAGGATTATCATAGACAGTGAATAACGCTTCTTTGTTTATTTTAATGATGAATCAAAAAACATTTAAAATTTCAGTTTCACATCTTGTATAATTATACATACATTTTTAGGACTTCAGTTTATTAAAATAAATTTGATTTCTAACCTCGATTTGAAAACTGCTATGAAAATAACACCTTTCCACTACAAACAGTAAATTCGTAATTATTTTCAATATTTTACACTAACCTTTTATTTTTCGACTTCTAGTTATCTGTTGTTTATTATTTAATTCTTCACGTTTTTCAAAAATTAGTTGTATCATATTAACTTAGAGTCACTATTACAGTGTAGCACATACACTACTTATCAACTACGACTACTTACCGCATTAATATCCATCTTTCAATTTTATATTAACTAAACATTTTTTACAATGTGGTGAGTCTTAAACTAAGCGTTTGTTTTAAATATGAAGTACATTTTTGTTTCACATCAGCTAAAGTTTATCTTATTTTGTATGTATGCCTACACAAGAATGTAATCTTATAGGTCTATGGGCAAAGTAAGGCTAATAAACAAATTTCACATTGTTTGGAAAAGTAGTTTGGAAAATAAATATACGAGATGTAAGAAATGGAAGATATATATTTCTAAAAGCCTTGTGAACCCTTTGCTTGAGCTTACTGATGTTTTTGATTTCCTTGAAACTTCATTTCAGTCGGCGATCACAAGAGTTTTTTCGATTCAGTGGCTATAGAACACGTACTTAATCCTACATTCATATCTTTTCCCGAATGTGTTCTATTTTTTTACAACCAGTCTTTTTAAGCACTCAACGTGAAACCGCTTGAAATTCCTGTTGTTAAATTCCAAGTCACTCACACAACTAAATTATTTATTGCATCCATAGTGGTTTTAACATTAAGAATAACTGTTAGTGCTTGATTTTTATACAGCATTTAATACCTGAAGATAAAAGGGCATTCAGTGTGCCGTTTTGTCTGCATTATTTCATGTTGACGACCGTAATACAGTTTCTTTGTTAATATTCTGTTGAAATATTTCTGAATTTGACGTTAGGAATTCTGAATTATTTAAAGAGGAACATTGGTAATTTATTTATTAATGTGTATCTCCGAATCTTGTCGCTCTTAGATAAATAAAGGCGTTATTCATAGAATTTCTGTGATGAATTGAAATTGATTATTTGTATATGTGCTAACATCTAAAGTAGGAGTGACTCTTCACTTTGACAAGATTTTATAGTGGTAATTATTTATCATCGAATTTAGAGAAATTAATTAGGTTTTCTCTGTGTCATTAAAGGTACCAGTTGTCAATACATTGTCAATACAATAGAAATGCATGAAATAAATAACAACAGAATTTTATGTTTAGTCACATTCCTAGAATGTCGCCCATTTCCGTAGTCAAAACTGGGTGAATATTTTAGACCTATTATTTGTATTTTTATCTGCAGTAACACATAATTGTCTTATATATAATTAAATTAAATTACATTATACACAATCATTGTAACTTTATTTTAAATTGTCCTGCGTTTAGGTTTTTGTATAGGCTATACTAATAATTGAATAATCTGAATTTGAAATTGAGTAGACATTCTGGTTGCTTTGTAAGCTCACTTTAATGTATATTTCCTAAACCTTAATATAGTACACGGACTTTTATGTCGTCGAAGTTAAGAGAGATATATTTCCTGCTGTCTCTGCTGTAAGTAGCCAAATAAAAATCAAACTTGCGTTGTGGCGCGAGCTGTTGTTTACAACCTCTGTCCTAGTTTCTGTAGCAATACATTATACTGCTTACTGCACCAGTTTAGTGTACACACACACACACAGGTCTCATTTTATTTACTACCAAACTTTACTTTGGCTGTGCTTCCTCTGACGAAGAACGTGTTCTCTAAAATACAATTGGAAATTGTATATATTATATTGTAAATGAAGTTCAGTTATTATCCAGTAATTCACACACCTCAGAAATTTACTAAATACTTCAGTTCTTACGTAAAATTGAAATCACAGCTTTAGAATCATTTATTTTTGTCGCATATGCATACCACATAAGCAGAAAGTTTCTTGTGACATCTATAATTTTCGTGGTTAATTATCGTCTGGGTTTTATTAGTTAAAAAACCACGAAATTGTGCAATATTGTAGTATAAAAAGTGATTGTGCCACAGTGCTGCGATTCTTTTAGAACGAGTAATTCTCTTGCGACAGTTACAATATAAGTAGATGTATTAGACCAAACTAGGTCTGTGTATGCGTGGTGCGAGTGTGTGTGTGTGTTTGTGTGGTTCTTGGGTAGTAACCCGAGTCTGAGGGTGTGTTGGTCCTGAGGAAAGTCGTCTGTGTCGTAACGTTACAGCACAGCCGCCTTTTCATCTTCTCCATGAGTCCTATCGAGAGTCTCCAAAGTTCATATGGTCTGGTAGATTGACACAAAGTAATAGAGATTTTGCAGCCTCTATTTAACAAACGACTATGACAGATACTCTAAAAAATCATTGTAAACATCTGTGAAAGTCAGTAGTGTAATTACTACATTCTGGGAGAATTATTCAATGGGTTTTACGTAGATAAGTATTTAAAAGAAAAATTTCCAGACAAAATAACAAGTATGTGACAGAAATGTAACAAATATTTTTATATTTATCTTAAATGTTATTTATGTTATATTGAATGTAATTGAATACACCTTGAATACTGAACGTGTTTATGTATTTCTCATGCTTGAAAAATGCAAGAATACGGAAATATGTTAAAACAAATGAAATGATAAAATTAATGCCTGGTTGGTGCGTAAGGTAAATTATATTTATTTAATTTCTTATTTTAATAATACGTTTTGCTTTTTTATGTTAATTTAATTAATAATCAAAAGTATGCTATTCCTTGTGGAATTAAACAAACCTTATAAACAATACAGACGTCTGAACTCAAATGCAAAATCTGCAGCAAACAAGAGAACTTACTGTAAATGGAAAACTTTACTTTAGTTTCCTGACGGGGAAGATGCAGTTTGTAGTTTATTGTATGTTATCTTACTTAGTCATGATTTGTGTTCACCACTCTAATGGCAATTTGACATCATCTGTAGAGTTTCTAGAAGTCCTTCTTCCTGCGTATACGTTAACCTTAAGAAGTGTTCCAGAAATAGCTATATCCTTCATGTGTATGAATTATGAGGACTGTTCGCTTGGCAGTCTAGTGTGCGAGTACCTCTAATTGAACTGAGTGTATAATGGCAACATCAATATTCTCCACTTTTGTATCGTTGCGTATCTCGCTGTTATAATCTAGTTGTTCCACCGTTTCTCTAGGCCACAAAAACTAGTTGCATAATTAATGACTTTCTCCACCCTAGTATAAACATATGACTACAGTTCGTCTTAATTCCACAAACTGAGAGCACAGATACATCGCAGCCATCTGTTATCATATACAACAAATAAACGTATTTTGTGTAACGATTTCTCTAGGTTAAAACATTAGCAGTGTAGTTAATAACATGTCTCAAACAAAACACGTGTCTATAATTTGTGTTACGACTAACAGATAATCTCGCAACAGACACTTACCTGTTACAAATAATACCTGTTACCACTGTTTTCTTCTACTCTATAGTATGATAACATTACAATCCGTAACGTCCATTTATCATGATTTATCATGTAAAAAATTAACTTTTAACTTTTTTAGAAGTAAAAATAAAAAAAAAAACCTTCTACCTTTTCTTACATCAGTAATGCCCAGTTCCAAACAAGCACATTTCCGAAAACCGTGTTCATATTTGTTTTTTAATTTTGCTTACGTTATTAGTTGTAAGTTGCTTTTCTAGGCATTAACAGAGTACGAGGCAATTTTTAGCAGTTCACCTATGATCTTACTAAAATATATTCTACAACTAGATGTGAAATATACACTAAAGTAAATCAAAATAAGAGTTAATAGGAGAACTGATTGAAAGAAGTTGTTTATTATAAACGTTTTAAGAGTATATAAAGTCTGACATTGTTAAATTACTTAGAAATATTTAATAATGTATTAAGTGGTATAAGTATTCATACTAACGTTAGAAAATTAAAATTAACAAGAAGTAACACATATAACATATAAATTTCAGTTACTTCTTCATTTTCATTACGTATGTGCCACCACTTAGCAAGTCAGCTAATGAAGTAAATTTGGTTAACTTATAGTTACTCTGTGTTTCTGTAAATTAAACAGTCTTACATTTCAAGGTTTATAGCTTTTAATACAACTACAACTACTCTTAGCGGTATTCAACTGACGTGGTGCCTGTTGAGGTACAGTAACGATTCAGCGTGTAATTGTAGGAGGCTTTTGAAATGTTCTTTTGCAGCGTTAATTAGAAAGAACTTAAGAGTTCCAGTTTAAAAACCACTGGAGGTAAATCGTCACCTCAAAGGAGCTGACGAATTTATGCAGCGACTAAATGTGTATAATCAATTGTTAAGAAAATATGAGTAAATACTAGTAAATTGAATCTTAATAATGAATTTAACGTGATGGTTGATTAATTATTATTTAACATGGTTTAAATAAATTGGTACATAAAAATAACTCGTGGTTTCATTTTTGCTTAAATTTTGTGGCTTTTATTAAAATTAATACCAATTTAATTACTAAACCAAGCCGAGTTATGTTAAATAACTAGACGTAACTGAAGTACCCCTGTCTTCTCCAAACATAGGACTACACAAAAATGTGAAGTATAGTGTTCAGACTCGTCAAGTATGCTGTGTTACGTAATGACAATTTAGGTAATGTAGAAGTATAAAGTATTTTGCATTTTTGGTTTTGTCACCCCAATGACCGTATCTAGCCACCAACTAGTAGTACCTACGGATTCACCTTACAGCTTAAGCTATCAAAATGACATCCCTAAAAACGCTTCTTCTAAAGTAGAAATTTACACTAAGCAAGTCCTGTATACGTTCGCTGACCCTGAGCTCCAACGTTCGATCTACAATCCAAGATATATATACGTAAAACAACTGTCTCTTTTACACAAGTGGCTTAAAATGAACTGTATTATGAGTGTTTTCGAACTCATTGCCTTAGATTAGTCTTGTTCGCTTAAACGTATTAGAAAATAAATATGGCTGATAGTTGTGCTACAAGGCGCCGACTCCAGAATTAATTACAAGTATGAAATGTATAAAAGTTCTTTGCAACGAGTTCTCAGTTCTCTAAGACAGGTCTGTCGAACTGCGCATTCCAGGTGTTTGTGAACGGTATAATATTAATTTCCAGAATAAAGTCAATGGCCACAAATTAGTATTGTACTGAAGGTGTACTAGACCAAATATTCTTCCTATTTGGAACCTGTAAGTGGTAAACAAATAGCTTTGTTTCTTAATATAGAGTTAACAATTTATTAAGCCGTTTATTTACGGAATATCTTACTGTATTAGAACAAGTAAATTTATATATAAGAATATATATGTTTAAGAATAAGCAACTTGTATGCTTACGCAATATGTGTTTATTTTGTATGATATGTTTATAGGAGTCTAACAAAGAAGTATTACATATGTTAGGTAAGAACGTTTGACCTCTGAGATACGAACACCCTTATAACATAATTGACCTCTGGAAGTAGCAATTAACTGTAGGTAATTTTATTATGTGTAAGTAGCTCATTTACTTTCTCCCACTATTGTTTTTCACTGCCTGCCTCTCCTTCCCTTATTCTATTCATTTTTCTCTTTCCCACACATCTCTTTGTTATCTCTTTAACTCATGTACGTCACCTTTTCTACAAATAATTCTGAACGACTACATGTTTTACGTATAGGCCAATGACACAGCGTGCAAAAATTTTCTTACAGTTTTCGTAGCACAAAAAAGGATTTTTTGAATTTTAATCTAACTGACGGACTTCTGCCGTCAGAGAAAAAATATAAATGCGATGTTTCGCCTGGGGGCAGGATCAACAAGTAGCACCTGGGGGCAGGATCTAGCGACCACCCTCAGCACTTCCGCAGGTATACCATCCGGCCCTGGTGCCTTCTTGTTGCGCAGGGAGCTAGCAGCTAGTGATAGCTCGTCCTCGCTGAAAATCGGGACGTCTTCCAATGGGCCTGGATATTCCTCACGATCCCTCAGTGGGTGACGAGGAAATAGACCGTCCACGATGAAGCGCATCCGATTTTCGTCCATCCTTGGGCTACGAGGCCGGGCTCCAAGCCTGCTCGTTACAAGCCTGTACCCCAGACCCCAGTGATCAGAATCTAGATCACTCCTGAGGGTCTCCCACTTGAGCCGCTTGCTTCTGTTGATGGCCTCCTTCAGTCTTTTCCTGGCGAGCCGATATTCGTCTTGCGCTTCGGCTGCTGCAATCGCGTTTCTCCGTCTGTTTCTAGTCGCCATGCGACGCGAGCGCAAGCAACGTCTCCTGAGGTCAGCAATCTCGTCTGTCCACCAGTACGCCACTGTCTTCCCCCCGCGGCGTCTCGCTCTCCTGGGCATAGACACATCGCAGGCATTCCGTATGAGGCGCATTGTCGCACCGACGACTTCCTCTGTCGGACCCAAGCTGTTCATCACCGCCTCCTTTATTATTAACAACAACAACAACAACGACGACGACGACGACGACGACGACGACGACGACGGCGACGACGACGACGACGACGACGACGACGACGACGTATAATAATAATAACAATAATAATAACAATAATAATAATAATAATAATAATAACAACAACAACAACAACAAAAATTTTAATAATAATATTAATAATAATAACATCAATAATAATAATAATAATACAATAATACTAATAATAAATTAAGAACTAATAAATAATAAACGTATAATGTTAAATAATACAAATGAATACTTGCTATGAAAAAATCTCAACGCTCACTGAACCCAAGCACAGTGTAGAAGCTTAAGAAAATCACAGCCAACGTTTAAAGAACATTATAAAATGTGGTTTTTACCTCTTTCTTCTTAAGAAGCCTACACGTCTGAAATATTGCTGAACAGGAAGAACGAGAAACAAAGAAGTACTACGAGCTGAAGTGCTTTGATCTGGGCGTTGTTTCAAGTTTAATACGGATCTGATCTAGAAAATATATTTCTTCTTAGTCAAAGGGGATTGAATTCCGCCGCACGACAAAATCCCAGATATCAGTGAATAAGTTTAGGAACAGTAGAATGTGTATAGGACACCTGTGCAATAACAAATATTTTGGATACACAAAATATACGAAATAAGAAAATGGTTATTAAAGGGTATGTTTTAAGCACGGTTATTAATCCTAAATCTCTCTGTCAATGCAGTTGTTGTTGTGCAAATTACAATAAGGATAATGAAAATTTCTCTAGCGTTTTATTGTAAAAAGTACTAAGATAGTGTACAGAAATGTAAAATATGTAGTTTATAGATACAGTATTACCAAATTATTTGTTTTTTGTAAGCAATAATATTTTCTAAAAACTACACACGACGTGCTTTCTAAAATAAAACTTAACAACCATTACTGTTGCTGGTAGGCTGTTCTTTAATTAAATCAGTTATCCAGATTATCTTCTTATTAACTAAGAGGTAATCTTATAACTGGTAATGGTTGTTACTATTTCCTGTACAAAAAGTGAACACCAGACGGAAATACGCATAATATATTTATGAAAGTAGTGAGTAATCAATAGCTTGTGTTTTTTTTAATAGAATAAGGAATTTCAACTGCCTGAGTTATTAATTTAATATTCTTAAAAATATAAAATATATACAGATACAGAGAATGGTACAGTGTTTAGTACACTTATCGGTTTGTGAAGTTATGTACTTTCAGAAAATCCGATTTACAAAACGTCAGTAGAGGTGGCAGTAAAATATTGTTAACTTCTGTTGTTTTTGCTTTGTACCTAGAAGCTCCAGTTACTCCACTACGATGTAGTCAGTTTGCGTTTCACACAATAAACAAAGAAATAGCAATTTACTTTATTGCATCGTTTCATGTTCTGTTTATTACGTTTTTTAATCTGTCGTAATACAACCAGTATAAATGGATGGCGGAGGGAAGAACTGTAATATGTACTTGTTTTTTAAATTGTCTAGACTGTTATGGGTAATATATAAATAAACGTTAAATTTGAATTTACTTTATATGCACAAATCTTTATACCTATATTTCTTATTATTTTTGTTTTTAATGCACGTATATGTCTAATGTCTAATGTCCATACTGAAAGTGGTCTTTTATATGACCACGTTTTTCTCCTTATAACATTAAATTTATTTCCAAATTTTATAACAAAAGTAACTTTATTACTAAAGGGAGAACGGTAAAATCTGCTATCCCCTCATCTACGTATAAGTTATTGTTGCATATGCACGTAAGAAATGCTAACAATATTTACACTCTCATTAAGTCGGAGAAAAGTGCTTTAGTTTGTTGCACTTAGTTTCCATAACCATTTTAAGGAATAACAGAATAATTCTAAAGGATAAACGTTTCCAATCTGTCTGTATGCATTTCAAACATTATCATAGGTAGAAGTGAATACTTATTATACATTTTTATGATCAAAAAGTCCTTACTTTGCTTGTAGGTGTTAATGTTATACAGTTAAACAATACAACTTAAACAACAATATACACTGACAATACTGTGAATGGACCTGAATAATACAATCAATTGATACTATGCTGTAAGGAAAACTCTATCGAACAGCCTAGAACGTTCTCTGCCCGTCCCCCCCTGCTAGTCTGGCAGGTGTAGCCTCAGTCAAGGCCACCCCACAAGTACGTTCTAGTGTGTTCAAGAACACTTGAGATACGCATTAAGCCAGCGTGAAGTAAGGAGGGAAAGCTATACTGGACCTCTGCGCGGCCTACAAAAGAAAGAGCATCTGCCTTAGTTCAGTCAGTTACGTGAGCGATTTTCTTAATGCGGATCGAGTAGTAGTTGAAGTATTGTAGCCGAATGTTATTGTGTTATAATTAGCGTGGAGCTCTTTTATTTCACATTATTATTGCGAGTGGACAAATTTAACTAGAATTATTGTACGTGTTGATTACAAATTGTTAATTGTGAGTAATTAAAGCTGGTTATTAGTGATTTCATTGGTGTCTGTAGTTTGTTTTCCACTGTATTACACGACGATCAGTAGACCGTCGTAACAATACATACAAGAGTATTATATATCAATACTCTTATTTCCACCTCTAGCAATTTCCTTTTCAAACGCTTTGTCAATACTTAAACAAATAGTCTTACTTAAATAAATAAAAATTACCTAAACAAAGATCTAACTTAAAAGTGTAAGAAACTTTGTATTTCTTAATAACTCTGTCTGCCTAATGATTGGGTTATTCAATGAAAAAGCAGTTTGACAGCAGCTTCTAATGTATTATTTATTAAGGCTTCAATACTTACATATTATCTCACTTTCTTTTTCAAATATTTGAATGTATCTACTTGCTCTAGCTTTCTGTTGTTTAGTTAAAATGTTTTTATAACTTCCTTATCAATTACTATGACTTTAGTTTTATCGATATTTCTCCTAAGATTTTGCACATGAGGTGCACTTTTCTATGTCTCCAAATTATATTGTAAATTCAAATCATTCTTCCATCATGCCCCTCTGCGTTGCCCCTCTTTAACTGCTCTACTACTTTATCAGTGTCTACCGGAGCCTTCGAACCAGTTAGAGTTTACCATAACTTCTTCTTCAGCATTTTCACTTACCTCAATTATTCACTAGTATTTTTCGTCTTCTCAAAATTGTCTTTCCATCTCTTCGTTGTTCTTTCTTTACCTCTAATTATTTTACCCTTAGATTTAATGTACTTAGGTTTATGTTCCCCTACGATTGCAAAACGTTGCTCGTAATTGATGTCACAAATTTTTATATCACAACAAAAACTCACTTCATGAAAAGCTCGTTTACATTTCACGTGGCAACAATAGACAATAAATATTAATACTCAATATCAGTCAGCTGTTTATCTAACCATCTGTGTTAATGGAAAACTTATAGTTTTGCCATATTGACTACTACATGATTAGTCTCATTACTTAATTTAGAGACCTCGTATTTTTATATCATACGTTCTGAAATACTTGATAATCGTGTTCTGTATTTATCGGCTTACTAGAAATAAGTTAAGTTCCGAAGGTCCTACATTGCGTGCATATTGCTCCGTTCAGTAGGCCAACGAGTATATGTAATTCGTTTGTGTTCAATTTATGATTCCAAATGAATATGATTATAGACAGTGTAATTTAGTTAATTACGAATGTAAAATTGCGTGCGCAGAATTACACAGATTCCTGGAAACTTCGGTCTTCCGACACCACTCTCATAACGTGAGAGTCTATTATTGCATGTATATGTAAATTCCAGACACATCCTCTAGTCATTATTTGCATACCTTTTATTTATGTACATCAATATATGTGTTTTCACTTATTACATTTGGGTTTTTCGCTCCACGTTTTGGGCGACCAAATATTACATAAACGAAAGTCTCGTTCCGTTTTTCTGGCGTTTCTTTGTTTTTATGTAAATTTGTTTACTTAATATGGAAATATTAATATTAAAATAATGTGTAAAGTTGCTGGGCGCCAGAGATGTATACTATCTCAGGGTGTTTTTTGAATAAAAAACAATGTAGTTTGGATGCTAAGATATTTTAATTATCATAAGAATCATAGAAATAGATTTGTATATTGCTTATGTTGTCGACAGACGCTTTAAATCACTTAAGCAACTACTTCATATTATAACTACATGCCATTTAATTTACTTGGTTCTTCCTAAATCATAAATTAATCAAATAATCTAAATTGATAGGATAAACATATGACATACATAAATATAAGAATCAAATATTCATAGAAGAGATTACAATTAAACATAAAATACATCAATCAAATATTCATTATTCGTTAAGCATCTCAATAATCATCAACATCTATAAGTAAGATTAATATATGTATTTATATTGAACTTCAGTTATGACAATTTATCATCTTCTGTTCATCATTAAATTTAAATTAATGCAAATAAAATCTCAAATTTGAATTATACTAATAAATAATGCCTTTCTAAAGTCATAAGAGGTACTTTTAATTTAGCATCCAGCTACGCGCAAGTTCTTTCAAAATGAGACGGGATTTTATGGTATATAGACGATTCTACTACATTTGATATACTCTAATAAATGAGTATAATCCATTCCGGATCTCCGCTGAATTGCGTGGTCATTTATCACTATACATTACACATACTCTGCTTTTAATAAACTCACTTTCACTTTCGCTGATCTTGTACACATATCGTACTTTTTAATTATCGCACACGACTGACGCGCACAAGAAAATAATACTGGTTGTTTATCGTTCAAATATCACTAATTAAATAACACTTCTTCTTGCTTCAGGTTCGCACTGTTTTAAATTGTCACTCGCGTTGAAGACTCTCTTCCTATCTCCATTCCGCTTTCACTTACTCTTTGATTATAGAGTGATTTGACTAATACACCATCAATTATTATTTAAACTGTAATGTAAGTTCACTTTGTCTTTCCCGAACTATTAATCTAATTCATGACTTTAAATAGTAAATGTCACTATAAGTGTCTTTACATTTTATTTTATATAAATATTGTATTTAACACGACTTCAGATATACGTGACTCTAAGCTGAGAAATTAACTAAGAGAGCGATCGGGCGCGCTTGAGGTAATATTTATAATCAGTACCAAGTCTCTATTCCCTCCTGTTCTACTCAAATTTCCCTGATAGGCTTAGGGCTGGTTTCCTGACCGAGAATTCGTCCACTCATGAGCCTTAAAAAATTGGCGCTCACAAGGCACGCGTTCTGTCATTGGTTTTTTAAGTTGCGAGCGCGCCGATTTCAGCACGTGGTCTCGCTACTGAAACTGACGCTGTTTTACACCCGCTAAACAAGCATTTTAGGAGTGGTTGCCTTTGTACTTTCAAGGTTAGCATTTGTCAAAAACTAACGGTATTTGACACTTTAAGTTTTTCTCGCGAACAATGCGTTTCCTCTACTTTATGACTTTAGAAAATTACAGTTATTGTTGGCTTTCGCCGGTCTGTCGCCTTAGCTAAATTACTTACAAAAATTTTTATATGAGGCATTATTTTGTCTCTGCTTCATACTCAATACAAATAAATATTTATAATTACTATTAACTAGATAAACATATAATAATACATAAATTACACTAATGTCATAACATAGTCCACTGTGAAAAAATATCGTTATACACTTCTCTTTACTTTGATACAAACGTTTTGTGGACTATCGCTATTTGGAAACTGATATCGGGAGACACCAATACTTTCTCTACAGTACTTTATCGTTTTCCAGTAATTTATATTAATATATTAACAACTGTACTAGTATTAAATATTATTTTAGTCTTTACTATTGTAGGTGGGATTTTATTTTTTCAGTATTTTGAAGAGTTAATCTTCAAAGCTGTACTAACTTTGGAAAATCATTTTAAAAACATTATGATATTCCTTAAAAACAACTGTATAGTTTGGTTAAAATGATATTGCTGACTTATACTTACGATTTGCGATATCAGTTTGTTTTGTGTATTGACAAATTTGTATATAGTAATTAAGTCTTTTTGTTATTTCTGATCAGTTTATAGAATTATTTATTTGAAATCAACATTACAACATTGCAACAAAATACGTTCTGAAGAGATCAATGTGTACACATTTGTACGTAGGAACATATTACACAATTGTTTTGAGTGTGTATTGTTATTTTGGCACAGTGATTAACGCTACAGACTGACGGTACTACTCTAAACAGCAAATTATTTCATATATATTTTCTTAATTTGATAGATATATATTTGTTAAATCAAATCAATAAATTTGTTAATTTGTTAGACACAGTTTATCTTTTTCGTAAGTGATATCTACAATTGTTGCCTCGTAGCTACATTTATCAAGTTAAAATAAAACTGTAAGAGATGTGGTATAGTAGAACCTGTACTTTGTTTTTCTGCTATTTAGTGATAATCTACTTTCAAAGGTACAAAAAGCCTAATAAATTACTTTATGAGCATCTAATGCCTAATAAATTAACAGAGGAAAACGTATTTTTAAAAAGGTCAAAAAATAAAAATAAATTTTTTGATCTTCTGATTATAGCTAAGCGATTTTTCTTTATAATGCTCCAAATATTGTAACGGCTTTACGAAGTCCTATACCGTATTACTGTCCTAACGTATTTTACTTAAGCTAAAGAGTTTCCCCAGAGTCACCTTGATAAGAGTAATTAACGGAAAACGTCTCCTTTTTACTAGTTTAATTAAAGTCTTTGAAAGTAACATCCTGAATTCGCCATATTTTTTACATGCCATATCAGATTAACCGTAGTTCCGATTAATTGTTATCAGACATTTAAACATATTACTACATATTCATGCACATATTCAATTCATATTTATTCTTGTGAGCTTGCATTCAAATTAACTAAGTTAACTTTAACAAACCGTTTTGTCAAAGCAAAACTTTTAGAATACCTATTAAGCATTATAAGATTATGTGGGATCTGATAAATTATGTTTAAAATTCGACTTCTCATAAATATTTGAACATTTTAAAAATTGGTTACAATGATATTGTTGACTTCTACTTACGCTCTGCGATATCAGTTTGTTTTGTCTGTTGACAAATTTTGACAAAGAATTTTCGATCAGTTTTTGTAATTTCCGATCAGTTTGTGGAATTATTTATTTGAAATCAACATTTCAACATTGCAACAAAATACATTTTGAAAACATCAATGTATCCATATTTGTATGTAGGATGATATTGCACATAACATTTGCAAACTCTACAAACTTGAATGATTGGTACAAGAAATTTATAACTGCTTTGAACGCAGAATGTTTTCTTTCACATGAATTTTAATTTGTTATAAAACCTTTTTGTTTTAGTAACTATAAGAATAATATCTTCCGTCTGATTACACCTGATCGTCTTAATACGTTTTATACATAACTTAATAAAAGTTACACATATTCTTATAAAGTTAATGTAACTTATCTATATATATAAAAGAGAAATACCACTGACTCACTGACTCACTGATTCATCACGAAATCTCCGAAACTATAACACCTAGAAACTTGAAATTTGGCATGTAGGTTCCTTATGTGATGTAGGTATCCGCTAAGAAGGGATTTTTGGAAATTCGACCTTTAAAGGGGAAAAATGGGGGGGACGTTTGCCTGACTAACTGACATAGAATCAACGTAGAGCAAAAACTACTGAATGGATATCAATGAAACTTTGAACATAGCTTCATCATAGGTCTTAGGTGCTCACTAAGAAACGGTTTTAAAAACTTTCACTCCAAAGGGGCAAACCCCCCGCTATTGTATGTATGTATCTATGTAGGTATGTTCCACATCTCCTCCTAAACCACTGGACCGATTTCAACCAAACTTGGCACAAATATTTTACGCGACGGGAGAACCAACATAGGTGAGGTGCTTTTTTCGGTGGGGTCCTTTGGGGGTTCTTTGGGGTCTTCCACATCTCCTCCTAAACCACTGGACCGATTTCAACCAAACTTGGCACAAATATTTTACGCGACGGGAGAACCAACATAGGATAGGTGTTTTCTTAGATGGGGTCCTTTGGGGGGTTCTTTGGGGTCTTCCACATCTCCTCCTAAACCACTGGACCGATTTCAACCAAACTTGGCACAAATATTTTACGCGACGGGAGAACCAACATAGGATAGGTGTTTTCTTCGATGGGGTCCTTTGGGGTCTTCCACATCTCCTCCTAAACGACTGGACCGATTTCAACCAAACTTGGCACAAATATTTTACTCAACGGGAGAACCAACATAGGGTAGGTGTTTTTTAGAACCAACATAGGACAAGTGTTTTTTCAATACGATCCTTTGGGGGTCCTTTGGATCTTAAAAACTATTAGATCTGGTTACTATGGCAACCCCATAGAATAGATTCTGGTTACCATAGCATCGGTGGAAGTCTCCCGCGTAGGAAATAGCGCGGGAGTCGTCCGACGGGCCTTCCCCGGAGTTCATCCACGGAACCCGGGGAGTCTTAGGTCGGATCCCTCGAAAGACGGCGGGGCCAGAGTCCACGGTTCTTATAAATAAAGATATAGGTTATGATATCAAAGGTGGTGTATGCATCTTAAGAAACTTCTTAATAGTGTGTGAATTCAGAGTTGTTTTAGTTTGAATTTAAAAGTGGATAAGTTAAGATCGAAGTAAGTTATAAGCGAATATAAAAAACAAAGTTTTGATAGCAAATGTATTCAGATAGCATCACGCGCAACAGAATTCTTCTCCAGATATAAGAATACAGTTTATGGCATGTTCTTAAACAGGTGCGCTACAGAGTATTCCTCCAGTGAGAATGCGAACGTAACAATATAAGGAAGATTATACAATATACAAGTAATATAACGTTAGAACAAGAATAGGTGCCTATGAGTCTATGAATAAATTATGAACCCGAGCAACGCTGGGTAAATCGGCTAGATATAGATATCTATATAAGCCAAATACCACTGACTGACTCACTGATCACGATATCTCTGTAACCACTGAATGGATATCAATGAAACTTTGAACGTAGCTTCATCATAGGTATTAGGTGCTCACTAAGAAACGGTTTTAAAAACTTTCACTCCTAAGGGGCAAAAAACCAAATAATGAAATTTATCGCGGGAATTGCATACTTTGTAAATGAAGTGGTTGACATCTCAGTTTATTGGAAACCCCGAATACATTTAGTTCTGAGTTTTAATCATTGTTTTAAATTGAAAAACTTCGTTGTTTGCAGGTTCTTATAGTCGAGAAAATTTCGAAGTTCAATTAATTAATAAATGTATGTACTTTTTTTTCTCGAAAACGGCTCTAACGATTTTCTCGAAATAAATAATAAATAGCTGTTGCTATGAATGTAAATAAACAAACTAAGAGTTGAGAATTTGTACAATCTATCTAATCCTATACTATTAAGCGAGCAATAATTGTACAATTACGTACAACGTGAAACTCCGTAGCGAAGCACGGGTATTTTGCTAGTATATATATATTTACACAAATAATCAGTAAATGTTATTGTAGGCCTGTAGCAAAATATATGTAAAACCTTATTAAACATAATAAGAATTTTATCGTTTAAATGTATTTTAATTACCAGGCACATTATTTTAAGGACTGAGTTGAAAGTTCCGTGTGCTCTATATATAATTTCTGTTGTATTGTAGTCATACCTAAAATTCACTCACGCGCTTGCTTCCTTGTCGTCTGCTTCCGTATGTTCAGCTTAATTCGTTAATTAACTTTATTCTTCATGAACTATGATTTTGTTTACTCCTGAACTGGAATGAATCTGAGGATCAGCTTACATTTGGCTAAACGTGGTATTAAAAATATAAACCTAGAAAAGCAATCTCAAAATACTTGAACTGTTATGGTTCATATGTATCACGTAACTTAGTAATTTTAAATGGTCACCGCAGCTGGGGAGCTGTTCACGCGTACTCATTCTTAACCTCCCGCTTGAAGAAATTAGGCTACACTCACGAAAAGAGAAGCGATAAGCATACTACACACGAAATTTGAAACATCTTCCGTCCATCGTCCTTCATGAATTAAATATTTCTGTTGAAATGAATTGCAGACGCCAGGAAGTTTTAAAATATGTTTACGTTATGAAATATTATTATTACGTCTAATTATCGTCACAGATTTTCAGGAAATATGTTAGTGAAAACCTGTGTGTGGTTATTATAATCCCTACAGGCAGACTAGTACTGAATAGTCGGCTGTCAAGTTGATTGATGTATCAGAAACTAAAATTATAATTAATTCATGATAAATATGTTCCCATTTACCATGTCGTTCTCATCAGTAGGCCTACATTAAGATTTAAACGTTCAACGTATTTTAGGTTTCCAACAGAGTAAAAAGAGAATATTTTTACTGAAAAGTATATGTTGTTTTGTTATCTAGTTCCACTGATTTTAATTACTACACTTATTAGTTACCATATGCATATTCTGAATTAATAGCAATTTTTTCAACTAATATCGTAATTATGTAAGAAATAAGATAAACAAAAAATAATAAGGTAAAATAATAATAAATGATAAATATAGTAACGAATTAAATGTTTGTATTTTAAGTTAGCTTGTAGCTTGTAGTTTGTATATTACGATTGTATAATATTTTTACAACACATTTTTCATGTGTTTGGTGTGTGTCAAGTGAGGAGTTCAGGCTATATAAGTCTAAAAAATAACTAGATGTTGTCAGTATTAACTTAATACGCTAAAACACCAAGAATTCCACAATTTTTTTAGACAAGGAACAGAATCATTTTTTTACATATTTGTACGTTTCTCATGTTTCGAACACTAGCAAAGGTACAAAGTTAGTAAGTTTAGAGTGTAAACTTGCAAAAATAGCCTATATTTGGTGTTGTTTAGTAATGTTAGCAAGTTATCATACAAACTTACGAATCAGCGTTGTTTAACATTTTTGTATGCAAATAATACTAGTAAAATTGACGCGGTTGAATTACAAATCGGAGAAAAAACGTTGTCACTATGTAAGATCAGTTGTTTAGTTTAACTTATACTTCAGGAAGCTTATTTCTAGTATAGACTTTTATTCCGTCGTGGTGGGGGCGGCGGGAGGGATTTATATCCTGGTGTGCCAGCAGTAAGTACCCAAACAAAAGTCAATGTCGCGGTTGTGGCGAGAGGCCGCCGTTTACAACTTCTGTCCTACATTCTGTAACCATACGTTTTACTACACCAGTTTAGTGGAAAATGTCTAACCTTTGGTACTTATGTCTTCATTTTAACTACAGTACTACACTACGGCCTCTCTGCGTCTCTCTCTCTCTTTGTCAGTCTCCCTCTGTAACGAAAGATGCTCTTCAAAGTACAATTCTGATATAGCAATTTTGTACTGTTGTAAACGAAACGACTGGTAAAATAATTTTGTTTAATATGGTTTATAAAACGGGGCTTTCTATTTTAACATTATGGTACCAGTTCTTATTATTTCAATACAGAAACACATTTGTACTTTGGGGTCTTTTCAAGAAAGCGTCTACAAACAACTCTCGCAGCGTTACGAGCCCGCCAAGCTCCCCCACCAACGTTACTGCCAGTCCCTTCTCCTACAGAAGCGGAGTGAAGGAGGAGTGATTAGCATACATTACACACATTCATATGACGCACGTACGCGCGCCCGCCTTCAATTCCGCATGCACAGGCTTCAATTCTATTCTTTTTATTTTGTTTCAGCTTTTTGTTTTTTATTTTTATTTTATTAAACGCACGCACGCCTTCAATTCTTTTTATTTTGTTTCTTTTTTTTAATTTTTATTAGGAGGGTTTTTTAGTTTATTTTCACGATTATTTATAATACATTAATTACATAATCTAGAATTGTGAATGAATCCTTTGTTTTGAAAAAAAACGAACGGCATTTTCCTCATTTCAGGCGACAATTAGCAACTTTATCAGATTCATTTTGAATAAAGCAATATAAAGAATAAAAGTATATAGTAATAACGTAAGTTATAAACATGAAACGAATGTAAAGAATTTAAAAAACAAAACAAAATAAACGTATGTAAGAAGAAACGAATGTAAATAACTAACGAAAGAGTAACTTTGAAAAATAAAACAATAACTGCACAGCGGAAGGTAGAATCGTAGCTCCAAACAGAAACATGTGTTATAGTAGTAGTGGTACGGTAATCACCCCTTCTTCGAACCACTACTGTAGTAGTAGGGACTGGCGGGCAATTGGTGGGGGAGCTTGGCGGGCTCGTGACGCTGCGAGAGTTGTTTGTAGACGCTTTCTTGAAAAGACCCGTACTTTGTACTGTAGTCAAAAGGACCGCTGAAGTAGGATTATTATGTGATCATATAAATTACTCTTGTATAACGTCCCAACGGACAGTAGCACACAAGGAATTCAATTAGGACGCAATAAACTACATTCTGAAGTAATTCGTTAAGTGCTCCCTGGATGGATATCAATTCCTGAATTAAAGGTAGATTTTCTAGTGGGTTAAAATCCTTTACATCAGGGACAGACGGTTTCTTCTAAGAGTGCATAAAGCATTTTTCCTTCTATTAAAAAAAATAACATTCATAATCATGTAAATGCGATAAAATAAAGTATGTAATCTACGTTCTTGGTAAATAGCTACAACAAAGTTTAAAAGGCAAACAAAGATTTTTACAATATTAATTTTCATTTATAATGAAAATAGACTCTTATGCCCTTAAATTCGGACTCTTAAATAGACTCTTAGTTTTAAATTCGGACTCTTATGCCCTTTCAAACAATTATTTTAATAACAAACCGTCGTAATTATCACAACTATTGTACTTTAGACACTTTGCTTACTATTAGAAATTTTACCTTTGCCTACTAAATTTCCTATTTTTTGTAGATATAGGCCTACACCTTTTTCTCTTGATGCTTTTTTGTCCTGCCTCTTTGTCTTTTTGACAGCCTATTTTCTTACATATTCTCTATGTGTCCAAATTTTGTGGACGTAATAAATATCTTCATATGGTTCGATTTAATGTGACAGTAGGATATAAATTATAATAGTAGTGGTATAAAAATAATGAAAGTTTATATTAAAAAATTGTTCAGTACATATTACATAAAATAGTATGAAAGTCTATTATGGAATTGCCTGTATATTTAAATTACTTGCGTTGAATTGAAACCTTCCATCGTTGAATGTTTCCTTGCATTATGCTTTCTGAATATTCAAAATGTATAGTTACGCTAATGTGACACAAAAAGCATGGGTAGCCTATGGGACGCTAGTCACGTAATGCCGAATCAGTATGAAGACATAGACTATTTGACTTGACGTTGCAAATTGCCAATGTTACGGGACTAGCATAGAAAATTGTGCATTTTTTGTAAAATTTACAAGTCATAAGTGACCTTACCCTTGGGTAAAAACACGAGTTGTGTATGACTGCCTCTGAGTTAAGAATTTTTTACGTTGTGGCACCCATTGTCTCTAACGGATTGTTTCACGACGTATGTTAAATGTTCACATTTAAGACAACTATGCCGTCTTTAAACTTCGTTTCTAAAAGTCAAATCAATAGCTGTTAACATGACCAGGTTTTTAGCATTTTTCTTTGCTGGCTGAAGAATGTTACCTATTCTATAATAACCGTTCGGGTTACTGAGGACAAATTTTTACACCACTAATTTTCTAAACCTCAGTCAATTTAAATTAGAGGAAATGGTAAAATTAAAGTTGATTTACTGCACATAGACCTATGATTAAACTTCAAGACTTTCAAGTATTTTATTTAGTAGTTTATTAGCGGGTATAGTACCGTCATGACAATAATATATTAATAATAACAAAACCAACAATGACGATGACGGCGACCATGACAATAAAAAGTAAATTAATCAGTAAGTACTAAGTATTAAAAAATAATTTTCAGAAATAAAAAAATGTAAATAATAATCATTAAAACAGATGTTCGAATAAAACAGTAAATCATGTAGTTACTACTAATTGTGTAATTAATAGTACTTAAGTAGATTTTATGAAGAGCAAAGATGTGTGAATACATAACGGTATACTGTATATGAAGTTTGCAGCAAACATGAGAAGTCGCTTACTCTAAACGTAAAACTTTGCTTCAGTTTCCTGACTGAGACGTTCCAGTGTGCAGTTTGTTTTATTTACTTCACTTATTTACGATATGTGTTCACGTACTCTAATGGACATTTGACATTAGCTGCAGAGTTTCCAGAAGTTTTTGCTGCTTTGAATATATTATAACTTAACATTAAGGACTGTTTGGGAACTAGCTCTATATTTATAGCCTAACACTTTGGCAACGTTTTGTCGTCTGTATAGAGCAAAAACTAATAACCACTACGTGTAAACACTTTGTGTGTGTGTGTGTGTGTGTACCATCAAGTTTCATCGTACTTGTCCGACTGTAAATGGTTCCCAGATGACCCAGTTGTTCCGCCGTTTCCTGAAGTTCCAAATCTAGCTCCGTTGTTAAAAAGTCTCCAAGTTTCTTTCAACATGTAGTTACCAAGTACGGCATTGCCCACAACGTAATATGATCTAAATATTAACAATAAATTCTTGCCTTCATTACTTTACTGCTTTCCTTATCCACTAGTTTATTATCTTCTACGTTTATGGAAGTGAGCGTGTAATAATTTTTTTTATAGAGGGGGAAAATGCTTTACGCACCATCAGAGGAGGCTGTGCTTCCTCTGGTGTGTGGGACTCTCACCCACTAAAAAACCCACCTCTAATTCACATCCATCCTGGAACCACTAAGCGTATAATAATAATAACGCTAACTATAATGATAATAATAATAATAATTATTATTGTTATAATTATAGGCCTAATTATTATTATTAACAATACTGTTACTACTACTACTACTACTACTACTACTACTACTACTACTACTACTACTACTACTACTACTACTACTATTTTTTTTTGCGTATGAGCCACTGTGGACTATGTTTGGTTCAACTGGTTTCTTGCTTCTTCTCCACTCTCTTCTTCCTCACCCACATCTCCTTCATTATTAATCGATGTCTCTCCCTCCTTTCGTCAGTCCAGATGGCACCTGTCCTTATTATTATTATTATTTTTTTATTATACTAGTGTTAGTAGTAGTAGTAGTAGTAGTAGTAGTAGTAGTAGTAGTAGTAGTAGTAGTAGTAGTAGTAGTAGTAGTAGTAGTAGTAGTAGTAGTAGTAGTAGTAGTAGTATTGTCACATAGTATTAAGCGGGCTCTGATTTACTATTTAATGATAGTTTTGATGAACTGTTAGTTGCACTTCTCATTGTCATCCTTGTCAATATTTTTAATTATTGCGATAAACGTTCACATTTAAATTAGTACCTGTAGTTCATATAGGAGGAATATCAAGGGTTGTAAGTTGGTAGAAATTTGTCAAAGTAAAGTAATGATGGATTCTTTTATATTAGTATGAGGTTGTTTGAAGTTATATTAAGCGTGTATAACCTACGTGTATAGGAACATGGTAGAAGCTGTAATTAACGTATAATGTGTGTCACTGATGTTGTAACTAAGGTTTTAGAATATTATTAAATAACTTTACTGCCGGGAATAACATGTGTGAACGCTGGTCACATTGTCCTATGAATAGAAAGTGTTCAATGATATCGTTTATCTCGTTCTAGAACACTGTCATGAAAGTATTGAATTTTCAAATTGTGGTTACTCAGAAAAAGCCGTCATTTATGACCTTTTGTTTGTTGATAAGTTATAATAAAATATATAATTATATTTTGTACTACCTTAAGATATAAGCTATTTTAGAATAACCAAATTCTTTACGTTTTCTACATAATTCTGGTTTTTAATTAGATTCACTTTCTCTTCATCCTCAATTTTAAATGCATATAAAACTTGCTATAAAGAAATAAGTTTTTAATGTATTATAAATAGCTGAAGATAATTATATACTCTGATTGGTATGAGGATGTAAATTGTAGACATGTATTATAAATATCTCTTTATCTAATAACTTTACAGTGACGTCTGTTACGAGTTTATTTTTCACAGTATTAAAGAATTTGTCAGGAACATCTGATAATTTTAAGATTTTTCTAAAAATTTAAATAAAAGTTTTTATGTAAGTAATTTTCTAAGTATTTCGTACAAGCTTTACTACTTTGACTGCCATTGTGCGAGATTTTATAAATTCATTATTATTTCAGCTGAAATTATCTTGACAGCGTTCCCAATACAGCTTAATGAGACCACTGTTACCCAGTAATTATTTAATAATATTATTTTAATGATTTAAACTAGATGTGTTTGAACTGTTACTTAACTGACAAAAACATTTACTGCATTTGTTTACTCGGAATGTTATAAAACATATTTTAACAAAGTAATTGTTAGGACAATTTATCAGACAATTTTTATACTATGAATTTTATGATAATTAAGTTAAAAAGTCAATATGTGATGTAAACCTTTTCTATCAAAAGATAAAATGTCGCTGCTGACAAGGATCTTCCACACACAAATCTATTCTCTTCTCCCTCCCACCCTCTCTTCTCTCTCTATCTCGTCACGCTCTCTCTCTCTCTCTCTCTCTCTCTCTCCCTCATGCAAGCACATATTCACACGATCACACTGTTATGGATAAGTGGAGAATGACATACTAGCATACTGTCTACTTCGTTTGTTTAAAGCATAAAGGACTTTTCTCATCACAGGGCATTTTAACCACATTCTTAACTTATTACATTTTGTCTACATGTCCCAAGCATCAAACTATTCCGTTTAGGTAAGTTTTGATTTGCTTCTTGCAGGATGTTTAGCTTCATGCGTGTAAGCAGCCTTCAAAATTCATCTTAAAATTTTTGTTAAGTGACACTCGCTGCGTATATATTCCACACACTTTTTACGAAGATATTTTATGATAGTAACATCTATATTGTATAAACTATAAACGTCACTTATATTTGCCATACATTTGTTTCTTTCTTCCTTTTTCTCGTTTCAGCTGTGATGACGCAACTTCCTTCATTTTCCGAAGATCTTTCTTCCTTTCACTTTCCTTAATTTTCTGGCTCTTTTGGTCGTTCTACCAGTAACACCTTCTTGGTCTCCTTTGCTTCTCTTCGGACAGATCCTTTATTTCCCAATTTTCTTTCTTCACACTTTTCTGTTTTCTGTACGATTCCATAATTCCACATTTTTCTAGATCTTGATTAACTCTTTTCACCTATTGTATTTGTTCCTTCTAGTCTTCTAGAAAGTAAGGATCTTGTTTCTTATCCTTTCTGGTTCGGTTATGTAGGTTATGTATGTTATAAGGTGTCCATAGAAATACATTTGTCTCTTTTATCGTGGTTGAAATTTTCTAAAATGTTGTATACATCTTTTTGCATCTCTTCTTTACTTTGCCAAGTGGTTATGAATATTCAGTCTGTCAGTCATTTACTCAGTGGTATTTTACATGTTTGTACATACTCCTATACGTACTCCATAATTCTCGAAATCATCGAGGAGAAATGTACTTTACCCAGCAGAATATAATATATAACATATATTAAGATATAAGGTACATGCGATTGTGTTACGTATACATATGGTCTGTGAACGCGAGTGTTTGTGTAGTAAGAGAAAAAAAGAAGGAGAGAGAGCAAGAGAGAGAGAGAAAACAGAGTTGAAAATGGTATGAGATTATATTTGTCTTTTTTAAATTTATTCTCAGTCAGCTATAGATGATTGTATAACAATTAAATATTGAATTGCCTAAAAATTAAACAAAAGTATGTTAATAGAACATAACAACATCTGACTCATTTGCATCTAGAAGAAGGTGCAAATAGATTTAATAATTGTAGTGTTTACTATCGTTATTTTTTTGCTTGCGTTTCTATTATGTGTCCGCATTTTAGAAGGCTGCATAGATGTTTGTACGGACCGTGTGTTCCGAATCCTAGTTACCTATATCAAAATCACATATATTTTCTTAAACACTGTAATTAATTTGATGTATACGTAATATATTATTTACACAGAGGCGTTAAATGTCCAGGAGTTAAACGTATTTGAATTTATTTGGTAGTACTAACAGAACACTGAAGTAATTATTTTTTGAAGTTTGACGAAACAAAAATAATGCTTTGCTATTTTAAAAGTTAAAACTAAGTATTGGAAAACATATTTGAAAAACTAGATATTCAATCGCGCCTCTGTTTATAGCGGCTTTTAAGAAAAGACTAAAAATGCGTGTACGGTAAGGGTAACATGTTAGGAGCAGTTTAATAAAAAAACGTATATTGTACTGCTGTTAAAATGCACACAGTACATAATAGGGAGGTAATAAATTTTAAGAGAGAAAGGATGCAGATTTTGTATTGAATGTAACATATGCTTTAAAATTTAAACAAAAAACATTGGGACTATCGACTCACCCAGTCAACATAGAGGTCGATTCCTATATGATATAAAACAATATTCAGTTATATGTTATGAAAAGAATATATGAAATTGGAATGAATGTTATAAGAAGAGTAAAGAGTAATAAAATTATAATTTAATAAATAACAAATAGAATTACGAATATTAGAGGTAAAATAAAGATGTTTAATAAGAAATAGAAAAATGATATATGTTTTAATAGGTATATGATAAACAGATGTAAAGAAATTAGGGAATTATCAAAGGGGCAATTTTGTTAATTGTTAAAAAATTGTATTGGATAGTGATGAAGGAAATGTTTATTAGTCTAATTTTATTTTCAATAAGAGTAACGTGAAAAGTCTTAAATTATATTCGATAAGGGTAACGTTATAACTCTAATGTTATTTTCAATAAGAGTAACATGAAGAGTCTAATTTAATATCTAATGGTAACAGCATGAAGAGTCTAAAATTATATCTATAAGTGTAGCGTGAAGAGTCTAAATTCATAAAATAACATTTGTATATCATTAAGTTAATGTAACATGGAAAAGAAAATACAGTAAAGGAATTTAATTTGTGATACCAGAGTTTTGATTATAATATTTAATAAATAAATAATATTACGAGAAATATAACAATATCCTTAATAGAACGACGACAGAAGAGGGAAATCCTGGACTGAAGAAGAGTTTAAGTGGCCATAAAGGATAATTAAGTGTTCCGAGGAGACATCTGTGTTGCAGTCGTCCTGGAGAGCGGCATTCAGCGGTGAGATCAATAAGAAATTTGTGTGAAGGAACAGACTGCCAAGCCTAATATTGTTTTTGAAAAAATGTAAACAACAACCAGAAGTGAACCCGTGGCAGCTGGAAGAATTCAGAGTCGGTCAAGTTACATTAGTCTGGTATTTATTTTTTACATGGTTAATTCTCAAAATACTACATATTAACTGAATTTGGTTTGGTTTAAAGAAAAGAAAATATTAGATACAATCGTAAATACGATGAAACAGCTTAATAATCATTAACCCTGAGAGAAAGAGTTTCTTTACATGTACTGGTAAACAAAAAAACATAATAATAGTAGGTACATTTATTAATTATATTATACTATTAAATAATTACAAGACTCCTAAAAAAATAACAGTACATTAAATGGCTGATCCAACGTGGAGCAGATCTTAATTAAAATACCTGTAATTAATTACAATACAATAAATGACGCAACCAACGTGGTGCATATAATAAATATTATTATATCAGAAAATAATTGCAGTACAATAAATGGCGCCCATACGTGAAAGCAAAGATTTTCTTTAAACCAGCACCAAATAATACAATTTTGTTAAATTTAATTAGCATAAAAAATGTTTTTCCTTGTAATTAAATTAAGTTAAAGATTGTAAAATGGCTAACAAACCAGAGCAACGATATGAATTAAGGAGTAATAGTGCTGAAGAGGAAGAAACTGAAATGGAAGTAATATTAGAGGATGCCCAAGGGGACCAACCAAAGAAACCAAACCAACCAATGGGTGCAAATTTCCAGGAGATGATGAGAATTATTATGGAAGGGAATTATTATTTTACAGCGAAAAAGTATTGAAACAAATAACTGAAAAAATGGATAGTAACAGTGAAACATTAAAGAAACAAATGAAAGAGGATAATAAACAAATGAAATTAGATAATGAAGCCTTATTAAAACAAAATAATGAGGAATTAAAGAAACAAATGAAAATAGATAATGAAAATTTATTAAAACAAAATAATGAGGAATTAAAGGAGACCATTCAACAACAAATAAATGGGGTGAATGATAAATTAGACCAGCAAAAGGCTGAAATCAAGTTAATATTACAAAGTTATGAGGAAAAGAACGTTTGGCAATCCGCAAAGATGAAATTGAATATAGAAACAATGAAAGAAATAAGGAATGATGAAAACCAGTCAATAGAAACAAAGATAGAAGTCATACCAAACGATCAAATTAGGGAACCAGTAAATCAGAAAATAAAAGGTAATAAAGAAATAGAAAATAAAAAAGATAAAAGTGTATCATTATATAAGGATAAACATAGCAGAAACAAAGAGAATAATAAGTATGTGGAAAAGAAGACGAAGAAGATAGGTAAAAGACCTCCCAAGAAACAGAAAAATACACAGGAAGAATTAGATATGATTAGGAGTAGGCTGGTTAATGTACGTAATCTCCCAATCGCTAATTACAGGGAAAGAACAGAATTAACAAATTACAGGAAAATCTTAAGAAAATTTATATTGAAAATGAATACAGCAGAAAAAGAAAGGGATAATAAAATATCAGCTATATCATCAATAGTTGAAATACCAGTGACATATTTG
The DNA here is from genome assembly GCA_034769895.1 of Magicicada septendecula. NCBI lineage: Eukaryota > Metazoa > Arthropoda > Insecta > Hemiptera > Cicadidae > Magicicada > Magicicada septendecula. The sequence goes on along the minus strand of CM068367.1, from coordinate 547,111,905 downwards.
GTTAAAGAACTAGAGAATAAAGTGTTAAAAGTAGGCGAAGATACCATTGAAAATTTGGTGTTCGAAGAAGTGCAGTACAGAGTGATCGAAACATATGTCATTAGGACAGAATTGATTGGAAATTCAACAGGAGTTCTTGAAATGAGTGAAGACTTCGCAGCAGAAAAATCAGAATACAAGGTAGTAGTGATAAAGTGGACAAGGATAGAATTCATACTGAAAACAATAATAGTCCGGGCAAAAAGGATAACTTATGTATTTGACAATGGATGAACTAAAGATGAAAATATGGAAAGAAGGGACTGATTTTTTGGGTATGGACCACAGCAAACTAATAGAACAAAGATTAGGTTAATTAATAATACAAACAACAGAATATTGAAGTTATTACAAATAAAAATTTTTATTTTAGGAATTAAAAGAAAGGAAAAGAACCGACCAAATTCAAAAAACGTAAGAACATCTTACAGGATACTTCAGGGAAATTATTTTGAATCGATTAAGAAGAGAAAGACGGTTAATAACAATAATAAGGTGATAATAATGAGTAAAGAGAATAAGTAATTAAAACAAATAAATAAAGAAATGAACCATCAGTTACTGAATGAAGCAATGGAAGATAAACTTGGCAAGATAATAGGAGTGCAATACAAATGACACATAAGAGAAAAGGTGAGTTTAAATAAGAAATTATACCCATTACCATATACAGTAAGAGGGCATATAAAATAAGAAATCGACAAAGGATTAGTAAAAAGATAATTGAAATAAGTCAGTCAAAACACACGAGCCCGTTAGTAGTAATTCCCATGTAAGGATAAGTCCTTAATATTGTGTTTGGATGAGCGTCAAATTAATCAGATGATAATTCCTGGTAAGGCGTCACCAAAGAATATAAGAATAGTTTTAAAACGTTTTAATAACGTAATTTTTTTAATAATTGTAATGCTGTACCTGGATATTGGCAAATAGAATTGCATCCAGAAAGTATAGAATATGTGAATGGTATAAGTTATCATTTCAAGAGAACACCTTTTGGGCTGGTCCATAATGTGGCCATATTTACAGAATGATTTGACTGAGTAGGGGGCAAGGAGATTTTAGAAGTTATTACGGTTTATGTCGATGATTTAGTAATTGCATCAAACAGTTGGGAAGAATATTGTAATAGAATTAAGAGGGTACTTACCAGATTGGGGGAAAAATATAATGACACTCAAGTTGAATAATGTCATAGCCAGTAGGATTAAATTGTGTGGATTTGTAGTAATTAAATACCGAGATGGGAAGGTTAAAGATACATAAAATTTTAATCATATTCGACAGTATAAATAAAATAATAATTAAAAGAAAAATAATTCTTAAATGAAGAACAAATGAAATGTATGACCCGGATTGGGAAGGTGAGGTTCAAAAGAAAGATTATGTTTTAGTCATGTTTTTGAGTTTTTTAGCCATGAATTTAGGCACAATTGTTATTTGTTATTTATTATTTTGATGTAAAACCAGTTGGTTTAATTAACGTTGTTTTAAGTCATAAATAAGTGTTTAAGATATCATGATTCATGATAATAATGAACCATATTTGTAATATTAATAAAAGAAAAAACCAATTTGTTAAAAGAATTTTGTGAGGTACAAATACCTAATTAATCAGATGTTTAAATATTAAGATTAGACTATGTTGGTTATTTCAAAATTTCATCTAAAATTGTATCTGAAATTATGAAATAAGGGAAGGTATTATGTACTGCTGTTAAAATGCACACAGTACATAATAGGGAGGTAATAAATTTTAAAAGAGAAAGGATGCAGATTTTGTATTGAATATAACATATGTTTTAAAATGTAAACAAAAACATTGGGACTATCGACTCACCCAGTCAACATAGAGGTCGATTCCTATATGATATAAAACAATATTCAGTTATATGTTATGAAAAGAATATATGAAATTGGAATGAATGTTATAAGAAGAGTAAAGAGTAATAAAATTATAATTTAATAAATAACAAATAGAATTACGAATATTAGAGGTAAAATAAAGATGTTTAATAAGAAATAGAAAAATGATATATGTTTTAATAGGTATATGATAAACAGATGTAAAGAAATTAGGGAATTATCAAAGGGGCAATTTTGTTAATTGTTAAAAAATTGTATTGGATAGTGATGAAGGAAATGTTTATTAGTCTAATTTTATTTTCAATAAGAGTAACGTGAAAAGTCTTAAATTATATTCGATAAGAGTAACGTTATAACTCTAATGTTATTTTCAATAACAGTAACATGAAGAGTCTAATTTAATATCTAATGGTAACAGCATGAAGAGTCTAAAATTATATCTATAAGAGTAGCGTGAAGAGTTTAAATTCATAAAATAACATTTGTACATCATCAAGTTAATGTTACATGGAAAAGAAAATACAGTAAAGGAATTTAATTTGTGATACCAGAGTTTTGATTATAATATTTAATAAATAAATAATATTACGAGAAATATAACAATATCCTTAATAGAACGACGACAGAAGAGGGAAATCCTGGACTGAAGAAGAGTTTAAGTGGCCATAAAGGATAATTAAGTGTTCCGAGGAGACATCTGTGTTGCAGTCGTCCTGGAGAGCGGCATGCAGCGGTGAGATCAATAAGAAATTTGTGTGAAGGAACAGATTGCCAAGCCTAATATTGTTTTTGAAAACATGTAAACAACAACCAGAAGTGAACCCGTGGCAGCTGGAAGAATTCAGAGTCGGTCAAGTTACATTAGTCTGGTATTTATTTTTTACATGGTTAATTCTCAAAATACTACATATTAACTGAATTTGGTTTGGTTTAAAGAAAAGAAAATATTAGATACAATCGTAAATACGATGAAACAGCTTAATAATCATTAACCTTGAGAGAAAGAGTTTCTTTACATGTACTGGTAAACAAAAAAACGTAATAACAGTAGGTACATTTATTAATTATATTATACTATTAAATAATTACAAGACTCCTAAAAAAATAACAGTACATTAAATGGCTGATCCAACGTGGAGCAGATCTTAATTACAATACCTGTAATTAATTACAATACAATAAATGACGCAACCAACGTGGTGCATATAATAAATAATATTATATCAGAAAATAATTGCAGTACTATATATATATATATATATATATATATATATATATATATATTATAACAGGACCAAATATTATTAATTTGGAGTTATATGTTGAGAGTATATTATATTGATGTTTGAATAAATTTTAATAGTTGAAACTCCACTCATATGTTATAGCGATCCTAATAATGCATTGTAAAAGACGCACACGCGGCTGTTACATAATCAACTCGCTGTGGAATGCATACGACCACACCCGAACTTTCAATTGTTAATATTTCGGAAACCAATAAATTCAGGCGAAATCCATTATAGCCAAAATGTTTGCCGAAATGTTAGTAATAGGGTGTGCGAATTTTACGCAATATAATTAAATAATAAAAGAGTTAATTAATTTTATGTGAATAACTTCTGTAATAATTGAGCTACATTAAAGAGCTTTTAGTATGTTATAACTATAAGAATTTACAACAAATTGTATATTTTCGAATTATCACAACTTGGTTTGCAACCAAGGTAATTGCAATAAAAAGTGTCACAGGAAATCCGGAACGACAATTCAGTTCCGTTGTGTTAAGAATATTAATAATAATATAAATTCTCCGTCTGTGGGAAACTAACTCACGGACTAAGGTGATTCAAATTTTGTGTAGTAGGGAGAGTGTGTCAGCCAATCAAATCATTCGAAGAAATCCCAACCAGCGCGGAGTTCTGGGGCTGATCGAACACTCTACTGCCAGTGTTCAAGAAGAACACACGTATATCTTCGATCGTCTCAAAACCATAGTTTTGTGAAGACTCATCTGAAGACTCTACATGGTCAACACGCATAATTACGAACATCATAACACAGATCAACTGTAACGATTCGTAATTACAGCGTCACGTCAAGATACTCTTTCTACATCAACAAACAAGCTTATTGTGCACTACAAGCTGTGGTCATAAGCACGCAAGAGATCTACAAGACTACAAGACATTACTTCAAGAATACGACAGTGAGGCCGTCTAAACCAATGTGAATCAGCCGACGAGCAGAACTACAACTCGAAACGACGCACACACACGCTGACGTGGAATGTGAATCGACGAGGGACGTGAAGCAGTTCTCGCAGAAAGCCACAGACGTAAAAACTTCAACAAATAGCAGGAGAGGAGAGTGTTGCTGATTTCCGAGCTCAACGCCGAAACCCAGGACGCTCAAGTAGATCACTATCTCTAGCCGATTGGACAAGGACAGCGAGGGACATCTGGAGCATCTCTACGATCCACTTCAGTATCAGGAAAGTCAAAATCAAGTTAGCTATTTTTCAACCGTCAATTTTTCTATCTTTTTTTAATTAAAATCATTGTAACATAAAGCATTCAGGTGCCACAAATCAAAGACTCTAGTTAAATAAGAATAATTCATTTGTGATAATCTGTATAGCCAGTATAAGTAATTAGTAAGCTTTAGTTAAGAATTAATAGAGATAAAACAGAAAGCGCTATACAAATCTTAACAAAGAATTAAATAATTTGCTCATACTGCAGTATACGAGAGTCAAGTCACTAGTAAATAAAGGGACGTGAACTAGATTGTCACGCCTAGTTTATTTTGGAATATATTCAATTAACTTTAGAGTTTTGTTTTTGTTTTCATTTTAATCAAATTTTAAAGACATCAAATTAAATTAAACTAAATTAATTAATTAAATTCTCAGAATAAAATTAACTCTTTTAAAATAACCAGCTCAACATCTGAAAATTATCAACCATTAAGAAAACATTATTCAAGATCTATTTATTGTTTAGTTTATAAGAATATTTGATCATATAAATATTTCATTCTTGTGTGTCATTGGAGTAATAAACACTGTTTTATTACCCCATATTGTATTTTTTTATTGCTGTACTACGGAGCCTACCAACCTCACAAAACTCTTCACTTTTAAAATAACTTATTTAGTGTGCTGTTGTCATATATTTGAGATTACATACTTGCGAAATCAAATCCAAAATCCACACGCCCTAGTCAGAAGAAAACCGCAAGATCGGACAGCAGGTAGGTGCTCATACAGTCACACAACACAACAACACGCATTAAGTAGAATTACAATATATATATTGTACTATTGCGTGTATCTACCGCCACAGTTACTATAATATATTAGTGATATTAACCATTAATTATGTTAATTAGGTTAATGTTGGTCTTTTTGGTATTCTAGTGTAGACAGAGGAGGAGAGATTATCGTCGGTTAGTGCTATTTGAATATTCCCGCACTTCTGGTTAATGAGCGATCAGCTCTAACCGTACTCTGGCAGTTGTAGGTTATTTTCTCTTCTCGTCGTCGGCAAGGCTATATTCGCCTATGTACCTGCTCGCTCTCACTAATACCTGTAAACACACTCTTAGCCTATTTGCAAGTATTAAATAATAACTCTTTTATAGGTAATATTGATTTTTATTTTCTGCTTATTGGTTAAAAAAAATGTAAATGGTTCGGTCTTGGGTCGACCATGACAGATTCGTATCGATTCGTTACTTGAATCCGACCTTCAACAAGGTTCAAATAATTATAATGCAAATTAATAATCTCAGGGCTTGAGTTCTTTGGGCTGTTAAGAAGTCATAAATGTTTTAAAAAGGCGTACAACACATTACAAATATATAAAAATAATAAATCTTAATTATTAATGTTAACAAATATAAAAGTTATGTTTTTAATTAACTGCGTCAACGACAGACTTTGTCTGCACTGGAAAATAACTGCTCAACAAGATGGCCGCCCTGGTCAGTTAACTAAAAGACACGCTTCCTCCGATTTTTGTTGAAATAAAATGTTATTATTGTTAACCACCGTATTAATGTTCAGTGGTTATCCTAATTATCACTGTAGATAGTTTATATAGTGTAGTGAAGTTGATCTATGTGTAGTGTTGTTACGAAATTACTCCGGAAATATATTTACGTCACTTGTCGTATAAAGCAGGAAGCGAGCTCCCTCAGATTTTTGATATTGGTGTAGATTAAAGCTTCCATCGGTCAGTGGTAGTTGGTTTATTTTATCTATCAGTTTTTTAGTATGTGCTCCTTTTCTGTGGTTTTGTTTTCAGTCATTAATTTAATTTAAGTTTGGTTTTCTATCTTCACTCTTTAGGCGTCAGCTATACGGTTTTAACCTTTTCTGTCTTGCGTTCAACAATACAATCATCATTCTTCTCGTCTTAGTAACGGGTTTTTGACCAGTAAACTCTGGCTTTGATTGGTTAGTTGCACGAACTTGAGGTCAAGCGGCATATAGTACTGAAAATTATATCATTGCCTTTCATGTCAAAAAATACTCCTTTGTTACCTTTTGTTTAAGTTAAAATTAATTTACATAGTTTTGTTCCTATTACAAAGATCTACATTTTGGTACATAATTTTATATGAGTTGACTTTATAATAGGCGTTTTTACACCTTTACAAGAATTCTAAATCTGGACCATAGTACTGTCCTAACTTTTATTATACAATATTTAATTTTTGTCGGACTAATTTAATTTGGTTCACAATTATTCTAAAACTTGTGTCTTACTTGAATTTTGGTCCTTTTTTATTAGTTTGCCAATGTTAACTCGTTATTTATTCATTTCTGACTTTACTTTTCTCTATATTACTTATCTGGCCTATGCCTTCGTGGCTAGGATTATGCTTACAATCTATCAAACAATAACAAACTATTTGGTGTACCGCTGTATTATTCAGTGGTAACACAGAATTGCTTATAGGCTTATTACTGAACAATAAAATAGGTCTTATTACTAATTCAATCATGAGTCTTTTACTTAATACTAACACCAATGCCTATCCTTTAGTTTTTTTAATGGTATCACACTCTACTGATTTCTTTTATTGTCACTTTAGTTTATGGCATTCATCATCAGTGAATGTTATAGGGAATTCATTTATAGTAGTTTATTGTTTTAGGTATGGGGAAATCATTAAGTCACACAGTCCTCTCTGCCGCTTAATGACTGGCACTGTTTGTCACTTGTTACAATTAGCACTTTTACAAAGTTTAATTCTTACTTACTACAGTACGGGGCTTTATTTATAACACCTGACTGTGTTGTACTTCTTTTATCACTTTATCCGTTTATTTTCCTACTCATTTTGGGTTTGTTTAAATAATTTCTTTGATTATTTGCATTATAATCTTAGTTATGTGGGGCTCTATTTATGTCGCATTACAATATATATATATATATATATATATATATATATATATATATATATTGCAACGATACAAATTAAAACTGCATAGATAGGTTACATTGAAATTATTACAACAAAGTCTATCTGGAGGTAGGAAAATGTTTATTCATTAACACATTAAAATTTATTATTGTCTTATGGCTTTATAATATAAAATTGTTTATTAAAGAATTGTCTTTCAATAACTGAGTCTATTGGCTTGTTTTACATATATGTTATTTGTACGTAGAATTCCAACTGTTTGCGTAGGCAAAAGGCGCTCTGCTCGCTGGCGCTACTCTGCGCGTTGCTCGATGACTACTACGCTGGCAATTCACGTCTTTGCACACACGCACACTGCGATATGAGACTGTTATTGTTTATAACTTGAATAATCTTAATCTCAGGGATCAAAACTGGGTAAAAATATATCGTGTATTATGCTTCCACAAATCCGGCTGCTTGAAGTGTTCTCGCGTTAATATTCAAAACACCAAGTTAGGTATTTTGCCCCTGCCGGAAATCTTCCACTCTACGCGAAAAAGCACTAGAAATTGATCTATTTAAATATTTGAGTTCTATAATGGCAACGGTTACGAAGAACTCGTACCGTGAACCAAATCACTAAGTCTAATGAAAATAGACTTGTCTTGTCACGAAAATCTCGTGACAGCAAGTACGTCTTTCTATGGCAAGACTTCGGAAAGAACTAAACGATGTGCTCTCGGCAGAGCACCGTCTCAAATAATTTTTAGACCTTCTGATTGGTTGGAAGTCTAGCAACATCACAGATGAGAACACAGATAGACCGAACTCAAGTTAAAACTCTGTCCAATTCTGCAAATTAATCTACAAATTTTATTACTTTCTGGGAGATAACGAAAATAAACGAAGACTGATTTCATTTAAAAAAAACCATATAAAAGTTATAGTTGTGGGGAATTTAATATATGGAAAATGTAGCTTATAACCATGAGAATACCCTGTCCAAGTTTTAGAACGAAATGTCAATTTTCAATGAAGTTATTAAATAAAATGTAAATCACACACTCACCCGCGCACTTACACACAATTATTTCACATGACATAAAAGAGTATAAAATTATGCACATTTTGACATAATATACATTTTTAAATATAGCTTGGTTCAAAAGTATGACTACTTTACAAAAAAAGGACAAAATCAATTGTTAACATGCCTATGGCCGTCAGAAAATGTGTTATAGCATTGGTATCCCTGTTATATGAACTTCATATTCTGTGTTCTGTTGGAATATATATATTGCAACAGCACAAATGTATAGGGTACTGTGCATTCCACAATTAATTAAGATAATTAATATAATTAAATAAATAATTCATATTGTTAGTAATAATAATTCAGCTTTCAATCTGAACTGTAAAAGGAACCACCAAATTTCAAGCTTGTACAGGTTTATCACGCCACGCAGCTGTGTCTGTGTGTACACATGTATTTTGCATGTGTGTGTGTGTGAGACTAGTTGATTCCTGTAAAGCGTCACCCCTAAATGAACGCAATTAATTATATGGTTTATTTAAATTGTAAAGAGTGTGTGCATAATATCACAAAATCAAATACGCCACAGTGTGTATAAATTAAAGACGCACATGTGTATTAAAAATAATGCGAAAATAATAAAAATTGCAATTATAGTAAAAATAAATATAAATTAAACTTATATTAATTAAGTTAGGAAAAACGGGTTATATGCAGTGAACACATAAAAATTACCGACAAGATGAATATCGGGTAATTTGTAAAAGACTTCGCATGTTGCCACGACAAGCGAAATAAGTGTGAAAATAATCGTGTTTAGAAAGGGACGCCAACGACTGACTGAGACCTGCAGAATATTGTCGAAACATGATTTTTGCGCCCTAGGGTATAAATACTCGAGACACACCAACTTATTTCTCTTTCTCGTACAACTACCGTGGCAGCCGGAGGCTCTGCCCAAGGACAACAACTCTTTTTCTATCAACCACAGCAGCAGCCGGAGGTTCTTCACGACTACTCATCACTTTCGTGAGAGCACCTGCAACCTGAGGCCATGACGGGATATGAGGGAGCAGCGAAGTACATGGAATAGAGTCCAGCGTACGGAACGAGGCAACGGACTGCGGAGAGGATCTGAAGGATGAGGATCAAGGATATAATAAAATATGGTTTCTCTAATTACCATTTATTTATGAGATTAATAAGTTTTATGTTCTTTGTTATAAATTATTATTCTCTGAAATTTTATTAATTATTCATTATGCAAATAAAAATAATAAAGTTTATGTAAACTTGTATGTGGAATCTAGAGCCTTCTTTTGATAGACCTCAGAGTCATTTATAAGATTGAATAAATGTCTGACTTCACCTGCATATTTCTGCAACCATTTAACTGTGTTGTTACCGTCACCTGGACTCTCGAGTTTTGGGATCCCCTTCCGGTATCACTTTCTCTGTCTCTGCGTCGTTTGGAATTACTCTCTCCGTCTAATGGATGCTGAGTTCTGCCATGGACTTCTGGTCGTGATGATGTACGGCTGGCTGTAGCTGCGTGTGGCTGTCCCTGCGTCCTCTAGTATATTGCTCTGTTTCCTCTCGTCTCCTTGTCTTTTCCCTCGTGGATGTCTCGAAGTTCTACGTGAACTTCTTGAAGTTCATCGACGACGTTTCGACTCCTCGTAGTTTACGGTATTATTGTCTTTTAAATAATTCGTGTATATCACTAATTACTTTCACCGACGTACTGCCGGTCCCATCGCACTTTAGTTTACGCAATACGATTTAAAACATTACTTAAACTTTGTAAAATTTGCGGTGGCGAGATGCGTGGACAGTGGCGGCGCTAACGAAACGGGGGCCCCCCCGCGAAACTAATTAGGGGGCCCTATAAAAATGGTTAAATTTTGTATACGTAATAGGGGAAAACACTCAAATTAGTTTCTATTTACATGTGTTTCACAACAGTGGTTTTTGAATACTTTCTCGTCTATCACAAAGCGTTTGCAACTTGCAAAGGATGTTTTACACGTATACAAACTCTTAAAATTCATTTTTGCTAAATAGACAAAGTTCTATACAAACTATAAAAAAACCAAAATAAAAAGAATTATTTATTTTTACGTCAAAGATCTAAATTCAGACTATGAAACAGTACCGCACACAGAGTGTTAAAAATTTATTATTTAAAAACGAATATCAAAGTAACATTCTAGCTTTTTTCAAACATTTAAATTAGTTTGTAACTGAATTTGTGAAATTCTTGAATATACTCTATACACGTTCTCCTTAAGTCTAATCCAATTCAATAACACTCGAACTCAAGTAATGTACAATATTTACAGATGAGGATCAACCAAAGTTCACTGTTTTCCTAAGCCTAGTCTTCTTTTTTTAATAGCTAAGAACTTTTCAACCACTTCATTGATATTAGTTTTCTGTGTCTCTTCATGCTCAATGCTTAACGGTGCCAAATCACTCAACCGAGTTTGGGCCATGGCACTTCTTAAGTATGACTTAATTAATTTAAGTTTTGAAAAGCTTCTTTCCAATGTAGCTGTTGTGACAGGTATGGTTAAATAAAGCTGCAAAGCTGTAGTTAAGTCTGGGAGGCAGCTCATAAGGCAGCTGTTTTCTTCAACCAGTAAATTCATCATTTCTCGAATGCTTTTCTTGTGTACAATTTCTTTGGCCATCAGAGCTTTGAAGGATATTACTTGGTCAGGCAGTGATGTGAAAAGGTCACCAGGATACACATTTACCAGAGCCTTACTTTTCTCCACTATTGTCTCTTGTGAGAAGTTTACTAAATTCTGAGGCGTCAGGAATGAAAACCTATCATCAATGCAACGAAATCCTTCGAATCTCATTTGTAGCTGAGCTATTACAATATCTAGTGTTGGATTGAAAACTTTTACTTCAAATGATTTCACTGGGTCGTCAATTCTATGGTCAACTGATAATTCAACAAAGAAGCGTTTTACAACTCGTTTACGCTTATTTTTCATGTTACAAGTTATGTCCCATGACTGGGCCAACTGTTTAGCACCAGCAAGAAAGCCGGCAAAGTCCTTTCTTAAAACTTTTAACTCATCGCAAGCGCGGCTTAGAAACTGCCACGCTCTGCCTAGGTCAACAGTTGGCCTCTGTAGTGCTTTCGAAGTTATATTTACATTCTCTAAAATCTTAGTTTCAAGGCAGAGCACAAGAATAAATTCAAAGTTTTCCAGGTGGTTTCTAATTGCTAATGCTTCTTCTGCCTCGGGTTTTTTTGAGCTGTATAGAATAATTTCTGTCAAACACTTAATCACAATTTTGAAATAATTTCTTAAAGCTAACAGACAGTCGTGTCTAGAAGACCACCTTGTTGGACATAGCTTTTTTAAAATTAGATTTTTGGCAGAGCTGTCTTCTTTAACGGCAGTGTTAAGTTCTTGCCATCTATGTAAGCTTTCACTGAAAAACGTAAGTTTTCTGTACTATGTCATAAAATTGTCTTATTTCAGAAATATTTGATACTGAATCATTGATCACCAAGTTCAGGTTATGTGCAGCACAGTGTACGTAATCCGCGTTTGGGACTATATCCATAATTCTTTTCTGTAACCCAGAGTATTTCCCGCTCATTGTTGCTGCACCGTCATAACCTTGACCACTACACTTACTAATGTCAATTTCATTTGTTTTCAAAAAGTCTAAAATCTTACTTTGAAACCCCTCACTGTTGGGATCCTTTATTTCTTGAAATCCCAAAACGGACTCACTAATCACAGTTTTATAATTGCCAGGAGATTCTTCTACTATGTTAATGTATCTGATTACAACACTCATTTGGTCAATCTTAGAAATGTCTTGTGTGCTATCAACAATTATAGAAAAAAAAGGAGACGAGTGAATCTGTTTTAGTAAGGCAGTCAATACTGATTTTCCTAGCAAGTTAATGATTTCATTTTGAATGTCATAGTGGAGGTATTTTGATCTGTTTTTTTCATTTTCTAAGTGTGCACTAAGGAGAGAATCGTAGCGAGAAATTAAAGATAGTATGTTCAAAAAATTTCCACTTTCAGAATTTATTTCATGTAATGATTCTCTATGGCCAAGAAACGGCAATGAACACAGTGCCATGGTTCGAATGACATCCACAATCTGTATGAAAATATCTTTCCATTTTTTCCGCTCATCGGAAATTTGATCAGCTACCGTTTTACTCTTTTTCCAAGTGGCATACGTGAGACAAGATTGTAAATGAGCATTGCTACTTTCATGAACTTTAATTTTTTTACTGAGACCTTTCCAATCTCTAATATCGCCTTCACGCCAGCTTTGGGCATCAGAACTTTGGGTGAAAAGCCAACATGGTAAACAATAGACTCCATCTAGATTACGAGAGTAACAAAGCCAAAACCTGTGAACAATTTGGCCTGCTGCAGTTTTGAAAGAATAATATGCTGTACTGAAAGATCGCTTAGAAACGGAATCCTTCGGGAAAGGACCCTTTGTTTGACAAAGTTCACTTAACGTTATTAACTTTTTCACCTCGTCTGTCATTGTAGCTTGATTTTTATAGAATGCAATATCTGTCTCAAAACTTTGGCAGTTTGGATCGGAAGGGCCTGCTAAACTAGTTTTATTTGCGTAATTACTTATAACTTCAGTTGGTTCAAACTGATTTTCTGGTCCAGGTATGTCTTCGGACTGGCGAACACATTCAATGCCTAGCAGTTGTTCTTCTTGTTCATGTTGCAGTTGCTTATTTGTTTCCGTAGTTGTATCACTTGTATCCAACGGACTAATGTTTAAATCAGGTTTATTGTCACAGTCACAATCAACTTCACAAGTCCGATTTTTGTTTCTTTTTCATTACTTGCACTTGGCCCGGGTTTGGGTTGTTCAACTTCACATTTGATGATTTTTTTAAAAACTGGTCGGGTTTTGAAAGTTTACTTTTAGATTCTTCTCGTTGTTTTTGCAGTTTCCTTTTCGTAGCACCACTTAAATATTCACGCTTACTTTCCATTTTATAAACTCTGTCTCTAACACTCTAACTCTACACAAAATACAAAAACTAAAATCAAATGTTAAGTCATTAAACTTAAACGGCACTAAATTGCGAAATGAATGCAATACAGTACAATCGCGCAGGAGATGCGACGCACTACTGAGTACTGAACTACATTGTGTTGTGTTTGTTTACGTCTCCTCAGTGCCGAGTGACTCATCGCACGGACGTACGGGCACCACAAGAGATAAGATAAGCTTCGCTTACAAACTACAAACAGTAATGTCATTTCGGAAAACGTAGTTTTTTTGCATGTCTATACACTTAAATAAAACGTATATTTCGTATTTTAAATACAAATTTGCCGGTAGTCGGACCCCATTAAAACTTTTTTTCCTATTATAGCTCGTTTCATATTTTTTTCTAGGGGCCAGAGCGGCGGGGCCCCCCAGAGGGTCGGGGCCCCCCCGCGCCGCGGGGTCTGCGGGGGCCTTATCGCCGCCACTGTGCGTGGACTTCACGTACTGTCTGTTGATGATCTGAGCAAGAGTGTGTCGCTCGCTGGGGTTTTATACTCCTGCCAGCGTTCACCTCCTGTTGAAAACTGTTCGGACAGAGTTGAACAAGTCAGCGCGTCGGTTTATTAACTAATTACAATCTACGCGTCTTTCTATGAAGCGCACACTTTTTTATAAATATTATTTGACAAATCGTTAGGTATATTAATAAACTTAACCTATGCAAATTATGAACATTAAGGTGTGTAAACTATGGAAGTTATGGCAAAATTTCACACGGTAGCTGAACGGTTCCCACGATCATAGACCTCTTAGTATCGAATTGTAGCGCTGGGCGCCAGCTGTGTTTCTACATATGCCTCTGATTCGTGTGACTTCTGGTTTTCGTTCAGCACTAAAAAAACTGTGTACAATTTTCCTTCCATAATTGTATACATAATTAAACTTGTTCTTCATTTACACACTAACACTAACACACACACAAACTGATACTAAACGGTTGCCTGCAGCCATGACGTCACAGCTGCCGGTCGAGGCGTGTTTCGTCTTCCTTCGCTGCGTTTAAAACCAACAAGGCTTGGCAATTCCATATGCATGTTCACTTACAATTATTTCCTTATTTAAAATTAATTAATACGTTTGTTCTTTTATTTATGTCTTATACCTAACGCTTAATTATTACATTATTTTCATTATTTACATCTTTCACACGACTCATACGTGCGTTCGTATGTTCTCATACCGCAGTCAGGGGTTGATACGGAGACTTATGCTAAACGTATAGTTGCAATATATATTGTAAGGGTACATATCTTCAACATGAATTTATGAAGCAACATGAGAAAAACAAAATACTAAATGATTAACACTATAAATTAAAAGGGATGAATCAGAGATAAAGGAATAGGTATTTAACATAATTATACGATTAAACATATGAAGATAATAATAAAAGTAACCTCTAATAAAAGAAAAGTAGCAAGCAACGAAGCAAAACTTGGAAACAACGATACAATACGATTTAATCACAATAACACAATAGATTTGGTAAGTGAGTAGGTAGAAACATACCCCAGCCAGTGATTGACCAGATAAAGACAATAAAATAAGAAGAGACAAAGTAATAATAAAAAGTACATATAAGTAAAGCATATCTAATAACTAACAATGAATAAAATAATGGAAAAGAAAGTACACTAACCATAATGAGAAATGTGAACCAATTAATAATAGATAAGGTATGATGTTAATAGCTTTACTCTGACAAGAAGGTAAAACATAAAATGTCTTAAGAATAACTATACATGTATGTTTACAAATATATGTTTACAAATATCTTAAAACCAAGAGTGAGAGATAGGTAGGAAGTGAAAGTGACAAACAGTGAAAGTGTTAGAAGTAATTAATATAAACAGTTAATAATTTTAAGAAAGAAATAGACAAAGGTAAAAACCCCAAAACAACAAACAATAGGTTGATAGACCACTAATTCAATAATGTTAACCAGTAAGAAACCTAAGTTATGAGTACAAGGGTAGTAAAACATCCTATAATAATGAATTAATCAAAGGGATGATTAGCACAATAAAATAGATGGTGTTAAAATATTATACACCAAAATTGTTATTTGTTAATTTAAAAGAGTTGTATTTATAAGAAGGTGGAAAATGAACAGTCCATAAACCTATGTTTGTGTTATGTTTTATAGTAGTAATAAATGTTACAAACGTGTAAGAAATAATTATAGATATAAGTAAGGAAATAAATTTTACAAACCTAATAATAACCATCAGAGTATAGACAGAAAACAAAAGAGAATAACAGACAAGCCATGATTTAGTAAATTAATAATAACATTCAATTATGAAAAAATAGCCCACAGTAATTCAAAAGGTACATAAGTAATCGGTAACAGCAAGCAAAACATATGTAAATGACAAATAATGTTTAATTAGTGTAAAATAAGATATTATAGACAAATACAGCTTAGGCCTATATAATGCCTAACTGTATGGATTCAAAATAAACAATTTGTGAGCAAATAACTATTGTATTAGAAATTTAAGAACAAGTAACTCATTAGCTACAATTAGTTAACAATAATTAATTGTCAGAAATAGAATAAAAACATAAAATAAGGAAAATATGTAATAACATAATATTAACAATATTGTAAAAACCAAACAATACAAATGTATTAGCAATACATGAACAAACTCAACTTTGTGGGATATCAAAATAATCTTTGAGAGAAAATAGAGTTAGTTATGTTAATAACTGATACATTGATAAGAAGACCAAAGAATAAAAGCAATTAGAAAATATGTATTCATTTTGAACTAAAACTCAAATTTTATAACAATAGATACAAATGTATTCAACCAATGAGATTATAGATGGTTGCCATAACAACGAAACGTTATTATATTAAAATCCGTTATAAAACATGAGTTCATGATTGACAATCAAGAGTGACGGAAGCCAAACCATATTCAACACAATTAATAATTAAAATAATAAGAAATTTAACCAAATGTTACAAGAAGTGGATTCAATAAATTGAACGAAGAGTTAATCAAACTAGGAGAGCCAATAAGCCAGATTAATAATATTTAAAAATAATTAAAACTTCCAAGTGATTGAAAAAGACGCCAGATGAAATAGAAGATACAAATGATGGAAGACTAACGAATTTATCAACCAAACCTGAATAATAACCGTGACTCATCACCAGAATTGACAACACTTTGTTAAGTATATTTTATTTTCCAGAATTTGAGAACTAAAATAATTAACCTCTCCCGTTACACTATAACTCTCACTCCGAACTTGGTAAATAAATTTCTTTCAAAGATTGATTGATCACATTTCATAAACTTGTATGTAAACACAATTTAACCTATGTACGAAACCTATATTATGGACACACACTTTTAAACACCAAGAGTAGAATTTTATGTAAACCCTTTTAGTAATTAAGTACCATCAATGTAAGGTGGTGTACTTTATTAACATCTTGTTATTTAACTTTTTATCGTAATCCAAAGAACTCACTGACAGCATAGCTTGTGTAAATAAAGAACATTAGCGGCCATGATGTCTCGAACAACTGCTGTCACCTTAGCAAACCCCTGAGCTGAAATTAATCTGCAGCCGGAGCGATACTTTTTTATATAATTTCTAATGCAAATGAATTAACGAATTTTAAACAATAATAAACAAGTACTGATAATTAAAAATTTGTCCTTTGTTTTTATTTGAGAAATATATTTTATAGTTTGTGTACTTTAGCGGTGAACAGAATTCTTTACAAAAATTCTATGTTGGCAACACGTCGAACGAAAAGCGAGATTCGAATTACCGCCAGTCCGCGTGGGTAATTTGAAATTGTCAACATCACATAGAAAAACGACACCGAACAAACTTTTTAATTGTTTTTCCAGAAAACAATTTGGCGCCTATCGGGAAGAAAGATCAGTAAGTAAGGACAGGTAAGAATTATCAGACCCCAACAACAGTGGGACCGTTCTACAACGACGGAATTTCTTTCACAAATTAACGCAATCAACGGGTGGCTGTTCCGCCATACGTTAACGTTTCATAACAATATATATATATATATATATATATATACACACACACACATATATCACTTTTGTACGTTTATTATTGCCAGTAATTTAGGATTACATACGGTATAGCTCAAAAGCTCACTTCCTAGACAAACGTATCCAAGTGTGTATAGTATGCCTATCTAATGTACAGAATTATTAATTAGTTTTTATTTTTATAGGGGTATATATTATCAACCTAAATGAAGCCTATTCCAGGAACATCAAAGTTTGCGTTTTGGAGTAGAATTGTTAAGTATGCTGCCTGAGGCCGAGATCCAAGTATAATGTAGTACCCAAATTGTAATGTAATTTGCGTTTCGCTCCCTTTGATCCCTCCAATGATTGTCATCGAGTCACCAACTTTGTAACACCCTCGGTTTACCCCTACAATCTAACCTTTCAAAATGACTTTTCTAAGAATCTGCTCAAAATTAGAAATTTACTGAAAACAACTCTTGCAAACGGTGTTTCTCACTGCCTTCCCATTCTTGTTTCCATGGCTGTCCAACTTGAGAAATGTTTAATCAAATAACGTAACCAACCGTCTCTCCCACACAGGTAGTATCATATACTTTATGTAACTAACTTCTGCATATTTTTGTGAAGTTCTAATCTAATCTATCCTTCTAAATCACATTAACTTCAGATTTTCTAGAAAACGTCCTTGTACTTTAACTGTCGTATGTTAGTTTCAACGAATACTACAGTAAATTACTCGAAGTTGCACACCCAACATTAACTAATGAGTTTGACCAGAAGAGCGTGAAGAACTACTTACTGTGTGCAATAGAGGTCAATGTTGTCTACATATCTCGCTCTAAATTGTGCTTTTACAGTTTGGTAGTTTCCGTAGGTTTAATAACTTCGTTCTACAGTTTCTAATTCTCCCTGCTATAATTTGATTCCTGAATTTATAATTATTATTTATAATTCCTGAATTATTAATGGAGATACGCGACGCTTAAGAACTGTTACTATTTCAAAAATAAGGCCCACTTTCAATTTTTCAAGTGTAAAACAAATACAATACAGTTTGTAATACCGGAATGACATAAACAAAATTTATGTGTATACAAGTACTCGAAATTAAATTTTAAATTGTTTGCGATTTAAAGATTTAAAATAACTCTTAAACTGGATTGTCTGCACATATAATTCTAACGTAATTTAAGAGTGAACTGGGGAAAACAATAAGAAATTAATCTAAACAGAGCCAAATGAAAATATATAGGGAATGTGTCGCTACTTGAATAAGTGTGCATTAGTTTCGGTTGAATCCAAAAACACAGATTCCAGTATTCCATAGCGGTTTTGTAAATTAGTGGTACAAATTATATTGTAACACTAAGATATTGTTTTAAGTTTTTAAAATTATGTTGTATAGTATACTACATTTTTTAATTGTGTTATTATTATACTTCGCTCCGTGTGAGGATCACGATGTTATTTGAAGTGTTGACTCGAAATTTATGTGCATAAATTGTACAATCAATTATGTAATAGTTCTCGTTACAAAAATTAAAATAAATATAAAATTAATTATTTACTGGTTTACGTCTAAAGGCATTGTAGAATTTCATAATAAATGTTATCTTAAATTGTTAAGACATTACACTGTGAATCCACAGTAACCTTTTATTTTGTAATTAATTAGTAAATTAACAAATTGACACAAAAGTCTAATCAGTTTAATTTTATATACTTTTGTTGTATTTAAATTTACTATTTTGACTAAAATTATTATGCTTTTTAACATATAACTCTAATCAATATTTATAAAACTCAGAGCAATAAAACATTAACTAATGAACATTTGACTTACACTTTATACAGACATCTAACAATGCGACCCAGTGTACTTTTATATTTCATATATTTTATAAATTTAAATTATTTAGTGGCGTGATGTTTGAAACATAAATGCTCAAAGCCTAATAAGAAAATTGTTGCATACCACGAAAAACCGTGTAAATGAAAGTAGATTGTTCCACAAAGACATGCACAAGTATTAACTGAAGGGGAAGATCAAACAATTGAAAAAGAAAATAAAGAACTGAAACCATTATGTGAATTGAATCATATCGTCTGTACGATTCGAGGCATCGCTTTGAAAACAAAACAGGCCGCAGCACAAACAAATTGTACCTTTGAGAGAGAATACAATCCATGTGCGACGAAAATGCATCAACCTTAACTTCCGAGATATATTACTTTCTGTATTCCTTATACGTCTTGTACAAAGGCTGAATGGATTTCACCAATAGGCCTAGTCTATGTGCTCTCTAAAACGAAAAAGTAAGTTGAATAACAAAGTTGACAGAAGTACCATATTTTTCTATTATAGGGTCACACCGAGCTGAACAACTGAAATTACTCAGTAGAAACGAATACGTTTTTCAAGTTTCGTCCACTTAACTGTTGTGAATTATTAAACAACGTAGAATTTATGTTATACATAACAACGAAGACTGATGTAAACAACGTATACATGATTATATTGTATATTCGACTCTAAAATCATATGAAAATTCCAGTTTCTTCTACTTTCTTGTTAAAGAAAATTAATAATGAATCAAAAATAATAAAATAAAAAAGTAATAAATCATCGTTCTGACAATTGCAACTTATTTCTTTACTGTTTTTCTTACAGTCTTTAGTGTAATGCATTAAGTAACTGAAAATTCTCACTACAGCGTGAATTACTATTGCTTATGTTTACTGCGCGGTGTGGATACCGTAAAGATTAGGTCAGCTTCTCGTAATAGTCGAGAACAAAAATTGGCTTTAGAACAAAATACTAATGAAACAGCCTCAATATATATTGAGAGAAATGGCAGAATTTATTGAAAGTAATAGGGAAAACATGAACATATCTCTAGATTTTAAATGTCAGTGGTTGGTCATTACCTTAATGGGACTACAGAATTTTATAAATACTACTACATCAGACAGCATGCATACGCACAAACATCCCCATCAAATAGGCACATTTTAAGTTAACTGTACAGTGTACACCTATGCCATTTATTACAGTAATATAGACGACATTTTTTTAAAGACGCAATGATGTTAAATAATTTTGACTTCCCAACGTGTTTGTTAATTTTATGAAACAAGTCTGTGTAATTTTATCTGGAACTATATAATAAATTTGAATATCTGCTGGAAAACAACCATTTGGACGCTATATCAACCATCGAAACCATCCATACTCCCAAATCATTATCACCATACCGCATTCCTAAAGCTTTTATCAATTCGGTATAGGTGTTCCGGCTATCAGGTGGCACTTCCTGTAGTAGCTCTGTCGAAAGTCCTTTAAAGCGAGAACAAGTAAAACTGCCTTGTCTTTTTCTGTCAAATTATTTGCTCAAGCAGGAGCTTTGAATTGCCGAAGATACGTCGTCTAGTGAGTGCTTTCATCAAATGTTGGGGTCTTGACGTGAACTGTTCCAACTGCAGGCAAAGCGACTCTCTGTGTTGTCTTCTTTTCTGTGTCTTTATACGCCTTTACATTTAGCACTGTCTGTTCAACAGTTTGTTTTGAATCGCATGGCTATATTTTCATTAACTGCTTGATTTCACTTTTAATTTGCTATTTTGTTTGTAATTGACTCTTTCCTTCTCAAGGAAGTAAGTCTAATCTCCTTCACAGTAAGAGACTACATCCTTCACAATTGCTACATTCTCCTCTACTTCATATATATCATTTGACATGGATTCTTCTACAACAGATATTCTAGTAATTTTGTTATTAAGCTCATCCCCTGATAATCCCAACTCTGCAGTGGTATGTTCTTACATCTGTTTTTGGTCTTGTGTCAACGCTTTGCACCTGTTTAACGTTTACGTTCCTCTACTTGTCGTCGTTCAAATTCCAAAATTGTCTGTCTTTCTTCTCTTTCCAGCATTAGTGCTTTCTGTCGTTCTTTTGCCTTTTCTTTTCCCTGTCTGCGTTTCGCATCCTGTCGTTTTTCTACTTCTTTCTACTTCTTCTGCCCCCTGTTGTCGTCGTTCCCCTGCCTCTACTGCCTTACGTCGTCGTTCTGCTTTTTGTTGTCCCTGCGTTTGCCGTAGCAGCGCTTGAAAAGCTTCCATCTCTGACTGGTATCCATGTTTACAGATTAATTACAAGGTACACTATTCTTCTACAAAGTGTCATCTGTTTCCACCGTTAAAGGTACTGTTGCATTTCTGACCCACGACGGTCTCACGGATTTATTGTACAGTCGGAACAAAATAGCGTAAAACTGAAAAGGAATGTACACGTTAGTAATAATATAAAGCCGCTCCTTTTCGACATAATATAAAACAGTAATCCTATTTGTTGTTTTACATTTCATCTTAAATCATTTCTTGTAAATTATTAAACTCAACAACGAAATTTGATATAGACGCTTTCTAATACTAAACAAAAAAATGTTTGGTAACAATAAAAACTTACCGAAAGCGTAAAGTGAAGTAAATTGCCTTAATAGTAACACAAAAACATCACAAAATTAAAATCAATAAATTTGTTTACGATAATACGATAAAAAGGAATTTATTTGGGCCTAAACGAAGACTCACTGGAAACTTTCATGGTCCTAAAATTAAGAAAAAACTTATTTGTTGTTTTAAAATTGCTTGGTACTATTCTTTCTTGTAAGTAAAAATTGTTTTAAGAAATAAGTAAGTTTAAATTTTACCATCAAATTATTCTAAATCTCACCCTCTTTAGACTGAAGTTGTGGTAATCGCTACTGAATCATTTTCAACTAGAATTATGAAGAAAGTGTTTGTTTCCGTTTTGCAATTATTTTATTTGTATATTAAAGTAGACGAGAGCGTGCCATAAATTTTTTAGGAAAATTTTGAATAGGAAATGTAACTGTAGGCCTAAATTACTTTATCCATAAGTAACCAAATTATGTACTACGTCTTATGCACTTACAAGTAACCGACTGCAACCCAATATTCTACTGAGTAATTTATACAGTATGTGGCAGAACCGATGAACATTGCTTGCTTAGCTGTTCATTGATATAATGACAGGGAAATCGAAGAGATTATTATGGCACGCGTTGTTTATACTAACATGAAAATTGAAACATACTTTTCTTGAAATTGTTATTATATTTTCTTTAAATTTAAGTAAATAAAGAATAACAATTAAAAAAAATGTATTATGAAATAAAGAGATATAACTGAAGCGTCCTCCTTTCTAAAAAGTACGACTGACTATTGATACACCTGATATGTTTCATATATTAGAGAATTAATTATCAGAGTAAGCAGGTATCAGGCAAAGTAACAGAAAAACTTATCCAGACAGCAAGAGTAATAAATTACCCACTTGTACACGGTTAATAATAGATAGATTATTAGTAGTTTAATATATAGATTATTAGTTAGTCGTTAGTACCAAACCTAGAGATCACGGAATAAAATTCGACGACTGAATATTCCCAGTTTTAAAGCGTTGCTTTGAAAAATTTGCAAGAGCCACCACGAAATATAAATGCTAAGTTATAAATTAATTAAAAATGTTAAACTGAGATACTGTATTATTTACTTACCTACCTCGATTTTTTTTTTAAATGTCGGATATTATTTTGCAGTGTAAGTAGACTCTGTATTGTTATTGAATCCTATAATAAACTGCATTAAGAATTTTAAAGTTTATAGTCAGAGAATAGCTCGACGAGTCTATGGATGTTACTATCTAATTCTGTTCATTCCACCTAGCTGTTCATTACTTCACATTACCGCACTTATTTTTCTTTTACTAACACTCCGCTTTTATTGCATTAAACAATTTTCAAGTTTGTGTAGAAATTACATGTAATCAAAAAGGATAGTAGCTCTACAAAAGAAGGTAATGCAGGCACTATTAGTGTGTACCACAACGTTAACACAGAAAGCTTCAGTAGAAATTACGATAAGAGAGACGAGTTTACTGTAAGAGTATAATAGTGAAATACAAAATTTTATAATAGAGACTAATATAAATGAGTGAAGAACCACCAACAGAAATATAAAAAGTGTATTACAGAATTTTAATATCCAAAATCTTATAAATCAAAATTTAAATTTAAATTTAGTGGTAATATATCTTATATAGCATAGTCAAATATGAATTGCCGCATTTCCTTACAGACTAGTAGTAGTATTTGAAAGTCTTACAATCGGTTCAAAGAGAAAGAGCCTAACCATTTTGTTACCCATATTTACACTACTTTAACTTTTAAATTACTTTAACTTATGAATTCAATCCAAAAACTAAAATTTGCAAATCTGTTTGCAAATCTCAATAAGCCAAAAATAATGAAAGAAATAAATTCATAACGAATGACGTAAATTGAGCAATATTATAATAAACGGAGTATAAAAATTAAAAGAAAGTATATAATCAACATTTGAATTTTCAAATGATTACGTCGCAATGCAATCTGTAAACTTATTAAATTTTTCTCATATCTGTAAAAATGTCATCATTGCTTATGCCTTTGTAGCAAAAGTAAAAAATGATTAAAACAATTATATGCAATAAAGCAAATGTGAGGAGCGGAGCAATTAAAAACGCTTCGAACAAATTAATTAAATTTCATGATGTAATAAAATGGGGCGCATAAGCGACCGACAGAAAATTTAATAAGAACACAGAGCTTAAAGGATTAATTAAGAAGCTTTTAAGTAAACAGCTTAACACGATTAAATTCTTGTTCAAAGCCATTATCGCGTTACTCGTTACTACGTATTATCTTTAACCGTTCGTTAACTTTCATGCTCAAAATCGTGCTCTAAACTAAATTCTCGTCTAGTTTTATGTTGTAATTGGCGAATGCCCGGCAGTTAGTTAGCTGACAAAACTCTGGCGTTTTCCTAATTATTATCGTGTTACACAATTACTACTTATATTTTACACTGTTTACGACATAAATAGAAAGTATTACATGTTAAATTATTATCTAAATATTAACTTTTCCTGTTATAAATTCTGTAAGGAGAAACTAAACTTGTATTGCCTAACAGAGTAGCATTACAGTGATCAGTGTAGATGTACACTAGTAGCTTTAAAGAGATCAAAAATGTAATTTTTTTATTACAAATAAAGTTTTTTTTGTCGGTTATGGGATACTAATGTCCTGGAAGATTCAAAATGAATGCACATACTGTCTTAGTAGATGGCAAACGACCATCGTATAAGGAAGTTAAAAGGACAAATCGAGACCCAAACTACATAAAACGGATTTATGTAAAATTTTATTATACACATTGTTACCCAAAATTAACATGTTTTATCTCTTCTTTTCTATGTAACAGTAAAAGGCGATTATAGTCTAATATAATTTAATTCGGTCTTAAATAAATTATAATTTTACACTTTACATAGGCCTATTTTTGAACTCTGACATTCTCCAAAAGCATAATTATCACAACGAGTTTGTTGCTTTTATAATGTGATGTTGGAAAATAAAATAGTATAAACATATATAGTGACGTAATATGCAATAACAGTACACTTTTCGATGCAATACTGCTGGTTACAACTTGTCCTATTAAATTCATAATGGACCTTCACTTGACACTTACCTTTCGTAAATGTTTCTATCTTCCAAAAATACACGAAATAGTGAAAATAAAATATAACAAAAATTCAACTTATTCTTCGCTTATTTTTTTAAATTTTCAACCACATTACACTATAGTGAAATTCTAGATTGATTGTATTTCAGTGCAAATGTACTGTATATTTTGAAAGTTTTTACCTTTACTTTCCATCTACAAAAAAAGTAAATAATTTCATTTATTTCTCTATGTTAGTTTATTGACTTTGTTATTGCTACAACTAAAATCGAAAAAGTAATTATAATTGCTTTTATAGTTCCGAAACATCTGCTAATCTATACCTAGAATATAATACTAACAATTACAAGAATATTAAAATATTATTTCTCATACCATCTTATATTACACTATAATAATAGCAAGGTATGATATAACTCTTGCTATATTACCTTGCTATTATTTTATTGTGAAACGTAGGTTGGACATCGTTAAGGAACAATCAGGGACCTGTTTTTATGTTTAATGCCACCCTCCACTAAGGAGTTATCAAATAATATACTAATTTAATTAAAATGCTAGGTTATCTTATTACAAACTTTATTAAATAATGATTACTTTCTTTCAGGCTTGTGTTTTTCAGCGTATTCCATGAAACAAAATTTATTTGTCATTTATAATAACACAATAATACATATTTTGTTTAAAATAATTTCAACAAAAAGAGTATTTAGCCTGTATCCTAAATAAACAATTTGTTATGTAACTGGTCAGGAAAAGGTTATTACAAATCGGCTTGACGTAAATAGCTACACTGGTCTTCATGGTGATAATATCTTAACGAAACAACTGAGCAAATGCCGTTGCGTCTCGTGAAACAAACTGTTCCTCTTGAATTATTCATCTGATCGTTTGTAGTCACAGTATAGAAATTTCTAGTGAACACAGCTCAGAACTGGCTTTTGTTTTGTAATTATGGATTACAAAACAAAAATAATGTTTACTTACAAAAAAAGTGTGACCTTCATTTGACAGATCTGCTGAAATGTAATCTGAAAAAAGAAATCTGTTTTTTGAAAAAAAAAAATGTGATTCTGAAAACTATAAACTGTAGTGTATAGCTAATGTAAACGCTGTCACGAAAACTATAATGTATATCATGTTTAGAGAATAAACTAGTGAGTATTATAAAAAGTAAGGTAATTACAGGGATTCTTCAATAAAGAAGTATTTGGTGTTTCTGATGTGTAAAAGTTATAGGAGATATGATTGTAATATTATTTAACCGTTGTTAAATCTTAAAAAGGACACCACCTAAGTGTTACTTAGTGCTGTATTCCATTTACTCAAAAATATTACTAATTATTTTATACTATTCGAACAAAACCGTCTACTGTATCCGTATTGAATATCTTTATACTGTATGCGTATCTCATATCCGTATCCTGTATCTGTATTATTTATATGTATTCAGTATCCCATGTAGCTTTAAGAAAGATCTGGTTTGTATACTTAAAAATAAATTCGGAGATCTGTAATCTGTTCGACTAAGTGAACATTTAACAAATTGGCTGACAACATACATACAGGATTATGATGAACTGACCATTGACAGCTCTTCTTGTTTTTGATAATGGATTAAAGAGGTACACAAAATACAAAACTAAATGATAAAACATGTAAACAAATGAACAAAAATCACTTCCACTTCCTGCTGGCATGATACAATAAGTTCAAATGTTAAACACTGGGCCCATAAGGCACATATACAGGTTGACATTGACACTTATTAATGACACAAATACAAAAACAAAAACAAAAACATAAAACTAAAATGTAGGCTATATGGTGTTCGCTTTAAGTCGGTTTATAATTATATGTTAAGATCTGAAGTATGTATCAACATACAAAGATGTCTATAGCAAAGAGACAACATATTTCCTTTATTTTCGACGCGATACCAATTATGTCATATGACCTCTTAAGAAATATAGCAAACGGAAGACTACAAATAAATAAATAAGTTTAGAAAAGAAACAGATGGACTGGTAATATAGCAAGCATTCAGGAGCAACGGAAAATGTTAACATTATATCTTATTCCAATTTTTTACAATCATAACTTTTAAACCAGCCACTAAAAAGGGCCACAACGTCCATTGACATGTTGTGTGCGACGCATTAAAGCAGACGTAAACATTAATGCACAATATGCACATGTCAACGCCAAGCCATGTTGACATTGACGAATGAATTATTTCAGTAAAGCGGTTGAGTGAGTTACCTGCCATCATATTTTAAAATGTACATTCACTTACCTATTCCGACCATTTATACAGGTGAAAAATTAATCAATAATCATATTAGCGTATATAATAACAAAATTGAAAAATATTTTTAAAATAACAATATATGACACAAAGAAAACAATATTTTGACTTTGTATTTGAGTGGGTGTTTACATGTAAGCATATGTGTGTTATTAAAACCAACAAAAAGTTGCTGTAACTTATAATTTAGTAACATACAAATGTTTTTTCTCTTTATGAAAAATATTATACATACGAGGGTAAGGTGGAAAGTTGCGGGCTTGAGTCAGAGATAGCGCTACTCTGCACATTAATTTGACCGTGTTGTATGATTTCGTCCTTTGTAGGCTTAGTTTCGATGATTTCAAGTCAATGAGTTGTTTATTATTAGTAGTATAGTTCACTACTGTAACCGCCTCGGGCATCACTGGAAATACTAAAAATTCGTGCTGTGGTTAATTTTTTTTTTTTTTTTTTAAAGGGTTAACATTAACCGATATAAAACAATCTGGTTCAACTTTGGTGGACACTTCTACACCGAATACAACGGTTGAGCGTTGGGTGGTTGAATTTAAAATGGGTCAGACAAGTACAGCTGACGTTCCATTGAAGTGACCACGCTAGAAAAAATCCATAAAATCGTTTTGGTAGACCGTAGAATGAAAGTGAATGAGATAGCTGGGACTGCTGTTATATAAAAAAAACTGTGCGCAATATCGTACACGAACATCCGTGTACGACAAAGTTGTGCGCTACGTGGGTGCCGCGTTTGCTGACAGTTGACCAAAAACAGTGTGGAAAGAATGTTTCAACCAATTGTTTGGCGCTCTATATGCGCAATCAAACCGAAGTTTTGCTTTGATTCATAACCGTTGATGACACACGGGTTCACCACAACACTTCTGAGACCAAACAACAGTCAAAATAATGGACCACGTAAGGCGAACCAACTCCAAAGAAGGCAAAGACAGTTCTTAATGATGGTAAGGTTACGGTGACTGTTTTGGGAGACGACCGTGCAGTAATCGTCACTGACTAAGGGGACTTCTAAACGTCGATATAAAAAGAGGAAATCAGTTAACGACAAGTACTATGCAAACCTCCTGTACCTTGTGAACGACGAAATAAAGAAAAAAACGGGCATATTTAGCAAAAAACAAAGTGCTGTTTCACCAAGACAGTGTATTGGCCCCGAGTGATTTCTGTCTCTTACTACTTAACCTCACAAAATGCCTCACTAGAAAAAGATTTACTGACGACAATCAAAAGAGCGATGTTGTAAATGGTTTCTACTGTTGTAGTACCTCGACAAATCGGCTTATCAGTCTAGCATAACCACTTTAGAACAGCGTTTGAAAAAGTGTATAGAGCTAAATAGAGATTATATTGATAAATAGATGCAGATTAATCCAGAAAAGTGTTGTTTTCTTATTCATGTCAGGAACTGTACACCCTACCCTAGTATACTGTGTATAAATGTAGCTTTCAATGTTCAATATAACACCTTTACAATATTTTAGATTACACTGTTTATATTGTACCTACTCTTAATGATTTAAGTATGTTAAAGCTCTAAATAATTAAGATTAATAAGAAGAACAAAAACAAAATAATAATAATAATATATTTTTATAGAGGGAAAAATGCTTTATGTACCGCCCGAGGAAACCGTGTTTCCCTAGCCAATAAAAAACCCACCTCTAATTCAGGCATTCATATCCATCCTGGAACCACCAAGTGTATTACTTTAGGATACAGTCTATTGCGCCCTTATTGGATTACTTCTAGTTGTCCTTTATCTTCTATTATCAAGTTCTCTGGCACTGTCCGGTAACAGGGTACTACTCTGAGGGCTCCTCTTCTCTGCACTAAAGCCGTACGTTTCCTGTATGCTGATGGTATCCCCGAGGCACCCTTACCTTTGCTGACAAGCACCAGCCCCTGCACTTTTCAACGTTTGAGGAAGTTTCCCTCCCTCAGGCAGCTATTGTACATATTACGGAGTATCCGTGGGGATGAACTATAACGTCGGAACGACATCATAATATCGGGAACCTGCTTAATTGGCTCAGGTCAATTAAACAGGCTGCCATAATATTCACAAACTCATAACTATCTGAAATATAAACAAACAGTAAATAGGATCCCGTGAATTGAGGAATTTTTGACTGGGGTTTGTAGATTTATTCACTCACCTTTTTGGACTATGACATCTCTTTATTACATACTGTTTGAGCATCATAGAAGAAAATTAGTAATGTATATACTAATGATAAAAATATTTGCGCATTTTGTACAATTGTAATTAGTGTAAGTCATGGGTGAACATAGCTTGTACTGTCCTCGGATCCGAGTTGTGTGTTCCTGTATATGATATTAAAAATAATAATCTTTACTTTGTGCCATCTGAAGAAAGGGCTTATTTAACTTTAGCGTGTTATATTCATTAAACTCCTTAAACTTAACACATCTTATTACTTATCATGAAATTACAATTTTATGGTAATTAGTTCAGTCTTTTGTGTTTTACTTTACTCTTATGTTATTATTTAAGTGTCTTTCATATATTAGTTAAAGTTAAGTTCTGAACCACAGAAGTAGAACTTCCGTGTCACCTGTGTGTAACATATCCCCGGCGAATCGGGGCTTCTATCTGTCGTGCGGGGTGTCTGGGAGATCTTCTGTCTATCGTGTGTTGGTGAAGTTTGGTGTCATTCTTAAAGATGAGTAGTCTGTCTCTTCTGTAGATTCTTGTGGTCTGTTTCTTTGTGGTAACTTTCACTAGTGTTCACATTTTTGTACCGCACATAATGCTTATGGTTAACAGTTACATTCTAGAAGTTTAACATCACATTTAGGTGATGTTATTTATTTATAGAGATGTCATCGCCGCACACTCAAGTCATTCACAACATTCACATCATCCGGTAATTACATAAGTTTTACTTAGTCTACATGTTTAATATTTTCTAGCGGTCAACATAATGTGCTGTACGCTGTATCACCAGGGGAGTCTCTGATTCAACTGGACTAACTAACTATAGGGGTAATGGGGCTGTCCGCGCGCGGGTAGTTTCTCAGCGCGAAAAGTAGTTCTTAATTATTATTAATTATTTTCCTTTATTTTGCTTACAAGTTAATTACATCACTCTATACTTTTATTATTCTTTTTATGTAACGCGGGGTCGTTATGGATTTATTGAGTTTCTTAAATCTAATTTTATTAACTGATACATCGGCAAATCGGCATGTTACTACCGGTTTGGGGCATAGAGAAAGGGTTCTTTAGTACCTTATTAAATTATTATAGTATTATATTTTTTTATTTAATTTTATTGTGGGACTTAGGTATCTTAAATCATCACATACTCCTCCACTTAAAGAAGACACAGGGTCAGGGACCGATGTGTTTTCAACGGGGAAATAGATCAGAATTGCACTGGGAGTTAGCTCGGATTTTCCGTGTGAAATTCCTTTCTCTCTTTAAGCAATTTCCTCATGAGGTACATGAATCACTCTCAATTTACTATTTACTATTAGCAAGAGATACAATACCATATTAATTAATACTTAAAATACATAAAATTCAAAGTTCATAAAATACATAGAATACACAGAATTCATCTTAATCTACTACTTAATACTACTACCGGTTTTTTGTTTAGCTTTTTGTTACTCTTTTCACGGAGTTACTCTTCACAGAGTATGTTTCACATCCTTACTCTGTTTCCTTTTCTCCTTCAAGGGTTTCGTTGAATCGTGGTTGACGAATCATTTTATTTTAGTACTGTATTCCTTTTAGTACTTTGATTAGTAGGGTGTGTGTGTCGTATAGTATGGTATAGTATAGTACAGTTAAGTACAGTAAGGTGATTAAAGTACTGGTAAAGTAACGTTACTTATATTTTGTGTCAGCTGACTTCTTACTTTGCTTATTCTTTCTCGGTGAACAGGATCTAAGGTTGATCAGGCCTCATTCCTATTTATACGATTTGGTAATTAAGTAGTGACTCAATTACAATATAGCAAATATACGTCTTAATACATCTATCCTTTTCTACTTCGTTTCTTTTCATGCTCACTAGCATGTTTATTTCCGTGATAATATTTTATCTGGGAAACATGACTTCTACGTACATAATTATCCGTAGTGGGTTTATACAGTGCTACGGTTACGGGAGTTAAGTATTTGTAAATCTTGTAAGGGCCTCACCATCGGTAAGATAGTTTGGAGGTGGTCTTAAAACTGCACTACTCGTCGGGTGAGTTTTGTACATCACTAAGTCTCCGAGTTGATACTTTATTACTTTACTATCCCGCTCGTGATATTTTCGCAATTTTCTCAAGTTCACTCTTAAGTTAGCGCGAGCTTCGTTCCATATCTTTTTTATATTTTTACCACTGATTTCGCGGGGTAGCAATTCATGTATTTTCCACTTTGTGGATAATGGGTGATTCGGTTTATATTTATACAACAAATCAAAGGGTGTCGATTTATGTCCTTCATGATATGCTGAGTTGAAGGCAAATTGTATCCAGGATAGGTTCTGGTCCCAAGATATTTGGTCGTTTGCATGGTAGGCTATTAAAGCGGTTTTTAGGTTTCGCAAATACCTTTCAGCTATATTACCTTGTGGACGATACTCTGTAACGGTAATGTGGTCTATGCCTAGTCTGAAACACATGTCCTTGAATTCTTTGGACTTAAACTGGGGTCCGTTATCTGACACTAGATGTACTGGTGTACCAAAGTCTTTAAATAATCTATCTTGCAAATTCTTCACTGTGGTAGATGCTAACGCTCCTCGCATGGGATACATCCAGACGAATTTGGTAAATGAGTCTACACAAATGAGTAGCATGGTATCACCTGATTTTAAACGTGGGTAGGAGCCAGAAAAGTCTAAGTAAATTTTTGAAAAGGGTGTCGTGGGAGTCTCCGAGATTAATTTACCTATGTGGCTGTTTCTCGCTGGCTTGCTCAGTGCACACAACTTACACTGTTTTACGAATTTAGCTATCTCGCTGTTCATATTTTTCCAAAGATATTCTTTTCGAATACGATGTATAGTTTTATTTATTCCCATATGTGCTCCAGTGGTGGATGAGTGGTAGTATTCCACAAGCATTGGTTTAATAATATCCGGGGCAATTATTCTCAAGGACTTTCCATTAGCTACTTTATAACATAATACTCTCTTCCTCAATATATATTTCTCTGAATTATTTCCTTTATCTATCTGTTCTATTATTTTATTTAAATACGGATCTTGTTGTTGATACTGAGTTATATCAGAAAAATGCCAGTGGGAATTCAGTAATTAGCGTATTGATTATCGATGTTTCACCACTTTCCTTATTTTCGGATATTTTATTAGGCGGCTGGAACATGCGGGACAGTGTATCGGCAACTACATTTTGGGTGCCACGAATGTGTTGTACCTTAAACTTGTAACAATTTAATCTCAATACCCATCTTCCGATACGACCTAACTGTTTAGGGTGATTTAATAATAGGCTTGATTATCAGTTTCTAACAGAAATTCTTTATGTTTTAAAAAGGGTTTAAATTTCTCAAATGCGAGTACTATGGCTAAACATTCTAATTCGTATGCGGAGAATTTCGTTTCCTAGTCGGTTAGAGTTCGCGAGGCATAACTGATCGGTAATCTAGAATTATCTACTTCCTGATATATCACTGCTCCTAGTGCTACACTTGAACTGTCAGTCTGTACTACAAATGGTTTAGTGAAATCAGCTAATTGTAATACTGGGGGTGATATTATGCTTTCTTTCAGTGTTTCAAATGCAGATTGGTGTTGTGGGGTCCATTCAAATTTCGCTCCTTTTTTCCTTAACGCGTTCAATGGTGCTGCTATATCAGCTAGGTGAGGGATATAATTACTTGTGGAAGTAATTTATCATTCCCAAAAATCGGGCTATTCCTTTCGTATCCCGTGGTGGTAAAAATTCTCTGATAGCACGGGTGCGTTCTGGGTCTATGCTTACCTTTCCGTTGGCCGATACTATGTGACCTAAAAATGAAAATTGTTTAACAGCAAAATTTACTTTACTCGGGTTTACTGTTAATCCGGCTTTCTTTAATCGTGATAATACTTCACGTAAATGATGAAGATGTTGATCCATAGATTCGCTGTAGATTACTATGTCATCTAGGTAGTGATATACAAATTTAAATTTTACGTCGTGGAATATTTTCTCTAATAATCGGCTACATACAGAACTTCCTTGGGATATTCCAAAGGGTACTCTAGTAAATTGGTACAGATTGAATGGGACGGCGAAGGCGGTTAGGTGTTTGGATTCTTCCGATAGCGGTATTTGATGAAATGCCTGATTGAGGTCCATTATGGTGAAAACTTTAGCTTTTGTAAAGTAATGGAAGGCGCTGTGGATGTCGGTGAGTGGTATGGGCTCGAATTCTATCCTTTTATTTAATTGTCTATAGTCCACAACTAATCTATGTTTATCGGTGCCTTTAGGCACTAAAAATGCAGGTGATGAATACGGTGAAGTGGAAGGTTCTATGACTTGTTGTTCTAACAATTTATTGATTTGATTTCTCATTATTTCCATTTTTGGTGGAGATAATTTGTATGGGTGCAGTCGTATTACTTTGTTGTCACTCAGGTTGATCTTGTACTCTATAAGATTCGTTAATCCTAACTTTGGGGTGAGGACGGTGGAAAATTCTTTTATTAGTTTTTGTATTTTCAGTCTATCTTTACTTTCTAAATGATCTAATGCAGACTCGTGGTGTTCTAGGTGCGTTGCAGAAGTTTCCATATCTCCACTGTTATTTATTTCAGAATCAAAATTATATTTTTGAGTACGGTCGAATCTAAAATAATACTGCTTATCGTACATGTCAAGAATTATACCTGTTTTACTGATAAAGTCCGTTCCTAATATTAAGTTTGGTCCTAATTCGTCAGATACTAACACTGGAAAATACCACGTTAAATTTTTAATTTTTAGTTTAATCGTAACGCTGAGTTTTATGATTAAGTTTTGTTTGTTAGCGGTAGCGCATTTTATGTTCGTCGGTTGACTACGTTTAACAAGGTTGTGTTTAGCTAATGTATCGGCTAGCTGTTGGCTGATTAAGCTCCGTGTCGATCCAGAATCAATTAATCCTATTGTGGTAGTAACGCCAAGGTCTACTTGTATGTATGGTAATTGACACATACTGGACTTGCATGTAGTAATTGAGTTGCATTTATTGATAAATCTCTCTACGTAGGGGTCTAATTTTTTTTAATTTTTTTTGTTTCTTATTTGTACTCCCGGGTTTTACCTATTTTCACGATGCTGCGGAAGACACAGGATTTCGGATCTCCCTGCCTTACATGTTTTTTGAATAAGAGGGTTTTTGGTAGGGCTGTTTCTGTTTACAGTATCTACTGATGTGTCCTAATTTCCCGCAGTTATAACATCTTCTTTCTCTACTCACGGTATCACTCGTATTCTGTTGAGGTTTCAGTTGATGATTCGATTTAGTTTGGTAGTGTGAAGTTTCAGGAATTCGAAATAGTCGCCTATCACGGTGTGTTCTTGTATCTGATACCAGGGGTTGTGTTTCATTTCTAGGTTGTGTCTGGGGAAGTAACGCACGTCGGTTCTGATCCGAATACCATACGTTGGATGAGTGGATACAGCATTGTTCTAATTCTGCGAACGTGTTGGGTCTATTGATAAGTGCTAACCGAGATCTGTCTTCCGGGGATAATCCTACCAAGATTGTTGCTGCTAACTGCTGTTCGCTCCAGTTTTCTTTCAGTAATAATGATGATTCTCTTATTTCAGAGATATAGTGGGCGAGTCTCTCGTGAGCTCCTTGTACTCGAAGTACTGTGTTTCGTTTCAGTTCTTCGTAAATTCCCGTTGGAATAAAATGTCTTTTCAGAGTTGTATGGAGTTCTTCTACTGGATGTTGTGAACTTAATGACTCCTGTACACGGTCCTTTAATGGTGGTCTACATTTGGGCAGAAGGACTTGCAATATTTGGCAATCGCTTAGTTGCTGTAAGTCTTTTATTTGTAACAGACATTTTATGAAAGCTAATAGTTTGTGGATACTGAATCCATCGGTGTATGGGATTTCTGATAAAATTTTTTCTACGGGATGAGTTATATTTCCGTAGAGGTGTAACCCCTCTTTCAACTTTTAGACTTTATAAAAAAACTTTTTTTTTCATTTTTATTTTATTTTATTTTTTTTTTTTTGAAAGAGGGGCCACTAGTTATTTAAAACTAGGCCAGAGCCTAGGGAAGCTAAAACTGCGCTGGGTCCAGTATGACGGGACTTGCAATTAAACTCGTTGTTTAGCAACAATAACAATTTTATTCAATATTTCAAATAACATGCAAGTATCACTCCCTGTCATTACACTCCTCTGAAAATATGCACGTATCATCTCATCAAAATATAAGGCATGTAAAACATCAGCATAATAGTATCTCCCCAAATATAAATAATATATAATATCGATCAATATAAATACATCAATACACATAAATAAATAGTTACATAAATACACATAGCGCACACATATCGACATACACACATATACATACTACACAAATGTTCACCTGGCAGGCAGCTCATAGACATTTAACCATGCCACCGAAGAATACCATCTTCAGTATCAGTGACCTAGATCCCCATCCCAAACTGCTGTAAAAGGGGCAAGTGCCCAGCCTCCATAAACTTTCATAAACCAAACCATTAACCAGTCCAGTTATGACAGCTTGCAACCAATGAAATTATCACAAGAATTCAAAATTTTAGAAAGGTTCCCCCAGATAGGACTGCGCCATGGCCAGGTCAACATGGCTGCACGGCCGTACGAATGTATAACAGAATTTATGATTAGAAGTAAGAATCAATAGTGCACTCATATTAACAACTGCACTAGTAGTACACTGGCTCTGGCAGTAAAAGAACTGAATGAAATTTTACTCATATTGAATTATTACTGAGTTCAAGATAATTTTTATAAAATATATATAATACGGTTTATGATTGAACCAATAGTGTGCTCATATTGACAACTGAACTAGTAGTACACTGGCTATGGCAGTAAAAGAACTGAAAGAAATTTCACTTATATTGAATTATTACTGAGTTAAGATAATTTTTATAAAATATATATAAAGACAATTTTAATTAAAAAAAAAACTTTATAACATCAGCCCCTAATAAACACCTTTGAGGTGTTCCTACAGAATTGGTTTGGCCACAGGCGAGGCCATGCGCACCACCAGATCCAGCAACCTAAAACATGCTATGGACCTGTTACTAACGGCACCTACGGGTGACGTCCACAGGTTACAGCACCTCCCCAAACCTTTAAATCTATAAAAAAAACGAACCCCATATAGCTATGAATACCCTTAATCAATGTAAGCATAATTCACCCCCTATAAATCAGTAAACTTAAGTCACACACACTTTTACCCTTAAAGAAAATTTCTCAGCAAAATTCGGTAGCGCATGACCCCGTCCGGGCTCACACTTACTCAGGGGGCATAAGCCTTAGTAAAATACACTGACAAAATTTAAAAGCACTAATTGTCTCGCTGGACTTGTGTCCCAACAACTTTCACTGGAGATGTTCCAGGAAGAGAATACGGTGTTCTACATTGTAGAGGCCAAAATATAGATAAATGGGTTAAATGTCACCTGTAAAATCCGGCACAAAACCTGATGTATTGTCCATTTCTTCCTCCCGACGGCACAGATGGAGAATCACTCGTGTAATATCATTGGTGGCAGATGATCGGCCACCCGCTGAAGTGGATCGAGATCGTCTTATGGCGGGAACCCGAAGAGTAGCTTAGTCGATTATCTAGTCATGATTGATATTAGCAGACAACAAAATCAAACTGATGGCCGCCAGGAGAAATTGGTAACTGTTTCGTGTTCGGCTGCCTGACGAATACTGCCCAGAGCAGTGACAAGTCAAACGTTACGTATCAGTCCTCATAGAGCGCGCACGGATCGCGAACAAGGCATGCAGATAACGGCTTATACTTCGCTCAAATAATTAATTCACAAACCCCCGCAATGACCGTCACATAATTAACTAGGAAAATGGCCGAGTATTCCAAAACTCGGCACACCCCCACTCCAAAAGGGCAACATGGTTGCCCCAATTGGAACTCAGTGGTACCCTGCAGTGTACCATCCTTATATACCATACTCAAGTTGTTATCGGTTTTCCCATCAGTCATGGCTCCCAGGAGAACAGATGCTCAGAAGGAAAACGAAAGAGCAGAAGAAGACATGTAACGTGTAAGTGTGTAGCCACCGCAGGCTGACCTGATCAGGGCCAGCCTACGGCAAGAAGAGACAGCGAAGAAAAGACGAAAGAAGGTACGGGAGCTCCCTGAGCACTGGCCCCCCGAGACATGCCCAACTATGTTTGAGAAACCGACACAACCACAACAGGGCGGCAAGCCCTATAGTTACCAGAGGGACTAGCCCCAAAACGCCAAACAATAACCGTGTTTCAGAATCACCGAAGAAAAGGGGATCTGGTCTCCCTGACCCAATAATCTCACTTGCATGTATATGTATACATATCCATAATCCCATACGTGTGTGTGTGTGCTCCAAGGGCTCTCTACTCTCCTTTTTTTTTTTTTTTTTTTTTTTTTTTTTTTTTTTTTTTTTTTTTTTTTTTTTTGGGCAGGTTAGGAAAATCAGGAAGAAGGAAAGGGCAAGGATCATTGAAGATCAAGGCCTGGAACAGAAGGTAAGGACATGGCTCTCTCCAGAAAAAAGGAAAATTGGAGAGAACCAAGGCTCGCGCAGGCAGGGGCGCATCCCTGAAGTAGACGAACACCACTGGGACTGTGGGGAACACCTACCCGCTACCATATATCAACTCCCCCCCCAGAGCACACACCTCCCCGAATAACCTCCATCCCTACCTAATGGAGACCGGCAAGTTCCCCCCCCTTTATCAGCCCGTCCGCCCGATGTGGCAGGGCTTCAACTTCGAGACGTGAGAGACTATCTCTTTAGAAGTACCTCCCGGTTCGCCCAACCTAGCCGTCACAGGCGACGCGAACCCCAGGATGCGGTACGGCCCCGACCAGCGGTAGCACAGCTTGGCGGCTCTTTTATCGGCAGCTGAGCTGATCGGGTGGCTCTGGCAGTAGACCAAATCTCCTACTTTAAAGGGATTCGGAATACGCCCCTGATTATACCGACTACGGACGCGCTCGTGCGCACGAAGCAAATTCTTCCGGGCCTCTTTCCACCTATCTGCCGTCCTAATGTCCGGATTACTCGGCAGAAGATCGTCTATGTTCCACAAGTTGGCCAAGGGAAGCGTAGGCGAGAAACCAAACATAACTTCAAAAGGAACGGCCTTATGGCTGTCATGCAGGGCCGTATTGAAAGCTAGCTGTAACCACTTAAGGTTCTGGTCCCAGGTGGTCTGTTGTTCCGCATGATAGGCGATGAGTGCGGACCGGAGATTCCTGTTGAATCTCTCCGCGTGGGACGGCTGTGGGTAATAGGGGGAAGTGGTTACATGTTTGATGCCATTAGCGAAGCACATTCGCCGAAAGTCGCCGGAAATAAATTGTGGACCATTGTCCGAGACAATGATGGCCGGAAGACCGAAGTGCTGAAATACATGACTCTGGAGCGCGTTTATGGTCAATCGAGCAGTTGCCTGCCGTAAGGGCAGTAGCCAGGCAAACTTCGAAAAAGCATCCACACAGACAAGTAGGTAAGCATTACCTGACTTGCTACGCGGGAAGGGTCCCACGTAGTCGATGAATAGCTTCTCCATCGGTCTGCTCGCCACATCAGATGACAACAGCCCTAACTTTGTGTTTTGGGCAGGCTTGCTTAAGCCACAGAGATGACATGCCTTCACCCGAGTTGCTATGTCCCTATCCATGCCCTTCCAGATGAAGTTTTTCCTAATACTGGAAATGGTCTTCGAAATTCCCTTATGTCCACCTACCGGGGAATTGTGATAGTAGCTGAAGACCATGGGCACGAGTTTGCTAGGCAGCACTATCTTCGGGGCCCGTCCTTTCTTCTCTCTGCAACATAGGACGCCCCTGGACAAGAAGTAGGGGACCTGCACGTTACCCTCTTTTAGATTTTGGATGATCGGACCCAACTCTTCATCATTTAACTGATGGGGCAACACATCAGTAAAAGCTAAAGGAAAGTCCAGTAGAACAGAACAGGGTTGCTCCGGCTGGGCTTCGCTGGGCTGGGAGAACATACGGGACAAAGCATCTGCAACCACATTTTGAGTTCCCCGAATGTGTTGCACCTTAAATTTAAAGGATGAGATTTTAACCACCCATCGTCCAATCTTACCCAGCTGCCGGGGATGAGCGAGAAGCCAAGAGAGAGCCTGGTTGTCGGTCTCGAGCAGGAACTCAGCGTGTTCCAGAAAACGCCTGAACTTATCTAGAGCGTATACAACGGCCAAACACTCTAGCTCATACACTGAAGACTTCCGTTCTTGTTGGGTCAAAGTTCTAGAAATGAAGGCCACTGGCTGCCTAGCACCATCAACGACTTGGGACAGAACCGCCCCGAGCGCCACCGAACTCGCGTCCGTCTGTAAGATAAACTGTCTCGAGAAGTCTGGCATCCTCAGTACTGGAGGGGAAATAATGGCTTCCTTCAGAGTCTCGAAAGCCTTCTGTTGCTTTTCCCCCCATACAAATTTGGCGCCCTTCTTCCGGAGTTCATTCAGAGGTGCCGCAATCTCCGCCGCGTTTGGGATGAAACGTCGATAGAAATTGACCATCCCCACAAATCTCGCGATGCCTTTGGCATCCTTTGGTGGGGGAAAGTCCCTGATCCCCTGTGTTCGCTCAGGATCCACAGTGACACCTCTATGGGAAATCAGGTGGCCCAGAAAAGAAATTTGTGTCTGGGCAAACTTCACCTTTTCGGGATTGACAGTGAGGCCGGCACCCCTCAACCTGCACATCACCTCTTCAAGATGACTCAAATGTTCCTCGTACCCCTTGCTGTACACCAGCAAGTCATCAAGATAATTAAAAACGTACTTGAACTTGACATCGTGAAAAACGGTGTCAAGCAAACGGGTGAGTGTTTGGGCCCCTACCACTAAACCCATAGGAACCCTAGTATACTGATAGAGGTTCCACGGAACACAGAATGCCGTGTAGGGCCTACTTTCTTTCGTCAATGGAATCTGGTGATATGCAGAGTTGAGGTCAATGATGGTAAAATACCTCGCCTCACTGAACCAATCGAACGCGGAATGAAGGTCAGGAAGTGGGACCGAATCTACCTCGATGTTAGCGTTCAGCTTGCGGTAGTCGATGACCATCCTGTGCTTACCTCCAGGCTTGGGCACTAGGAACGCTGGACTGGCATAACTGGACTGAGAAGGTTCAATCACCCCTTGGTCTAATAACTCCTGAACCTTCTCCCTCAAGATACTCATTTTTGGAGGGGCAAACTTATAAGGGTGGGAGCGTACCACCT
The DNA here is from genome assembly GCA_034769895.1 of Magicicada septendecula. Classification (NCBI taxonomy): domain Eukaryota; kingdom Metazoa; phylum Arthropoda; class Insecta; order Hemiptera; family Cicadidae; genus Magicicada; species Magicicada septendecula. The sequence goes on along the minus strand of CM068367.1, from coordinate 547,071,040 downwards.
TGGAGTCCGTTAGGCGGATCTTATACTCCAAGAGATGTGTGAGCCCAAGGGCCGGAGTTAACACAGTGGGGAAACGCTCACACAACTGATCTAATGCGGATCGCTGGGACTGGGAGAGGTGGTCTCTAGATGTGTCGGGGCACTTAACCTCTTGGATATCTTGCCTGGTCCCCTGATACCCAAGGAAAGGGATTACAACTCCCCGATTAAATTTAAAATAGCATTGGTGCTCTTGGATGTCAATAACGAGACCACTTTTGCAGATGAAATCGGCACCAATAATGCATTCAACTCCCAGAGCAGGAGAAACCAGAAAGCTCCACACCCAAGAAAATTCCTCGATTTTGAACTTGAAAGAAACTACCCGGGAAATGGGCAGAATTTCCTGGGATGCCGTCCAGCACACTACGGAAGACGTTTCCGACCTTTTAATTAAACCCTGTCGTTCAAGGTCCTCGCACACTTTAGATGAAATGATGGATCTTGCTGATCCGGAGTCAACTAATGCTCTGAGTTGACTCTTTTTCAACTCCAACAGCAAGAAGGGGCATACGGAAGTGGTTCTAGAGATGGTTTGGAGGACCTTGCTGCCTAAAGACTTGGGACCTACAACTGGCCTGGAGGCGCGTACCTTAGAAGACCCGCGACAGGTAGGGGAAGACCTCCGACATATCTTCCCCTCATTGACCCTTTTCTGAATGACCTTGGGCGCCTTGGGGAGGGACGTTGGACTCGACCCAACCTCGGTACAAAATCGTCTGACGTGGCCCAACCTACCACACTTAAAACAAGTCACATTAGGCGAACGACGGCGCCTCTCGCTACAAGAGTTTATAATTCTATTTTCATTACCGCATGAGGATGGAACGATTCGCCCCCCATGCCTCTCGTGTCTTAACTTATCATGGGTCACGTGCTCACGGGACTCGTCAATCCCCTGGACCGTTCTAGAAAACACACATAGCCGTTCGAGGTCCGCAAAACAACGTGGACGGTCCGCGAACACCAAACGGGATCTCTCTTGGGGCGTCACCCCTTCTAAAATTCTTCCAACGACATCCTTCTCGGGCAACCCTAACCTCAAAACCCGAGCACATTTACGGATATCCTGCACAAAATCTCCCAACGCTTCTCCGTTGGCCTGTGCACGATAGAACCGGCTAAGTTTCAAATGCTCACGTTGCCGACGGGGGATGAAAGAGTCCAACACCTCCCCATGGAGAGAGTCGATACTGCCACCACGACGCAGAGTGCGGGTGACCAGCTCAGCCAATGAACCCCGGCAATATGGATATATAACAGACAAGAGGACATCCTCGGGCAGCCCCGGAAACTCCGCCAACTGCAGGACGATGTCCAGGAAAACCAACAATTTGCCCACATCTTGTCCATCTACCACCGGAAGTCTCTGGAGAATGCCGGAAATAGGGTTGGGTAGTTTCTGGTAACCTACCCCCGCCAGAATCACAATTCAAAACCCGCAACAACAAACATAATTCTCACGAAACACCTAACACAAAAACATGACTTACAAAGGAAAATCTCAAGTACTAGTCCTTCCATTGAGAGGACCCCCGGGTTCCCTAGCGCTGCGAAAACCCGATCCACTCCAGAACCAACTCTCCGTCAGCCGCCAGACTCAAAGAAGAAACGACATCAGACACTAACACTAACATACAATCCACACCACCGAACAACTACCACAACATATAACAATTCAACAAGACATTTATTATAACTTCCGTGACTAAGTCGGGTCAATGACAGTACCGACTTCCGGTCAGGCCATACCGCATCCAGTTAACCTCTCGCGCTATTACTTCATAACTATTTATGTAACAGGCAGCCCTTCCCCCGGCAACACCCCCGCGCCCTCCGGTAAGGTCCAATTTCAACAATAATAAAAACCCCAACTAAAACGCATGCCACGTGGCGGCACCAGGTTTACAATGGAAATCCCATAGCATCTACCAATTATTTTCATTTTCAAATATTGCTGATGTTTGATGTTCTTTCCAAACTATTTCCGAGTTTGCAAGCCCCGTCACACCACAGGACCCAAGGGTTCGAGCAAAGAATCGATCGCGCTCTGCTACCATTTGTAACCCCTCTTTCAACTTTTAGACTTTATAAAAAAACTTTTTTTTTCATTTTTATTTTATTTTATTTTTTTTTTGAAAGAGGGGCTACTAGTTATTTAAAACTAGGCCAGAGCCTAGGGAAGCTAAAACTGCGCTGGGTCCAGTATGACGGGACTTGCAATTAAACTCGTTGTTTAGCAACAATAACAATTTTATTCAATATTTCAAATAACATGCAAGTATCACTCCCTGTCATTACACTCCTCTGAAAATATGCACGTATCATCTCATCAAAATATAAGGCATGTAAAACATCAGCATAATAGTATCTCCCCAAATATAAATAATATATAACATCGATCAATATAAATACATCAATACACATAAATAAATAGTTACATAAATACACATAGCGCACACATATCGACATACACACATATACATACTACACACATGTTCACCTGGCAGGCAGCTCATAGACATTTAACCATGCCACCGAAGAATACCATCTTCAGTATCAGTGACCTAGATCCCCATCCCAAACTGCTGTAAAAGGGGCAAGTGCCCAGCCTCCATAAACTTTCATAAACCAAACCATTAACCAGTCCAGTTATGACAGCTTGCAACCAATGAAATTATCACAAGAATTCAAAATTTTAGAAAGGTTCCCCCAGATAGGACTGCGCCATGGCCAGGTCAACATGGCTGCACGGCCGTACGAATGTATAACAGAATTTATGATTAGAAGTAAGAATCAATAGTGCACTCATATTAACAACTGCACTAGTAGTACACTGGCTCTGGCAGTAAAAGAACTGAATGAAATTTTACTAATATTGAATTATTGCTGAGTTCAAGATAATTTTTATAAAATATATATAATACGGTTTATGATTGAACCAATAGTGTGCTCATATTGACAACTGAACTAGTAGTACACTGGCTATGGCAGTAAAAGAACTGAAAGAAATTTCACTTATATTGAATTATTACTGAGTTAAGATAATTTTTATAAAATATATATAAAGACAATTTTAATTAAAAAAAAAACTTTATAACATCAGCCCCTAATAAACACCTTTGAGGTGTTCCTACAGAATTGGTTTGGCCACAGGCGAGGCCATGCGCACCACCAGATCCAGCAACCTAAGACATGCTATGGACCTGTTACTAACGGCACCTACGGGTGACGTCCACAGGTTACAGCACCTCCCCAAACCTTTAAATCTATAAAAAAAACGAAACCTATATAGCTATGAATACCCTTAATCAATGTAAGCATAATTCACCCCCTATAAATCAGTAAACTTAAGTCACACACACTTTTACCCTTAAAGAAAATTTCTCAGCAAAATTCGGTAGCGCATGACCCCGTCCGGGCTCACACTTACTCAGGGGGCATAAGCCTTAGTAAAATACACTGACAAAATTTAAAAGCACTAATTGTCTCGCTGGACTTGTGTCCCAACAACTTTCACTGGAGATGTTCCAGGAAGAGAATACGGTGTTCTACATTGTAGAGGCCAAAATATAGATAAATGGGTTAAATGTCACCTGTAAAATCCGGCACAAAACCTGATGTATTGTCCATTTCTTCCTCCCGACGGCACAGATGGAGAATCACTCGTGTAATATCATTGGTGGCAGATGATCGGCCACCCGCTGAAGTGGATCGAGATCGTCTTATGGCGGGAACCCGAAGAGTCGCTTAGTCGATTATCTAGTCATGATTGATATTAGCAGACAACAAAATCAAACTGATGGCCGCCAGGAGAAATTGGTAACTGTTTCGTGTTCGGCTGCCTGACGAATACTGCCCAGAGCAGTGACAAGTCAAACGTTACGTATCAGTCCTCATAGAGCGCGCACGGATCGCGAACAAGGCATGCAGATAACGGCTTATACTTCGCTCAAATAATTAATTCACAAACCCCCGCAATGACCGTCACATAATTAACTAGGAAAATGGCCGAGTATTCCAAAACTCGGCACAGAGGTCCGTACTAAAGTTTACGTGAGATGTTATTCTAGGATGTCCCGATACTTGATTTGTCATCGCTGAGGGTGGTAACGCATAATTATTGGTGAGATTGTGGTGGGCATTGGGAAGTGATGCTTCAGCTATCGGTAGGGTATTCACGTTGCTATTCAGCAACTGATCATTACTCGGTTCTATTCTCGATACCTGGGGGGATTCGAAACTCACGGTAGTGGGTCGCTGTTCTCGGGTAGGTGATTGAAATGGGGAGATATATAATTTAGTCAGAGCTTCTTCAATTTCCTCCATTTTAAATGAGTCAGACTTTCTACGTAATTCTCTTATTATTGTGGGTAATTGCTGTAATGCTTCGTCAGCAAATTTTTGCACATTTTGGGGAATTACAGTAGCTCCGGGCCAGTTTAATAAATTATTTATCCGACGGGTTAAATGCTCTATTCTGGTACGTAAGATTATAGCGGGTGACTTCTCATCGTGTAGAAATTGTGATATTGAGGTCAGTTCCCTATACTTCGCATAACATGTTTCTCTTTCGCTATCAAGATCTATTTCGCTTAATCGACTTAACTGTGCGGGTGTATCTTGCCTGCTTTCGCGTAACGTTTTGCGTAGTTCCGCGACCGTTACGTTCGCGTAAGGTAGTCCGCGCAAAAGTGCTTCATAGCATAATTCATCTTTTAACAACAAATCTGGATTGAATTGAGACATGCTTTTAAGATGCTAAATCTTATACACTACTTATTCTACTTATACTAAACACTCTATTTTACTATCTTTAGGTTTAGTAAAATTTAAATACATGAGAGATATTTACAAATAGACGATACGAGAGAATCAAATCTCGCCTCAGAGAGAGGAGAGGAATCTCACACAGACATAATATATTTTAACCAAATGTTGTTACTGGCCAAGGGGAGTCACGCGCTTTGTATTAGACAATAGGGGTAGGCAGTGTATTGTCTGGCTCGACGCTGCAGCTGATAACAATGGGGTTGTTTCCTACAGACTGTAACACGTTATTTTCCTGTCTACGATTGTCGTCAAACAGGTTGGAGAATGACTTTTTGTACAGGAAAGAACCTGGGGTTACAACATTTCAATATCCTTACCTATATTATTTTGCGTTACAATAATAATAAAACTCTTTATCCTAATTTATGATTTTACTTATTTAAATACGAGTTCTTATTCTGATTTGTACTCATAAATTATTTTTATTTCTTACTATTAACCCTCAATTTTTTTTTGTTACTAGTTAATAGGGGTTAATACCTGACCTTTTTATTTATTTATATTTATTATCGTAGTTCCAAGTAGTCTTAATTATTTTACATAATACGCAAGAGGGAGAGATTTTAAATTAACAGGGTAGTTAAACTAGCAGAGTGAATAAATCTACAGAGTATTAAATGACAATAGCAGAAACAGAGCAGAGTGGCGCATTTTATAACGTCGGAACGACATTATAATATCGGGAACCTGCTTAATTGGCTCAGGTCAATTAAACAGGCTGCCATAATATTCACAAACTCATAACTATCTGAAATATAAACAAACAGTAAATAGGATCCCGTGAATTGAGGAATTTTTGACTGGGGTTTGTAGATTTATTCACTCACCTTTTTGGACTATGATATCTCTTTATTACATACTGTTTGAGCATCATAGAAGAAAATTAGTAATGTATATACTAATGATAAAAATATTTGCGCATTTTGTACAATTGTAATTAGTGTAAGTCATGGGTGAACATAGCTTGTACTGTCCTCGGATCCGAGTTGTGTGTTCCTGTATATGATATTAAAAATAATAATCTTTACTTTGTGCCATCTGAAGAATGGGCTTATTTAACTTTAGCGTGTTATATTCATTAAACTCCTTAAACTTAACACATCTTATTACTTATCATGAAATTACAATTTTATGGTAATTAGTTCAGTCTTTTGTGTTTTACTTTACTCTTATGTTATTATTTAAGTGTCTTTCATATATTAGTTAAAGTTAAGTTCTGAACCACAGAAGTAGAACTTCCGCGTCACCTGTGTGTAACATATCCCCGGCAAATCGGGGCTTCTATCTGTCGTGCGGGGTGTCTGGGAGATCTTCTGTCTATCGTGTGTTGGTAAAGTTTGGTGTCATTCTTAAAGATGAGTAGTCTGTCTCTTCTGTAGATTCTTGTGGTCTGTTTCTTTGTGGTAACTTTCACTAGTGTTCACATTTTTGTACCGCACATAATGCTTATGGTTAACAGTTACATTCTAGAAGTTTAACATCACATTTAGGTGATGTTCTTTATTTATAGAGATGTCATCGCCGCACACTCAAGTCATTCACAACATTCACATCATCCGGTAATTACATAAGTTTTACTTAGTCTACATGTTTAATATTTTCTAGCGGTCAACATAATGTGCTGTACGCTGTATCACCAGGGGAGTCTCTGATTCAACTGGACTAACTAACTATAGGGGTAATGGGGCTGTCCGCGCGCGGGTAGTTTCTCAGCGCGAAAAGTAGTTCTTAATTATTATTAATTATTTTCCTTTAATTTGCTTACAAGTTAATTACATCACTCTATACTTTTATTATTCTTTTTATGTAACGCGGGGTCGTTATGGATTTATTGAGTTTCTTAAATCTAATTTTATTAACTGATACATCGGCAAATCGGCATGTTACTACCGGTTTGGGGCATAGAGAAAGGGTTCTTTAGTACCTTATTAAGTTATTTTAGTATTATAATTTTTTATTTAATTTTATTGTGGGATTTAGGCATATTAAATCATCACAGAACGTGGAGTCATCTTTAGAACTTCTAACATAACCCTGCCACTTCTAAGTGGGAATTTGCCACTCTTCATCAAGCCTGCGGTCTCCTTTAGTTTTTCATCACTAAATAGCGGCACTTCATCTTCTGCAACTGGACGCAGCTCATGGGCTTTTCCTGGGTGGGTCGGAAAGAGTGCATCTACAATAGCATCCATCTATCCATGATTCGGCTGATCGACTGTGTCCCAAGGTTGCGCATGGCGACCTTGTAACCCAGCCTCCAAGGGTCACTGTCAACCTCAAAATTTATTCCTCCCACTTTCGTCGTTTGCTGTTGATATAGCCTTTTTAAGGTATTGTCTTGCCGATCTGTATTTTTCTGTTTCTTGTTCTGCTTTGTCGCCGTTCTTTTTCCTCCTGCTAGTAACAGTTCACCTAAGAGAAGACGCGTCCTCCTTAGAGTAGATATCTCCTCAGTCCACCAGTAGACCAGTAGGCTTTTATTCTCCCAGATGACTTTCTTCGTCAAGGCATGTCGCAGGCCTGGCGTATCATCTTCATTGTGATACGATACAAATCTACTTCTTTTCTGATACAAAGGTTTCTACTTTGAGTTTGCTAACATTCCATTTTCGTCTCCTCCAATATCTTTGTCCCTCCTGTCTTCTTTCATCATGTAGGCTAAAGACTATGTACTGGTGATCATTACCAGTATATTCTTTGCCAACGTTCCATCCAACAATTTTTTAAACTAGACACTCTGACGCAAGCGTAATATCTGCAATGGTCTGTTCATTGCCGGGTCTCCTAAATGCCCACACTTTTCTACGTAATAATAATAATAATAATAATAATAACACACCCCAGAAAATCAACCCTACGCTCGGGCCTACAGCGTCTTGGCCGCGTAAACGGCGGCAACAGCTGTTACTATTTATCTGGTTAACAGGGCACTGGTAGGTGAGTTAGACAGGGTTGTGTGTAACGCTCGAGGGCACACCCTGGCCAGCGGTGGAGCAGATCGTGCCAGTGTGTGGGTGGCTCTCGGGGCCTCGGGCCTCGGGGCCCCGGTACGCACTCTGTTGTGTTTAGTCCTTGTGCTCGAGGGCTCTGTCGCGGTAGTCTTTTGTTTGAGCCTGGCTGTTTACTTAGTAGTAAATTTATAATATTCTCACGGCCTTCTTCCACATCCCAGTCTAACGGCGTTTGTACAGAATAGCCCTTACCGCTTTGGAGATTCTGTACAATCAGTAGTAAACTTGTACCATTTAGGCTACATGATATGGATTCAGAGCGCAGTGTAACAGCGTTTGTCCAATATCGTCCTTAATATTCAGGTCGGGCTGTATACTCAGTAGTAAACGTACAATATTCTCACAGTAGTACTCCACAGCCCAGTGTAACGGCGTTTGTACATAAATTTTCTAAAGCTACAGACAGTATGCAGATTCTGCTTAAAATTCACTTTCAGAAATTACCCTCTAGATACACATCGCTACAAAAGTTCCGAGTAGCGCTTTCAAAGCGTTAATATAGGCTAATATATTTCAAAAAATATGATATTTCCGATCTGATGATGAGCTGTGAAACTTGATAGTGCTAATCAGGAATTTTTTTCTATAGTGGTGTTCAACAATATAATTTGTATTTGCGAATATAACCACTAAACAAGCTTATTAATTAAATAAAATTACCTGTAATTTAATACACCACACAGGGTTTGCCATGGTATCCCAGTTTTTTGGCGCTAAAAATTAAATGCCTGATAATTTCATTTTTGTTTCATTATTTCAACGGCTGCCAACATAGAGGTCGGTACAGACAGCATTACTTTAACCTGCTGCTTGAGCACCTGTAAATTTAGGCTTTGGATATGATGCGTAACTGGCCACTTTTAAACCAACACTCCACTAAGGGCAATCGGCTAAGACCGTGAAGGGCACTGTGTAAATAATAATAATGATAATATTGTGATTTTAATGCATAACTCTGTTCTCGAAGATTTAAAATGAAGGTTTCAAATTATTGAAAGTGCTCTTAAAATAAATTCTCAAGTCGACTGTATTAAAAATTCAAACTTAAGACGTTAGACAAGGTAATTACACCTCATCCAGGGTTCTACCTCAACGTTACTCCAAGGGCACTATCCAGAAGGTCACAAAGGTCGCTACTCCAAGGGCACTAACCACAAGATGAGTCACAATGGTAGCTTTTGTTGTTCCTCAGACGTACAGTTTGCTGTCCCACTGATCAATTGCAGTCCCCCCCCCCCACACACACACACTTCCAGTTTTGTTAGTTTTATTAGCAACCATCTTAACACCAACTTTGTCACTACTTATTGCCACACTGCTAAATATTTCGTTCTTGACGAGGCCTTTCGGTGCTTTTCGTTTAAGACCTAAAGATGGTGGAGACGCCGAAAGGCCTCGTCAAGAACGAAGTATTTAGCAGTGTGGCAATAAGTAGTGAAAGTGTTGGCACATACACAAGGTTTAGATATCGCGACGTTGCACTGCTTCCTCGTTTATATAATCACACGTTAACATTGCAAAGTGCACCACCAAACAGGATCGCTGCACCTGTAATTTTATCTTGACACTTTCGATTTACATACAAATCAATTAGTATCGAAAGTGATAAGTTTTCCAACTCAAACCAATTGGTTGCACTTTAATTGCATTGTGGCCCATATTGTATCGTACAGTCGTACATAGAACTGTTTGTATCACTGAATATATGGACAGTCATTACTGGGTCGGGACGCGTGTGTTTAATACCTAGTCAGATACACTGTAACATTTCACTAATCATTTGTTTGTACCTCTATTTACCTATCTTTTTGAGTTTTCTGTGTTTCTGAAAATACACATAGGTACACACATTTACATTTCAATTTTAATAAACAAACCCGAATTAACCATTCAAGAGTTACCTTGAGGAGACATATAGGTCCCACAATTACGTTTATATACGTATTATATTGAACATTTTATTAATTTCTTTGCCTGTGTGTCTGTCTCTCGCTCTCTCTCTACTCTCGATCTCTGTCTCTCTCCACTCTCTCCCACTTATTCTTGAGTTTTCTGTGTTTCTGAACACCCCCCCACACACACATGCACGCACACAAATCTAGATTCCAAAATTTAATATACAAGAACTGCAAAATCATTTAAGACGTACTAATAAGGAGGAAATGAGCAATTGTGTTTGCAAAAGTTTTGTCAATTGTCGCGTCAACTTATGTTACTTTCCAGCTCAGGCAGTTTCTCTAACAATATTTATCTAATGGTATGTTGTACAATGCAGCCAACTGCACACCAAACAGAACTTGTAATCGTGACGCTTTGTATTACTGTGTCAACAATGGGTACCGAAAGTTGTAATTCAACAACCATTCATTCTGCTTCTTTGCTGTAGTTTACTGTTACTCGCACTTTACTATATTCTCTTTAAAAATGTGAGGCTTGTAAACACACACACACCCACACACACACACACACACACACACACACACACACCCACCCACACACACACACACACACACACACACACTCGCGCGCGCTGGTCTGTATTGCAGTATTCTCACATGCTTTAGCTTCCCTTTTTTTTCTCCTCTTCCTGCTCGTCCCACCGCCCCAGTCGAAAACGACTCATACAACGACCCGCTTACGACTACAATACAGGCAGCGATGGCTTTGACTATTCCCATCAACAGGCCCGCTACTCCCAACAGAGATTCCCTCTTCAAGTCCTTGGACTGATCCACCGGAAACGCTGGGTCATCAATATAAAGTGAACTATACTCTGCCACCACAATGGTAAACTGTACCGTATTCAACCGTCATTAAGGTGAAATGTACTCTACTCTACCATCATCACGGTTAACTATATAGTATTCTATCATCTTCAAGGTAAACTTTCCTGTACACTACAACCACAAACTTATAATGTACTGTTCTTACATCAAAGTAAGGTGTATGTCATCAGGTAAAGGTAAGGTGTACCTTCATCAAAGTAAAGAGTACTGTACTCTACCAAACACCATGGTATAGTGTACTGAGCACTACCATTATCAAGGTATACTGTACAGTGCTGACATAAACGTTAACGTTACTGTACTGTACTGTACTCACAGCATGGTAAACTGTACTGTCTCTAATATCATTAAGGTATACTATACTGAATTCTACCATCATCAAGATAAACTGTATTCTACCACCACAAAGGTAAAGTGTACTGTACTCACATCAATGTTAACTGTTTGGTTACTCTACCACCACCAATCTGTACTGTACTGTACGCTACCATCATCAAGGTATTTCACTCTACCGCCACCAAGGTATACTGAAATGTAATCACATCAAAGTAAACTGTACTGCACTCTACCCATCATCAAGATGAACTGTGCTGTATCCTGCCATCTTCAATACAAACTGTACTATACAATACCACCAACATGTTGTACTGTACTGTACTCTACCATCGTCAAGGAAACCTGTACTGTACTCAACCACCGCATACTGTACTGTACTCTATCATCATCAAGGCATGATGTTCTGTACTCTACCATCTTTAAGGTAAACTGTACTTTACTATACTATCGTCAATGTAAACTGTATTTTACTCTACCGCCACCGAGGTATACTGAAATGTAATCACATCAAAGTAAACTGTACTGCACTCTACCCATCATCAAGATGAACTGTGCTGTATCCTGCCATCTTCAATACAAACTGTACTATACAATACCACCAACATGTTGTACTGTACTGTACTCTACCATCGTCAAGGAAACCTGTACTGTACTCAACCACCGCATACTGTACTGTACTCTATCATCATCAAGGCATGATGTTCTGTACTCTACCATCTTTAAGGTAAACTGTACTTTACTATACTATCGTCAATGTAAACTGTATTTTACTCTACCGCCACCGAGGTATACTGAAATGTCATCACATCAAATTAATCCGTACTGTACTCTACCCTATCACATCAAGATGAACTCTACTCTACTCTATCATCATCAAGGTGAATTGAAATGTACCCTACCATCATCAATATAAACTGTACTATACACTACCACCAACATGTTGTACTGTACTGTCCTCCACCATCGTCAAGGAAAACTGTACTGTACTCAACCACCGCCAAGGTATACTGTACTGTACTCACAACAATGTTAACTACACTGTATTATACCATCAACAGTATACAGTACTGTACCCTACCATTACCGAGGTAAACTGTACTGTAAACTATCATCACCAAAGTAAACTGTACTGTACTCTACCGTCATCGAGGTAAACTTCATTGTACACTACTACCATAAAGGTATACTGTACTATACTCACACCAAGGTAAACTGTGCTGTACTCTACCACCATCAAGGTTAAGTTTACTCTACTCTACTGCCATCAAGGCATACTGTATTGTACTCTCCTCAAGGTAAAATTTAAAGTACACTACCATCATCAAGGCATTCTGCACTGTACTCTACAATCATCAAGGAAAACTATACTGTACTATACTCGTATAAAAGTAAACAACTGTACTTTAGCACCGTCAATATAAACTGTACTGTACGCTGCCACCTGCAAGGTTTACTGTACTGTACTCACGTCAAGGTAAACTGTACTGTACTCTACCATCATCAAGATCAACTGTACTGTACTCACGTCAAGGTAAACTGTACTGTACTCACATCAAAGTAAACTGTACTGTAATCGCATAAAAGTAAACTACTGTACTTTAGCACCGTCAATACAATCTGTACTGTACGCTGCCACCTGCAAGGTTTACTGTATTGTACTCACATCAAAGTAAACTGTACTGTACTCTACCACCATCAAGATCAATTGTACTGTACTCGCATCAATATAAACTGTACTGTACTCTAACGGCACCGAGGTATACTATACTGTACGCTACCATCATGAAGGTATACTGGTGTGCTCATATTAAAGTAAACCGCCACCAAGAAACTGTACTGTACTCACATCAAAGTAAACTGTACTGTACTCTGTCATCATCAAGATCAACTGTACTGTACTCGCATCAATATAAACTGTACTGTACTCTAACGGCACCGAGGTATACTGTACTGTATGCTACCATCATGAAGGTATACTGGTGTGCTCATATTAAAGTAAACCGCCACCAAGAAATTGTACTGTACTCACATCAAAGTAAATTTGACTGTACTCTGTCATCAAGGTAAACTGTACTGTTCTTTACCATCGTCAATTGTAATGAGACAAAATTTTGGTGACAAATTTTATATACAAAGTTTTACGGGACCTATAATATTATGTAACAAGTTATATTTTTAGCTGTTGAAGTCATGATTAGTCACCAGTTAGGCATTTGTTTACGACGAAATAGTTCGATGTCTGGGTGCGGTCGGCCAAATGGTGCCATGCTGGTCATCAGAAAAATAAGTGACTTAAATCCACCAAGATGGGGCGGGTGAAGAAAACCGACGAAAACTGGTTGCGAAGGTGTAGGTGAACGGAATTGTGGCACCGAACGAAAGTGAAGAGGGAGTCTCAAACCAACAGTCGAACCCTACGGTCGTATTACAATAGTGCCCTCGGGCAGTCGAGGTAGGTCTACCAAAAATTATGTTAAAAAAACGTGATGGAGCAGTAACAAACTTCTCAGTTAATAAACAAGCAAAATGTGAATAAGATATAAACGTTTGGAAACGTTCATTTTGGTGTTTTCTCGGAAAAGTGTCTCGCAACAAATGGTGTAACTAACAGGAGACTCGTCTACATAAGCCAGATAAGTTCAAAATTGACTTTCTAAAATTGAAACCAAGTTAAATCAGAACCAATACAAAGTTACAAAAAAAAAAATATAATAAAATGAGATCTCAATAAATAAAGAGAGAGAGAGAGAGAGAGAGAGAGAGAGAGAGAGAGAGAGAGAGAGAGAGAGAGAGAGAGAGAGAGAGAGAGGGAGAGAGAGAGAGAGAGAGAAAGAGAGAGAGAGAGAGAGAGAGAGAGAGAGAGGGAGAGAGGGAGAGAGAGAGAGAGAGAGAGAGAGAGAGAGAGAGAGAGAGAGAGTATTGAGAAACAAAGGGGAGGGGTATAAAGTACTGATTTGCGTATTTAGTAATATTTGATATTATTGGGTAGTAAATAGTTTTATACAAGGTAGCAATGAAACCAATACATTTTTATTTTATTGAAATAAAAACCATAAGATTTTGTCATAATAATGTGTTAGTTTAATTATTACGCCACTCTGCCCATAACCCTATCATACGTTCGTCTAGACGGCCCTGGATTTTGGTTAAGTTGTTTTATTTACTAAATTGTTTCTTTGGGGACTGTGAATGGTTTCCACATTTCCTCCATAAAAATGTGGTAGCGACTCGGGACTTTTGGGATCTTCTGAATATTAAGGGTTAAGTACCAATAAAGTAATAATAGGGTAAATCGTTGTATCTTCTTTTTATCGTTTTATCTTCGTAAAGTTACACAATGTAAACTCTACTGTACTCTACCACCGCCAATGTATACAGTACTGTACTCTCATCAAAGGAATGTTTACTGAACTATACCATAATCAAGGTGTACTTTACTGTATTCTACTATCATCAAATTATACTGTACTGTACTCTACCACAACCAAGGTATACTGTAGTGTATTCACATTAAGGTAAACTGTACTGCACTCTAACATCATCAAGGTAAAACTATACTGTACTCTATGGTCATCAAGGTAAACTGTACTGTACTATATACTCTACTATCATCAGGGTAAACCGTTCTTAACTGTACCATCATTAATGTATACTGCACTGTACTCTACCATCCTCAAGGTAAAGTGTAGTGTACTGTAGCACCACCACGGTATGCTGTAGTATACTCACATCAAAGTAAATAGTGCTATACTTTACCGTTATCAAGGTAACCTGCACTCTAATGTTTCAAGGTAAAATGGAATGTAATATAATAAAATCAAGGTATTTTCTGTAATGTGAATGGAATAATATGTCAAACATTAATAAAAAATAATGTTTTATTTTTGTAAGAAAATATTTATTGACATCTTAAATTAATTACAAACAAGATTTGCTTATATTTTTTTACATAGATAGGATTAATTGTATCTGTCACCAAAGAAACTACAATATCGCTACCTATTTCTACAGTTTTATTAAAATTAAATGTTAAATATTATACACTTAACATTAAAATTATTATAACATTTTGAATTTTAATTATTTATCACAGATTTTTTCATATATTGTTATTTTGTTTATGTTTTACATAGTGAAAAAGGTGTTGTGTATTACATTTGAATACGCAGTTGCTTTTGACAAGCTACAGGGATCACATCACACGTTTAGTTTGGTTTCATCACCTAAAATATAATACGTGTTACCTAAAGAGTTTAATATATTGGGAACATTAATGCGATCACGACCATATTCTTTCTCAATTATAGGTAGAGCTCGTTCTCCAACATTCATTACTTTGTACTGATCACCTAATATCTGGTAAATGCTACTTAGTGATACTAATATCTTAGCAACATTAATGTGCTCAAGACCATATTGTTTCTCATTAATGGGTAGAGCTCGTTCTAATACATCCTTTGCCTTATCGTGATCGTCTGAAACCCAATAAGTGGTACCTAGGGATACAGCAACATTAATGTGATCACGACCATATATTTTCTCATTAATAGGTAGAGCTCGTTCTAACACTTCCTTTGCTTTATCCTGATAATCTAAAACTTGATAAACGTTACCTAGGGATACTAATATATTAGCAACATTAATGTGATCACGACCACATTGTTTCTCTTTAATAGGTAGAGCTCGTTCTAGCACCTGCTTTGCTTTGTCGACAGTACCTAAAACGCAATAAACATTACCTAGGGATACTAATATATCAGTAACATTAATGTGATCACGACCATATTGTTTCTCACAAATAGGTAGTGCTCGTTCTAACATCTCCTTTGCTTTGTCAAGGTTATGTAAAACCCGATAAACCTTACCTAGGGATACTAATATATCAGCAACATTAATATGATCACTACCATATTGTTTTTCATTTACAGGTAAAGCTTGTTCTAATACTTCCTTTGCTTTGTGCTGATCATCTAGAAGCCGATAAACGTTAGCTAGGCGTACTAATATATTAGCAACTTTAATGTGATCACGACCATACTGATTCTCATAAATAGTTAGAGATCGTTCTAAAACCTCCTTTCGTTTGGTTTGGTCACCTAAATTATAATAAGTGTTGACTAAAGAAATTAGTATATTAGCAACATTAATGTGATCATGACCATATTGTGTCTCAATAATAGGTAGAGCTCTTTCTAACACCTCCTTTGCTTTGTGCAGATCATCTAAAACTACATAAATGTTACCTAGGGGTTCTAATATATTAGCAACATTAATGTGTTCACGACCATATTGAGCCTCAATAATAGGTAAAGCCCGTTCTAATACCTCTTTTGCTTTGTTTAGATCACCTAACCTCAGATAAATGCAATTTAGGGATACTAATATCTTAGCAACATTAATGTGATCACGACCATATTGTTTCTCATAAATAGTTAGAGCTCGTTCTAACACCTCTTTTTCTTTGGCCTGTTCATCTAAATACCAATAAATATTACCTAGTGGTACTAATATATCAACAAAATTAATGTGATCACGACCATATTGTTTCTCTTTAATAGGTAGAGCTCGTTCAAACACCTCCTTTGCTTTGTGCTGATCACCTAAAACACAATAAACACGACCTAGGAATTCTAATGTAATAGCAAAATTAATGTGACCATGACCATATTGTTTCTCAACAATAGGTAGAGCTCGTTCAAACACCTCCTTTGATTTGTGCTGATCACCTAAAACACAATATACGTCACCTAGGATTACCAATACATTAACAACATAAATGTGATCACGACCACATTGTTTCTCTTTAATAGGTAGAGCTCGTTCAAACAACTCCTTTGCTTTGTGCTGATTACGTAAAACCCAATAAACATGACCTAGGCGTTCTAATGTAATAGCAAAATTAATGTGATCATGACCATATTGTTTCTCAACAATAGGTAGAGCTCGTTCTAACACCTCTTTTTCTTTGGCCTGTTCATCTAAATCCCAATAAATATAACCTAGGGTTAGTAATATATCAGCAATCTGAATGTGATCACAACCACATTGTTTCTCTTTAATAGGTAGAGCTCGTTCAAACACCTCCTTTGCTTTGTGCTGATCACCTAAAACACGATATACGTTACCTAGGGATACTAATATATTAGCAACATTAATGTGATCAAGACCGTATTGTTTCTCAAATATAGGTAAAGCTCGTCCTAAAACTTCCTTTTGTTTGTGTTGATCACCTAAAATCTGATAAGTGTCACCAAGCGGTACTAGTATGTTTGCAACATTAATGTGATCACTGCCACAGTGTTTCTCAACAATAGGTAGAGCTCGTTCTAAAACCTCCTTCCGATTGTGTTGATCACCTAGAATCTGATAAGTGGTACCTAGAAATTCTAATACATTAGCAACATTAATGTGATCATGACCATAGTGTTTCTCAATAATAGGTAGAGCTCGTTCTAACACGTCCTTTGCTTTGTGCTGATCATCTAGAAGCCGATAAACGTTAGCTAGGCATACTAATATATTAGCAACTTTAATGTGATCATGACCGTATTGTTTCTCAAATATAGGTAAAGCTCGTCCTAAAACTTCCTTTTGTTTGTGTTGATCACCTAAAATATGATAAGTGTCACCAAGCGGTACTAGTATGTTAGCAACATTAATGTGATCACTGCCACAGTGTTTCTCAACAATAGGTAAAGCTCGTTCTAAAACCTCCTTCCGATTGTGTTGATCACCTAGAATCTGATAAGTGGTACCTAAAAATTCTAATACATTAGCAACATTAACGTGGTCATGACCATATTGTTTCTCAAAGACGGGTAAAACTGTATGTAGCAAGTCTTTTTGTTTCTGATAATCACCTAAAGGTTTATAGGTTTTTGCCAAATCTGTTGGTCCACAAGGTGCATTTATATTTTCACGTCCGATATAATTATTTGGTAGTGACCGTTCAAATATTTCCTTTTCTGTTTGAACTTTAACTAAGTCTCTATAAGCGCAACCTAAAAATCTTTGTAGAGGGGTAACATTCGTATCGTCCTCCTCAGTGTAGGTTTTAGTGGATTCTAAATTCTTTTCTGCAAAGTACTCTTGCTGCTCCGTGTTGTCATATGGCTTACAGTTTAAAACAGGTAATGACTCTCCTAGTAATTTTTGTTGTTTCCCAAAATGTCCTAAAATCCCATAAGCCGTACTTAGGGTATTTTTGATTTCAGCAATTCTAAAATTATCTTTACCCAACATAGATTCTAGTATTACTAACGCCTCTTGCAGTGACTTTACACTATTATTGGCATCGCCTAACCCCAGATGGACGCATCCCAATTGTTTTAGTATGGCGGCAAACAACAATTTGTTATAACCAAAATCTTCTTCAGCAAAACGTAACGCCCGTTGTAGCAATTTCTGTTTCTTGGTAAGGCATGAATACCCACCAGACATCGCAACTAACAAATCCAACAATTCCCTTTTTATTTGTTGTTCCTTGGAAGGATTTTTCGCCACATATTGTTCGGTGTGATATTCCAACCATTCTGCATGCGGCAAAAAGTTTTGAAGCTTCAACTTTGAATCCTTGTCTATTCCAAAAATATCAAATTCTGGTCTCAATTTCAGAGCTTCTCTGATGATTTCCTCCATTTTGTTTTCATTTTCAAGGTTTAACCTTGTGACTTGCTGCGTCAACCTATGCACGCTTAGTATGCTCTGCCTTTGCTCACCATTCACAAATGAATATCTTACAAGCAGGCGAACGGATGACTTCAACTTGCCCTCATCTCCTTCAGCTAAAGGTAGCAAAATTTTCCTTTCTGTTTTGTCTGGTGCAAGTAATGCCATTATATAAAAAATCTTTAAAGCCAATTGTCCACACTGCCCATTGCTCTTTATTTTATCAACAGTAACTTGAGAAGTCATGAAGGTTGTCTTTTCGTTTTCATTGTCTATTCCTCTAAATAGTTCAGAATCGAGTGACTCTTTTGTTTTCTCTTCATACTCTTGTAAATAATTGTTAATGCTAAAGTCTCCTGTTACCCTTTGATCTGCTATATATGCTGCTGCTTGTTGTATGGCTAAAGGAAACATTTGCAACTTTTCGACTAAGTTTTGTATCTCTTGATCTTGTGATGTATCCTCTTCCGGTATTTTCAATCCTTTTCTCATAAGTGTCACTGCATCCTTCAACGCAAGTACATTTAGATCCAACACTTCTATCTCTTTTTCCCATTCCCGGTCACGAGAAGTGATTAAGATATAAGGCTTCTTACTATCTGGTGTCAAACAACTTAACGGTAGAAATTTGTTTAAGTATTCACTTCTCTCGGCATGATCAAAAATAAACAGACATTTTCTTTTTTCAAAATATTCGTACACTTTGTTTACTATTGATTCTATTTGCTTTTCCTCTCCGTTTGTATCTTTTATTCTAATTTCTAACGTCTCTATAGCTAGCTTACGATATGACATTTCCAAAGTTCCTTCACTTTCAGCGTTTATCCATATCCCATTGCCATCATAATAATCTGCAATATAATCTTTGACATACCGTCTCGCCAACTCCGTTTTACCTATGCCTCCTAGTCCACTGATAGAGGTCATCTGTGATACGACTGTTGTTGCTTCTGTACTTCGCTGTAGTTTACCATGTACACTATGTAGTTCTTTCTTTCTTCCAGTAAACGTATCTATTGGAAGCTTCACATGAAAGCAGATATTAATTCTTCCTGCTTTTTGAAAAATCTTTTCTACTTCAGTGTGAGACATGGGCTTTTTGCCTTTTTCCCACCATTTTACAACTTTACTTTTAAAATTAAGAAAGATATTCTTGACGTACTTACGTGGTACTTTGGACTCAGTATGTATTTTATCTTTAATTATGTGTTCTAATTCATCTTCATCAGGTTGATCGAGGAAAAGCTTTAATTTGTTCAAAAAATGTTGGATAGTATCTTTATCAGGAGTCATCTTTGACGAATCCTGAAGAGCGTCAAAAATTTTATTGTGTCTATCTTTGTCTGAATCCAGTCTGTAGTAACAGTTGCACTCTGTCGTTTTTGACAGACATAAAATGCTGTCCTCATCTATGATTTCTTTTACAACGAGTGACTGGTCACCGTTATGTTTGCGTATATTTGTACTAAAACTAGACTGTGCGCTAGAGAAGATTACAAAATCAATATCTTCATGTGTATACAAGTTTCCAAATATTGGTGTCCCCGCCCTACCGTGGAACTCAGATAAGTGATCTTTAATTTTTACGAATGGCTTAATACATTTTTGTAAGTTAAAGTCTCGATCTTTGCCTGAAAGCAGTTTTGTTTCGGTGACTTTGTCTGTAGTATATTTCTTAAATTCTTCATCTCTGTGTCTAGCTTGCAAGAAGATTAGCTTCCTCTTTTCTCGCCCATTATGATTAAATGTATATTCAAAAACTATATGGTGAAAATTACCAACGTTATCCATGTTGGAGCCTAACATAAAGCGGTTTATTCTACCGTCGGCTTTTCTCCTCATTCCTTCGAGTATCAACAACATTATTAATTCTATTTCATACATAGTACCTTTATGGCCGCCAGTTACGTCTTTTCGTTTCTGGCTGAAATTTTCTAGAAATAGCATGATTTGATTAGATTCTTCCCCGGTTGCATGACTGCGCCATGTTTGAGCAATATCTAACTCTTCCATCGCTGGTGATCTTGGTTCGTAGTCTGAAAGTTGGAAGCGCTGGTTACCAATAAGTTGGTGAGAGGCTTGCTCTGGAGTGACGTTGTACACCTGCACAGAAATATGACTTAAATGAAAGAAATCATTGGTACACAGTGACGTGTGTGTGAGATGTAAACGGGTAACTGAATGTAATTGTCGTGTGAATTGCAAATCTGAAAGTTACAATTTTTATCATTATTAGGAAAAATTAAAAGTATCTACTTACACGAGCTCGCGAACACACACACACACACACACACACACACACACACACACACACACACACACACACACACACACACACACACACACACACACACAATAAGTGCGTGCGTTATTATTGGTGATGAAACACAGGTGTGGGCAAAATGTAAGGCAGACCGGCAACCATAAGTACTACCAATACGTTCTACTGCATTAGCCCAAAGTAATTCCATACGTTTAGAGCGAATAGATATGTACTAACATGATGTAACTGCCTATTTACCGGCATCTTTAATGATCGGTTTCGGGGACATTTTGAAATCTCTGTATGTCATTCATCATAGTTTCATAGTCTAAATACAAAAATATACAAAGATTTTTTGTGAAAGGCAAAACAAGACGAGGAGTTCGATTAATAAAATAAAACACTGCAGAATGATAAAGTAACGATAAAATAATTGAAATATTTCTGTAGAATTCCATTAATAAAAAGTGTTTTATTTTTAAGATAAATAAACGCAAGCTTGATAAATTCACATCAAGTTCAGCCTATATTATCAGAAGAAGATCACGAAAATATTCTCAAAGCAGCTTTTACTGTTTTTATGCATAACCAAAAGTAGGTTCAGGATAGATTTGTCTGTTCCTCGGCATACTATAATGCACTACACGCTGTGAGTTACCCCAAATTCAATACAGTATTAAACGCAGAAACTAACTCTCTTAACGTATTAATACATGCAATATGTCCAAGTCGTCTGACTGTCAAGTTAGACGCCCACGTGTATACAGGAACTTATATGATCAAGCTTTTACAATTACACAAAATACTTTCAAAATTACCACAAAACTGTACAGTTAATAACAAAGGGCTCTGTAGTAATACCAGCTTGAATCACGAGTGAGTACGAATGCTATTTGGTAAACTGTCGAGTGGGAAACTAGGAACCAGTAGGCTCGGTAACATCGAAGACTTAATATGGAACACTAGATAACGAGCATTAGGAGAGGGGTCGGCAAACTTTTGTTAGTGTTGTGCAGAAGCTACCTACATTGCCAACTCAAAACAGATTAAATAATACCTACTGGATTCAAAAATCATTTTGTATACAACTCAAATTATATTGCTACATATGCGCTAGAGAAGATTACGAAATCAATATCTTCATGTGTATACAAGTTTCCAAATATCGGTTTCCCCGCCCTTCCGTGGAACTCAGATAAGTGATTCTTAATTTTTAAAAATGACTTAATATAAGTCTCGATCTTTGCCTGAAAGCAGTTTTGTCTCGGTGACTACAGACAACTGTAGTATATTTCTTAGTTTCTTTATCTTTGTGTCTAGCTTGTAAGAAGGTTTGTTTCCACTTTTCTCCCCCGTTATGATTAAACATATATTCAAAAACTATATCGTAAAAATTACCAACGTTATCCATGTTGGAGCCTAACGTAAAGCGGTTCATTGTACCATCGGCTTTTCTCCTCATTCCTTCGAGTATCAACAACATTATTAATTATATTTCATACATAGTACCTTTATGGCCGCCGGTTACGCCTTTTCATTTCTGGCTGAAAATTTTTTTTTACATGTCACGACTGGTTTAGATTCTTCCCCGGTTGCATGACTGCACGGTGGTTGAGGAATATCTAACTTTAGCATCGCTGGTGGTCTTAGTTAGTAGTCTGAAAGTTGGAAGCGCTGGTTACCAGTAGGCCTATAGGCATATTGGTGAGGGAGTTGTTTTTGAGTGACGTACCTGCACAGAAATGTTACTTAACTAAAAGAGAACACTGGTACACGGGGACGGGTCTGTGAGATGGAAACGAGTAACTGAATGTAATTGTCCTGTGAATTCGAAATGTGAAATTTGCTGTTTTTATAGGAAAAATTATAAATATTTATGTAAGCGCGTGCACTCGTACTACCTCAATACACGCGTGCGTTCTTATTGGCGGTGAAAAACAGAAGGTGCGGTCAAAATGTTAGGGAGACCGGCAAGCATAAAAACTGCCAACAAGTTCTACTATATTAGCTCACAGGAACCTTATATGTTTAGAGCTTATAGAATTCTCCGCTTAATATATAATAACATATGTAATATCACTGTCTGTTTACCAGATTATTTGGTGGTCAGTTTTCAAGATATTTTGAAATATCTATATGTCATTCATCAGAGTTCCGTAGTCTAAATACGCAAAATATAATAAGTTTATTTGTGAAAAGAGAAAACACATGAGATTGGTTAATGAAATGAAATACAGCAGATTAAAAACAATAAAGTAATTGAAAATGTTTCTGTAGAATTTCACAAAACAAATTAATAAAAAGTGTTTTATATGAAGCAATTTAAGATAAATAAACGCCAGTTTGCTAAATTCACAACCAAGTGCAGCCTATATTATCAGACGATCGTCATGGAAATATTCTCAAAGCAGTTTCTACGGTTTTCTTAAGTAACCAAAAGTAGGTTAAGAACAGATTCACGAGTTCCTTTTCATACGATAATGAACTACATGATGTGAGTTACCCCAAATTCAATACAGTATTAAAATGGAGAAACTAACTCTCTTAACTTGTTGTTAATACGTGCAACATGATTCGTCCAATTCATCTGACTCTCAAATATGACGCCCAGATAGTTACGAGAATCTGTACTGTCAAGGCTTTTACAATTACACCTTTTACTTTCAAAAATTAATACAAAACTGTAGATTCAATAACATTAGGAATCTGTAATAATACCAGATTAAATTCACAAGTGAGTGTGAACTGTCGAATGGGAAACTACGGACCAGTAGGTTTAGTAACATCGAAGATCAATATGGAAGACTGGATAAGGAGGAAGTGGAGACAGCGCATTAGAACAGGGATCGGCAAACATTTGTTATGGTTGGCGATATCGAAGTATTATGGTGAAGAGATCATTGTGTTAACTAATGGGGAACTCTAATAATGGAGGTGACCAACACCACGTTAGCTACAGCAGAAAAATTAGTCTCAAATAGTGATCAAATAATGTCAACAAAAATATCCGAGGTAGAACACTCAATTCCAAATATAAAATATCAAATAAAAAGTGAAGTCGAGCAGTTAATAAAAATACGGCCACGCGTTTCGGAAAAAAATTACTGGACAGACTGTACCAATGGTAAAGTCAGAAAAGACATAAGAAATAACACAATAGAGAGAGTCACTTTGCCTGCAGGTGGGACAGTTCATGTCCAACATTCGATGGAAGCATTCACGATGGAAGCACTCAATGGTCTATTTATCAGTGGTAGTTTGAAGCCAATGGATGCGCAAATCATTGGATAGTAAAAGACATAGCAATTTCACTCATTCTCGCTTTAAAATAACCTACGACAGAGCTATTACGGAAACTGCCACCTGATAGCCAGAACACCTATGACGAACTGATAAAAGCCCTAGAATTACTGTATGGTGATAAACATTTGAGCGATGTGTATTGCACTCAGTACAGAGTAAGGTGACAGCGTTCCGGAAAGAGTTTGAAGTTCAGAGTTCAGATGGACGAGACGTGGTCATGACGTCGATAGTTCTCCGAAGTAAAGTGTAGTACGTTTTGACTGAACTGTATGATTCAGTGTCTGGAGGGTCACCTTGGTGTCAATAAAACAATTTTCAATATACGGAAACGATTCTATTCTACTGGCTTCATCTTTGCTACAATGTAGGGAATGATGTCGGAATGATTTCTGACAAAAATCAAAAGGAAAATGATAAAGTATAATGTTAGACAGTAATTCAAGAGAATTTCCATAGACACTGCTGCACTTTTACCGGTCACTGACGATGGAAACCGGTACATCATGTTTATAGGTGACTATTTTACTAAGTTGGTGGAAGCTTAGGCAATTCCTAGTCAGAGGTTACCACTGTGCAAAGGACGTTAGTTCAGAACTTGTGTTACCATTGTGGAGTGTTTGTGGACTCAAGGGGGTAATTTCGAGTCAGGCGTTTTTAATAAATTGTGTCACCTACTTGGTACTCGAAAGATCCTGATAACGCCTCTCCATTCTCCGTCCTCCAATGAGCATTGTAACTAAATAAAAAACAATTTAATACAATTAAATTCAAATTCTAATTGCAATTAGTAAGTCAGTTTAGGTGTATCTACAATACATTTGTAGTCTGTGGTCTGCTTACCTGGATAGGTTGGTTACTGGTGCCCGGAGTTACTGGGGACAGTTTGTCTGACATCTCTGCAGGTTGTACGTATTTAGCCAAAGCCTGCTGCTGCTACAGGTAGCCTACTACACGCTGGTTTGGTACTGGTACTGGTGTGTGTCGACCAGACTGGTTCTGACCGGCGTTTTCCGGTGACAGTGCTGTCTCGATCGTATTGCTGTTAGGTACTAGCCGGCCGTTATGACGCTGCTTAGCGGGCGATCCGACTTGTGCCCTGTCAACAAAGTGTCAAACTATTCTTAGAATGAAGAAATTAAGGTTGACTGAAAATATACAGTATTCACTTTTCCCAGAGTATTTGTAAAAACGTTAAACTTTAAGGTTTGTACTTTCTGTACATCTACACACACGTATATTCGGGGACTTTATTCTGCACACCAGTAAAATAGTTCTGTTGGCCAACACGTATTTAACAAGAAAAAGTTAACTATCAAAGTCGAATGCTAATTATTTTGGACACAAATTATTACTGCTATTAATGTATCACTTGACGGATTAATAATTAGACCAAGTTAAAGGCTTAAAATGTGATTAAATAAGTTTGAGAGTACTTCCAGAAACTGAACTAAAACATGTAGCATTCACTAAGTAGTTAAGTGTTTACTAATGACTGAAGTAGACAGCGTGTACTCAGTATCCAGTGACAATGTGAACGTAGCGTTAGTTTCCGCCGAATAACCGCTGTCGTCGTGTGGAGTCTACGGAGTTCTCTGCTCGTGCGGCCAGCTGTATATTGGAACCACGAAGCGTAGTGTCCGCACCCAAGTAGGTGAATACAGCCGCTACTGTCGCTTGAGGCAGCCGGAGAAGTCTGCCGTGGCGGAGCACGCACTCGCTAATGCCGACCATTGCATCCTCCTTGAAGAGACGAGACTTCTGTTGTCGGTGAGTGCGTATTTCCCTCGCCTTAATATGAAGTCCGTCAAGATCCAGAAGCATGCTGCGATTGCTATGAATCGGAGACACGACTGGGGGTTGCGTGGCTCGCGCGAGTCTAACAACCCGTACGCGTTAGTAGTTAGCAGTAGAAGAGGCGCCTCCTTATATTTGAATTAAACGAAATGCTGGCGAACAATCGCTTTTTTCGTCAACTTAAGATGAGTTTCTTTCAGTTTGTCGACAGTACTAATACGTATCTTATCCTTGCACGTATTAGTCAAATCAACATAGATATCTTTTAATTTGTTGGTGTAAAGAAAGAATCTTTACCATCATTAGGACGTAACGTATATTCGCATGGTTCGACGATCGAAGTTGATACTCGAGGTTCGTCATCATCATCTGATTGATCAGCACTAACAAAACGACTTAAAGACATGATGGATAATTTGTTTGTTGATTCAGAACATTAATTATACTCGGGAAAAACACAATGCGTCTGTAAATTTCGTTCGCTTTTCAATTTTGAACTATCGACTGTGCTTATGTTATCGATTAACGATGTAATGGCGGTTAAATCGTCATTATCTGTGATATTTTTACACGTTGGTGCATTATTTAACCATACTAACATATGACAATGAGGGCTACCTCTATGTTGGAATTCGATGCGCTTGAAATAATCAACTACTTAATGATCTCCGAACACGCCATTTGGTTTTTTAAACGCGTTAATAAAGGTCGACACCCAATTTCTCGAAATACAAGCAGCACAAAACTGGATCGTTGTTTACCAATTCTGCTCGATTTGTGCTCGACATGCCATCAAATATCGCTGGATCTATCGGCACGTCTACTGGTATATCTTCTTGAAAGCGATAAATAGATTCTAAGAGATGAGGCCAATGTATTTCTGAAGCGCTCAATGTGTGAAATATGGTAGGTTTACCTAACTGTCGCATCATACTGAATAATTCCACTTTACGCTGATGCCAATATTGGATTGATTTCGGTATGTTTCTCATGAACGCTTCATTTTTTAGCAGCAAGCTCTTAACAAACTCGGCATCTTCCAGATCTCGTCTTCATACGCTGTTGATTTGATTAGGCTAAAGCAAGGGGAGTTGGCATAGGTAGGAGAGTTGGCACCCCTGTATGTTTAGGCGTGGTGGGAGTCCGAATTATTTGGAAACCAGCTGTGAAGGTCAAGCGTCGCAGTCTGACAGGGGGGGGGGGCATTCCGGCTTCCCGCGCTAACCTAGCGATCAGCTGTTGTTGACGCGTGACGTCACCTGGTGGAAGAACTACACAGTATAGCGTTTGGGTTTAATTGCAAAGGGAGATTAGGTATTTAATTGTGGTCAGAATTAACAGAATTTTGTACAGTGCGTTCTTTTTGAGTATCGTTTTTGTTCATTACAATCGTTTGAGTCTAAACAATTTAATTTTTGTAGCGTCATTGTATTTTTGTTTTGTATTGTGTCGGTGTGTGTTGTGTTTTTATTTGGAATATACGTATAGTTTGAAATGAATAAAAGTGGTAGCAGTAGTAATGCCTCTTGTGCTGTTGCGCAGTGTCATAATTGTTGCTTTAAGGAACCTGGTACCATATACCAACTGTTTCCAAAAAGCGAAGAGCTGAGACGTGTGTGGCTTTCTCGCTGTAAACGAACTGATAAATTTAATGTTAATTTTGTTAATACTGCCCGAGTGTGTTCTAAGCACTTTCTCCTAGAAGATTACGAAAGGGATATGAAAAATGAACTTCTTGGTTTACCGACAAGAAAAATTCTGCGGTTAAACGCTATTCCATCCCAGTACATTCCAAATTGGCACGGCAACTAAGATTCAAGAGAGATCACAACTGTGGTGTGTATGTCCTCAGTTTAAACATTGTAATACTATTTTAGCCAATTTTATTAGTCAACATAACTCAGGCTATAAGTTTCCTCCCTGTTCCTAAATTGATTCTGGGTTTATAAGCCTACTGACTTATAAAATAGGCTTATATCTGAATATCCTTACCCAAGCAGAATTTACACAGCAGACCTCGCATTACTGGATGGTGTGGACTGAATATGTACAGTCTTTAATTGAACGAGCGAAGCGAGTTTTCAGTTTTAACTTGCTTGTGTGTATGTCTCTGTGTGTGTGTTTTAAGTATACATAAACTTAAAAACTGAAACTAAACTATTTGTCATTTAGCCATTATGGTTATAAATTTAATTGACAACAGTACAGTAGTCTGGGTTGGGGTTTTGTAGTGTTAATTGTACGCAAACTAATAATGATTGGTTTAATTCGTTTTAAAATATTAGCGAGTCATGCATCTCAGTTAATTTATTAGTTCATTTACCTCCTTAATATAATCCTTGCCTAATTTTTTTTATGTTTCACTCCTGATTCATACAAAATTAAGGGATTGTTTACCCTCTGTAGGTCTCCAGTGATCGAGAGGCCCGCATAGAAGTCAGATCTGTGAGAAAACGAGCGCTAGCAACAGTAAGTACTTTGTCCCCAAAGAAGAGAGGTATCGACCAGGAAACTAGCACTGAGACAAATCAGGACATACAAAAAGATATAGAAATAGCAAAACTTCGAGAAGAAATTTTACAGCTAAAAAAGAAAAATGCCCTAAATCTTCTCGCACTAAAACAAACGCAAGCTGCTCTAACAACACTCAAAAGAGCAAGATATGTAGCGTCTTTCAAGAAGGCATTCCCGTGCAAAACAACACGGAGAACATTAAATCAAGACATAAAAGATATCCTTTCTATGTGCTTCACTCCAGGCCAGATTCTATGTCTTTTACAAGGCAAGAGGGTTAAGTGGTCATCAGAAGATATCGCGAATGCACTCACGCTAAGAGCACTTTTAAAGAAGACCTACAAATACTTAAGAAAACGCAATTTCCCCTTACCTGCTCGTTCTACTCTCCAAAAGTGGACACGACATTTTAAATGGAGGCGAGACATCCTTCAAGAAGTTTTGTCTTTAATGAAAGCTAAGGCTACAAATTTTACAGAACTTGAGAGAATTTGTGTCCTTTCTTTCGATGAAATGAATATTGATGGACGTGTGTGCTACGATTCATCAGATGACGTAATTCTGGGGCCCCACAGTAATGTTCAGGTGGTCATGATTAGAGGTCTGTTTGCCAAGTGGAAGCAACCCATTTATTATGATTTTGATGTGACCATGACAGATGTATTGCTTAAAAGCATTATCAGTGCCGTTGAGAGCAGTAATATTCATGTAGCGGCTGTGACGTGTGATATGGGGGGAAAGGATTCAAAAGTCTGAAAGGAATTAGGTGTAAACGCAGAAAAAATTTCTTCATTAACCCAACTACAAACGATAAGGTGTGGGTTTTCTGTGACGTACCTCATCTTTTGAAGCTGCTTAGTAATCATTTTCTAGACCATGGGTTGTTACTTAGCGACGGGACTGATCTTAAAAAGGATAAAATCGAAAATCTGTTACATCAACAGAAAGGAGAATTGACGATTTTACCCAATATTAGTCAGATACACCTTAACGTAACTTTTTTTCACGAATTCGGGGATTAGGCGTCTTTTATAATAATCCCACTCCCTTTGAAGTGCGCAACAGAATTCGACTCTTGCTTTTAACGGGTAGCACAGACGATATACCGTTATCTGGAAGTGCGTCTGTGGCTGAGGATGGTAGCATTCATTCCACCGAAGTTATGGAATCAAATGACTCTGACGAGGATTTCATCCAGTTTGTTACCAATGAATTATGCATAGACATAGTTGAACATACATTATTACCAAGTTCTCCAAATAATGACACCGACGAAGCAGAATTGTTAAAAGCAGAGGACTTGGCCCAGTCTGCAAATGACAACGATGTTCCTCAAGATGCCTTAAAATATCTGGCCGGGTACATCGCATTCAAGTGCCGCTTCATTGATGAAAGTCTAGGTGTGAGAGGCGAAACATTGTGTCTTTCCGGGGAACATAGTCATGACTGGATATCGATTATATCAAAGGGGGGGGCTTACCCATCCGTCAGACGAGTGGTTACAAAAACTGATTCAGGTAGAGATAGTTTTTAGTTCTTTCCACGGACGTACAGTATCAAAACAAGTGAAAGTTATCTCTTATTTGGCCACCTTACTCAAATCTAAATTTCCAGAAGTGGACGATAAAGTCATTTGTCTCTAGGTCAGGACAAGAACATTCATCAGAATCCGCTATCTGAACATACAGCTCAAACTCAAGTCACTTGAAAAGTATGCAGCAACAAAGAGTCGGCTCTGGGTAGCTTCGTCTTAAAAAATTTAAGTCACCTATGAAGGTATGTATCAACTAAATAACCATTTTCATTTCGTTGACAAAAGTATTTATGTTTACAACTAAACATACTAGCTTCAGTTTTTAACGTTATAACAGTGAAAATGTAGATAAAGAAAATGATTATGATATTGATTATAATTATAATAATTGGAAGCTTGTTCCAAATATATTACACTACATAGAAATGTTTATACACGCACTCATGCGCGCACGCGTGTGCACGTACGCGCGTTATCAAGTATGATATTTTTCAGTGAAACGTGCGTCAGGTGTTAAAAAGAATATACGAATTATACTACTTGCAGAAGAAAGAAATTGAATAACATCACAAATACATATATATACATATATATAAAAAATATCGCCTCCTTTCCGACTTAATTTTACATCTTGTGCCATTTTGTCAATGTTATATGTGGACAGACATGTGTACTTTTCTATTAAATGTAGAAATAGATTTTACCATTATTTTTTGCCACAAACCATTTAATCTTGTTGTTTAATCCTTTTTCTATATGAATAGCTCGTTACAATTATTGTTAATATTTCGTGTAAACAGCAGAGAGATGCTAAGTAGGACATTGTCTCAGGTAAGATTGCATGGTAAATCAAGATTAGCGCGTATTTCTTCCACCCGGCGACGTCAGAGCGAAGCAACCAATGGGAGCGTAATTGGCCGGAGTGGCCTACCTTATTATTCTAGTTACATTGGCAGTCTGAGTTGTTAGTTCAATCTGTGAGTGTGTGTGTCACGAATTGTGTCTGTTTTTCTACTTTTTTTAGTCGTATTCACTTAGGTAAGTGGCTCAATTTTTGTAGTAGTTTTACACTTTTTTTGGTAGCATAATTTAGTTGTAAAATAAGTGGTACCTGGGCTCAAATTTACAAATTAGGATGATCTTAAACCATGTATTCAGTGCCAGTTACAAACTGACATGCTTCATTTGGCGCATAAATAGGTGGGCCATCTCTCCTACCAGTTTAGTAGAGTTCGCCCACATTACATAGTAGGAGAGATGGCTGACTCTTGTATTTGAGTATACGGGAGGAGAGATGGCACATTTGAAAATATTTTAGGAGTAGGAAGTAAACTTAAAAACTAAAGTCAATTGGTACTCTCTTGGTTTTAGGTACTCCAAAATGCCCAATATTTACGTAAGGAAGAGTAATCGAGGGTCTTGGTCAGAAGGAAGTCTTACATTTGCTATGAATGCTGTCAAAAATAAGGAAATGAGTATTGGTAAAGCATCGAAATCCTACGGCATACCGAAGACTACCTTACGTAACAGACTGGCATCCGCTGATTCACGAAAGAAATCTATGGGACCTTCAAGCCAACTAGGTGACGAAGCTGAAATGAAGTTAGCAAATCACATCAAACAACTGCAGTCAGTCGGATTTGCGCCAACTAGGTCTGAAGTTAGAAGTATAGCCTACGATTTGGCGGAATTTCTAGGTAAAAATCACACATTCTGCAGCAAACAACAAAAAGCCGGGAAGATCTGGCTCCAGTCGTTTCTAAGAAGAAATAAAGATATTTCTGTTAGAAAAGCAGAGGGAGTAAGCCGCAGCAGAGTAAGCGGTATGAACCGGCAAGAGGTGGACAAGTACTTTGATCTCCTGTCTAAAGTTATTTACGATAACGATCTCTCTAATAAACCTGGTTGTATATGGAACTGCGATGAATCTGGTGTGCAGATGAATAATGACCCAGGTGAGAGATTGGCAGAGAAAGGGAGCAAAACGTTGGGGTAATAACGTCCGGTGAAAGGGGGGAAACAATTAGTATATTGGCGTGTTGCAATGCAGAGGGGATTTTTATTCCTCCGTATTGCATTTTCAAAGGCGTCTACTCAAAACCAATATATTCATATGGTGCTCCACCCGGTACTGTCATTAAAATGAGAAAAGAAAGTGCATACATAAGTAGTGACCTTTTTAAGGAATGGTTTCTGAACCATTTTTTGCCAAGAAAACAGGCTGGAATAAATCTTTTAATTTTAGATGGACATGCAGCTCATATGAGTATCGAGGTCCTTGAATTGGCCAGAGAAAATAATGTCATTATATTATGTTTACCGAGTCACACTACTCACTACCTCCAGCCCTTAGACCGTGCATTTTTTGGACCATTTAAGAGAATGTTCAATGAGGCGTGTAATAATATGTTGAAAAACAAACTTGGCCAGGGAAGGTTAGGTAGAGAAGATTTTGGGAACCTTCTTTCCATAGCTTGGAACCGGTCTGCTACAATCCAAAACGATGTTACTGCATTTCGTTCAACAGGGGTCTATCCTCTCAATAAGGAAGCAATACCTGATCACGCTTTTCTGTTACCATGTGACAAGAATCCTTTGCCTACGGAAGATCTAAACCAAGAGCCCATTCCTAATGTGCCAAAACATAATCTTACAAGTCATTCCCCTCTTCCTTCCACCTCAACAGCTTCCCATTTATTACAGTCTAATAATTCTCCTCATAAGCTTTCCAATAATTGTTCAACACCTACAAAAACCATTGATCCTGCAACGACTCCTACCAAAGTTTTGAAACAGATTTCGCCTATTCCAAATGCTCTCAAGCCATCTCTATCAAAACGAAAACAAAGTGCCCAAAACCTGACTGATAAGGAATATGTTGAACAAAAAAAGAAGAAATTACGGCTCAAGAATAAAAATGAGCAAATAAATCAACCAAATATTCGATTGAAAAAAGAAAAACATGCTCAAGGTGAAAAACAACATCAGAAAGTAAAAAAGCGTTTAAGCAAGAAGTTTGAAGATTTCTCTTCTACCTCAGAGGACGAAATGGATATTAATCTTCTCTCAAAGCATGAAAGTGAAGATT
Source organism: Magicicada septendecula (assembly GCA_034769895.1). Taxonomy (NCBI): domain Eukaryota; kingdom Metazoa; phylum Arthropoda; class Insecta; order Hemiptera; family Cicadidae; genus Magicicada; species Magicicada septendecula. The sequence goes on along the minus strand of CM068367.1, from coordinate 547,037,871 downwards.
TTGATGTCAATGAATGTGTGGAGTGTTTAGAAGACTATTCTAAGACACAATCCAATAGTGATTGGATAAAGTGTGTGGTGTGTACAAGGTGGCTTCATGAAAGCTGTTCGATTTACGAAGACAAGTGTGCTTTATGCGGAAGAAAAGAAAATCAGAATACAAAGCTATCACAAAAGAAACAATGTAATTTTAAAAAATAAGTTTTATCATTTAGCCTATTAATTTTATGTACTAATTTGTCTTGTTTGTTTGAGATTTAAATTTAAAAAATATTTTTAGGTAACATTTTATCATAATTGTCAATATTTGTAAAATTACTGTAAGTAATATTTGATAATAATACATTATTATGACGTGACTACAAATGTTTTACTGAAAAACCACAATTAACCAATAATTTTTTACTGTGCCATCTCTCCTACACCACTTGAGCCATCTCACCTACCCCATTAGGAGAGATGGTCCAAAGATACTGTTTCAAATAAGTTGTTGAAACGTTAAGTAAGCTTTGTTAAATGGGGTTTGCATGTATAAAATGCACAGAAAACGTCTATACCTATGTACTAATATTATTAGTTACTTAAAAATGGTTGAAATATTAATTATTTTCGTATTATTCGAAAAGTGGGCCATCTCTACTCTCTTTACCCTATTATTTGCTCGAAACGCTAAGTTTACATTCGCTATGATTCTCAAACGCAGCACGTTAGCAGCCATATACAAGATATGATCGGATTTTACACCTCTCCGATCCCGTCTACGTATTTCGCTACTAGCTATCATGAATGGTGTGGCTCGACAAGTAAACCGCCGTTTCACACCATAATATATCGCTGGGAATGATAACTCTTCTGCATCTTCATCGAATGCGAGCGATAATGTTTGATTATTTTGTCCAGGGGGTAGATGTAAAATCAAATCTTCACACCATAATAAGATATGCTGCTGCAATTTGATGTACTCTTCGCCAGTTACATCTCGCTGTATGCTTGTTATTTTGCTATTAGATTGATTTATTTGAGACAATAAGTCTTTCCATTCTACTTGCTGTCGTTCTTGATCCTCTTCTTCATCCTCACTAGACGCACTGCTTTCATTTTCAGGCACATTATTGAAGAACTTCTCATTAATCGTGATGTTATAATATCTGAATAGCTCAGTCGTCAACAGATGCCTTAACCAGAGCTTTAATTTACTTTCAGAAACTAGTCCTCGCATATAAGAACTTTTATTGATTATGTGCTTCTTAAGGTAAACGTTAAACGCCAAATCGTCATTCAACATACGAGGCAATTGCAGAGTAGTGGTATCAAGGTTTATCGGTACGTTTATGACTTGTCCAATTATACGTTTAGCGCCAGCAAAGTATGATATGTTACGAATGTGCATGAATGGAAGGCGCGGCGATATTAAACGTTCCTCTATTGGCGTTCAGGTAAATTCTCTGGTATTTGCGGGTACTTAAAGCCGTTGATTGTCGCATAAGGTGGCAATCTGTTCTTCTTTAGGAATCTGTAGCAATTGTGGCATACTTTGGATTTGTCAAGAATATTATAACCATGTTTATTAAGTATTTCTATAACGTCAGCGTGTCCAGTAACGTCTTTTAAGCTTTTAGTCCAACAAATTCGTTCACAAGCAAAGCAGTAGTCGTTCAAATTGTCATTATGAAAGTGCGTTTCGATATATCTTGCTAAATTACTCACTTGCATCTCTTCACATTCTTCCTGTTCATTGCTCATCATTTTGCTTCTTTCTTACGTTCTCGATAACGTTTATCATTTTTTCATTTTCGTTGCAGGCGTTCAGATTCAGTTAGTTGAGTTCTGACTAAACCTTCCTGTTCATTGCTCTTCATCTTTGCTTCTTTCTTACGTTCTCGATTGCGTTTCCGAATTTCTCGTTTTCGTTGCAGACGTTCAGATTCAGTTAATGGAGTTATGACCAAACCTTGCTCAATTTTCTGTACTTTTTGCTTCTTTTTCCACTCTTGGCAATATTCGAACTTTCGTTTTCGACGTTCTGCTTCCAATTTTAGCTTTTCCGCCAAATTAGTTCCTTCTACACTCGAATCGGCGGAAGTCTGAGCCGTACTTCCACTCGCTTCCTCCTGATCCTTCGCTCCGTAATAAATTCTTGTCTGATGTACTACCTTAAGATACATTTAAGGGGATATGGCACTGAAACTCACCAAAAAATATAAATTTTTCTACGTTATTGACAACAAAAAAGTCGTTTCTATGGAAACTCACCGGTTCCCATTTTCGATCACGCACCAGCGATCGACCGCAATTGTGCGAAACGTCCTTATAAACATTTTCAATGTTAAAAATACAGTACTTGTCAAATAGTTATTTATTTTACATTATTCTTATAGTTACCAATATTAAGGACGACAACATTTAATGTGTGTGTGGGGGGGGGGGTGCGTGTGTGTTTATGGGGGGCGTGCGTGTTTTTGTATATCACACACATATAATTAAAATAAATGAAATACATTCGCTAACTCGACGCTTGCTCTGATGAATTTATATTATTCTCTTACTGTTAGTCACAGTTTTGAAAACAAATCATCTGCTCTGTCATTACAGCAATTACTAATCACAGAGTTCAATTTATCGATAATATATTGTTGACCAATTAATAATGTCAATCTCCATTATGGTTATTAAATTACATAAACACGATGACATTTAATATGGTGACGTTTCCGATATTAGCCAGTATTCTGTATACACATTGTTACTGAAAATTCACGTCCTACCTTTCTAAAAGTTTACAAAATAATAATGAATAAAAACATACACAAACACACACTTTTTATATAGACACTTACATGTGTGTCACTTACACTTACATTCACTGCAAATACATGTGGCTGTAAGAAGCTTAGAAATACACATTATGAGATTTCAGTAACCTGTGCCACGTAATTGTTTAAATAGTTTTTTAAGTAACAATTAATTTTACGGATTGCTTTCTACAGTTTACACAAAAATTTAAAATGTTTATGAAGCGTGTTATCTATATTTGACGACAGAGACCTGTGTAAACAATTTTGTCTTGTTGTAGGGGAGATTTAGCAGTAGTCTACCGGTGGCAGTGTCTGCTAGTGGCGTAATATACAACACGTTTATGTTCCGTAGATCATCACATAATTTTTTAGTTACAGTATTTATTAAAAAATCTTTTCACATTCACTCACAAACTGCACTTTACATAAATTAGTATTGCGGCTAAGGTATGCATTGGTGTCTCTGAATTTCTTTCCCCTAAACATCATCATTTTCAATCGAATATTGAAAATAAATGATGAAAATATTAATATTCTTTCCTCGATACCAATTATATTCCGTCTCCCTAATGAAATGACTGAGGTACACATTATTGAGAGTGTTAGAGAAAAATTCCTTGATTTCTTCCGTTCAATGAGCTTCTTTTCTGACACTAGACAAAATAATTACACGCATATTTCTGTTACGAGTACAAGAGTCTTAAATTGTTATAATAGTTCTTCACAAAATTTGATTTATTTAAAAGGAGTTTTCTGTTTACAGTATGAAGTCCCTTACAGTAAAATAAATAATTGTATATTGAATAATTATATTCATTTTTCCTGTTTTAAAGTAGCTATACGGTACAAAAGAAATAGGCAGTTGAATAGAGTTACATAAAATTAAATTAAAAACGCGATTTACTTTACATTATTTGTCACTATTTTTCCATGCATTTGTCTACGTCTTATTAGGTAGTGAATCTTAATTTGTTGGCAGCAAAGTTTTAGTCTTCACTATCGCCTGCTATTTTTGTTACTCAAAAATCTGTCGACTGGTACGAAGCTTTACTTCTAATCTCGGATAGCTGCCAACCAATCATTTAAATTTTTAAATAATATCTAACTTTATAAAAAATATGTTTTTTTTTATATTAATGAAAATAAATTACATTATTGTTTGTCTACGGCTTTTGTAGGGAGACGGCCAGTGTGTGCCTTGGATTTATAGGCAGGATTTTTAATCGGGAGTCGTGGCCAAACCTCTCCTAGTCTTCCTTCTTTATTTTAAACCTACATTATACAGACAATATTTATGTTAATTAAAAAAATACATTAAAACCGCTGCAAGTATATAGGAATTTAAAATGCTTTAACATATTTATTGTAATCTACCTGAATAAAATTATCATTGTTATTATTAATATTATTATTATCATTACATCATCCAAGATAATTGATAACTGTAACAAATTCTCTCTTTACATCAAACCCTGCAATACAGCAAATATTTTACAGCCAACTATGAGCTATTTAATTCGAACTAGTGTAGTAATAACATAACAGTAAACGCAATTCTTCCATGTAGCGCATAATAAATTGTTGTCTTTCACATGCGATTTTTACAGGAAAGCTTGGTAACAGTGTTCAAAATCGTTTTGTAATTAAACGAACGTTTGTAAGATACGCATTTAAAAATATAAAAAGTGTTATTTCCCAATGATGTGTATATGTGTTTGACAGTGTGTGTGTGTGTGTGTGTGCGCGCGCGCGCTTTCGTGTTTGAGAGTATGTGTTCCCAATGATATGCTCTGTATGTGAGTTTGTATATTCGCGTATGCTTTCGTGGTAAATATAGGATTATCTAAAGCCTAACCAGCACAAACATTCACAATTAATTTAATATAACACCCGCACGCGAACAAACACTCACACGCATAGAACTATTTAATAATAATAAACCGATCCTAATTGTTTTACATAAGACGTACACTGACAAACTTAACATCCGTTATCACGCTCTCCTGTAGGCCTAAATGTATATGTTACGTTTATTGCCTGTATTGCTTACCTCCTGCAATAGGGCAATCCCGATACCCATTAGCTTGTTTTTTAAGAAATCTATCAATATCATGATTTGTCAATACAATGAGCCAATTGTTTATCTTACTTCCTATATTTGCTACATTTATGAAAAAAGTTTTATAACCTGCCAAAGAATAAAATACAACAGGTTTACTAGGACTAAAAACAAGTAATAGTAAGGACTGCTTAATACAAACATGAAGGGCGATTTACATAAAGACTACTGTTTAGGTTAATAAATCAATTTTATTTCTTTGCTCTTTTCTCTGTTAACCAGACTAGAGGAAATTAATTTTTTATTAGACTTCGTATCTTTATTAACTCTACAAATCTATTATTGTGAAGATGGATTAATGAAGATGGGAAGTTGTTAGTATCTCATATTTCTTGTAGTTCCATTTAACTGGACTGTTAATACTTTCAAGAGTATGACCTATCTGTTAATCGGTAGCAAGATCATCTGAGTTTTAAAAAGTTTAATAATATTTTACTTTTCCCCTGTCGTTGAACGTTCTGTTTTTCTATTCTTTCCTTTTCAACAAATAACAAACTGAAATGAAACATTGTCATGAAGTAAGTAGTGACACTTAACCGTCAATGATTTAGAAAGACGTACATTACTTACCACAAGAAACTTAGCCGATACACTTGTAGAGCATTTCCTCTAAGTTAAGTGGAGCACAATTCGAACCGCACCGCCACAGCTGTTGCAACACATGCCTCACGCACTGTTGGTTGCTCTAATTTAATCTATTTTGTTTATGCTCTCCAGCAAATCGTTAACTGTTTGAGAAGACGCTTCCAGTTGATACAACAGTACATGTTAATTTAAAACGAACGGCTACATGTTAAATTTAATTTAAACACAGACTTATTTATTTCGCTAAAACTAGAGTTTTTATGTGTAAATTAATAACCCATTTTCGAATGAAACATAACAGAATTAATGGGTTATTAATTTACACATAAAAACTCTAGTTTTAGCGAAATAAATAAGTCTGTGTTTAAATTAAATTTAACATGTAGCCGTTCGTTTTAAATTAACATGTACTGTTGTATCAACTGGAAGCGTCTTCTCAAACAGTTAACGATTTGCTGGAGAGCATAAACAAAATAGATTAAATTAGAGCAACCAACAGTGCGTGAGGCATGTGTTGCAACAGCTGTGGCGGTGCGGTTCGAATTGTGCTCCACTTAACTTAGAGGAAATGCTCTACAAGTGTATCGGCTAAGTTTCTTGTGGTAAGTAATGTACGTCTTTCTAAATCATTGACGGTTAAGTGTCACTACTTACTTCATGACAATGTTTCATTTCAGTTTGTTATTTGTTGAAAAGGAAAGAATAGAAAAACAGAACGTTCAACGACAGGGGAAAAGTAAAATATTATTAAACTTTTTAAAACTCAGATGATCTTGCTACCGATTAACAGATAGGTCATACTCTTGAAAGTATTAACAGTCCAGTTAAATGGAACTACAAGAAATATGAGATACTAACAACTTCCCATCTTCATTAATCCATCTTCACAATAATAGATTTGTAGAGTTAATAAAGATACGAAGTCTAATAAAAAATTAATTTCCTCTAGTCTGGTTAACAGAGAAAAGAGCAAAGAAATAAAATTGATTTATTAACCTAAACAGTAGTCTTTATGTAAATCGCCCTTCATGTTTGTATTAAGCAGTCCTTACTATTACTTGTTTTTAGTCCTAGTAAACCTGTTGTATTTTATTCTTTGGCAGGTTATAAAACTTTTTTCATAAATGTAGCAAATATAGGAAGTAAGATAAACAATTGGCTCATTGTATTGACAAATCATGATATTGATAGATTTCTTAAAAAACAAGCTAATGGGTATCGGGATTGCCCTATTGCAGGAGGTAAGCAATACAGGCAATAAACGTAACATATACATTTAGGCCTACAGGAGAGCGTGATAACGGATGTTAAGTTTGTCAGTGTACGTCTTATGTAAAACAATTAGGATCGGTTTATTATTATTAAATAGTTCTATGCGTGTGAGTGTTTGTTCGCGTGCGGGTGTTATATTAAATTAATTGTGAATGTTTGTGCTGGTTAGGCTTTAGATAATCCTATATTTACCACGAAAGCATACGCGAATATACAAACTCACATACAGAGCATATCATTGGGAACACATACTCTCAAACACGAAAGCGCGCGCGCGCGCACACACACACACACACACACACACTGTCAAACACATATACACATCATTGGGAAATAACACTTTTTATATTTTTAAATGCGTATCTTACAAACGTTCGTTTAATTACAAAACGATTTTGAACACTGTTACCAAGCTTTCCTGTAAAAATCGCATGTGAAAGACAACAATTTATTATGCGCTACATGGAAGAATTGCGTTTACTGTTATGTTATTACTACACTAGTTCGAATTAAATAGCTCATAGTTGGCTGTAAAATATTTGCTGTATTGCAGGGTTTGATGTAAAGAGAGAATTTGTTACAGTTATCAATTATCTTGGATGATGTAATGATAATAATAATATTAATAATAACAATGATATAAAAATCCCATTGTTCGATATTGCCATGTGTCTATTTTATATCATACGTCGCACTGAGCTTAGAAAAGTTTAAAAAATTTTTCTTAAGAAATCTCATTTAGTAAGGTATATTAAAAAGGAAAGCTAATATTGAATAAAGTATTTCTTGATACTATTGGTTTATTGGGTTTGTGTTTAAGTGAAGTATCGAGGATATTTAAGTGAATTTGTTCGACGTATGTGGATTGCCTACGAATTACTACAAAATACGTATTTCAGCAGTTTATCTCTGAATCTTTTAGTTATAACTGTAAAAATATAAAACATCCATCAAAATTACAATGTGAAAGAAACGTTAAAAACTTAATGACTGCAATGACGATTTTGTAATGTGTACATTTACTAAAAATTGTTAGATTTCTTTCGCAATTAAAGTAGCGTTGCCAGTAATAAAGGAAAACAGATAACAATTTGTTTGACAGGAGAACCTAACTTTTGCAAGTAACAAAGGGCAAATTGGAAAATGATAATTAGACTGTTAGCTCAAACAACCCGAGTATGCGATACGCCTCATGCTATAGGATAAAATATATTTGTCGACCAGCAAGTATTAGGTAGCTTTATGTCTAACCTTTATCCGCCGTAAACCTTATGTTGACAACAGTAAGTACGTGCTAACAACAAATTCAAAATGTAAACACATTATAATCCTGGTTCTGAGCTACTACCTATGTAACGTCTATTCTTCATATATACACGTTGTCTCAATGTGTTAAAAGACTGTACACATGCTTGTAAATTACAGCAGTTTGATAGCGTACCGAATGACGTGACGGTATCCGGTACCGTGTCTGAAGTTAAGATGTTGTAACCTATGAACAGAGTTTTCACAGTCAAGCGACGAATACTAGAAACACTGTTTCCTTCTTTCTGTAACGCTTCAGAATACTAATGAAACAATATTGTAATGAACTTACGTGGAGAATAGAAGGTACAGCCACTGGGGAAGCTTGCACGTGTTTACTAGAATCTAACACTGTGTAAGCTGGTTAATCGGTAATTTGATTGCGGTTTACTTACGTGACCAAGTAATAGGAAGTACTTGCATACGGTGGTAACAAAGAAGCAAAGTATGAAAGACACGTATAAAAAAAAATTGGTTTATAACCCCTATGCTCGTGCGTGTCAAACATTAAACTGACAAAATAACTAAGATTTGAGTGGTGAAGACTAATCTACGTATTAATTAGATCATTCAAATGCATAATTAATATTTTTTCAGTTTTTATGTTTTGGCAAAAATAAATAATACGTAGGTAACGCATCGTTATGCGTTAAACCGGCTGTAAAGTATTCAATACATATGACTTTGTGTTTAATTTCTCGATTCATGTTAATAGGGCATCTGAGTGTTTAACATGTTCTTTTATCAGGGATATAATTGCCTTGTGATAGCGATTTTTCAATAATCAAATACGTTTTAAAAAGGTATGGTAGAATATATTCAATGCAGGATTTAGCTAAAATTATTAGTAACAGCAGTACAAGATGTAAATTTACCGATGTAGAAAGAGGAAGCAGTGAATGGGTAATTTCGCAAACTGGTGGGCACAATTTTGTAGGCCTAGTTCCACTGCACTTCCAAATAAACCAAGGGGTCAAAGGACAGTTTTTGAAATAAGTTGTTTATTTTACCTCAAGTAAATCAGTGTAACCTCAGGCGTATGCTTAGACAGTGAAAACAAAGTAGTGGTACATACTTTATCTTGAGGCAACCTACAAGAGATGCTGTAACACCGGAAACACTCGGCAAGGTTTATTCTCCACAACAGGTGGCTACAAGAAAAATGGAAACTTTAAAATATTTGAAAAGCTATTACATATATTTCTAGAAAACTAGATATAAAGGTATATCTAGAATACAAGAAGTGGAAATGAGGTTCTTGTGGGCTGTAAAGGGGTGCGCCAGGAGAGATCTTATCAGAAATGATTATATTGAAATGAAGCTAGGCAGAGCTGAATGCTTGAATGATAAAACATCTCGGTACAAAACGGAGTGGCGGTTACGCTCAGAGAAAATGGATCGAACTAGATTTGCAAAAAGAGCCCAAGAGGGAAGAGAAGTGTGGGAAGAGCCACAGCGATGGTTGGATGACTTCCATTGAGACTTGAACAGGCTACTAGCCTAAGCCGTAAGGATGACGACGACAATGACAAAACGTTTGTAGTCATTACAAATTATAAGGTTTCGGACATTAGCCATCGCGAACTAAAATTAAGAAACACATTTCGACCTCTATAGAATCAGAGGTTGGAACCACAGGAGGAATCCTTCCTTGCTGGAATGGTGTGTACTGTTTTATTATTATTATTATTATTATTATTTTTAGTAACAATTTGTTTAAGTAAGATTTGGAATTTGGCGATATCTATTTGTTAGTGATAGATTTATCATTGTATTAATTTGTTGTTCACCTGGAAACGACATCTGATTCTATAAAGGTCGAAACGTCATGGCTCTTAATTTTAACTCACGATGGCTAATGTCCGAAACCTTATAATTTGTAATGATTATATTTCGCCATCTATTAATCATTTAAAAATCTTTAAAAATAATTTTTAAAATCGATTAATTGTTTTTAAAAACTTTTGCAGTGATGATATTTTGATGCGGCCTACACGAAATAACAGCATCAACGATGAAAGAAGACAAAAGTTATTAGAATGTTGTTAAAATTAAAAAATAAATATTTTACAATTAAAGAATATTGTATTACTGTACTTATTTCTATAAATTTGTATTTCTTTGTAAATAAAAAGTTTATTATTATTATTATTATTATTATTATTATTAAAAGTTAATTTTGTGTGTCTTTCACTTTCAAAGTCTACAGTCAACTGCAAGTTAGGATTTTTGTTAAAAGGGCATTTGTACATGATATATAAAGGTTTATAAAACGCTTTAATTTAAATTTTTGTTTGGTAGTTTTACATACTAATAACGAATTTAGTGCCTTCAAATACAGTATTAAAATATTGAATACAGTGTTACAGTTTTTTTCACTTTTCAAAAAGGTGCAAATATACCCTTTGCAACATCAAGCAATTCAAATATAAAATTTTTTGACTCTCAACAAATATAAATATAACTGCGATAATTAATATTTAATTACCAAAATCCCAAAAGTGGTGTGGATTGATTATACAGCATTTACAGTAATGTTTAATACGTACGACGTCTGTATTTACGTTTTTATTACATTATGAATAATGGTTGACTCTGATTATTCGATTTGTTTAAAGCAGGGTTTTTAATTTACGGAGCGCGACCCACAATAATGAATGTAACAGAAATGCTCCTAAACGTCTAAGCCCTAAACTCCTGGACTTAGGTAAATATAACAATGCAAGTCCAGTTACATCCTGAGGAGGCGTTACGTGTTTCGCGACGTCAGGCTTGAATTTTCTGTCTTAAAAATCTATTACATATTTACTTTTCTAGAATTAAGTATGTATAATTTGTTTATGCCTAAAATAAAGCTCAAAGTACTCGATGTTAGTAAAACTATGACTGTAAACTGGGTGGACATGACTACAAGTATTTCAGCCTGCGCCCACGCTTACGTATCCCATGTAGTGTAATATCCTTCAAAGTGGGTCCAAAGGACCAAAGCACAAGAAACTAGTTTATCAAACCAAAGGACAAGAAACTAGTAGAAATCATACTTGATACTGAAAAAAATATTAAAAAGGTAGCATATGACACTCTAGACGTGGCATAAACAATATGGTAAAGGTGTGTAGCAATTGAACAGCAGAAACAGCACTCCTGAATTACACACAGCCTTTACACTATAAGATGGAGAACACAAAACAATATTGCTTCTATAAAAGTGCAACACCAACAAAAACAACAGCACAGTTACCGTTTGTACAAAAGAAATCCATAACAAAATACTAGACACTATTACTCAGATAAACGTTACAAATGCCCTACAGAAGAACATCTAAAGATAATATAACAATGTTCCAATAAAACCAAAGGCATGATCAGAGGGAATGAAAATCCTACCTAAAATAGATCAGACCACCAATTTCTTATATTCAAACATTTTCCAAAATAAGGAAAAAAGGTATACCAAACGATTCCATATTAAATGTTTAACATGCCCTAACATACAAGCTTCCACTACATTTATACAAAACCGTTAACAATATACACACCTACTATACAGATTCATGATACCGTTACAATAAGAAGAATATTAATCTGGCAGCAAAAATAGAAAATGTCCATACCCCCTGCAATGCTACATATTCCTCCTACATAATGCTCAGAAAACCCTTTCAGTGGCATTCCCATTCGGAAGCAAGAGAGTATTTCTAATTAGGCAATCACACAATTAATTGAGAGAATCAGATTAACACAACATAAAAAATATATTTTTCTCAATACCAAATTTTATTCACAGAAATACGGTTCGTCTATGGGCCCACCATCTCAGTCATGTTGAATGAAATTTCACATAAAATGATATATTGGCATAAATACGTTGTTGACGATCCTAACAGACAAGGGAACACAAGAAAATTTGAAAAATTCCTTTCGGGCATCAACAAAATGCAAAAAACATCACCTTCTCCGCCGAGAACGTTATAAACAATAGCACAAATTTCCTAGATGTTACAATCTTGAACCCGTATGCGCATTCACAACCACTTCAATGAACGCACGGATCATTAATGTAAACTGTGAGCGTTTTAATACCTCCTCCATATATTACACAACTTTCTATTATTACAGGAAGGCTATTAAGATGAACTATGTACTATAACTATGAACTATGTACTAGTACTATGAACTATTTATCTGATTGCTAGATAAAGATAAAGAATACGACTGAAAGTAACAGACTACTACAAAAATCCGGAATTAAGAACAAAGACAGCAGCAAATTAGTGATCCTACAGTGACTACCAGACTGGAAACATTGCCTACATATTCTACAGCAGGCTGCACCATTGCTTACAGAACTACAAACACACACTGTAAGAAATTACATCAGACAAAGTCAGAAATCTAACATAATATCACGTAAATTTGTTTGCAGCTATTTACTGTTAATAAATACATAAATAATAAATACTGTATTAAATAAATTATTATATTGGTTTAGAAATCAATTATTTTAAAATGACTATTTACAGAATAGTCATATTTATTTACAGAAAATATTTACATTATTTGAAAAATAATTTTTGTCTCTTACCCAATTGTCTAATTTGACTTTTAAAACTAGAGTATGTTTACAGTTACAAATTTTTTTAGCGGAAAATTTATTTTATAGTGATATCAAATGCTGTAAGATGAGTGGTTTTGCATTTAATGTGGATGCTCTCATTGAACACGCTATACTATATGTGAGTACAACAAATTCATTTTATCATTTTTATATCAACATCCAGAAATTCGAGGCAGAGATATTAAAATTTAATATATATTCCGTTGGCTGGCTGAAATCACATTTTCGTAACCGTACGCATGAATATTTTTATGCCTGGGGCCACAAATTGATTTTTAATAAATAGGCATATGAATTCGACAGTAAATGTAAATGGAAGTACACTCGCCTAAGACATTTACTTATGACACGCAGAGCTTATGACAGCTTTAATAAGAGCTATAATTAACTGTCACGTCAGTATCATAAAGAAAATAAATATAAAACTATTGTCACGAAGTTATAACTACTGTATACATTTTAATGTTGTTTTTGAATACTGCCTACAAACTACCTCTGTTTTTAATCTATAAACTAATCTAAAAAGCATGTTTTTAAAGTTTTCCCTAACTGACATATGAAACATAAAGTAAACATCATATGAACATAAAGTAAGCTAAGATTAAATGTTGTGTTTATAAGCGATAGTAAACTTAAGTAATTACCATTTTGAATTACCCAATATCACTTAATAATGTGTTCGTATTATATATATATTCTCATTAGCAATTATATGCAACACTTAATGAATTTTTTGCGTTTTTCGTGTTTCTTTCAATCTATTCTATCCCCCCCTTTTAATGAAAAGATACACTAAAGTCATAGAGGTAATATAATTGCCTGTAACGGTGTTAAACATCTTTTTGTTGCATAACAAAATTCCTAAAGTAACTTATACAATTGCTGACTGAGATCCTTTCAATTCGATTTCAGCGACTAACTCTCAAAAGAGTAAGAATTATATTTTCGATACTGCTACGGAACTCACTTCATTATAAACGGTTAGAAACGAAAATATTTTTTTACAAATGTAGACTAGTTACTGCCATTCCTGCAAAAATTATAGGGTTTAAATAAAACTGATGACGAAGTTGATACTAACAATTTCTAAGATAACCTGTAGGTTTAAATGTTAGAGCTGAGATTAAAATGCCTACTCTTATTTATTTCTCTGTCAGTTGCATTGCTTAATTAGACTGGACAAAATGAGAAATAGTAAAAACGCTGTTCAAGGAAAAGCATGTATAAATGTTCGCATAAAGTCATAATATTCGAGATATAACCAACAGGAAATTTCATGATGGTTAAAGTGTTCAATATTGTAATAAAGGACAGCAGTATGTGAAGCTTGTCGAACACAAGGTCGTCACAATGAAACAAGACAAGTACCTTATTAATTCATATTAGCTTCACTGTATGTATATAAATTATCATATGATGTATGTGTGTGTGTGTGTGTGTGTGTGTGTGTGTGTGTGTGTTTGTGTATATGTGTGTATGTATGTATGTACATGTACGAATGTTAACTTTGGCAAAACGAAAACAGACTGGTCAATAACACTTCTGTGTAATTGTACTGTATTTCATTGTGTCCGCATTGTGTATCATCCGCTCGACAGTATTATCATACGAATGTAAGATTGGTGGTAGGCGTGAAATAACATTAGTAGCAGTGTACGAGTCCTTACTGTGTGCCACACATTCAGATATGCAACTGTAATTGCAAGGTATCATCAAAATAACAGTTGTGATTTTAATACATTAGCTCTTTCCACAACATTAGCTTCAATAAAAATGAACAAACCTTTAATATTAGTAAAGAGCTAACAACTGACTAGTAATCGATTAAAAAAATAGGGTTGGTAAGAGAAAAATATCAAAATAAAAGGCTAATTTACGTAAATTAGCGATAATAGTAGCGATAGTAAAAGATACTCATCAAATACTTTTAGTAATTTGCAAAAAGTCATGTTTTGAAATGCACAGCTAAATAATGGTGGAATTTTAAAAATTTAGTAAACATAAACATATCTAGTTTGGACATTTTATTACACACTGACGGTGCTGTCTTAATATAAAAAATTAAGGATATTCTTTAGGTCGTTTAAACCATACGATTTTAGAATATCAAAGACGGAAACAAAAATCATGACTTTCTGGGGAAATTATCCAGTCAAATAAAAAATTCTTTTTGAAGAACAACAATTCAGTTTTAGTACAAGTGACTAAGATTAATTATCTAGGTTGGGTCACGAACATTGAAAATGGAACAGAACGAGATGTCAGTATGAAATTATAGAAGTTTCAGATGATGTGTGGCGTCATACATAGAGCGCTAAAGAATAAAACAAGGATTCAATTTTATAAAACAATGGCAGTGCCTGAGTTATTGTATGGGTGCGGATTGTGGTTTCTTGCAAATTTATTTACAATTATTTCACAATTATGTATGTGAACGTTTGAAATTCTATCAGTTATTGTTTCGGAAATGAGAGAGAAATTGACATGAATCAAGAGGTTAGGAAACTATGTAACTTAAGGTATGAAATCTTAACGAATGTAATGTTGATAACAAATGCAAGACTATTATTAGCTTAGCTGATAATGTAGAATGTGACTTATTTTAAATTGTTTTAGTGCTCACAGAGTTGAAGAGTCTACTGCAAAAATGAAGGATGTCATGTTTTTCAAAAATCGAGACAATGTTGGTACCACTAGGTCTTACGAAAAAACGTGCAAAGCGTCACGGCAATAACGCTATCAAAAGTTATAGCTAAAAGAAAATATACTGTGATCTGCAAAATCGATAGATGTCAGCAGCAAGAACGATAGTTGTGGTATCTTTAAAACAAATGAGTCATCAATGCGGCGGGCTCCTGTCACTGTCAGTCTGAGCTAAACAGTGCGCGTCTATAGTTGATTTGTTAGTTGTTCTTTTTCTGCCAATTGTATTTTAGCGCTTGTTAGTAGTTATGATTGACAAAGAGTGTGATAGCGACTGCTAAAGTAGTTAGAGAGCAAAGTGTTAATAAGAAACCAAAAAGTGGTAGAATGATTGATGTAATGAAAAATCTCTGACTGCTGGCACACGAAACCGGACCAGACTGTAAATGTTTTAGGTTAAAATGTTTTGAAAATATCACCGGTGAGGAGATAAGACTTATTATTGCATGAATTTTATTGCGTGTAAAACGTATGACGAACATGCAGTTAAGGCTTGATCCCATTAAGGTTACATTTTAAATTCTGGAACAATCTTATATGGAATGTGAGCGAAAGAGGACCCGAATCGAAATAAACTACACCAGCTGATGTCCCTCAGACTAGATGAACATTTTTGAATCAGCACGAGTAAAGCCCTGATTATTTCAAGTAGCCTAATCGAGGTTGATCAGCACTAATACGGAATTGAACAAAATTCCTGGCACCGAAGTTTGAAAGAAAAACACTTACGAAACAGCCTGTAAGTTTGAGATAAATCACAGAGGCCTAGTTAAACACAGGTTTGCCTTCCATGGAGCCTGGGAGACATCAAAGATGCGACTACCTGGAACAAAAAGACCACCACAAAGGAATACAGGAGAATTTTTTCTTCCAAGGCACTTGAACTACGGTAGGATATTTGAGCTGTAAGTGTATTAATTTAGTTATTAGTTCCCCTAAAAAGATATTTAAAAAAATCTTAAATAAATCCGTGTTAAAAAATGAATCACTTTACAAATAAAACTAACACACAATAAATGGAGGTAATAACACATTTTTAAAAGATTATAATCTGTTAATTATTAGCAATTTCTTTATTTTGTTTTTATTTATTACAGAATACTTTTTCTTACGTTTAACTATGCTTTCTCAAATTTTAAAAATTAATACAATATTTTGTTGTTATAAGGATTCGGGGTTTATGTTGCAGATTTCATATCGATATCTTCAGAGAAGTGTAAAGATCTTCAACACCTCAAACAGTTCTGTGGCTCTGAAGCTAAAGAGTTTTATAGTTCTCCTCCACACTAGTAAACAACAAATTTTAGAGTTTACAAAGTCATTAGCTAATTTAACTTAAATTTGTGTTTTTCAAGTTATGAGTATGGTATTTTTAAGAAAAGATCAGTATTCTCTATCCATATTGTAAAATAGCTTAACTTTTAAATATTCATCACTTCTGCAATGTTTTGTCACATTCAGCATTTTTGCACATTAAAATATGTACTTACATCAGTTCGTTATTGTTTTTAATTTATACATTTAGTCAAAAGTGTATCATCCAATAGTAATAGTAATATACCTTTGGTCAAAAGTGTATCATACAATAGTAATATAATGTATAGTAATACAGAAGTGTACTATACATAGTAATGCAACAATAATAGTAATACAAATGTACGATATGGTAATAACGAGGAAGTTTTGAAAAAAAAAAAAAAAACGCAACCGTCGTTAAGATCTAACAAAAACAACATCACTTTTGCAGTGAGCTCTTCAGTTTGGTATCGGATAATTTATCTTCCCAATCCAATACCTGGTATGAAACAGCTTCAAACAATTGTCATCATTTTATACTCAAGACGTCTGTAAAAATGTATAATGCTCTGCTCATTCAACATTTTATGCCTGAATTAAGGTGTGAGTTGGTCGAGAACAAGTACATAACTTAATCAGTTACATATTACAGTAAATGATCTATCTGTGCATCTTTTCCGTTATTACTTAAGCAATTAGCAGAAATCGGTTCCACAGATAACTGTTATTCACGATCTAATGTTACCTTTAGACATTGTATGAAATGATTAATTGATACTATACTCCAGCATGTACAAAGCTCGTTCAGAATAGTGATTATACACAACTTTTTATTATTGACATTTAGAAATGTTGCTAGGTTACAAATACTGATCACATTTGAAAAATGAAGTTACTTAAAACAAAAGAATATAGGTTAAAGTAATTAGGTTAGTTGTAATTAATGACAGATACGACATATTCAGTTTTGGTTTTTAACGAGATATGTATATCCACAGAAAGCAAAAACCATTACAACAATGTACACTATAATCCTACGATAATTCGTTCAGTATTCCTTTTTTAACTATTAGTGAAAAGTTATTGTTGAATATTTCATTTAATCTTGTTATTTGAATTAGCAGTCTGTAATTCTAACGTTCCCGTCTTTAGTTGCTGAACTGCTACTTGTCATGTTCCGGACGAGGCATTTCCACCATTTTCAAGACCTAAACCACGACCTGGGATATACACAGGACTAAAAAATGGTGGAAACACTGAAAGGCGCGTCCCGAACGTGACAAGTAGCAGTTCGGCAAGTAAAGACGACATAGTTGGAGTTTTTATTTAAACAACAAGAATCGGTATGAACCATACATGACTTCCATGTTCTAAGATTTATATTTAAATTCATTTACTTGAATTTCATTCAATAAAATAAAAAAATATCTCCCAAAACATCAAATAAGTGGACGCTTGGGTTCTGAAGAGACGCGTTGTATCGTATCAACACAACGCGTACAAGCCGAAAAGGTGTCCAGTGTGAACAGAGATTTGCTTCGTGTGGATCGCTGGTCAATGTAAGTGCACTTGTTTACAGAGGAACGGTTCCTAGACAGACTTTTCGTTTGTAGGGAATGAACCCTCTGCAAGATGCTCAGGGTTCATGAGCGACTCTGGAGCGCTCCTTCTTTTCTGAGTGTCCTGTGAAACGTACACTGTAGATTCGCAGCTTTACTCTGAGCAATACTTCACAGGGAATGTTGAACATTTTTTGTCCACGGTGGACCCTCATACACACTAAAACCTGCTCTGATGTTTTGATTACGGCGATCATAATATTAAAACTCTGGGAACTTGAGCACTACTTAATGGAAATCAAACATTAATTTTTACAAGCCTTTTTTCATAGAATTTTCAAATTTTATGCATATTTTTAAAGATAATAATTTAAAGCAATATAGTTTTCATAAATTAATACAATCAGTGTACTTATTTCTATTATTATATAAGAATTACAAACTAATATGTGCGTGTGCATGTATATAAATATTTTTCTCCCCAGGAAAATTGTTTGCCCCTCCTAGAAAATATTTTGAAATCCCTGATACCTAGTTATTTACAAGTCTGTGGAATGTAGCGTTATGATGTGGATTAGAATGTTGCGTGGGTGTTAAACAAACAGAAGACACAAACGTATTAAGGAACAAATGTTTTTATGAGAAACTTTAAAAGTATACGGACGAACAGAATCATCGCTCAGGAAATCAGAACCAATGGAAAGAAAGAAAGACTCGATTTTAAAAAAGAAAACCATTAGTATGGTATTGACAGGAAAGACTTTGATAATAGGCCTACTATAGACGTCATACACCCTCAGCCGAAAACGCTCAGCGAGAGTCCAAATCCATTATACGAATCAGATCACAGCTCCCTTTGGCGAGAACTTCGTTTGATCTACAAACATTTTATCCAAACGTATAGTTCCTCACGAAGGTTGGGGTTGTCTCGAACGACAACTGCCACAAATTAAACAAAATCAAATAATATTTTGCATTTGTGCCCGAACTGTAGAGTACTCAAGACCCATTGATTTTGGTGAAGATCGGTTAAAGGGAGGGGTAGTTTTTACCTGCAACATCTTACGTTTTAGCAAGAGTAAAGTACTTAATTTTGATACATAAAGTATCCTGAAAAGAAAGACATGATAATCCACTGTAGAAAGACATGATAATCCACTGTAGAAAGGTCGATGGAATATCTACAAGCGAAAAGGTAGTTGAACGGGATGGGGTGATTTCTTGGATATTACTTGCTGATATCAAGTACGAGTATTTAATTTTTAAGGATAAGATACCTTAGCAATTACATATGTTAAAACTGTTACTCTATAAAAGTGTAAATGTCATCAATGGTGGAGATCGGTTGAGGAGGAGGGATGATTACCTGCGTAGTTCAGTTACTTTATAAGAATAAAGTACCTAATTTCTATAGATAAAGTGTCTCGAAAATAACGTTATATTAAACGACAACCCCATAATAACAAAAATATCTGTAAATAGTGAAATTAGTTTGAGGATGGGGGATATTTTTTATAAATTATCGAACCGAATTCAAGTAATTGATTTTAAATATAAATCTTAGAACATGAAAGTTATGTATAGTTTCCAATACCGATTTTTATTTAATTTCTTCAAACTCATTAATTCAATACCAAATGTAATAAAATTCCCCCCCCTCAACTACTCATTTCATTTATAGATATTTCATCCACCTTTCTACAGTGGATTATTATGACCTTCTTTTCAGTATACTTTATTTATCAAAAATTAAATACTTTACTCTTGTTAAAACGTAAAACGTTGCAGGTAAACTACTCCTCCTTCTTAACCGATCTTCACAAAAATCTATAGGCCTTGGAGCCAAGCCATCTACAACACGGGCACATATGCAAATAATTATTTGACTCTGTTTGAATTTGCGGCAGTTATCGTTCGCCATAGAAAAAATTGTACATGGAGACACACACACAGACAGTATTCGGTAAATGACTTTTCTTCATGGTTTGAGGGTAGTACAATCAGAATCAGTCCTTATCTCGAACTCGATTTTTTCGCATCACCATACCTCCATTTCCTTACGGAACATGGAAGTAATATTGTTTTCACCTAAGTTTATATTATTAATTCTTTCGAAACGTATTTCAGTGTTCAGATTTTGAATTTTAAGATTATGTACTGAATACCTTTGAGAATTATAATAAATCTAGTAAGTTAGAAGAAAATATAGTAACGTTGCACTGCAATATACAAAACATCATATGAACTGGGTAAAATTTAAAATCTTTCTATGGTTGATCACTGGTGTCCAAAATCCTGTAAAATATGTGTATAATACATACACATGTACACGCATAGCAGTATTTAGTTCATATGAACGCGAAAATTGAACGTTATAGAAGCAGTGGCGACAATGCACTGCATTAGGCTTAAATGGCATTTATAACATTTCTGCACAGTGTTTATAAAATACACTGTGCAGAATGCGATGCTATTTATATCGGACAATGTGGCCGTGCTCTGGAACATCGCATTTCTGAACATAAGAAGGCCAATACAGCCAACACAGGTTTTGCAGATCAATGCATACAACACAATCACTTCATAGATACAAAAAACATAACACTACTCCACAACATACAAAAAGGTAAAAAAATGGATTTGTTAGAAATTGTAGAAATTAAAAAAGCAATAAAAAATAACAAAAATTTAACAAATGAACAAATTGAATTCTGTGTATCCTCTTTATTAAAAGCTGTTATTTAGTTTAGTTAATTATATATTTTGCATACAGATTATATTTGGTTTAGTTAATTCTATATTTTACATTCAGGTTATATTTAGTTTTTACAGACACTTGACCTTCTCTTAGCTCCTGCAACCCCCCTCCACATCTTCACCTCTCGCACATGTTCCCTAACACATGCCTTAACCAGATGTCCACCTTACATCCTGTGTTTAGCCTTCATTCATCTCTTTGACAATCACTTAAGAGGTCGAAACAGCTGTCAGAGTAAATAAAATCTGTGAAACTTACCAAGTGTTTTTATATATCTTACAAAACCTTTGTATTAATATGTTTCACCAAGTGCCCAACGAGTCATCAATTAATATCGTAAGATTTCTTATTTGTTTGAAATTTTCCTGCTTATTGTAGACAATTGGTTTACTTACGTTATTAAAATATTATATATATATTTTTTTCTTACCGATAGTTTATGTCTTCCTGTCTTACTAAATATTGACAAACTTTATCTACCTTTTTTTGGACCGTTGCTGTATAGCTTCCCTACGTTTTTGTAACAAAACGCAGAACTACTATGCTATCATTTAAGGGTTCTCCAATAATGGTTCTGAATAAGAGTTCTTAAATGTTCTTTTCCTTCTTGAAAATAGCTGACGTAAAGAAAATACTACATTAGTATTTATTGTTTTTATTAGGTTAGAAGATAATGTACAGTTGTATTATGAAAGCTGAACAAAACGCATTGTGCTTTTCTTTCTTGCATCACCGAATTCAAGCTATCAACTTTATAACTGACGCAATATCAACAAAATATAACATTCTACTTGCGTCAATATTTTATATAAGTAATTATAGTTTTCTTGCATTATAGTAGCAAAACTGGTGCAGTGAAATGAGTCCTCGTGTATGTTGCTAAAGTTAGTATTCATCAGTTGAAACTTAACATTCAATGAAGCCGATCTCTCGTTTCGCGTTGTTCTGGTATCTACGTAAGCTGGTGCGTAGACCTGTAGTCAAATAGCCGAGTATGCTGTTAGAAAGTGCTCCTTGGCTTGGGTTCTAAGTTTAATCCGTCCTATTACGTTTCAGAACCTGCGGAATAGGCCTATGTGTAGCCTGAAGTAATTAATAAAACTTATGTACTGTAGGGCTATGTCGGAATTTTATTAAACATTATTCCAGCACTACATGGTGCATACTCACAATACATTCAATACTGTACTTAAAAAATCGTGTATTTCTTTTAACTTTTGTTTGTTGTAGAAACTAATTGTTGCTATTTATTAGATCCAAACCTTAGTATTCTATCTGATGAAATCTTCAACCTTTCTGTTGCTTTATTTAAAGTCAAAATTTTTAAGAAAGTAAACTTAAGTTAAGTAAAGACGTACTGTAAAAGCTTATTTATCCAAAGCACAATTTAAGAGTTTAAAAGAATTATAAAATTAACGCAGGGAAGGAAACATCACCAATGGAAACATTCCTTGGAATAAGATATACTCGTACTTCTAAAAATATAAACATTCAAGGTGGACTTTATAAATAAAATAAACATTCAGAAGGTGTGGGTAAACCGCATTTGTCTCAACTCCATGGTAATATGTAGAAGCCGACAAGATAAGTATCATGAGCCGTACAAAAGATTTCCCATGTATACATTTGTAAAATTTATAACAAAGTACTACATGTATAACATATTTGCTTATTTATAATATCTAATATCTTTTCTTAATATATTATAAAGCATTTATTGCCATCATCGTATACTAAATGAGAGCAAAACTTTTGACTGCAGTATATACTTTTCTATACAGCCGAAATGAAATTCATTTAAAATTTTGATTAAGGTATCATGCAACATCCTTGATTTAAAAAAAAATACTAATAAGGGAAGTGAAGAAAAATTTATTGTGTGCCTGTGTGTCAGACAGTTACACAGGCGGTCATAGGATAGGTTTATTTTAAGAATTGAACATGATATGCAAGTTATCGCTTACAAAGTAGTGAAACACTGAACAGTAAGGAACGAAAAACAGTATTTTTCCCTCCAATTGGAGCGGATACATGGAAAGAGCATTATTCCCAACTTTGGTATAGTGCTGAGGAAGAGGAAGAAAATGAAACGGCAGAGGTTAATCATGCAGGATCGGTCATAAATGAAACGTACAGTATAACTTTGGACGAATTACTGCAGACATTCAAGGGCTTCAGAAATCGTAAAGCACTTCGTCCAAATGGTATAAGTAGGCCTACAACACTTTTGAAGTGTGGAGGTATTCTGTTGCATTTGCTTCTATTACATTTTAACATGATAATGTTTTTAGGCTGGGGGTCATTCCACAAAATGCGTGATGCAAAGTGTGTAATGTCAACGAAAAATGTAACGCTCCAGGTGATGTTAACACTATATTTTTTTCACACTTTCGATTCCCCACAGTCTAGAAATCTTCAATCTCTGTTGTTTTTAACATGATAATGTTTGTTATATAGTAAATATATTTGTTATATAGTAAATGTGACCGGTCTTTAGTCGTGAATCGGTCAGAAATCCGTACGAACATCGCTGAACAGGAGAGTCTGCAGTTAATGCACATTATACGTTTCAAAAGCCTAAAAACATTATCATGCTTCGATGTTTCGGTTTCGTCGAAATTCTTTTTTTTGAATATGTGTTGGAAAGAACACAGAATTCCTAAAAAATGGTTAAAAGCGGTTGTAATTACATTATTCCAAAAAGGAGACCGGACAAAGACAGATAATTATAGAGAAATTTCTATTTTAGATTTTACATATAAGGACTACGCTAGAATAGTAAATGGGAGACTGAAGCCAATAGCTGACGCTTTAATATCAGAAGAGCAAAATGGCTTCAGGAAGGGGAGATCATGCACAGATGCTATCTTTACACTTAAGTTAATAATTGAACAGAGAAGGGAATTTACCTTAGAGACGTATCTAGCATTCATAGATGTGTCGAAAGCTTTTGATATTGTGATACGTTTGCTACTCTGGAGTATAACGGAACGAAGGGGTTTACCCTCGCAATTAATTAAAGTTCTTAGGAGCTTATATTACAAGATCCGGTTGTAGTGAATTTGAATGGTAAATTATCATAAGATATTCTTGCAAATAAAGGTGTGACACAAGGGTACCCTATTTTACCAACATTTTTATATCTACATAGACATGTTTCGGCGATGGACAACTAAAGTTGACTCGGGAATATCACTTCAGCGAAATATTCATTGCTTTATGCAGATAACAAGGTAATGATACAGAAAACAGAAGACCAATTACAAAGGGCGATATTTACGTTCAATAGCATCATACAAGACTATGGGCTAAAGATATCTCTTACAAAATCTAAAACGATGACATTTAAGGGCAAGTAACATATAAGAACTAAGATAGTCGTGAATAATCAGATTTTCGATCAAGTTAGTCATTTTAATTACCTGAGTTGTGTTATCTCATATGGAACCGATATTGATTGTGATAGTAAGCTAAAGAAATTTAGACGTATCTGTGGGACGATTCATGGGTACCTGAAAAATAAAACACGGAAGGGTACATGAATGAAATTTTACAAAATTGTGGCTTTTCTCACATTTCTGTATGCTAGCAAGACATGGACTCTTGGTAAAAAGGACGTACAGAGGACTCAAGCAGCTGAAATGAAATTTCTAAGAGGGACAAGGGTTTTCTCTGCTAGATCGCAAAAGGAATGAGAATATTAGACAATCAAACACTGTATCCTTGCACCAGAAGACTGAAGACCACAGAAGGAGACGGTGCGAACCGCATGCCTGATATCCGTCTACCCGTGGCTGCTTTGGATTATCACCCTATATAACGTCTCACCTACGTTATAACATCGGGAACCTGTGCATACTTACCTCAGATCAATTGCACGGGCTGCCATACTCGTAATTAACTTTTAATTATTAATGAAACCAGCTGTAGTTATAACTAAAGGAACAATTTACATGGGGGCCTGATGATTTATTCACTCAGTATTTTTGTGTAAAGTAATGACATCTCTTTATTAAACAATTACTACAACAGCTCTACATAAATATTCCCACATAAGGTTTCCTTAATAAAAGTTTACAATTTATAAAATACTTTGTAAAAAAAAGGAGGGGGCCAAAACATAAGGATTCATATGTGTTAGCATTATCCACGGATCCGGGACCATAAACTCGTTTGTGAGTTAAGCTCACTTATTCATATTCTATCATACTATTTGGGGGGGGGGGGATTTGAAGAATGGACTTAATCTAAAATTTTTGTATCAGTGAAGCTTTATATATATACATAAGCACTACTGGCTACTATAAATATTTTTGAATAGTAAGACATACTACATGTTATAAAGTGATTATCATTAAAGTCTTTATATATTTATTTAAACTGTCTTTAACAATTCATTTTGTTAGAATTTTAATTAATCACGGAGGACAAGTCTCCGTGTCACCTGTGATATCCAGAAGTTTACTCGATGTCCGGGTCCTTGGTCCTTGTGGTGTTCGTCAAAGGTTGATCTTTAGTGGAGTTTACTTCCTGCTGAAGTTCCTGAAGTGATTAGTTCATAATGAAGTAGGGTTGAGGTCCTCAGAAGTCTAGTAGTTAAGCATCGTTAGTAGTATAAGTGCTGTAAATGTTCTTGTTTGTCGCAGAAATGCACGTCACATTATTGTTTAAAAAAGTTCTCACTTTAGGTAGCTAGTACCTTAAGATTTTTACCAACATCGAGATATTACAAATTAGACAAATGAGATGTCATCCCTCACACAGTTATTTATTCCTTTTGGTTTCAAAGATTACATTTAAACTTATTAGCACACTAATTTGCCACTACTTTCCGCTGCACATTGTTATAGCTGTACTCTAAATGAAAAAACATATTGTCGTACTTTGGGACATGGTTCAAGCGTGTGTTTACTACGAGAGCGCTCCATCTCGATTGAATTACTATGTTAGTACGGGTTAGATAACTGCGCGGAGTTTACGCATCGCGACAAAATAGTTCCAACTTTCTTCTCTATTTAAGGGAGTAAAGTTTGACCTTTTAATTATCGGAATATACTCTTTATTACAGAATTTATTATAGTACACTACTGTGCTCTTGCTTATTTATTTATTTAATATCAATTTACAAGGATTATTAGTTTGTTTATGGGTCGGTATTCAGGTTAATTCCGGTTACTGCATGTCTATGCAGGGTAAATTAATAAAGGGTTTCCCTATCTTTACACTCGAATTACTTTTTGCCATTTAATCTCTTTATTAAATATTATTATAATTTGTGGTAGTGATATAAAATTAGTGTAAATGTGCGATTTATTAAAATTTAAATTTCTCAGCTTTTATATTTCCTATTTTATTATTTATTTTATTTTTAATTAATGAAATCGTCACATACTCCGCCGCTTAAATATGACACCAGGTGGGGAAGTAGATGTGTTATTTGGTCAGCAATTTTACTGGGAGTATGCTGGGGATTACTGTGTGAAATTTACTTAGTACTCGTTTTCTTTCTTTCGTGAAGTTCCCTTTCTCTCGTTTCTTAACTGTTAACTTAATCTTATTTATTACTCCTAATTTTCGTAACTTCACAATATCGTGGCCCGACTGATTTCATTAGCATACTCTAACTCTATTAGTTAGTTTTCTGCACTTTTTTTTTAACCCTTTTCAGTACGGCGCCGTTGTGACTGTGTTACGTACTTATCTCTATCTCTTAATTATACTATTGTAATCTAAAGTTGATCCCATACTCAACCTTAGATTCTATCTTAATTCTAATATCTTACGCTACTGAGACAAGCGGAATTTCACGAAGAGGAATCTTTATTTTCTATTAAACGATCAGCTGTTACAAACTAAGCAAGAGGGGACAAATACTTTACACTAGACGCATTGTATTACACACAGGGGTGGTGGCTATTGTTTACCTAGGCAGGAGTTCATAACAATAGGGGTGGCTTACTACAATACTAAACACGATTATCTCCTGCACGAACGAGTTTGTCTTATACTGGCAAGCTGGGGAATTATTTTTCGAACAGACCACGACCGGGTGTTTACACTATTCAAATATACTTTTATTACTTTTATTATTATTTTCTTTTTACTTATTTTACTACTACACTTTTATTACACGTTAGTTTAATTTAAGATATTATTCAGCTTTTTATTTTAAATGACTCATTTTTTTTTTGTCAGATTTAAGAAACTTCTTTTTTTATTTGTTTAGGACTCGTTTATTTACTTAGGGAAGCATCATTCCATAAAATAAAATTAGTACACTTGTTTTGTTTAATTCGATTTAATTTTACTTTGTTTAAAAGTTTTGTTTCGGGGTAAGGGGTCGAACACTTTATCTAACAATAGAGGGGGTTATAGAGGGGGTTAACTAAAGCCATTTTTTGTTTGTTAATGTGAGTCACTATAAATACTTATTCTACTATTAATACTAAATTCTATACTACTCTTTCTTGTTTACACAAATAAACGATTTTAGTTCGCATTTAAAATTTACATTGGTAGTGCGAGAATTAAATCTCAGAGAAAGAGAAATCTCACACAGGCGTCAATATACATTCAACTAAGGGGGAAATACTGGTTACTAGGCACAGGATGATACACGCTTGTTATAACAATAGAACAATTGAAGAGAGTTGGATATTGTCTAACTGAACTTTGCGGAGGGTGACTAGGACAGTTTTAAACAGGCGTGAACAAGAAATTAACCGGTATGATTTTGCTGACAAACCGACACGTTGATGAATGAAATTTTTGACAAGTACGTACATGATTTTGTTTCGTATACATGCGTCGTTCTGTTAACATGTGTAAACTCCTATATCTAATTCACAATTAAAGTTACCTATATACTACACTAATCTAATAATTATTATTATTTTTATTTTATTTAAAATTTGAGAACTATTTTAATGTACCTCAGTGAATAGATCAATAGAGTGGCACATGGTATATGTGTCACTATATTACACAATTAATTTTTAAGAAAGCAGAGTGGCGCATTTTATATGCGTCACGACGTACACAATTATTTTTAAAACAGCAGAGTGGCGCATTTTATAACGTCTCACCTACGTTATAACATCGGGAACCTGTGCATACTTACCTCAGATCAATTGCACGGGCTGCCATACTCGTAATTAACTTTTAATTATTAATGAAATTAGCTGTAGTACTAAAGATTGTAGTACCAGATGTAGTATTGTACTAAAGGAACAATTTACATGGGGGTCTGATGAATTATTCACTCAGTATTTTTGTGTAAAGTAATGACATCTCTTTATTAAACAATTACTACAACAGCTCTACATAATTATTCCCACATAAGGTTTCCTTAATAAAAGTTTACAATTTATAAAATACTTTGTAAAAAAAAGGAGGGGGCCAAAACATAAGGATTCATATGTGCTAGCATTATCCACGGATCCGGGACCATAAACTCGTTTGTGAGTTAAGCTCACTTATTCATATTCTATCATACTATTTGGGGGGGGGGGGGCATTTGAAGAATGGACTTAATCTAAAATTGTTGTATCAGTGAAGCTTTATATATATACATAAGCACTACTGGCTACTACAAATATTTTTGAATAGTAAGACATACTACATGTTATAAAGTGATTATCATTAAAGTCTTTATATATTTATTTAAACTGTCTTTAACAATTCATTTTGTTAGAATTTTAATTAATCACGGAGGACAAGTCTCCGTGTCACCTGTGATATCCAGAAGTTTACTCGATGTCCGGGTCCTTGGTCCTTGTGGTGTTCGTCAAAGGTTGATCTTTAGTGGAGTTTACTTTCCTGCTGAAGTTCTTGAAGTGATTAGTTCATAATGAAGTAGGGTTGAGGTTCTCAGAAGTCTAGTAGTTAAGCATCGTTAGTAGTATAAGTGCCGTAAATGTTCTTGTTTGTCGCAGAAATGCACGTCACATTATTGTTTATAAAAGTTCACACTTTAGGTAGCTCGTACCTTAAGATTTTTACCAACATCGAGATATTACAAATTAGACAGATGAGATGTCATCCCTCACACAGTTATTTATTCCTTTTGGTTTCAAAGATTACATTTAAACTTATTAGCACACTAATTTGCCACTACTTTCCGCTGCACATTGTTATAGCTGTACTCTAAATGAAAAAACATATTGTCGTACTTTGGGACATGGTTCAAGCGTGTGTTTACTACGAGAGCGCTCCATCTCGATTGAATTACTATGTTAGCACGGGTTAGATAACTGCGCGGAGTTTACGCATCGCGACAAAATAGTTCCAACTTTCTTCTCTATTTAAGGGAGTAAAGTTTGACCTTTTAATTATCCGAATATATTCTTTATTACAGAATTTATTATAGTACACTACTGTGTTCTTGCTTATTTATTTATTTAATATCAATTTACAAGGATTATTAGTTTGTTTATGGGTCGGTATTCAGGTTAATTCCGGCTAGTGCATGTCTATGCAGGGTAAATTAATAAAGGGTTTCCCTATCTTTACACTCGAATTACTTTTTGCCATTTAATCTGTTTATTAAATATTATTATGATTTATGGTAGTGATATAAAATTAGTTTAAATGTGCGATTTATTAAAATTTAAATTTCTCAGCTTTTACATTTCCTATTTTATTATTTATTTTATTTTTAATTAATGAAATCGTCACACCTACTTGGGAGAGAGACGGCGGTAGACTGAGGAGGAGATGGATTCCGGAATAGGTCAAAGGCCTAATCCTTGGAGTGGTGATGATGATGACGTTAAAAAAAATTAGGCTCTATTCTAAAATAAAAATGTCTTAAAACGATATTTTTTGGGAAAGCGTAATTAAAAGTGTAGAGGTAGATATGTTAAAGGAAGATAAAACAGAAATTCGAGTTGCTGAAACGAGTCTAAGCTGTAACTAATTGGCGACTGTATTTTTATTAATAATTCCCTAAAACAGGGAAGACGGGTGATTATCATTTTCAGACAGATTGTTCCCTTAACAAACGTTTTCTGCAGATTGCCAATCAAACTTCTTATTGAAGGTAGATATATTTGGCCAGAGTAATTCGCCTACTAACAAAAATATTTTACCTGGCAGAGTATTACTTTAATGAGCCAGGAAAAAAACGATCGGAGCCGGGATTTTCGTCCTTTCACCCCGTTGTTTCTCACTCTGATTTCTTATACCTTTAGTGTGTAATAGCAATTATTCACCTTACTTGACTATTATTGTCAGATAAAATTTAATATAGTCTTCAATACTGGAGTAATCCGACATCTTAGAAATTAAACGTTTCGCGTTCCAGAAATTAAAACACTTTGTTATTGAATGAAATAATGTGTTGTTTAATTTAAGAACTGACACAATGTGACATACACGTATACATTTGTTTATAACATAATACACAGATATTAAAACAAATGCGTGTATTAATAGATATATCAATTATTAAATTAATAATTAATGATATTAATTATTCATAAATATAAGAAAATCAATAACAGACTCTAACAATGTTTACATTTTTCCTGTTGTTGGAATAATTAATAATTTTATACAGTATTGTCACTGCGCTTAAAGTATTGTAACAATAATGTGCGTTAGCAGTAACGTTAAATTAAATATAAATTTACAAATGTAGTATCACAACACTTTTGTCTTGCGTTGTCTGAAATATAATGTCACAACACTTTTGAAATATCGTACCACATGGACGACGGCACAATTTGTATAGTTTATATAGAAAAATTTATCAGCTGCCAGATAAATTAACTGCCATAATTTACATTGTATTGTAGCAGACAAATAGAATGGATACAGTTTTACCAGTTTTATGAATAACAGTCTTATGGTAGAAACAAATGAGCTTAAAAAAGTAGTTTAAGGAAGATTGATAAATATAATTGCAATGAATAACCTAGTATAATTAAATATTATCAGTAAAGATAAACATTAATAAAACTTAGAAAATCTTATGCTTTATTTAAATATTTATATATTTTAAAACAAAAGAATTTTAGAGATAATTAGGTCTAATTCTATAGTAAGCAGCGTAGAAAAAACACCAACTTTGTCACCACTTTTTCCAACACTGCTAGTTGCTTCGTTCTCGAGGAGGCCTTCGGTGTGGCATCTACAGGTCGTTTAAAATAAAATAAAATATACTAGTTTAGCGCTTTCTGTGACTTAAATGATATTGGTGAACGAAAGTGAATGTTACATAAAATTATTAATTACATTTAAATTTTAAAATGCATAATATTAGCTATATTTTTACTTGGTTCCCGTTCCTTTTTTATAATCTTGCAATTACTCAATTATAGTGTTCCTTTATCATCAATGGGGTACTGATGATATGTAAATTATTTTATAATTCAGGTATAGTAGACATAGTTTTATTTATTAATGACGAAAAACGAATCAGTACATTTTTACAAATATAGTGTAACCGTTTTAAGGGGATGTTACACTGAAAAGGGTAGTTTTTTAAATATGCATTATATAGGGTTGAACTAATTTTTTTATGTAAGGAATAGTGTAAAAAAAAATACAAAAATATGAAACTTGACTTTTTTAAATTTTATCAAAGGTAAAAAAATTAAAACGTCGGTTTTTCGGCAAATTTGCAGAGGTATTTTTAAATTGATATTCCTTAAAAAGTACTTGATGGATTTTTTTTATGTTTATGTTATTTTAAAGAGTATGATGTCTTCCTCATATTTAGGTAGGTTTATGATGGTACAATGTGTAGTTTTTGTATTAGTCAAATTTAAAATTTGTGTTTGTTTAACAAAAAGTTTGCTTTATTAACAATTTTGTTTTTTGGCTTCTAGGCTACTTACAAGCATACATCTACCTAAATATGAAGGAAAATATCTGTAGAATAAGTGGTAAAAATTTCAGTCTTGTAGTACTAGTGGTTATTTAGAAATATCAATTTTTGTCTCAAAAAACACGGAAATTCAAACTTTCGGGAAACTGCGATTGAAGTAACGCTTGTCTAGTACACTGCATTGACACAGAAATAACTGGGTAATTAAAGTTTAAAATGCTTGTATATCACATAGGTCCTTCAATTCCCTCTATAAATATAATACAATTCAGGGCCTACATTTACCAGCAAAAACTTCACAGTGAAATTTACAAACAAAAAAAATTGGCCAAAATAAAAAAGTTCAAGTCTTGTTCTTCACAACATTAAAATTCTCCAGCACCGTAAGTTCGGCCTTCTTTTTCTTTCTTCTATTCTTCTTCCAGAAGTTGTGCTTGCCTCAGTTTTCTTCTATATTCTGTAAACTTTGTCTTTTTACGGATCTGAGCAAGTTTCAATCTCTTCGAATCAAAAGCCTTCGCAGTCTTTGCCGTAAGTTTTCCGGGGCTCACACCCAGTGCTTTTTGTAGATCAGAAAGAGTTTGCCTGTAGCCAGTATTGTATTGGCACACTGCTTCACACACTCCCATTTCTAGTGTTTGTCTTGAAGAGAAAGAAGTTTTTGGACACTTCGACCAAATGATGCCATGGAGCGCCTCATTGGCGTTTTGCGTTTTTTCTGACACGCATCTATCAAGCAAAGTGTCGCTGGCCAACCTCTGGTACAGTGGCAGTATTTTTGCAACAACTTCTTCATTCAAGGGTGTTTTGATTTTTTGTCTGTGTAGTTCAGGCCTAATTTTTTTAGTAATGGCTCTATTGTAAAAACACCACGACTGTGTTCCTGTTGGGCATTTTGTGTGATTTGGTTTCTCGTCAGTTGAAGAGCAATGTGTCAATGTGGCGAAAATAGCTGTTTTCATTTTATTTATATCTCCCAGATTACTTTGTATTCCATTTCTGTAGTAATTAGTCAACTTGTTTATAGTTGTTCCCTTCAAACTTCTTCAAACTTCCATAGGCTTTCCCACCCAGAGGTTGGGCTTTGCCGGTGTTTTTGGCAACAATTTTCCTCAAACCTGAACCGAGACGCTTTGCAACGTGGTTCAAACACCCAACCTTTTCAATTTTTTGGTCCTTGTAGAGATTCAAGTCAGTTAGGTGGGCAAAGGTTTTTGAATCACCATCAGACACGAATGTATCGAAATCCATTTTTTTTTTGATCGCTTCCAAATGCGCTCCGCTGCTTCCATCTCCATGGCCGGAGAAGATCCATCGTAGTTTTTTTGGCAGTTAGGCTTATGCTTTCTGTACCATACTGTAAACTTGGTAAACTTGGCGGTGCCTTTTCCAAGTTTTTTCCTTTTTATCGCAAGCTAGGCAGTATTTGGATAACACTTCATAATCGATTACTAATCCGGTAACTACATCAATGCAGCAACCGACTCCGTTCTTCGATGTGAATCCCCGTTTCTGCCAAGTTCCGTCGTAACTTACGGATATGTCGATTGGGCCAGGTTCATCAAGAGGGGTATTATTTAGAATGCTGTAAGCTTTTCAGACTTCTTTTCTAGCTTTTTTTAATGATTCCGTTGCAGTTTTGACATATCGCTTATACATAGTATTCATATGGTGACTATAAATAGTAATGTTCATAGGCTTCATATTCAAGCTCATGCTGAAAGACTCCATAACTCTGTGTCCTTTTCCCATGCTAGAAATGTTCTGAACCATTCTACGATTCACATCATACGAAGGTCGTGTAGAGTCATCTTCACTTAGCCTAACTCGGTCAGAAGTGCCGAACGATTTGTGGAAATCACAGTCTTTACACTGAACATCGAAGAAGTTGGCATAGCCTTTAGGTAGCATCTGACTAACCTGTAAGGTACTAACACACACAGGACATGAAAAACCTTCGAAAAACTTTACAAGCCTATTTGCATCTACAAAAACATACTTAGGTGCATCGTCATCAACGTCCACTACAGACCTATAACTGTCATAAAGGGCAAAGCCAGTAGCCTTTTCAAACTTTTCACTAGGCCTACTTGTGCCTACTTCATTACCATCATTAGTAACTTCTGGTAAGTTAGTGCTAAAAAGAAGTACTAGGAATGTCTGTATCTTGTAACATAGGCCTAACCTCACTTTCATTTTCACCATCACCAATGTCCATTTCAACTGATAAAAAATCTGTAGGAAGTATTTCATACCTTCTGGAAATGTTGATTTTGTTTCGCATAGCAATATTTTTCTTGCTTTTCTTCACTCTTCCCATTTTTGAAAAATATTAGAAAAAGAAACACTGAACAACAACAAGCAGCTTTCCACAATTACACTATCACAGCTAACAGTAGTGAGCAGAACAACAAAATAAATCAGCTGTTTTTGTTTTGTCAAAAAAACACTGTCACACACACATATATATATATATATATATATATATATTTGTTCTTTCTGAAATGAATAACTATTCAGAAATAACAACGATGTAGTGTACTAATTTACTGATCCTCAAAGTAACCGCTGCAGCACGAAAACTACCAGTCGCGAAAGAGTGCGCTTTCTCAGAAAAACAATTTTTTCTGGTAAAAATACAGGTGAACATGACTTATATTGTATTTTTCTTGTGCAGGAAGATATGTAGAACAAAATTAGAAAAAAACATTTCAAACATTTTGTCATTTTTGGCCATTTTTAGTGTAACATTCCCTTATATTCTACGCTCCTTCAGATTAATTAGGATTTGTAATTTTTACCTTCAAAAACTATAACATTTAATTACATTTCAAAGCTACACACTTTTTTTAAATGTTAAAAAATATATTTACTATCTAAAAGTTTTACACGGTGAAAAGTCTGAAACTTGTCTAGGTTATGCTTACATTTAAAACTGATTCCACCTAGTTGAGCAGCACCGCAAACCATTTAATAGCCAATAGCTTACAGCACCAAGGATAAATTGAACAATTGTCCCTCCGATGAAACCGTCGAAAATAATTAAAGAGCCAATTCGCGGACGTTAGAAAATTAAGCTGCGGTACTGCCATGGACGCAGTATTAACGTTTGGCTAAATAGGTCTACCAAGATGCGACATTGGACCGTCGCTTAACAACCCAACGACTTTTCATTAAATCTTTCGACTATCGTTTATTCTTATCTAATAATGTAAAAAAATATTCTAAATTTAAGTACAGTATGATCTTAAAACAAACTAAAAACGATTATTTGAACTCTTGCCCTACGTTTCATTAAACGTAATACACTAATAATATCCGGCAAAAAATGTGTAGCTTATTATTACTGAGGGTATGCCTTTACATTATTTTATAAGTTATGTTAGGTTTTGGCTACGAAATGATAATTTCTGTACTTTTAATTTTTAAGTTATATCCCAAGCCATCTGGAGGCTAGAGCGTAGTATGACATAACACATAATTGCCAGTTACAGCAGATTATACCGGCAATGTTTAAGACATTTGCTGGAAATAGCGATCGTAGTATATATACCAAGCATTTGATATGCCCAAGTGTGTTTACACTTAGCACATTTTAAAATGTCAACCGAGCGAGAAATTAAATTGCAAAACTTTTAATTGGTTTGCAGCTCGATTTCAAGCCGTATCGAATTTAGAGTTTATGAACCTGATGGCTACGACATATCTTCTGCCGTTGCAAGAAAGTTGGTAAAAGTGTATTCACCAAATCAGAGACTACTCAAGTATCTGCCAAATACAATACCGGTAATTAATGTTTATGCAGGCGTACCAGTTACAAACTTAAAAAATAGTTTAACAACATTATGCGTGAAACTCAGTAGAAAAGCTATTAAGATTTGACTGTTTTTTGAATTGTAGTAAACTGGAAGAGTTATAAACAAATGTTAAAAAATGCAGTCTTTCTAAATGCATTATAGAGAACGATCCCATTTTAAGCAAGAGAAAACTAATATTAACTGTTAGCTTTACACAATTAAATTTAAAAATTCAAAATATCTAACAAAATTCTGCTAGTAAAAATTTTTCACATTGTTTGTATCTTATTACATAACAAGTTTACGTTACGCTTTATTTTTCCACGAAATAATGTAGAAGAGTCATGCACGGTAGGTTGCCAACTTGAGCCATGTGGTATACCTGCCAGCACTATGTTCACCTTTCTACCTAAGGACAATGTCCTCGTCTTATTTCTACAGGATGAGTTGATCTATTGTGGGCTTAAAAACGCACTTTGATTGTATCGTGCTTTCCCACATTTGAATCCGGGACTTCTCGATAGTAGCCAGATACAATACATACTTCACTACTACGTTTAGACTTAGAGAGTTTATGTCGATCTAAAGACATTTAATGTTTTAGCTCCAATAGCGCGCACATGCATACAGCTACTCCCAAAGGCAACATCAAAACAACTAATACTGCTAGTATATCACTACACATCCGTCAACTAATAGCCGAAATACGCCGAGCAAGGATAATTTGGCAATGTTCAAGTTATATCATTGATCAACATCATTATAACAGATTATACAGACAAATAAGAAAAGCAATTAGAAAAATTTCAAAACTTCAAATTTAAGCGTTTCATCAACACGTTGTCCCCAAGCGACAACACACTCTGGAGATCAACGAAAAGGCTAAAAGGCCCTCGAATACATGTGCTCCAAATTCGTAAGCCCGACGGTGAATGGACAAGGTGTGACGAAGAAAAAGCTGATGTCTTTGCCAAACATTTGTATGAAATGTTCAAAGCTGAGGTCGGGGACGATGGTAATGAAGTAATGGGTTTCATTAGGAAGTCCATCGGCCTTTTAACAACCATTTTTAACCAAATGCTAACCCTAGCTTGTTTTCCCACAATATGGAAATATGCTGAAATTATAATAATTCCGAATCCGAATAAGCTTCCTTGTAGACTGACGTCTTACTGTCCTACTAGCCTTCTGCCCATATTCAGTTAAGTGTCTGAGCAACTATTATTATATTAAAGAGAATTCAAGACGACCATGATATTCTAACACTGGTGCTTAACCATCACTTTTGCTTCCGGGAACACCACTCGACAACCCAACACGTCTACACGATAGTTAATGAAATCTCAGAAGTGTCTCAAAGAAAAGAAGTTCTGTAATCCAGTGTTCCTTTACATCTCCCAAGCGTTTGAAAATGTATCCTCTTCTGGTTTGCTCTTTGAACTGAAAACCACAATTGTTGCCTACTACTACCGTCTGCTGAAGTCGTACTTATCTAACATAGGTACGACTATGTTCTCAAGCAACTGAGAACATTTTCAATCAAATACAACGGCTCCAAGTCTACCTACTACACTATTGAATCAGAGGTGTTCATCAAGGCAGCAGCGTCCTCAGACAATCTGACAATCTACAAGTACATCTAAATCTATTCAGCAAATGGTACAAGAAATGGCGAACAAAAATCAACGAAACGAAATCTGCACAGGTCACATTTAATATTCGACGTGGCATCTGTCCATCGGTAGCTATTAATAACACGCCTGTATTAGTGTAAACTGAATGTAAGTACCGTACCTTGGACTTAACCTTGATCAGCGACTCACCTGGGAAAAGCGTATTACTATTACGTAATACTCTGTAATAGATATAGATTGTAAATTGCAAATTGTCAATAATAAAAACGCATACGGCTCCCTCTGTCTTCCACACAATAACAAAAAGCTCCTTCACTGTCTTCCAAAGAAAATAGTAGAATACACGTATAGCACTTAAAGAAGTACTATGCTTTAACCGTCTATGTGTTGACATCTGATTTTAATATTATCAACGCATCTATATTGTGACGTCACTTGGGATCGACTTAATAATCTCAAACACTGTAAATCTCAGAATTGAATTAAAAAAAAAACAACAACAAAAGTATGACAGAATTAACCGCAAAATAGTAGACTTACTACACATTTCCATAGGAGAATTTAATTTTTTGTATCAAAGTAAAGAAACTCTTTACATAGCTAAAGAGCATGGATAATATTTCCAAAATTCAATATCGTAAACTCAAGAGTTTTTAACTGAAATTATGTTTCTGTTAATAAAACGTAAATTATCCTCGTGTAGATAGATGCCATAAAGTATAGGTATTACCAATTTAATGTACATAGTTTGGCAAACAAGCATACTACTTAATTTTGATCTGATGCTGTGGAGCGAGAAAGCCTGGATTTCCATGACAGGGTTCAAAGAGACATTTCTGTAAGGAATGGTGAGGATAATAAAAATAAGTGGGTGTATTTTGTATTTGTTAATAGGATGATGGAATGATGTATAGTGGCACTGTCTCCTGTGTAAAGGAAAGGAAAAACGACATTCTAGGATCACAACGACGACAAATTTGACTTGCGTGGTCACCCCGATGAAACTGGTGACACCTTGGTTGCAAGATATGCCGAGGGCAGTAGTACAGAAAGTTATCCTCTCAATTTCCTCGCTAGGAAAGATGAAGTCAAACACGACCTCGACTTCTAATGTGAAGGCTAACAGGATCTATAACATGGCATTCACGAAGAGTGAGTTACAGTCCCCTGACTGCGCTGCCGGCGACACTGCGGCGGGACCGGACGATAGTCCTTACAGCATCATACGTCAACTCCTGGATGTAGCTATGGCTACATTAATGGCACTCGATAACGGCATATGGACGCAAGGGAGTATCCAAAACAATGGAAGGAGGCAATCGTCATCCCGTTTCTGATGGCCGGAAAGGATCCCCTGAAAGCGGAAAACTATCGTCCAGTTTCATTGACGTCCTATCTAGGCAAGTTATTGGAGAGGATGGTAAACAGCCGGCTCACCCGGTGTCTGGAAATAAAAAAGCCTTCTGACCGCACACCAGTGTAGGTACCGGAGACACCACTCTACTACTGATCAATTGGTTTGTCTAGAAAACGCAGTTCAGAACAGTTTCATCGAAAACAAACATATAGTTACAGTATTCTTCGTCTTGGAGAAGGCGTTCGACAAAACTTGCAGATGTAACATCATGCAACAATTACATGATTTTTGGTTCGGAGGTAACCTGGGAAAACTTATCTCTACCTTTCTCACAGACAGAATTTTTCGTTTTCGCGTCGGACAGTCGCTGCCGGCCCTCACTTACTTGAATATGGAATACCTCAGAGACCTTTGTTGAGCGGCACGCTTTCTACCATTGCCATCAACGGGATCTTTAAGGGTATAGAAACGTCAGTTGGGGAATGCTTGTATGTCGACGACCGTACGCTGTTCTACTCGGCCAAATCAACGGGTATGATGAGGCGTAAACTGCAAAGCGATGTAGACACGTTGGTAGAAAATGCTAACAACATAGGCTCTTCTTTTTCGGCAGCAAAGACGACCTGTGTCCAGTTGTGTCGAAAGCGAGGGAGGCACCCGAACCCTAAATTAACCATAAACTGTGTCCGGTTACTCTACAGGCTCGTCATCAATATTCTGGGCATAGCTTCCGACAGACAATTGAAATGGAATGTACATGTGGACGATCTGGTTGCGGACTACAAATCCTCGTTGAACGCAATCAGATAAATCTCCCATATGACCTGGGGGACAGATAGAGCAATTTTATTACGTCTGTATGGCGCGCTGGTGTTATCCAAAATGGATTACGGATGGTTCGTGTACTCTTTAGGCAGGAGGCCGTGCTTGAAAAAGCTGGATCCTGTTCACAACACAGGGGTGCGCTACGCAACACGAGCGTTCCGTACTAGCCCTGTACAAAGCTTATGTTGTGAAGCAGGAAAGGCGTCGCAAAGAAGCTGACGCTGCGGCGGGAAACGCTGCGGACAGCCCACGAGTCGATAAAGCGGAACGTCGGTAAATTGTAAGTAGCAGGTAATCGCAGTCGTCGTGAACAAGTTTGTATCACAAAACTCTGCACTGGGAACACAAACTTGACGTCTTCGTACCTCCTACAAGGACAAGAACTACTCGTCTGGACTTGGGGCGGAGCATTTACAGTGAAACACATCATCGAAGACTGTAGTGCTTTTGCGAAACTGAGGCAGAGACCCAGAGTAAAAGATAACCTGAAGGAAGACCTCGGAAACAAAAAGTTAGCGGCAAACAGAACTCTGTCTTTCCTAAAAGCAGCAAAATTAGTTTATAGGCTTTGAAAATATCGTTTTGCGTCTTAATGTGTACGAGTTTCCACTGTCGTTGAGTCAACTAAAATGTAGATGAAAATAAAACATCCCGGTGAGCAACACTCCTGGTAGACCAACAACCTTAGTTGCTAAGCCCCAAAACACATGTTAAAGAAATAATAATATAAATTTTAATTTATTTAATTTATGATAATTTATGAATTGTAATTTTTATAACACTTATAATTGTTTATTTTATTATTATTATTATGTTGTTGTTTTTGTTATTATTAATCACTTGCCAAAGAAAAGTGTAGAAGAAATTTATATCTGTAAAGGAAATCTTTGAAGCTAACAAGCAAAGCGTTAATTCAAGTTTATAACACATACAAAATTATAAATAGAATCAAACGCTTGTTGTCGGAGAAAGTATTATGATTACAAAACTTATATTTTTGAAACGGTACTGACCTGTCATGAGTTTTAAGGACTAGAGTAACAAAATGAATTTTGCTTTCTTACATACAAGAATTTTGTTTTGTTTTATTTTTCTAGAAAAAATCGTATATATATTACAGTAAAGGAAATAATTATTTGACGTAATGACAGACTTACATTTTTGCAATAATCTTCGTGTTCCTATTAAAGAAATTTCATTTATTGAAACTTTAATGTTTATATTGTTTTAGAAAATTTAAGCGGATTAACAAAAAAACAGTAGATCGCTGATGTACATATTTTTGTAAAGAGATTATATTTTAATGCGATATATAAACATTGAAGGCTCGTGTATACATATAGGCCTACGCACCAATAAAGCGTAACGGAAAAACTAATAAAAACATGCGGCACCAGATATAAAACCTACAACACATTGTCATGGCTGCTAAACTATATATCGCTAAGCTTCAACTCCTTTAGTCTATAGAGATTAAAAATATTTTAA
Source organism: Magicicada septendecula (assembly GCA_034769895.1). Classification (NCBI taxonomy): domain Eukaryota; kingdom Metazoa; phylum Arthropoda; class Insecta; order Hemiptera; family Cicadidae; genus Magicicada; species Magicicada septendecula. The sequence continues at coordinate 546,996,930 of CM068367.1, read as the reverse complement.
AAATATTTCTCGTATGCCGTTATTGCATACTTTACACTCTCACTTCCCGTCCTTAAATATAAAACACTGAGAAATATACACTCACATATACATATGTGTTTGTGTGTGTGTGTGTGTGTGTGTTGCTTCTGCTGACGTAGAAGCCTGTCTGCTGTACACGTTGGCAAACTGGAAACGATTTACGTGGTTTTCAGATTACAGACTGAAACAGCACAAATTTAATCTTACATATTGTAACAATCTAATGGATCGCGTATTATATTTGCCACACGCTGGTAGCATAAAATCTATAACAATTTAAAAAGGTCCCGTAATGATATAACTATTACTGTGGAACTCACCTTTTTTCCGCCGTTCATTTCGAAAATTCTGCTGAAATCGGCGTTGCCAACTCTTCTTCGTAACTGGAAATAGGTTATGTTTATTATATCAAAATCAATTCTATTTTTAAAACTGTCGGAAACCAAACATACAGTATTACAGATAATAATGGTTTAATTATCCATTTCTCAGACCCTTTAGTTACACAATGATGTTCCAGATTATTTAAGTCAAATTGCCTGGCTTACTTTATTTATTGCCGGTTGGCTATTCTGTTTATCAACCGGTGATAGCTGTAAAACGATGGACGATTGCGTTTAATCTCAGGGTGTGTAAATGTCCTTTTGGCTACAGAAATGAGTATTGAAATACAAAATAAAAATACAAGCTTTACAATAAATACACAAATATTATATATTTGAAAAAATATGGACGGCTATGGTCACAAACTACGTTCGAAAGAATTAGTGTTTCTAGGTTAAGTTGGTTAATACAGTATTGAATTAATTTACAGTTTTAGCACAAGAAATAACTAGAATAGTGGTTTTAGTGTTAGTTTTAATTGTTCATTATCAAAATAAGTCCACAATTTTAATTGGTGAGTGTGAAATCAGTGTTATTAGTGCAATTCACTTTGTCTGTCTTCGTTACGTGATAATTCAAAAATAGTTTATACTTAGCGACTGTTTCCTCATCTCAGGTGAGGAAAAAATGTCTTAGGTATAGTTGGTTTTCCTTTTAGTGATTTATCCACTTCTGTGGTCCGCTTGGAACTTCTTTTTGGATTATTATTAATAATCTCTGATGATATTCAGATTTTTATTAGTTTGTTCGTTTTCTATTACTTTTTTTTTAATTTCAAGCTCTGTAATTTCTTCAGCCTTTACTCATAAATGGTTACTAAAAAACTTCCCAAAATTATTTACCTAAATTTGTTGTTGCTAGGGTTAAAATACGAAATTTGATTGGTGGACATGATGAGATATTGTCATTGAAATACATTGTCTTTCTGTACAAAATTGGTCAAATATCTTTAAATTGGTCTAATTCCCGTATACTAACTGTGAATTTAAGTCTAATAACATCATTGTTTTGCTTTTAACTTGTACATCAATTTGAAACCAAACAAGGTTACTTTTAGTTAACAAATAATGATTTTACATTTTTACCACCTAATTTTCTTAACAATTAATTTTAAACTACTTATTTCGAATACATTTTTGTTGTGCAGACTAATATCATTAAACCTATTCATATTACATTCATTATTTCACTAAACCTTGCTGTTATACCTTAAAATTTACAATTTTCTAGTTTTTTATATAGGCCTAGCAGCTAACATGTCTGAAATCCTATACCTACACGTATTCTAACAAATGATATTTATGTTGTTACTTTAAAACATCTTCTACATAAACAAACTAACATAATTACTTAAAATACAACATTTGTTGTTTCTAAACCTTATAAAACAATATAATCCTTTACTTATAGACAAAATACATAATTTCCTTGGTCTCACTTTTTTAGTACAACAGATTATGTATTGTCTATTAGTCTTAAAACTTTACACATAACTTCATGAACATACATAATAAACATTTTATCTTTATTTATTTGTCCCTTTATCACTTCTCACTATTTTAATTTACTTGTAATAATGTTTTTGGGTTCCACATTAATTATACATTTATGATTATTACCATCACTTTAAATCAATTATAGTAGTGTTTTTGGTTTTACAATAAATATACTCTTATTTTATTATTATTATTCTGGTTCATTTACACTTTCTACATCATTTCATTACATGTTTACTTACTACTTATTATATAATTCCATACTCATTAGTTTGTAAGTTTAGATGGTCATTACAAATTATAATTTACTTGGAATATGGTATTTGGCCTCGAATATTCCTTCATAGTTCATTTTATGTTGCATTTATCTTTCCCCATCACCTTACCTAAACATTTGGGTATAGTCAGTCATAGTTAGAGTCTGTCAAATATAGTCATTAGTGTTATGCTATCACTCTTTTATTTATTACTTGTTTTTTTATATTGTACAGCTTCTCATTCGTTTACTCTTGCAAATCTTACACGGTTTTATGTCATACCATTTGTCACGTTACAATATTTACATGTGTGTGTATGTTGGCATATGCCAAAGCTGGGATTAGGAAGAACGTTCTTGCTCTCAGTTGAATACAGTTATTTTCACAGTATTTATCTTATCATTTTTATACTCTATTTTCCTCAGATTAATAGGTATTACTCATTATTACATACGGTCTCATTACATAATGACCTCATTATGTTAAAATAAAGTTATAGTTAGTCAGAATGTGTAAATATATACGATATAAATTTATTCTTACAAAAGTTTATAATATTGCAAGGAAGCACCACAAAATTGTTTGACCTCAGCACAAGTGACCTCATCTACAACAAAGTATAGATATTTAAACACAATCTTTGTTAAATACACAGCATATTGTTGCTCAAATGTTATCGTTTCTAAATTTCGTTCAAATAAAAAATATTTTAATAGCAAACAAAATAAATTTTAATAACGTACGTCAACGTTCGATTAAATAAATCACCTAAATATCTTCTATTGTTAAATAGTATTTTAATTGTAACGATAATACACGTGTAATATGAGTAAGAATAAGACATTGTTAAGAATGAATCATTAAAAGTGGTTTTTGTCCAAAAGTGATGTTTACTGTAAGTTATAATTAGAAAAATTACGTCGTACTTCGGGATTAGAATAGGTTTACATTAGGTAATATGGATTTAGAAATGGGATGTTTTCCCATCTCGGTGGATATTTACCAAGTTACACTGTGACACAATTCTTCCTGCTTCTTCTCATTTTATGTAAACATAGGCAAACCGATTTTAAGTTTACTAATACTATGTTATAAGTATGTGTTGTTGGCAGTTTCAGGAATGAAGCGTCTTTTAGTATAACAAAATTATTGATCAAGAGCGGTCAGGTTTTTCTCCTTTCTTGTATAAAAAGGAATAGTAAAGTCTTAGTGTGAAACTAAAATTTTGTAACTGTTTAAGTGAAACAGTCTCCTTTTCTGGCTGCTTGGTCTGCTGAACCTTGGCGATCACTCCTGCAATAGGTTCTCTGTCTTACAGGAAGCGAAACACTCCTATGGGCTTTAGATGCCAGTCTATGCCCTTATCCACTTAGCCAGGAGAGCTGGTTTCTTCAAATGCCACGACGATCCTTGATTCTTCTTTTCGGGATGCAGTATTTCTCCCTCTCAAGTTGTGACTACGATAATGAGTGCCATATCTCAGTGGCCTCCAGGCGTCCCATTTTAATTATCTTGAGCGTCCATGCTTCCACTCCATACAGAAGGATTGACAAGACGTAACATCTAACCATCATCTAACGTAACCTGCTATACATGTTGTAGTCGCAAAACTAAGGTCTGATTTCATTACAGCACGGGCAGCTTCTATCCTGCATTTGACTTTGGAGTGAGCGGGTTCAGATCTTTGCTAATTATACTTTCAAGTTTTTTTAATGAAGCGACTTTTTCGGCGTCCTTGTTAGTAAGGTAGAGTGATCCGGAGTCATGTGAAGTTCGTCTTGCTTACTGTGATGATCAGACCGGCTCTTTTTCCTATTTCAGAAATTTGGTAGGGACGTCGTTGAATGCCTCGATACATTCAGCTAAGGATGTGAGTATCATAAGCATATTTAAGGGTATTAACTCCATTTAATTTAATCCAAAGGCCTAGATTACTAATTGATTCTTTAAAAATTTGATCCGAATATCAATTGAACATAAAAGAAGACAGAACACATTCTTGCCTAACTCCTCTCTGTGTCTATTTCTGGGGTGATGGAATTCCCAATTCTTTTGACAGCTTTTTGTCTCCAGCTTGACAAAAAATTGTTTACTGTCCGGAAATTTGTGCCATCTACCCCGGCTTTTTGAAGAAGTTTGATAAGTCTGGTGTGTTATACACGGTGGAATGCTTTTTTGAAGTCCAGAAAATATACAAAAACATCTTTTTGTGATTGTGGCAGTTTTGTAAGGGAATATTAAATCCGAAGAGCACATCTCGAATTCCAAAACCCTTCTGAATCCAAGTTTTATGTCGTCCAGGCCAATTACATTTTGATCTTATCCGGGCATTAATTACAAGGAGGAATGTCTTCAAAATATGATTCATAAAGCTAAGTAGCCGGTATTCCGACCATTGTTTAGGGTGTTATTTCTACGGGTTGTTTGAATATTGTCATCAACCACTCCTCCGAAAGCTTTCCTGAATTGTAAATTTAAATAAATAGTTATACTAATACGTCAACATTATCTTCATCAATTCCATTCAAAATTTGTTCAGGCATGCGGCTTTTTTGTTGTACCTCAGAACCCTCCAGTTTTTCTTAAGTCACAACATTTCTGGTATCTTTAAAGAGTTTAATTATGTACTTTTGCCAGTAGTTTCTTCTAACCTAACATTCTGATATGATGATAATCTTTCTGATGTGTCTGATTATGCTAATACGCTAATATGATGTTATTTGATTCGCAAGTATTAGTATATTCACCTGGTATGCCTAGTATATTCATAGGTATTCATAGGTATATTCTTATATCAAAACATTTTTTTAGGCTAGTGTTTATTTACCCACAATTAATTGCAATTGTTAGTATGTGAGGTAAATATTTTCTGTCTAAAGATAAAAAGTCTTTTCTTTCAAGGATCTTACATACACACCTTCACCTTCTCTTTCGATGTTTTGCACTTATTCACCGACTTTCCCTGGTCTCTCTCTCTCTCTCTCTCTCTCTCTCTCTCTCTCTCTCTCTCTCTCCATCTCTTCTTCTTTCTCTTCCTCGTCATGCATGTGCCGATTTTTACACGTGATAATGTCACCATATAATTATACTGTAAGTTTTTCAAGTTAAGTAGTACTAATGAACTAAACAACATCTCTCGCTTCTACGCATTAAGACACACACGTGCGCGCGCGCTCGTTTCGAGACTCACACGAACTTCTACATTTGGGCGCACAATGCGTAGTACTCCAAAGTTTGTGTTGTAGGGGAGAACCGTTAAGTATGCTGTCTGAGACTGAGATCTAGGTATAATGTAGTACCCAAATTGTAATGCAATTTGCGTTTTGCTCCCTTTGATCCCCTCACTGATTGTCATCGAGTCACCAACTTGTAACACCCTCGGTTTACCCCTACAACTTAAACTTTCACAGTGACTTCTCTAAACATGTGGTCAGAATTAGAAATTTGCCACGAACAACTTTTGCATACGCTGTTTCTCTTTGCCTAACAACTCTTGTTTCCCTGGCTGTCCAAGTCGACAAGTGTTTAGTCAAGCAACTTAATCTAAACATCGTAAGCGCCCCGTCCGTCATCGTAGCGGTCTAATATATTTTGTTTAACTAGTTTTAGGAATTTTTTTTCACTAGAAACTAGAAGCAAAGCTTATGTATAACTGAAAATCTATGTCAAGGCTACTGAAATGTATCCTACAACTGAAAAATTGAATAAAACGTGAATGCATGTATGAAAGTAGTAAAACGTAAGTCTAAGGTTTAGAAATGAGGTTATAAGACGGTGGGTAGTTTCAGAACCGGAAAAATACATATATTTTTGCAGCAGCGCTATTTCAGAGTTTAATATGAAAGAACCCCTTGAATCATGTGGAAATCTCTGGTGAAAGATTGAAAATATTAACCCTTTATAGGTTGCTGGTAACTATAGATACCACTTGGTTTTAAGGTCTACTTTGTATATAAAAGTACACTTAAAATGAGCCTTATGGTGTTTATTCATTGTAAGTAACAGTCTCTGGAATGTATATGTACCGCTCTTTGAATTTGCCTACAGCCTCTGTAATATCATGTTTAATTAATAGTGGTATCCATGTTTACCAGTGAGCGTCTACTAGGTGTACTTTGTTTGTGCTGTGTTTCTCTTGACTTTCAAGGTGATTTTCATAAGAATTCTAACAAGAATAAGGTAAATATTTAATGTATATATATTTATTGTTCATTTAGCTATAGTTTATAACACTATTACATCTTCTTTGTCCTGTGTAGGAGTGAGCAAAAGATGAAATGTGTAAGTATAACCTCAAAATGAAGAATTACCGAATTTTAGAGCACTTCATTTATGCTTATTTTTTGTTTACATGTTTAAGTTTATTGACAAAGTTTATACAAAATACATTAATATAAATAATTTACTTCAAACTTGTAGAGGCAGTGCCATTCTAGAATTTATAGTTTACATGATATAAAGAAATGAAAGCAAACCTGCAATGAAAAACGCAAAGATTATGCACGATTTTAAGTATAACATTGTTGTTATCAATCATTTTATTATAAAATAGATTTATAAATAATAAACAAATAAACTTTTATTTATAATAAATAAATATTAAAAATTGTTATAAGAATTGTTATGTAGTCTAATAGGTGAATTATTAGCAATTTGATTACTGTGTTTACGTATTACAATTTGCACAGCTGCTTTATACTTACCAATTTTGTTATAATAATGGATTAAATAGTTCTTATACTATAATATTATATAAAACATAAATATATCACACACACACACACATTTCTGTTTGATAAAGTATAATAATAATAATTATTATTATTATTATTCACATTAGTGTTACACACACACACTAGAAGGAAAATCACATCTAAACTGCAACACACATTTTGCATTCTCGTTATGCATGGATATCTAATCCATGCATCGTTTTGTATTGATATAAAATGTAAATAATTATAATAAATTAGGTATTAGAGTGCTGCAAAAAATAATTTTAATCACATGAGCAAAAATCCCAATGGTATTATTTCTTGTCACAGATATGGATTCACAGTATCTCACAGAAAAAGAGATATTAGAATTGTTCTCTGTGACTGACAACATGGCAGAAGATTCTGAGGCTGGTGGAGATAATGATGCTGATGATTACCTACCAACAGTATCTACCCCAAGTACACCCACAGGTGTATCATTGAGGTGTGATTCGGATGACGATGATGTTGTGGAAGACAATGTTGGTGAAGACAATGACATTTTTAGAAATAATGAAATGGATGAAGATGTCATAATTAGTTCATCATCAGATGATGAGCAGAACGACGATAATATGGAGTGGTCTCAAAATGGACAAGTTCCTTGACAGTTTGCGAGTACAAGTTTTTCCCAACCATGTGGAATTTCTAGCAATTATAATACAAATATGTAAATAATTTGTGAATAAAATGTGTTCTGTCATTTTATACAGTAATATTATTCTGAGATCCAACGCATAATAAATGTGGTAAGTATACTTACCAGTGAACACTGCGGTCATGTTACTTTAGGTAGCGCTCTCTGGTAAATATATTTACCACCCCTTATCACAAGAACTGATAACAGGACAAGTCAGGTTTTGGCTTATAAGCCATCATAGCCTCACAGTACAATGAAGTAAAGTAGTATTTTACCTTTTTTCATTTCTCCAGAGTACTGCCCCATAAAAGGGTTAAATAAATTGTAATACGTAGGCCTATTTTGATATTAAAATATCGGGGTGTGTATTTAAGTATGCAAAATAATACGTTATGTTTCCTGTGTTATCGGTAATGTTGACTGCATAAACCTCTCTTTGCTGTTTTAATGCATTGCTAAAATACTTAGTAGATTATTTTCTATAATGGTAAGTAATATAATCAAAGACTCAACTATTTGAATCTAAATTAGAGAAACGCCTACCGTATAAACATACTTGTGTTGTTATTTTTTCGAAAAGCATTTTTACAGAATAGGAATAAACGTAGTCGACTGTACAGACAAAATTATTGTTTTCTAGAATCGTAAACCGTAAAGAAAGTAAATTATGTAAATGTAGATGTAATGGTAAAACATGGAGTTTTAGGAAGCGGCAAGGTATCTGAGAATCGCAGTTACATTGTCACTTAGCCTACCGTCTGTCACTAGGCCTTAATGACAAACCATAAATTAACATGTACTGGTTCATTTACTACCACCGACACGACGACATACTCACGAACACGTAATTTATTGATGTATAAAATTTGTAATGTCAATAATGACATTACCAACTTAATTTACACCCGCTCTTGTTACTTTAATATAGATTCTATCAGTTGTATCGAATATGTATCCAATATAAGTATATCGAATATATATCCAATGTATCGTATAAGTACGGTTAATATGATATTTTACTTTGAATCGTTTCTAATTTATCTTGAAATGCTACTATTTAAGTGAACACAACTACTGTATTCACGATTTGTGTCTTTAGCCTACTCATGTTAATAAATTATTTCGTCTACAATATTTAGATTTGATAACCTTTATGCCTACCTCGACTTAATTTTGTATTTGTAATGTAAATTTTTCAGTAGGAGAAGAACATTGTTATATAGAATGCAAGTAAATATGTACACATTTATTTTTTTTGAGTTAGATATTTGTATGTTGTAACATTACATTTGGCATAGCTTGATATCGTACCAGATTTAATGAAGATCATGGATAAGAAACTTAACAAGAAGAAACATATCTTTTAAAAATGATGGTGAAGATGAACAAATGACAAATTTAAACTGACTTAGACTATAACTGACCGTATCCAAATTAATGTTTAGGTAAAGTGATGGAAAATACCCAGATGATGAGATAAAATTCGACCAATTACAATAATAATACTTACGAAGCCAGACAGCATTATGGACCATTACTATCAGTAAACAAATTGTTTTGTTAAATGTATCTTACAATGTAAAAATAATCAAAATACAAATTGAGGGATAATAGGCCCAAATACACAATAGAATGTAAAAAGAAATATACTAGCAAAATATTAACTAACCAATATAATTGAATAATACAAGAACACAATCATTATAGATACATAGAAACATACAATTAAAATAGTGTGATTAATGGTGGACCTAATGTTATAAAATAGAAACATATAAAATCATTATTAAATGATTAAACTTTTTCTTTTAATGTTCGAAAGTAAGAATAAAGTTGTGTTTATGTTATTTATAGTTTTGTTAAGTAATGAGTGGATGATATGTCTTATGCAGGATTTATGTAACCAGGCATATACAGATTGTTTGATCACAAAATGTGAATTATGTTTTTTATAATGTTCCAGTAATAATTATTGTTGTAATTTTAAATAATAATACTAATAGAGTTATAGGGAGCAGTTTTGATGGTAGTTGCATAGTTAATAGGTGTTACAATAACAGAAAATAGAAATTTAACATGTCAAGACCTAGGCCTATAAAAACTTTGGAACTTTGTAAATTTTAGGAAATACATTTAGAATTTTATAAAACAAATGTTGTAATATGGATAGGTTTATGATTAATAGTATACACAGTAAATATGGAATCGAAATAATCAGTTTTAAATTATTTAAGAAAATTCAAATAGCAAAAATGTAACATCAGAATTTCTTAAGCAAAAATAGGCATGTTTGGTGTCTATGTGTCACAAATGTTAAGACCAAAATAATGATGCTATTAGTTTTAAATTCCCAATTAGTATAACAAAGTTATACTAATTTAAAAGTTTTGGCCAAATTCATGTAATAAAATAATGAATTTGTATGACAATGTATATCTGAATCAACCAACCATATTTCAAGTTTTACCTTAGCAACCGAAAATGCAGATAAATAAAATAGGCACTTCTTTAACAACCATCATTGAAGACAGACGCGTTTTTATAACGTCTTAGCTAATTATATTTTAAATAGAGTAAACCTATACCAAACATAGTAAACGAATCAGGACAGTTATTGAAGAACATTAGAGGAACCCAAGAACAACAAGACACCAATTCGGAAGAATTCAAATCCCGGAAGAAGAATTAAAGAAGATTTGGACCCCATCTTCGTCCTGAACGAATAAAAGAAGAGGATCTGGGTGAATCTGTATAATTTTATAACCTTATTTAACAACAACACCCACATATGAGCACACGAACCACTTAGAAAACTAAACAATAAAAAACCACATACACTATAATACACCAACACTAAAGAACACTTGAAGATAACACAAATTGATTATTAAACTTTTTGAATACCAAAAACCTGAACGGCAGCTAATAAATATCTAAAGCTGTTCATAACCTAGAACTGTGGATAACACACACACGACTACTAGTTTGCACTATAAACATCAAAACCTTTTTATATCCATATCTTGTAAAGTTTGTATTTTGATTTTAAGAGTTGTATTAATTGTTTAACCATAATATTCGGACAGAATACGCCCTGAGATTATTTTATTTCATAGAATAGAAACAACGAGCATCATTGTCGTGGTTGATTCCAGTATAGTTATTAGTTACTACCAACTTATGACAAAGACGACATAATTTTGTCACAATTTGTATTAAAATAAAGAAAAAACGAGAAACGTAATTGATCAATTCTTTTGAATAAAGATTGATTAAAGGAGTACATCTGTTTGGTTTTATTTTTGCATTATTATTACTGTTTTAATTAAAAGATACGATAACCCAGCAAAGCGGATGGAGCGGCAGTTGGCAGCTCCGAATTACGTCATTGGTACTGGACGCCGCGGCGGGAGCGAACGGCGGAAATAGTGAATACAACAGTAAACGAATTTACTTATATCCTATAATTCAACGCTATCAGAGTAGTGGGTTATAATGTTTAAATACAAATAAAAGTAAATTTCTTACGTTTTAAAGAACGTATAGTTGTATCTATGTAGATATTGTTATATATAGTAGACAGAATTAAACACGCATATCAGTGCTAAATTGTTTCTTAAAAGATTTTGTTTTAAAATATGTAACACAAATTTAATTTGCAACAGATTCGTTTTTTTAGTTGTAATAGCATTTGATGTTTTTTTATTGGTACAAACTATAAACTTTAATATTATTTGTATTATTTATAAATGTTTTTCATTGTATGAAACTAATTGTAAAAATAAACAAAATTTCTAAATAAACCAAACATTTAATTATATTTTAATTTTTTGGTATTATGTGAATGGGCTTTAAAAAGTTGAATACAAAAGTTTTATTTCTCAACTGAAAATATACTCTTCTTGCAAAAATCAACGCGTATATTGCTAGTTTCATTAGCAACCGACATTCAGTAAATAAAAAGACGTTAAATTAATAGTAGTGGTTAATAATACTAGCAGGAAGAGTCACAACAGGTTGAGATGAACAACAGAAAAAGAAATCAAAAAATTTGCAAGCAGTCGGTATCACTCGTCCATATAAACCCCTTATATCGTATACTAAAAGCAAAATATTTAAGTTGTCAAACAGACAATCTCAAACATAATACTCTGAAAAGGGTCATACTGCCTGTAGTTCAAACTACAGAAAGCATACAGTAAAATAGCAACTGATTGAAACTATAAATGTAAGAATCATGAACAGTTACTGAATGTTGAGTATGCTACAACACAAAGTATCAGACCAAATTAAATATTATTATTTTTCGTATTTTATATTTCTTAGTTTAATGTGTTTCCTTCTCTACGTTGACTAGTGGAGATTTCACAGCAACTACTTAGTTCCTAGAAGATTTACTACTTATACAGTAGCCCTCATAATGTTAGTTTCAACGACTACTACAGAAAGTTGCTAGGGGTTGCTTACCCTAGATTACGTAGTTTTGCCAAAAGAACCGGAAATGCTATTTCCTACTCTACGTATGCAATACAGGTCACAGTTTTTTACATACCTCTTACGTGGTCTTACCGTTTGGTAGTTCCTGTAGGTTTAACAACTTTGTTCTACAGGTCGTTCTAACTATAATAGTTAGTGAGGAAACAGAATATTATTCTACGTAAGTGTTGTCTTATAATCAGTGGGAAAAAGTTGTATAGTCAGCTATGTAAATAAGTTTTGCAATAGATACCGTTGTGGTAATTAATAGAAAAATGAAATTAATTATACATTTGCAAAAATAACAGTGTTGCACACCACTTTAGAAACATTTTTTCCGATTAGCACTTTCTAATGTTTTCGATCTAAACATTGTTCTATAGTGATGTGCAACAGTGTTAATTATGTTTGTGATTATAACCATTAACACAACTTCATTAATTAAATTATACATTTGACTATATCTAAAGCTGTAGAATTTAGTAAACAATTTTATCGTAAAAAGTCAACAAATTACAATATGAACCGCCGTACCCTTTTATTTCATTTCTTTTAATTAATTAACAAGGTACACGAAATTTAATTTTAATCAGTTTGCTTCCTTAGATTTACTATTTTGGTTCCAATTTACTATTTTGGTTACTATTTTGTTATGTAATATATAACTCTAATCAATTGATAAAACTTATAGCCTATAAAAAACAAAATGAAAATCTAACCAAGTTGGAGATATCAAATAATGCGCACCAGTGTACCGTTTTATTAATGTAACTTATAAATTTCATTTATATAAGTTGTGATGTTTAAAACATAAATGATTCACATACAAATGCATACAATTGTTGTATACACAGAATAAAACGGATAGAGAGACGTACGTTGTCCCACAAAGACACTGTAGAGTATCAACTAAAGGGAAAGATCAAGCAATTCAAGACAAAAAAAAAAAGAACTGAAATCATTACGTGAGTTGAATCATATCGGCTTACTATTTGAAACACCGCGATGAAAACAAAACAGGCCGCGGCGGAAACAAAATGTACCTCTGAGAGAGAATACAATCCCTGTGCGTCGAAAATGCATCAACGTGAAGTAACCTTAACTTTTGAAATATATCTCTTCCTAGGTTTCTTTTTTGTTTTGCACGCAGATGAATGGATTTGGCCAATGTCCTATGTGCTGCCCGAAACGAATCAATAAGGTGAATAACAAAGTGGACACAGCTAACCATATTTTCCATTACTGAGTCACTCTGAGGTCAATATCTCGTTATAATTATTGGCAATTAATACAATTTTATATTTCGTACACATAATTGGCGTGAATATTAAAATAAGGTGGAATTTTAAAGTATATTATATGTATTCAAATGTAAATTATTTTTTCACACTTAAGTTAAGAAACTTTTCTTTGAAAATTTATAAAAATTAATAATAGAAATACTCGTTTCCGTGCCCCCAAATAATAATTTTTTTTTCTGATTTTGTTATAGTCTTTTGTGTAATGTATTATTTGACAAGATATATGCTGGTTTAATAAATAGTTGCAAATAACTACGGTATGAATTACTGTTGATTATGATTATTGTATTGCGGGTACCAAGTAGATCTGATCAGGTCCTTGTAATAGTAACTAACTAATAATAGAGCAAAAACTAATGTAAGAGCCTCAATAGTAATTAATTGGAATGCCATAATTTACAGGAAGTAATAGACAAAATTTATGAATGTATCTTTCAATTTCAAATTTCAGTGGTTGGTCATTGTCTTAATAAGACTATAAAGACCTTAACAGTCACCACGTTTATTTGTACAACGTCGCCCACATAGCTAGACGCAGTTTGTGATAATTCATTACTTCGGGCTGTCATTATGTCATTTAATAAAATAATAAAACCAACATAGTTTTCCTTAAGGACACGATGTTATTAAATCACTTTCACGTTCCCAAGTGTTAGCTAAATTTGTCACACGAGTTAAGGGAATCTTCATATTCAATTGAAATATCTGCTGTTAAATAAGAGTTTGAATATCAGTCGTAACAGATGTCTGTCGTATACAATGTGTACTGAAATACATATTTAATTATGCTTTATGTGCGTGTACACGCAGTGCATGTCACACATACAAAATCCACATACACGCAAACACACACACACACACACACACACACACACACACACACACACACACACACACACACACACAACACGTACCCACACAAACAGATATATACGTACACACATATACTTCTTTCGATGATGGTATTTCCCGATGAGGCCGCGTCCATTACATTTATTCTTTCTCTATTCGTTTCTATATATCCTCAGACGTCTCAGTCAGCAATGTGTCTTGTCCTCTGCTGCGCATGTTCATATGAGTACGAGTCAGTATCAACAGCAATGTAGCAACGAACTTTATTCCAGTATAAAACAAAGAACTCACAATAATATTATTTTCCAAAATAGTCCCCTTAATTTACAACACGCTTCTTACATCTTGGCATAAGCTTCTTTGTACCTCAAAAACAAAAAAACGTTTTGAGCTGAATAACAAGCCAAGCATGCACCACTTTCCTCAGATCCTGGTGCGAAATGAATCCACGGCCACTTGTGCCACTTTGGGTGGACCAAACAGACATAGTGATAGTCTCAGGTGATAGTCTGAAAAAGTGACACTGGAGCTATAAGAGGGTGCTTCCTCTTGTGTTTTTCCGAAATTTATCAGCACTGTCTCATTTTCACATAGCCGCAAAACTATTTTTCTGCCTCGAAAATCTCTCCCCGTATTCGTGAATTTTCGTCTATACTTTTGGCAACACTAAGTTGTGGTCGGTTAAAAGAATATATTATTTACTAAGCCAAAAAGGTAGGAAAAACAATTTTGACAGAAATAATAAGTGCAATTGTTTGCTTGACATCACTGTAATAGTTGAGAATTTGTTAGTATTACAAGCTAAAATGTTTTTGTATTATTTTAAAAGTGGGTGAAAGAGGTTCGCAAAATTATATTTCAACAGTCGGGTTTAAACTAAAATAAAATTTAGAAAAAGCGTGTGATTGTTTGATTTTAACGTTTGGTGTCTGATTTTTGTGTTTTATACCAAGTCACTAGCAATCCGGTTTGGTATAGTTATATAGGAGTTCTGGATAATAATCACACAAACATGTCGCTAGATAATAACCTCAAGTTAGTTGAATTTACGATTCGTGGAGCTTATAATTTTAGGCACTAAAGTTTTGTTAATGCAGTGAGCTTAACGTTGCGTGCAGTTAATTTCATGACTACCTATAATTTCATAGTGTTTCCAAACAAAATTCGGGCTGTTACAATTGTTTAATAATAAACGCGAAACCAGACTCAACTACATATTTCAGCTTGCAAATTATTTACAAACTTTACACAAAATTTGCAAATGATTTTTTGTCCTTTTTTTACATTTATTCTCGTATTCTTACAAAATTTTGACGTTTACTGTATTTTTTTTCTTATTGAAAAGTATTTATTGATTCCTATACAATAATATATTAAAAGGCTAACAGAATATTTCAGAATAAGCGAACCGTAGGTGAACCAATTATACATTTTTAAAAATTTAGTCTGTTTAGCCTATATGCGTATATGTATTTCATTAAAATAATAATATTAATTTAAAATGATATTTATTTAATTTAAAATAATGTCTAGTATAATCATTTAGTATTATAAATTTATACATAAATTTATTACATTAATTTTTGCTTATCTATTTATTAAAATAATTTTTATTATACACAATTAAAGTTCCATACGTTTTTATTAGTACGAGGATTATTCAATAGAAATACGTTTGATCTGCGCAGCCATGACTTCGTCGTCATGACAACGGAATCCATTTTTTTATATTGTCTGTTTAAGTACTAGTGACGCGTCTGTCATAATATTTGTAGTTTGCTCTTTTCTAAGCGTTGTGACTGGGTTGAAAAATGGCATCTGTGATAGAAAATCCATCCAAAGATAATCTGCTTGCCATTATTCAGTTTTTGGCCGCTGAGGGGCGTCAGCCAATGGAAATTTATACAATTAGGAAAGCTGTATATGGTGACTACAGTTATTCTCATACGGCAGTGGTTGAAGGTGCAATAAATTTCGACAAGGAAGAGAATCCACTAAAGATTTGGCCCGTCCCGGACCTGCATGTGTTGCAGCATCAGATGAAAATATGAGACAGCTAGAAACTGCTTTACACGCAAATAGGCGCATCAAAGTTAGAGAACTTTCTCAAATGTTGAGCATCAGGGTGTGACATACTTGACTATCATAAAGTTGCTGCTGTTGCAGTTATTCGGCATCCCTGCCGAATGCAGCAACGGTTAATATTAACTTAAATAATAATACGTTTAAATAATGGCGCGACAATTGACTGAGCATCGGTCAGTCCTTCCCTGACGTCATGCCCCCTTCCTTTCTAACGAACTCGTTTCGCCGTTCGCCCGGCGAGCTGATTTCAGTCGACCACCTGACCGGACCGTGAGCAGAGTCACCAGCGGTCGCCTCAATGGGCACTTTCGTTGGCAGCCGCGTCTACCAAGGTAATTATGAATTCTTGGCTACCATAAGTCAATGCTAGTGACGAATTATATTCGTCAGTCACGCTTGTAAAAGAAAAGCATGTATTTTATGTAAGACACTATAACTCGTTGTAAGCAACCATGATGTAACTTGTTTGTAGCAGTTAAACCTCTTGAGTTAAACTATTTTCGTTCAGTCATTAAAAAAAAAAGAAAGATGTTTAGTGTTTAATGTCAGTTACTTATTATAGAATTGAAGCTGTGTTTTTGTAATTGTTGTAACTATGATCTTGTAAATTGCGATCATGCATTATGAGAGTGAATGTACGCGTGCAGTAACTGTTAGCCTGTACTAAAGATTCTGGAACTTTCAGCATAAAGCTTGGTTCCACGACCGGGTCCACGTATACCAGATAATTTTGACTTGCTCCAGTATTTCTTCGGCCTACGTTTGAGAACATACACGACAGCACTCCGTGGGACCAGCGGAGAAACACGTGCCTACAACGGGTTCACGCACTGCATGACCGGCAACAGCAGGCTGCGAGAGGACACATCTTCGATTTCCAAGTAACACTATTAATAATTAATTACCATGCAGCAGGAGCTTCCAGTAGCCAGATTGCTAGTTGAAAAGAAAATGAAATAAATTCCTTACTTTGTGTAATGCTGACTCATATCTTTACAAGAACTTTGTAATATACTAAGGTGTTAAAATTTTATGAACAGATTATAGCTTGTGCACAACGCTCAACAATATTGTAAACTGGCATTGATTTATCCATTAATTGATTTATCCAGCAATTGCTTTATTCAGTAATTAATTTATGCAGTAATTGATTTATTCAGAAAATTGATTTTGCTTCGCTGGCTGACTCATAATTTTATAACATTAAGAGGCTGATTTTCATTCAGAAATAAATAGGTTCATGCTGACTCTGCTCACTAGTTAGCGGTACCGACTGTTTTCTGAAGCACCCCCCCCTTGTATTTAAGTTAGGTATTATGACTGTTTCAATGTAGTTTGTGTTACGTTCATTTGGACCCAGCACGGCAGCGCGTAACACTGCTCAGTGGATTCCACGACTGCTTACCGATGAGCAGAAAATTTTGCGTTCGGCCTTATCATTACAGCATTTGATGCGCTATCAACAACAAGGTAATGCCTTTGTACACCAAATTGTTGCCGGTGATGAGTCTTGGTGTTATCAGTAGGATCCAGAATCTAAACGTCAGTGTATGCAGTGGAAGCATGCACAATCTCCGAAAAAATGTCGGTCCCAACCTTCGGCATGAAAAGTAATGGTGACCGTGTTTTTTGATTATCGGGGTGTGCTGCTCTTAGATTTTAAAGAACTTGGTGTCAACATCAACGCTGAGCGATATGCAGACAGCTTAACACGTTTACGGGTCATCATCAAGAATAAACGTCCCGGGAAGCTCGCAAATGGCGTCATTATTCTGCATGATAATGCTCGACCCCATGTAGCCCAGATGATTCAAGGTCTGCTTGGTCGTATGAAGTGGGAAGTCTTACAACATCTACCTTACAGTCCCGACTTGTCCCCGTGCGATTATCATGTTTTTGAGCCATTAAAGAAATAAGTAAAAGGACGGCGGTTCAAATCGGACGCTGAGGTAGACTTTGTTGTTACCGAATGGTTCCGCAAACAGCCGCAAGAATTTTACCAGCAGGGAATCTACAGATTAGTGCAACAGTGGGACTCAAGCCTTAATGTTAATGGGGACTTCTTTTAAAATCGTTGAATAAAAAATGCTTTACAGCCTCTAAACGTGTTTCTATTGAACAATCCTCGTGCATTGTGACTTGCGATTTAAATTTTAATATGTAGCCTATGTTCACTTACAAATTTTTTATCGGGATGAAAAATCGTTAAGCGCCTTCCTTAGATGCAATCGTAAGCAAATAATGCTGCGGAACATAACAAAATACATAAACGTAGATTATTGTGCATACAAGTTTTATTTCGAATTTTATTAAAATTTGTCAATTCATTAAATTTTAATTATTAAAATAATCTCACAGTGAATCTTTGACTTACTAAACGAGCTTAATACTGAAGTGGAATAGACACAGTGATTAAAACTACACGTCACAATATACAGTCGCTCCTTTCTTACATAATATAATATCGTAACCTTGTTTATCGTTTTCTATTTTAACTCATTTCTTCTAATTGATTATACTAAACGACATTTAAATTAGATGTCATTATAATTCTAACCAATAAATTACTTGGTAACAACACAGAACTTACCGAAAGCAGGAAATTAAGTAAATTGGCTCACTAGTAGCACCAAAAGCCTCACAAAATTGAATACAATAAATTTGTTTATAATAAATACGCTAAAAAAGAAATTTATTTTAATAAAAAGTCACTGAAAACTTTTATGGTCTTAATTTAGGAAAAAGTTATTTTTAATGAAAACATTGCACATCATTGTTGTTTTATTTAGATACAATTGTTTTAAGTATAAAGTAAGTTTAAATTATAAAATAAAAATTGTTTTAAACCTAACCCTCTTTAGATAAAATTCTTACAAGCACTTACGATTCATTTTTAATTAGAATTAAAAAAATAATTGTTTGTTTCGGTTTTGATAGTATTTTATTTATATATTAAAGGGGAGAAGACGGTGCTATAAAATTATGAGGAAACGTTTGCACAAGAAATGTAGCTGCAGGCCTAAATTACGTTTCACATAATGTGCACCCCACTGTTCTACTCATTAATTTATACAGCATGAGGCAGAACTGATAAACATTGCTTGCTTATACGTCCATTGATGTAATAATTAGGGAATTAGGAAATTAATATGGTATGTGTTCTTAACACTAACAGGAAAATTAAAACAGACCTTTCTTGGAATTTTAAGAATGAAAGGCTTAAACGATAATCGATCAATAAGTATAACACAAATTTACGTTATTGGTGTCGTAGTTTCGACAATATTTGTTGTCATCATCAGCACAATTGCTGTTGAGTTGTTACGACGCCAAACGGACAACGCAATTTTTTGGAATCATTATTATATTCTACTTAAATCTAAGTAAATACACAATATCACATTTTAAAATCAAAAACAGAATGTGTTATGCAATAAGTAGTTCCAGATTAATTTTTCGCTTATATTATGACTTACATTATGACTTTATCGGTCTTCTGTAATTTTTAAGCGTCGAGCTGCTTTTTGATAAATTTGATTCATTTAACATATGGCTGAATCAGTTAGCAGGAAGCTGGCGTTAGACAAAGTAACAAAAAGTCTTACTCAAACAACAAGAGTAGTAAATTACTCTCTTGTATACGGATTCGTAATATAAGCTCTTAGTACCCAATCTAGAAATTCAGGAATCAAATTTGACAGATCATCATTTTTTCCCGCGGTTTTACACGTTACTTTGAAAAATTTACTTGAGTTTTATTATGTTCTTGATTATATTAATATCAGTTTTCTTATTATTCTTATTATATACTTGCAAATTGAATATATTCTATTTAATGAATAAAATACTATACTATATTATATACTATATATATAATATATACTATAAATACTAGGATTAAAATAGATTTCAAAATTTATGCAATATTTACTGTTGTTTACAGACTAATATTCTATTTGTAATCTTAGATTTTTTGTTATTCTTTCTCGGTCTCAAATTCCTTATGCTTTTGTTATACACATTTACACTCCTTAAAATTTTTAAATTAGTTTATGAAATATGATATCTAACTGACATAAGTTAAAATTAAATCCAAAAATCAATATCTGCAAATCTGTTAATCAGTAATACACAGATCATGAAATAAATAAATTCTTAACATTTTGTGTGATTAAAGCAAAAGATTTGTAAAAATCATATGAGAATGTACAACGAATAAATGAATTTTTAAATTCTTACGTTGAAATTTTAGGCATAAACATTGTAACGACACCAAATTCTAAAAGAAATAAGCACATCTTATTAAATCAAGCATAAATAATACATATAGTAATATAATAATAATAATGGAGCGCAATATTAATCACAATAGGCCTAAGAGAAATTTAATAAACTAATTAGAAAATGAACTTGCTGAAGAAGAGTTGCAGTATAAAAACAGTTAAAACTACTATATTACAAGAGGTATTGAATAACAAAGGTGAATGACATTAAAGCTAATAAATCATTGAATTCTGAAGTGAAGCTATATAAAAGAGAAAGAAATCTACTTAAGAAATATACCAACAGTAATACTGAATATAATAAATAAATGGAGTTATTGGAAGGCAAGGTAGAATAAGAAAAAATATTCAGAAGATAAAAGATTCTAATGATGTGTATAATGATAAGATTTATAATTATTTTATTTATAGAGTGTAGAAGGCTAAGGCGCCACTCTAGAATTATTTTATGGGCAGCAGCCAAAGTGACTGTACCAGGTATGTGAATGTTCGGATGAGCAATTGGACGTAAAAGGGCCACTCAACGCCGATATTCATTCATAATACCATATTAATATAGGGGGAATCATTTAACAATAGTATGGAATCAGTGTGAATGAAAGAATGGAATATATAAATAAAATATACCATGAACCAAGAGAAAATTTAAGAATTACAATTCGTTAAAGCCACCAATACAAATAAACAAACTCCAGAGATAAAGAAGAAAATAAATGGTATTGACAAGAAAAGTAGGTTTCAATTTGCCTATAATAATGAAGAATTTGTTTAATAAATGTCAATCTTATCACCAAGCAATATTAATACCATAATATCATACACTTCAACTGTTGAAGACATCAGCAAGCAATAACAACAAGTTATCTAAACAAATCGAAATCAAAGTAATTGAAAGAAGAAACAGTAATAAACAAAAGTGTGAACCTATTTAAAAACCAAAAGTCCTATAACAGACTTTACTATGACAAATTACTATACTAGATAGACAGTACCCAGTTAGATTTGGAGTAGTCCATAGGCAAATAAATAATGATAATAAATTTAATGAATAATGAATGAATCAAATAGAAAGGCATATAAAGTACAATACAAATTTAGAAGTAAATGTAAAATGTAATTAAAATGTGATACAAATGTAATATAAGACAAGTGTAATTACTTGGTAAGAGGATGTGAGATACAGTGGTATTCAATTAAGAATAACTGTGAGTGGGTAGTAATTATAAACAATTATTTAATGAAATGAATTACTAATCCATAGTAGCAGATGATACTGACATTAACATTTAGTTTTTTCTTTATTAGTGTTTGAGTTATATAAGTTTAATAGATATTAATCACACAGACAATGGTTTAAAAGTGTGCATTCAGTTAAGCCCTAAAGGGAATTATAGTAATTGGAATATAATTGTTAATTAATAGTTTGTTTATATTTAAAGAAATTAATTAATATAAAACAAGTGTAAGCAGGATCGATTATGAGTCTTCCAATATAAAAATGTAATCAGTCAACATAGGCCTAGATGATTATGTTCAGTAAATAATAAATTATTTCAAAATATTTGTCAAATTACAAATAACTATAATATTTGGTATTAAAATTGTTCATAGTTTTGTCAGATAAAATAATATGTAAATTGTATTAAGTATTATGATGTAATAACTAAAAAGCAACTTGTATGTAAAAGGTAAAATAATGTATTATATAAAAATAATATCATATGACAACTAAATCTCAATTTGCACAGATATGACCAGAGTATTTATGTGTATCCAGGAAACCAAAAGAGAGAAAAAGAATTTTTGATTATTATTATAATGGTAAATAAACTAAGAAGGAGTTGGGTTGAATTTTGGTAAAAGAAACTAAATATTTATACAGAAAACATATGAATATTATTAAAAAATAATATAATACAAGGTAAAAACACTATATAAAACCTATAACAGAATATAAAATTGGAGCATATAAAGAAACATCATAAATAAATCACCTTTAAAGCATTACTGATCCAACAACCAGAAAGAACAACTACACTTGGATTAAATTAATAACAAGACACTGGACTTCAATCATAATATTCCACCAGAAGGCTTCGGACAACGAAATTGACAGGATAAACAGTAATTGATCACCAAAAGAAGTGGATTCCTTTATTTGGACAACATAAACAAACTAACATTGACATTTTTCATCACTGAGACCAGGAGGCTGTGTGAAACCGAACTGAACTGATAAACATTGTGTAACGTATATTTATTATTATAATTCATACTAAATTTATATTATTCAATATTATTATTGTTTGTAATGTAATGTACTTTCTGTACTTGTTGTTATTTATAATTACTGAACCTTTATATCAGCCAAAAGAACCTTAAACTAATATCAATATAAAAGAGAAGAGAATCGGCCCTGAGATTTCTGAATTATATGAATAGTTACAATAAATGGACTATATCAATTTTTGAATAAAATTACAACATTATTATTATTATTATTATTACCAGATACCATTCCATGTGTTTTATTTATATAGAAATAGAATTAACAAGTGTTACAAATTGATGTACACAAAGAGAGTGATAAATTAAGTTAAAACCCGTCTTGTAATAAATTGACGCATCCAAAGTGAGGCATAAAGAACCTGTAATTCCTGAAGTATTATAAATTGGCGAACCCAGCAGTGGGGTTTAGAGAAGATATTGATAAGGGAAAATTACGTGGGGTTATAACATGTTAAGATCTTATCAGATTCATAATTAATTTCTTCATTGCAAAGGCTTTTGTTGCAAAAGTAAAACTGAAACCCTCAAACATTTTGCGCACTAAAGCAAATTGATGGAGCAGAGCTATTAAAAAGGTTTTAAGACAAAAAGTAACTAAATTTCATTATACAGTAAAACGGGAACCATACAGAAAATTTAATAAGAACACAGAGTCTAAAAAATTAATTAAGAATCTCTGAAGTAAACAAGTTAAGAAGGTTAAATTCTTATTCAAAGCCATTGTCGTGTTACTCGATACTACAAATTGTCTTTAACCGTTCGTGAATTTTTATGCTAAAATTTTTTTGTTAAACATAACTCTTAATATCTTAACATAAATTCTTATATTGTTTCATGTCGTAAATGACAAATATTTCGTAATTTGATGAAAAAGGCTCAAGTGTGTCCTTAATAATTAGTACCGGTATAGTGTTTATAAGACGACTACTTACATTTATAATTACGAATTCAAATTATTAAATTTAAAAATACTATTCAAATGCAAACTTTTTTTTCTAACTTATATCCTGCTGTGTGCAAAAACTATACCATTATTGCGTAGTACAGTAGCACTACAGCGTACAGTGTAGATAACTGTAGATGTACATTAGTAGTTTCCAAACATTAAACATATAATTTTCTTATAACAAATACATTGTTTCTGCGGTAAACGATGGGATTCATGCTCGGGAAATTATTGAAATGAATTTTATGCAGTCTGTCTTAGTAGATTTTACAAAGAAATTGAACGACAAGTCAGAAACTTCATGAAATGGATTTATGTAACATTTAATTATATGCATTGCTAATAAAAATTAACGAAAATTTTCTGTTATTTTTCAAGCGGTAATAGTAGAAGGGTATTATAATCTAATCATAATTTATTTTGAATTTGAATTAAATTACTATTCAGTGGCTTAATCACTTTAAAGCTCGTGAGAACTTCTCAAAAAAGCATTATATTATAACGACTTTGTAGCTTTCAGAATGTAATGTTTAAAACAAGAAAACAAATTTAAAAATTTATAGCAACTTATTATGCAATAACACTATACTCTTCAAAACAATACTAGTGGTAACAGCGGGTCCTATTAAGTTCATAATGACTAAATTTAGCATTACCTCTCATAAGTGTGTTAACATCAACATTCACGAAAAATGAAACATGAAATTCAAACTACCAAACATTCAATTTATTATTTGCTAATCTTGAAATTTTTAAATTACTTTAGCTTATAGTAAAACTCCATATTGGTGTGTTAACTTGCAAACGTATTATGTATTTTTGACAAGTTTTACCGTTGCTTTTCGGTTTTAAAGAAAAAATAATACATTCGTTTCTCTATTTTAGTTTACTGGTTTTGTTATTGAAACAACAAAAATCAAATTATGCTGTCACGGTCGAAATTGTTTATTGTGATTCCGAAGACGTCTGTTAACCTCTATAAACAATGTAATGAAAATAATTAAAAGGTTATTTAAATAAATTTTGTATACATTCTTACATTATACTCTATCCTAATAAAATATTGTAAAAGCTTTGAGTGAGCATTGTGAATCACAATGGTGAAGAAGGTTCTACGTTTACTACTATATTTTACTATGAGATTATCAAATTATATATTAATTTAATTAAAATACTACTTTATTTCATTACAAAATTTATTAAATAATGTTTATCTTGTTACAGTCTTGTGTCTTTCAAAATAGTGCATGATACAAAATTTATTTGTCGCACATACTAAAATAATAACACTTATTTTGTTTAAAAGAATTTTACAAAAGCGCAAAATAATTTGTTTATACCGTAAGAAGAACATATTTTATTTTTGACGCTATACTAGTTACGTCATATTACCTCTAAAAAAACTAAGAAAAGCAAAACTTAGATTGCAAAAACATTGCATAAATTTAGAAAAAGGAACAGAATTTAGATTTTCCGCAATAAAAGACCTTTTTAAAGAAAGGCTATATAAGTATGATGATTAAATTCTTAACGTTTCTCAATTACTGACTGGAAAGTGAAAGTCGCGTCGATGGTACTTCTGCGTCATCTTGAATCCCGTCTTCTCTTCACCAGTATCTTTTGTAGCCTGTTGTTTTGAGTGTTTGCATATATTTTATAGGCGGTGTCGAATAAACGTATGTCTATGTAATTCTCACACACCTTTTTATCTCATCTATTGTGCAAACATTTTTTCTGTTCTCCAGTCTTTGGGAATATTATTTTGCTTCCAACGCATGTTGCAGAAGTGTAACAAATGTAATTGCAAGATTATGTTACCATATTTCTAGAATTCCACATTTATATTATTCATTCTGGTGTTTTTTTTTAATAAATACAGAGCTTTAGTTAATTTTTCTAATGTTAAGTGATCAATTCCTTTTTGTCTACAACGTGTTGATCTTCATTTATGATTTTTTCTATGATACCATAGATTCGTATGTCTTTCTCTTCTATGGTGTTAATCCTAAGGTAGTCCTCCTCTGAACTGTTGATCGTTTTCATTATTTTATATGTAATTACTTGTCTTCTATGGACGTCATTTCATATACTACTGATGACAAAATACCACGATTCTCTGTTTGCTTGTTTCAATACTTGTTTTGCTCTATTCCGTTATTGTCTATAGTTTTCTTTATTTTCTTTCGATGAGTTTGCGATGTATTCATTGTTCTTAACATTCACTGCTTCCTCTACGTCACCTGACCCTATTGCTAGACCTTTCCTTTTTTTATCTTTCTTTTTCATGCTTAGGATTTCGTTGAGTACAGTTTTTTTAAACTTTATTCATTTTTACTTCCATGTTCCATAAGGAAATGGAAGTATGGTCATGGCGAAAAAATCGTGTTCGAGATAAGGGCTGATTCTAATTGTACTACCGTCAAAACATGAAGAAAAGATCATTTTTCGAAATGTGTGTGTGTGTGTGTGTGTGTGTGTGTGTGTGTGTGTTTAGAATGTTTTTCTGTGGCAAACGATAACAGCCGCAAAATTCAAACAGAATCAAATAATTTTTTGCATACAGCCCTGAATTGTAGAGTACTCAAGGCCTGTGCCTATTGTTTTTGGTGAAGATCGGTTAAGGGAAAGGGGTAGTTAACCTGCAACGTTTTATGTCTTAACAAAGGTAATTTTTTCTATGACGAACGATAACTGCCGCATATTCAAACAGAATCAAATAATGTTTTGCATACATCCCTGAAGTGTAAGGAACTCAAGGTCTTTTGATTTTGGTCAAGATCGGTTAAGGGGAAGGTGTAGTTTAACAGCAACCTTTTATGTTTTAACTGGAGTAAAGTACTTGAAAATTCATTTAAACTTTTTCAAACAATGGTAATTGTTAAAAATAAAATAATTTTGTTGCCAGGCAATAAAATTATAATATTTACTTCCATGTTCCTTAAGGAAATGGAAGTATGGTGATGGCAAAAATATCGGTATGGAGAACCATACATGACTTCCATATTCTAAGATTTATATTTAAAATCATTTTCGAAATGAAATATTACCATAGAAACTACTTCTTTCTACTTACTGCTTCAGCCTTAACCACAGTACTGTGGTCACTAACGTATACCACCTCACGTTATCGCACTCGATTTTCACTGATGATGGAAGTCGATGGCATTGCCAAAATGTCTGGTTTTGTAGAAAACATTGGACTACGGCCAAATATCCCGGGAAGGAATTTTAACAAAAACTACTTCTTTGTTGCCGATAACGTTGTACACATATATATCAGTGGCGAAGTTACATGGAGGCAATTGAGGCAATGCCTACCCTAAAATATTCTGTAGAATAAAAATTATAAATACGTATGAACTACATAACGTAAAGATTATACATTGTTACTGCGACTGTCAAATTTATTAAACCGAAACGTGCTTTATTGAGCGACCGCTAGATGGTGACAGGTGAGATTCGGCATAGTTCGTTTAAAGCGAATGAGGCAACCTGAACTTGCCTCAGCGTTTTTTGTATACATCGTATGTAAGCAATGTAGTGGTGTGATAGGGAAGTGAAGGGAGGGGGGATTGTCCCGCGCTGTACACATAGAGCGTTGAGGCATGCCTCACTTCTGTGGTCCAAACAGTTAAGTTAAAGCGCCTGTGTTGTTTCTAAGTGTTTATTTTATGCGGTTATTAAAAGTGTCACTGTTATTCTGCTGAACTAACAGATGATCAAGATTGTTATTTGAATTATTTGTAACATTAAACATATATATATATATATATATATATATATAAACTAATCAAGTTTAAAAATTTGAAGTTCAATCAGTTGTATTATTGTGTATGACTAATAAGGATTGTTCAATAGAAACACGTATAGAGCTGTAAAGCATTTTTTATTCAACGATTTTAAAAGAAGTCTCCAATAACTTTAAGACATGAGTTCCACTGTTGCGCTAACCTGTAGATTCCCTGCTAGTAAAATTCTTAAGGCTGTTTGTGGAACCATTCGGTTACAGCAAACTCTACCTCAGCGTCCGATTTGAACCACCGTCCTTTTAGTGATTCCTTAAAAAAAATTTAAGATAAGATTTTTGCCTACCCATTCATTAACTACTAGCTTCGCCAGTAAGCAAATTGATGTCCATTTTTTCGGCTTGCACGCGTTATGTTGGTGTGGGTTTCGGCACTTTCCATTTAAAAAGCGTGCAAATGTAAGAAAATAAACATGAGTGAGGCCAGAAATAACGTGAATTGTGTGTGTGTGTGTATTACCTGCCTTTTTATTGCTGTAGGCATAATAATAAAATGGAAACGTAAACATTACATAACTGAGATATGCTTACCTGCCACGAACGATATATTATTTTATACATGGAGGAGTTCAGTGACATACACACGTACAGAAGAATTATATATATAAAGATATTAACTCATACATAATTTACATTAAAATGAAAAATTAATAATTTTATTGCCTGGCAACAAAATTATTTTATTTTTAACATTTACCATTGTTTCAAAAAGTTTAAATGAATTTTCAAGTTACTGTTGTTAACGATAAATGAATACTTTACTGTTGTTAGCGTAAAAGGTTGCAGGTAAACTACCCCTTCCCCTTAACCGATCTTCACCAAAATCAAAAGAGATCGTCACCAAGATCTCTACAATTCAGGGACGTATGCAAAAAATTATTTGATTCTGTTTGAATTTGCGGCTGTTATCGTTTGGCATAGAAAATACCCTTGTTAAAAAAACCTTGAAGGTAAACTACCCCTTTCCCTTAACCGATCTTCACCAAAAACAATAGGTCTTGAGAAATCTAGAATTTAGGGCTGTATGCAAATAATCTTTTGATTCTGTTTGAATTTGCGGCTGTTATCGTTTTCCATAGTTTTCCATAGGAAATACCCTTGTTAAAACATAAAACGTTACTGGTAAACTACCCCTTTCCCTTAACCGATCTTGACCAAAAACAATAGGTCTTGAGAACTCTACAATTTAGGGCTGTATACGAAACATTATTTAATTCTGTTTGAATTTGCGGCTATCGTTTGCCAAAAAAAAAATTTCCCTTGATAAAAAAAAACCGTTGCAGGTAAACTACCCCTTTCCCTCAACCGATCTTTACCAAAAACAAGAGGTCGTGAGTACTCTACAAATCAGGACTGTATGCAAAAAATTATTTGATTCTGTTTGAATTTGCGGCAGTTATCGTTTACCAAAAAAAAAAGTCTACACACAGATAGACAGACAGACAGACACACAGACAGACAGATACACAGACAGACAGACAGACACACAGACACTTTTCGGAAAACGACTTTTTTTCATGTTTTGAGTGTAGTACAATCAGAATCTGCAATAATCTCAAACACGATTTTTTTTGCCATCACCATACTTCCATTCCTTAAGGAATATGGAAGTAAAAAATCGTGTTCGAGATTATTGCAGATTCTGATTGTACTACACTCAAAACATGAAAAATGTCGTTTTTCGAAAAGTGTCTGTGTGTCTATGTGTCTGTAGATTGTTATTCTATGGCAAACGATAACAGCCGGAAATTCAAACAGACTCAAATAATTTTTTGCATACAGCCCTCATTTGTAGAGTACTCACGACCTATTGTTTTTGGTGAAGATCGGATCAGGGAAAGGGGTAGTTTACCTGCAACGTTTTTTTATGAAGGGTAATTTTTTTTCTATGGCAAACGATAACAGCCGCAAATTCAAACAGAATCAAATAATTTTTTGCATACATCCCTGAATTGTAGAGATCTTGGTGACGATCTCTTTTGATTTTGGTGAAGATCGGTTAAGGGGAAGGGGTAGTTTACCTGCAACCTTTTACGTTAACAACAGTAAAGTACTTGAAAATTCATTTAAACTTTTTCAAACAATGGTAATTGTTAAAAATAAAATAATTTTGTTGCCAGGCAATAAAATTATAATTTTTTCATTTTAATGTAAATCATGTATGAGAGAAAATATATCGTTCGTGGCAGGCAAGCATATCTCAATTATGTAATGTTTACTTTTCCATTTTGTTATTATGATTACTGCAATAAAAAGGCAGGGAACACACACACACACACACACACACACACACACACACACACACACACACACACACACACACACACACACACACAATTCGCGTTATTGCTGGCCTCAGTCATATTTATTTTCTTACATTTGCACGCTTTTTAAATGGAAAGTGCAGAAACCACACCAACACAACGCGTGAAAGCCGAAAAAGTGTCCAGCGTGGATAGCGATTTGCTTCCTGTGGATCGCTGGCCAGTGTAACTGCACGTGTTTACAGAGGAACGGTTCAAAGACAGACTTTTCGTCTTTAGGGAATGAACACTCTGCAAGTTGCTCAGGGTCCATGAGTGACTTCGGAACGCTCCTTCTTTTCCGCGTGTTTGTTCTGTGAAACGTACACTGTAGATTCGCAGCTTTACTCTAAGCAACGGTCCATGGGGAATGTTGAAAATGCTTGTCCACGGTGTACCCTTATACACAGTAAAACTTGCTCTGATGTTTTGATTACGTACATCATAATATTAAAACTGGAAACTTGAGCACTACTTAATGGAGATCAAACATTAACTTTTACAAGCCATTAATTTTGTGCATATTTTGAAGCATAAATGTTTTAATAAATTATTACAATCTGTGTACTTATTTCTATTATGATATAAGAATTACAGACTAATATGTGCATGTGTGTATGTATGAAAAATATATAAATATTTTTCTTCTCTGGAAAATTGTTTGCTCCTCCTGGAAAATATTTTGATCTCCCGGATGGCTAGTTATTTACCAGCCTGTGTGGAATGTTCCACACACATAATGACAAATAATGTGTGAATGTTTTATGACATAGTTGAGAATGGTGGGTGTTAAATAAACAGAAGACACAAACGTATTAAAGAACAAATGTTTTCTGAGAAATTTATAATTATACTAATAAACAGAATTGTCGCTTAGGAAATCAGAAGACGAATGGATAGAAAGAAAGACTCGATTTTAAAAAAGAAAAATGACTACTAAGGTACTGACAGGAAAGACTTTGAAACCACTATAGATATCATTCGCCCTCCTATAACTCGCAGTGGGAGTCCAAATTCATTACAAGAATCGGATCACAGCTCCCTTTGGGCAGCTCTTCGTTCGACCTACAAACATTTTATTCAAAAGCACAGTTTTTCATCACGAAGGTTGGGGATAGTCTTCACCTACCTGACATGGGGGTACCATTTTAGCTGATACGTTATTTCTTCAGAACTCGAGCATCCACTTTTTTGATGTTTTGTCACCATATCTAGCTCTGCTTCTTGTCAAATTAGTATAGACACAAACATAGATTTCTGCACCTGTCATGTCTTGTTTGATTAAAAATTATATTATCTGTATTATAAGATTTTTTTTAGAAATTATCGAACCGAATTCAATTATTTTAAATATAAATCTTAAAACATGGTAGTCATGTATGGGTTCTCCATACCGATTTTTACTTCTAGGTATGTTTGCTCTAAAATTGCTTATTAAATTCATTTTATAGCTGGGGTGGTCAATCGTGCGTCTCTCCTATTTTTGTAGACGTAGGAGTAGGATTTGATGGGAAAGCTGTAATAACAGCAGGAGTTTCCTAGAGTTTTTTTGCCACGCAGATTTAGTAATTTGTGTAACCGACAAGAACCATTATCAAGTAAAATAGAAATTAAAGTTTTAGAACAAACTTTTGACAGGCAATTACGGTGAAAGTCGTATGTATAAGACCTGGCCCTTAAAAGTCATTAAGTTCATTTTCTATTGGAACTGGGGAGTTAATACGAAAGTTTTATTGCGCTTGGACACCGCATTAGTCCTATCCGAAATGAATAATAGATGCATGGTGTATTCTTTACTCGGGAGGTCATTCTTGGTGGAGGTAAATTGTATGTACAATGCTAAGGGGCACTCTGCCACAGGGGAGTTTTGCAGTAGCCCAGCACAAAGATTATACTGTGAAGCAGGAATGCAGGAATGGCGACTTTTTATTCCCAGACAGAAAATTATGTTGATGAGGTATGTGGCTAACATTTGACCGCTACTGAGTCGAGTCACATAAACCACGTGGTGATTGCGAAACGTACCGCTGTTGTACGTTTACTCGACCAGCCGACATTCGTTTAATCGAAATAACCCGGCCCTATAACAACCAGGCACCGATAATGTAGTGTTCAGTGTGGCCAGCTCTTCACTCTCCCCAGGGACAAGAGGTTAAGGGCCTATACCGCCATGCCGTCCACGCCCGGCACACATTGCCTCAGAGTCGGCGCGTGAGTGACACTGGACCTTCGGCTGGATTGGAGCTTTTTGAATCAGGCTAAACGTGTATGTTTCGCGAACGGGAGGCAGGGTAAGTAGCTGCACGAGGTCCAGTGAACCCTAGTAGAGAGCGGGAAACGGAGCCAGGATTTCCAGCGTAGGATTCAGTAGCTGTACGAGGTGTAGTGAATGCGAAGTAGCACCGCGTGTTCTGGGAACCAGGGCTCTCTCGCTGGCAAGTAGCCTCAAAACGATTCGCTCTTTTGAAAGCTGGTTGACGAACCCAAAACAAGCATCCGCGCGACTGATTGAGCGACCTCTGCGGATGGCCGGGGAGGGGCCCTGGGGACTCACAGTTGCTTATCACCGCCGATTATGGGTACCTCCCGTGGGTCCAAGAACCTACCCATATACGCCTGCTTTTGAGCGAAGGGGGTACTGATGGTGAGGAAACGCGTATCGATTGCGTCAACGGCAAAGGGTGCGTCCTTACTCCTATTAGGGCATTGGGAACGGGAACCAGGGTGCTCAGTATCTGGGCAGTAGCTGTGTCGGACCTCTCGCGCCAGTTCATGATGTTCATTAAGTATACAGATGAACCCTAGTAGCATCGGGTTCGGGCCGCTTGATCTTCCCTCATCGGCGGATTGACATCCGTTGAGTCGGCGAAGCCTTATGGTTGACCGAGCGAGAAGGGGAGGTTATGCCAACCTGCCTTACCAGTAGCCTGGTAGGATAGTGTTCCCTTGCCACCTCCTGAAGGTACAGGAAAAGCCATAGACCTTGGAGGAGATCCTGTGGATCGACCCTGGAGGTCGGGCTCGCGACCATTAAAAAAGTTATTAAAAAAATTGGTGGCTTCGGGGGTCGCCGTGTTGATCAGCGACGTACTCAAAAATAGTATCACGGGATCGTGAACACCAGCCTGACCGTGGGTCCTGTCGCCCCCAGTGTTCACGAGTTGAGGTATAGTTTCGTGGTGGCTGTGGTTGACCCAGCGAGGGTAGATTTTCTCTAAAACTGGTCTTTCTGTCAGTTAGAGTGTGTGTTCTGTGATCTGTACGGACTTTAAAGGCTGCACCCGGTTCCTATTCTTGTAGTAGGATCTACTTTTTCTTCTTCTTCTTCTTCTTCTTACAATTATTACTACTATGAATATTATTGTGTCGTCATCATAACGATGGCATACGATAATAAAGGATTATAATGATATCAAAATGGTTTTGTAAATGCAAAAAATAGCCTAGAAATTTAACAATATTCTAAGGAATAAATTTATTTACTTAATATATGTAGCCTACGAAATTAGACATGAAACCCCCCAAAAATGTATTTCCGGTTAATTACTGACACATTTAAAGCAATGGAGAGGTCAGTAGTAGATGAAAATTATATGTGTAGGGTGAATTCTATCTTGTGTAAAAGCTAATACTTTTGTGTCCCATACACGAAACGTAAGTGAACTAGAAAGTCAGACCTTCAGTTACAGAACGACATCCTCTGTGAAAGTAATTAAAACGTTCACTATTTAACTTAAAGTATTAAACTGTTACGTGAACAAGTATGTATAACATGTCAATACCCAATACTCATTGGCACCAACCCAATACTACGGCACCCAATACTCATTTTTTTTTAAATATTTATAGTGCCAATATTTTGACTCTTTTAATCTATATGTGAGTTTCTGAAATTTCAATGTTAAGCACAATATACATACTTACGGCTTTTTATAATAAATGCTGGGTATAATTACATAGTTTTAAAATTTGAATTTTATTTAATATTTTATTGGTCAAATATACACAAAACGGATTATAACGTTATTCTATGACTAAAAATTAAATTCTTACAAGTGAATAAACTGAAATATATAACACAAACGTCAAACAAATTTTAATAAGAATATGTTAAATAAAAGCAAATTATGAAGGATTTGTTAATAGGAAAAATTGAGAGGGGAGAGAGAGAGGGAAAGAAGAGAGGAAGCGAAAGAGAGAGATAGAGAGGGACAGAGAGAGAGAGAGAGAGAGAGAGAGAGAGAGTAAATGGAAAAGAGCAACAGTAACTGAAACGTGGATGAAGACGTTGGTGACGCTATTGTGAAACGTGAAAAACCTACATTGCAGAAGATATGGTATTCTATTGGTAAACGTGGGAATTTCATTCGTAGAAAAGCCGTGGGTCAGCTGACAATGAGATGGTGGCCGGTACAGATTTGTATAATTTAGTCCTTGAAGTAAACAAGAAGAAGCAAATGGAACGGAACACAAGCTCAAAGGAAGCCGACAAAGGTACTCTATTTTAAATCATCCTGAACATCATTGCAAGTCAGTTGAGTTACCTTAAAAAATATATCTATACGTTTTACCTTAGAAGGACTTGGAAACAGTATGTAACGAAAATTTATATATGGAAAAGGTTGGACGCTATCGCCATAGTTTAAATTACCGAGAAGCTCTGGTCTCAATGGGGATTTGATCTCTTAGATAAATATTACAACTCGATTGCAATTTTACCACAAAAAAACGGATTTGAATTTTTAACTGTGTAACTTCAATTACATATTATTCGCTTATGAATTCTAGTTTATAATTTGCTAGTTTCATAAGCGTTTTCTCTCCAGAATTCCAAAAGTTATTCAATTTGTTTTCATGTTACAAACGTTCAGCATCAGAGACATGATTACATTACCGCACAAACGAAAAATGAAATATTTTATAATTCAGACACATACGAGTAATTAAAACGATCGTAGAATCCAAGGCATAAAAAAACAAAATATTTTGACATACAGACAAAACGTTGTATTTACAACGAAAAATTTTGAGAGTAGTTTTTTTGTTGTTTAATTCCTAAAATAAACAATATATATTTACACACAGACCAACTGTTATAAAAAAAGTGATACAGCAAACCAAACGTGTGATAACGGCAGGTCTAGTTGTTTTGTATGAAATATGCTTGTGTATTTAGTCGATTTTCTTTGATATGTGAGATAGTTGAATGCGTACACGCCTGTTTCAATTATTTCATCATACGTATATACTCTTCTGAAGGTATCCCTGCAGGGTTTATCTCTATTTGTGATATTTTAACACGGTTAAGTAGAATAAATTATCTGGATACTATTCATTATAATCGCACATTTGATTTAGAATAAAATTATATTCATACTTTTAGTAAAATACATCTTTTTTACGACTTAAAAATGTATTTCTTGTGGGAAACGTTTTGTTGTATATACAAAAATTAAATTAAAATTTCAATTATCTAAAATTGTTTAGTATTTGTTTATTAAAAATCTTGGATTTTAATTGATAATCTCGTAACGTTTTACGGTTTAAAGTTAAAACTATGTATATTGTGAACTATAAAACATAACTATCTTCTTTATGTTCCACCTATATAATCCTCTAATACTTAGACTACATGAGGTTTACAGAAGAAGAGAATACTACTCTTCAGAAAATGAGGACCTGTAGGAAGTGTCTACTCTGACATGTATACACGTGTCGTTTAGTTAACATATGACTTACTTCTTGTTGTCTTTATTTACTTAGTTTACGTTTACTTTTACAATCTCTGCTTTTTAAGATAGTTATGTAACCTATCACATTTGTTTACACAATTACTTCAACCATTTTGTCTCGAGTCCTAGCATTTTAGACAGCAAAATTCAGTGTATCTTCTTCGTGTCTATGATCACAACAAATTTAAAAAGTACAATAAAGACTAATATTATTATTTGTTGATTTTTTATATTTTTGTTTTTATGTACAAATAATATTTAAAAAAAATGGTTAACAAATTAACGAATCACCAGATCCAAACTTACTTTACGGAAGCGTCTATTACTTTGAGTACATAAGACACACCACTGCTACCTGAAAACATACTATAAATATGTTTTCATTTAGGGGGTGTAAAAAACTGTTACACACATTATATGTTAAACAAAATTGTATGATTACTGCTTTAAGGTTGTAATATTGTTAATTAAATTGTGTATGTATTAACAATTATTTTTTCATCATCCATTTTGCAGAAATCTAGTGTACGTGGAAAGTAGAAAGAAGTGTGCAGCATCTGCATCCACGCAAATCGAACGCCGACAGGAAACCCGCAGACAGGAAAACGTTTTGTCTCCGATCCACTGAGGATACGTTGAATCATGCACAACCGAGGCAATAACTTCACGGATGCCGCGCCGCATGTAGATGTAGCTTTGAAACAGTTTAAGCTCCAGGAAAATGCACCATGGCAGATCGGCATTTTGTATCATAAAACCTTCGTTAGAATATTGAAAGTGTCATATATTATAAAGAAAGTCCTGAACGCTCGCACGGCACGACGTATGTGTGTGCAGTGAAGAGAGAATTGGCAAAAACGTGTGGCTATGTTACACCTGTTTGAGGGGGTTACATCACCCGTTGGATGGGTCGCATTTCTGTTTTGTGCTATTATAAAACGAATGAACGACATTCAAAAGAAATTAATAAAACCGTGTGTTCTACAATGTGATTATCTCGTATTCTACAGTCCGTAATATACAAAATGCATACCGGAACATAAACTTATTTGTTGCACGTCAGTCAGATTAGTAACGTAATATTGGTTAACCTTGAGATGTAAACACTGATATGATGATATTTACACATCAGCTACAGTAGTTTAAATGCAAAACCACTATTAAATTATGTGGTGTAAACACTTAACCGTTTGTTGTTTTGTTAGTTCTGTAGACGACGAATAGGTTTCAGCTAAGTGAAAGATATAGAACAGTAAAGTCGCTGTTTATCGTCTGTTACTTGTTCATCAATCAGTCTGAAAAATAAATTTACCAAACTCCTCTACGTAAATGTATACGTTAGGTAATATAGGTAGCGTATTCAAGTACTTTCTTAAGTGCAATGTTCTTAAGTGTACGCCATGCCATTAACTGCCTCTTAGTCTCAGGAATGCCATCCAAGCTTCATCCTCAGTCATAAAATTTGAAAAAAAAAATTGTTCGTTAGCTATAAACATGTACAGCAATTCTGAACACAGTTACAGACACATGCGTTTCAAAGCAGGTGTTAACTGATGAGGCACCCACTTCGCACACACTTTCCTATAGGTTAGGTTCTCTACAATCCTTTGCACAGGATTATACCTACAATTCCATTTCGCAACAATTTCTTATACTGTGGCATTCCTCGTACATATAATTCGCCGAGTTTCATGAGTCATGTCATCAACTCACTACCAGTTTTAGTAAGTCGATACAGTTGCTGGCCTTCCAGTAGGGCCTTCCGACCATGCAAATTACACAGTTGCAACATTCTTACTGTTAATTGTAACTATGGAAATGTACGTTAACAAGTGATTGTTATTACACGTTAGGTGGCTATTGAAAACAAATTATTACATTTAACAAATGTGC
This sequence comes from Magicicada septendecula, assembly GCA_034769895.1. Classification (NCBI taxonomy): domain Eukaryota; kingdom Metazoa; phylum Arthropoda; class Insecta; order Hemiptera; family Cicadidae; genus Magicicada; species Magicicada septendecula. The sequence goes on along the minus strand of CM068367.1, from coordinate 546,959,410 downwards.
GGTGAATTAAGAAAGGGTGAATTTGAAATAATAAATACTCCTATATAATAAAAATCTACAGTTAGTTAAAAGCCATTGATTTTTAAATAATAAAACTAACTGTCCTGTCCTGTCATCTAAAGGTCCTGAAAAAGAAAATTTCACTGTTCTCAAAAGATGAGTACTCTCCTATGCCTTTTGATATTTAATTGATTAAAAGCAGTAAACATCTCCACGTTTAGGATTGTGTTCTAGTTGAACCTTCAGAATTTATATTGTAGCATTTTCTGAACATGTAGATATTTATTTATTGATTTACTGACATGTACTGAATTTTTTCTACTAAAGAGCATATAGGAGATACGTATCATGATAAGGTGTTACCCGTAGGCTTAGTTTTTGCTATCCTGATAAGGAGACGTGAAAGCCAAGAAACATAACCCATTTTGACAGAATGTTGAGAGTTCTAATTAGATACGGAGTTAAAGCTGCCTTCCATTTCCTCAACAGCATAGGTATCTTTGTTAGCGAAACCAATCTGTGTATTTCTACAAGTGGCACTGAAAACGTAATATATGTGTGTGTGCACATGAAACTTGCAAATGATGAGTGAAGTACACAATATTTTGGCGAAACAGGCAGATCTTTTGCAGTTCGTGTCACAGTATACTTGAGGAACATGAAGTTTAATAGTAAACCGAGCAAGTTGAGGTTGGTGGAATATACATGGATAAAATAGAGTAAGGTATTATGGGATGATGCATCCCTAGTGAAGAAGGAGTTAAAGGTTGGACAATTGAAATTTAAAGAGGCATCTTTCTGTATCATTAATAAAACTAATCCAAGCGAGGTAGTGTTGAAAATTCTCGTTAGGGATTGGTCATTTCGTTAAGTGTGGGGATGTGGGTTAGCATGTAAGCGAGAATATAAATAGGAAAAAAACAGCTATCTAGTCGTCTCTCTGAATGGAGCTTTCTATTGTTCGTGACTTGTCTTCAAAAGATAAGTCTCAAACACTACGAAAAAAGAATAAACTGCTGTAGTTATTAGATATTCCAACAGGGTCCTTCAATGCAAAATAATTTGAGAAATTTTTAACGTACATTAATGTATAACTAATGTTTTGTTTTATTTTTATTTTAGTTGGAAAAACTACTAGTTTTTTATTTTAATTTTATGTTATCTAGACATTATTTTGTGCTACTGTTTTCATTTTAAGTGTTTTAGGACTATTGCTAGAAGGCCGACCACAGAAGTTGCGGTCGAAATATCATGAAACATTTAAAACGATGAATTGTCAACAGTTAGTCTGACAGAGGGATCTACGACTTTAACAAGTTCATGTGTAAACTTAATTGTAGGTTATTGTTCGTCTCGCGTATTTACAAAAGAAATCTAACATGGTTTTATTGGTTTTACAGTTACCAATAAAATCATGTCTAACGTATTTACGTAATCATGTCTAACGTTTCTTACTGATTTCAAAAATGTGTCTTCCATGCATACCTGCTAGATTTTTTTTATTAATTTTGACGTTATCTGTAGGTATATTCGTGTTAAACAAACATCATGTTTGGCATTTTATGTATTAATACGGCACTTCTATTTTTGTTTACAAGTAGGCCTATATACAAATGCGAATTATTCAATAGCGGATTTGACAGCGCTGGCTGCTGTTCTGTCTACTTTCAAGCTACACATGTTTCTTATGTCAATCGCATGAATTTCAGCGTTTGAGATCCGTTGAAGATCAAAGGGGTCGAACTTGTTACTCTATTAATTTTCTGCGGCACGGCTGTCTCTATTTTCTGATTGACTAGCTCTTTCGCTATAGTTAGTCTTCTTGATTGGCTAATGTGTTACCTTTTGTGAGACTGTACTGTAACTATTATCTCACATATTGAAATAAAATGGGTGTTTTTTCCAAGTTTTAACGCTACTTTAGATTTTGTTCTATTGGATTTACTTGAATTATGTTTTACACCTAATGTGGTGGTATCTTTTTATGGTGCGCCCTGTTTTCGTCAGCGTTGAGCTAATGCTTACTCCTTATTGTGAGTAGAAAATAATTTTTACAACTGGCAATATTAGTACTAGTTTTGGTGTATACTGCACGTGTTTTTAACGTTGTGTTTATTCTGGAATTTGCTGGCGTTATCTTCAGTTTCTTTCCTAGTCAACAATATTTCTCTAAGTATTAGATTTCCTCTTCGTCGAACGTATTTTAGACGTCGTTGGCCACTCGTTTTTATGTAAAACACATCCAGTAAATTTTGCTGACATTTTACTTGACAACTTTTTTATTTGTGATGATTTCCAACACGTAGTCTGGGATTATGTTAAAGTGTTATTAAAATCAGCGTATGAGGATATTAAATATCGTCGCGAGTTTCGCTAGACGGTGAGATATAGTATTGATCCTTTGTGAATTGTATGTGTGTGTGGGTCACATAGCGTAGCGGTAAAAGTAAAATTTTTCGTGCGTTGCAAGATTTGTGTGTTATGTGAATCCCTGTTAATTTTCAAATCAATCTATTAATTAATTCATTGTTTAGAAGCTGCTTAAAATTGACATCTCATGCGTGTTTTGAAAAACGGACAAAATCAAACATCGTGGTGTGATTCTTTGTTAAAAATTGTTTAGTGCCTAAGGAAATTCAGAACGAAATTGCAAATGTGTCAGGAGATGCTGCGACTTCAAAACCAACGGTTTGTAAGTAGGCACTTGAGTTTAGACGTGGTCGTACGAGCAATGCAGAAGATCTCCCCCCCCCCCGCACTGGACGCCAAAAAATGCAACTCTACTAGTAGATGCAGCAGCCATCTTGCAAAACGCTTTTCACACCAACTTCTTGAGTTAAAGTATGATGCACACGCACATATGAGATGCCTATGACTTTAGCAACGTCATCCACTCCTCAATCTGCGGTCTTCCAACACCCTATGAAATTTTTTCATTAATGTCATTTTTTGTTGCACTTTTTGGACGTCCATTGCTGGGATCTTCTTCGGTGCTTGAACGACCACGTTTCAACTCAAGTGTGCCTCCATTTTACTGTTGTTTCTGAAGGCGCAGCATCTCCTAATACATTTACAATATCGTTTTGATTTTCCATTGGTGCTAAAACGTTTTTAACATAGAATTCATAACAACACGATGTTTGCTTTTTGTGCATTTTAAAAACACGCGTGACAGGAAAATTTCAAACAGCTGGTAAAAGTGAATAAATTGATAGATATATCTGGAAATTAACAGATGTTCACGCGAAATATAGGTACGTCTTGCAGCTCACGAAAGATTTTAGTTCTACCAGTGAGCTATAGATGTCGCTCCGCAAACTTTTCACTGACCCTCGCATATTAAAAGTTTTATTTATGTTTTATAGTATCATTTTCAGAGTGACACACATATTCTACCCTAGGTGTAAGGGGTAATGAGAAATGTATTGCCAGGTATGTTTGATATTTATCTCCAGTCGTCAGGCCTCTGTCCATTTTGCATCTTTTCTTTGAGTCAGATGTTTCTTTACATCCGCGTGTTTATCTAATTTATTCTTAAATGGCATAGCAAGTCCAGTACACTGGAATATTATCACGCATTCAGTGATTTTCTATCTTTATAGTTATGTAACAAACACAAACGTATGCACAGGCGCGTGCCCGTGTTGGTTGGTACGCGTGTTTTCAGCAGCATCGACGTCAGCTCGGCGCGATCAAGATTAAGCGGAATTTGAAACTGTCACTCAAGTAGAAAAACATTTTAAGGAAAGCAAATTTGCCGATAGGAGAAATAAACTAACTTGTTAAGTGCTAAGTAATTAACTGAATGTCTGTTCCACATAAACAAAGAGACACAATAAAACAACAAAGCTTAAGATAAATTGTAATTGGTAGCAAGTCAAACACACAGAGAGGGAAGAGCCTACAAAACACTAATGAACCCAATTAAAAGCAAGCTCCCTTTCAGCAGTAATTTGCTTCCAAAGCAAATTGTTTCTTTTATCATTGTTAAAACGCAAAATTAAAATTTTTTGTTTTTGAAACAATAATGATAACTAAAAAAAGTTTTATTTAAAACTTGTCTTAAAAATTAAAAACAATTTTAATTTTGTTTAAATTGAAGTTCAACATCAAATGTTTTTCTTAAATTGGCATTTGTCATTCACACGGCAATGTAAGGTATGGCAAAATATTTATTTCGTAGAAAAGTAATACGTTCTTTTATTTTGTTTTCAGTGTATTTTTTCCGTTCCTTGTACTCACTATCTTACGTAACTACAGTAAAGGCAGTAACTAGTTAGGTTAACAGAAAAAATATTTCAAATTACTGTTAATCATTCTTGAGCAAAAACATATGCCACAGCTGTCTTGTAGTCATATCCACATCCGACAATTGTACTTTCAGATATTACTTTTAACTTAATTTTACGAACTTTCACTAACATATTACACAAGATATTATCCAAAAATACAATCAACGGAAAAAATTTTTTACTACTTTAATGTAACTGACCAACTTCAGTCACATTAAGGTTTGCTTGGGAAAATACAATAATTATACGTTGATCTTAAGTACATTATCTTTGCATATGATAATAAATATTTGTTAAAGTATACGTTGTTTACGATGTATTTACTAAATAATTATATTAATAAATGTAATGGTAATGATACTATCATGCAATGGTGTAAATATTCTATAGCTGTTGTCTAGCACATGTTTTCCTAACTTACCACGTGTAAGCAATAAGATTGTCATAAATAATGTTCCGTCCTTCTCTTTGTCGTTGACAAATGCATAATGCAGATTTTGGATAAAGTGTTTTATAAACACAAACGTTTGAAAGTATTAGTTTAGTATGTCCGTTATGAACTTTACACATTGATGTAAATATAAAATCCAATAAAATGGGTAACGGGAAAATTGGGTGCCTTCCTATTATGTATAAGAAACTATACAATACGTAAACATTTACTTTGAAAATTACACGTGCTCATTGTCTTCCGATACTTACAACATCCCACATTCTCAGGAATTTGCCTTCTGCAATTTTCCCTCTCATTACATTTTTTATCACCAAAATCATTAATCCTCGATGTGCCAGTGCGTGATCAACTTGTCTCACAAACTTCTTTTCTTGTATTATTTTCAGAACCGCTTATATTTTACTTTGTCTACCCATTAACATTTTTAACAGTCTTACAAAACCACATTTCAAAATTCTGTTGTTTTTTTACATGTTTTAACGGAAACCTGAATATACTTCAGGAATTACTATCAAAATTCTTAATTCCATATTTAAAAATAAAGAAATCTTCATATAACAATCTCTTTTGACTTGTGCAGGTCTGCTTTGGATCTCTTTTCTGATGCTTCTACCTCTTGTGATACTGATGTCGTCTTCATTACAAGACAAGACTGTTCTTTTTCCTAAGGTAACATATATTTAAGCAATGTTCACTCTTTGAATATGATATAAATACTTTATTTTTAAATAAAGCAGGAAGGCCCATTTGTTTGCGAAAGTAGTCAAATTGGTTTTTCCGTTGCAAATTTTCTTTAACATAGTTTCTGCTTATATATGCCTATACTCAATCATCATAATCAGTCGTAATTATATATAACAATTATACGTTAAGTTTATGCGCGCGCGCGCTAACACACACACACACACACACACACACACACACACACACACACACACACACACACACACACACACACACACACACACACACACAGTGATCAACAGAAAGAATATTTGGTCACTTGGATGAAAACCCCGGAACAAAAATTTGTTGGTTTACAGAATTTGAGAAGAGAATCTCTGCCTAGCAGAGATAAACATTCTTGGAGAAGAAATTTTAGATAGGGATATTTTACGGAAAATGATTAAGACTTCTAGGAGTTCTAGGGTTTTAAGGAAGAAAAATTACAAAGGTTATCTGGACAGAAGAAAGGAAAAGAATACTGTGAGTGAATTAGGAAATACTGAAACGATAAGAAGGCGGGAAATCGAGGAAGATTATAAATCTTCACCAGGTCTATAGCTGGTCAAAAAAAAATGCAAGATATCCGTATATCAGTATTATGATGCTTCAATCTGTCAATAAAACAGCTTATAAAGAGCTTATACGTGTATCTTGTTACTCTTTGTTATTGTAGCCTGTGTGCTTCATACGTTTTTTTTAAAGAACGAATTATTCCATCATTCGGAATGTTTTTCGTCTGTTTTATGCAGCGTCTGGCACGGGAGGGAGGAGTATTCGGATTATTTTATTGATTGTAGCTTGTTAAAATTCAGCTGTTAGTATGCCATCTTATAATATATCAAATATTTTTTTAACGTTATATCATCTAAAATACTTTATCAATGTCGATTGTATTACTGTACAAGCACATAGTTACAAAATATGGTACCCGTCATAACTTAAAATATGTTTGTTTAAGGAAGAATAAACTGTTTTTGGTTTTACATTATTTTTACAGTTACTGTAAACTTTATAACAATGATAACATTTTGGAATAGTAAGGACAATTGTGTGTGTGTGTGTGTGTGTGTGTGTACATATGCATACATATTTAATTAAATTAAGTGAAATAAAGTGTCTAACTCGAAGTTTGCTCTGCTGAATTTTTATTTTATTATTCTGTTTCTGTTATTCATGATATTGAAAACAAATAATCTGATCTGTCAGCAGAGCAATTAATTATCACAAAGTTCAGTTCATCAACAATAGGCCTATGTTGTGTGACGACCAAGTAATAATGCCAATATTAATCATAGTTATTAAATTACATAAACATGATGGCAGATTTAATATGGTGATGAATCCTATACTGGCAAATACTCTGCCTACAGATCTCAAAATTCATATTGTACCTATTTACAAATTTAAAAAATTACACTATGATTAAAAAAATATATTTTGTCTAAGTAACAGAGATGAGACTTAACATTTGAATGCCAAATAAAACGTACAATAAAATCTGTATGAATACCCGCATGTGGTTGGAAAACCCTTAGAAATATGCACTGTGAAATAAATATGTGTTTGTAAATATGTAAAGTATTTAAGAAATCTGTGCCACGTAATTATTTTCAGGGATTTTTAAGTAACAATTAATATTGCGGATTGCTTTCTACACATTTAGTAAAAATTAAAAGCACTCTATTTCTTTTTGTAGCGTATTATTTACACTTGACGACAGAGACCTGTGGAATTAGATAAACAGATTTGTCCTGTATATTAGCACTTAGAGATCATACTTTTTCCAAATTCTGATTACAAACATAATCCGTAATAAAAATTTTTTCCAAATTTATAAATTAAAAACATATATCTATAATTTATTATTAAGGCTACAGTAAGGATTGAGGTTTATTGGAACCAATTCGCAAAGCAAAAGTTGTATATTTGGTTACCTGCTATGCCACTCAAACTGGTTCACTCCCCTGACCGAGGGACGTAGTGGTAGGGGGAGGCCCAGACAGGAGTACATAAATGAAATAAAAGAACAAAGGTACGCGGTGATTAACAGACTGCCTACGGAAGAGGAGAAAGTTCAAGCCCACTAACCTCTGGGTTTTTGAAAAAAAACGACGTAAGAATTGGTATCTCTAAATTTATTTTTCCCTAAACACATGTTTGTTCAACGTAATATTGAAAATAAACGACGAAAAGATAAAACAATTTTTCCTCGCTATCAATTTCTTTGCGACTCTCTAACGAAATTATTGATGTACACATTTAATGCATGGTAATAGAGGAAGACTCTTTGAACCCTTCAACGAGTATCTTCTCTGAAAGTAGGATATATAATAACACGCATATTTCTGTAGCTTTAAAACTAGTAACAAAAATTTGCTATAGCCATTTAATATAATTAGTTTTGTTATTGTAAATCTTAAATTATATTTACAATATGAAATGTTTCAATATTAATATAAATAAATATATGTTGAATAATGATATTCCTTCTTTTGTTTTACAATACGTTAACTGCAAGGTAAAAAATGCAAACTATAAAGAGACTTGAAGAACAACCAAGTTTAAAGGATACGATTAAATTACTTCACATTGTTTTTCTGCATTCAATGAAACTCAATTACAACGTTAACTATCTACCTACTTTTGTAGGAAGGCAGCCACGCGTTGTCCAATGGGCTTGTATTGCCAAACTTTCCAAGAAAACCTGCTATCCTGCCATCTGGTATCCTATTCAGAGGAGTAATCCATCTTTATTTGTTTAACATTCTTGGATATTAAAACTGTTCAACTCTTTATGAATGTCTTCATTGTAAGGTTCAACTCTTCGTGTGCAGAGTTGTGATCTACCTGAATAATTCAATGATATTTTATTATGCTCTAAAAACTCTAATGCCTTAATAAAATTTACACCAACTTCTATAGACATACCGTACATTTAAATATCCCAAGTGCGTGTGTTTTGATCGTACGAGTAGAAACAGAGGATGACCTATATAACAGTCACTCTCATTGAGAAATAATCATAGAGGTAATCGTAGTTATGTAATTATACATATCCGATAAGCAATTCTTTGCTAATTGTTTTTAGTGGTAGGCTACAAACTATTTAGACTAATCTGTTTAATGGCAGAGACGGTATTAGTGACGTTGTCTGTATAATATAATATTCAAAACAAACTAATTATTGAAAGAATAATTCAGTTGAAATGTGCGAAAGTCAAATGGGGTGTGCCTCCAGATATCATTTTCTTCTGCCTTCATTCTTATATCTTCAATATCTACGAGTTTACTGTACGTCGAAATTGATGGTATACTCAGTAATGTTTAGTAACGTAGTTTTATGGAGATTTACCTGATTACCTTTTCGTTTCAGTCAGTTAACGTTCTCTGTTTATACAGTTATCGGCACTAGTAAATGTTTATTTGATTTGTATATTACTCTTCTTCACAGGTGTATTTTATCAGTACGGCTTTCAGTGTATGTCCGCATAATAACATACGCTCTAAAGCTGGATTAATCTAAGGATACAACATCATGATGGCAACGTGTTCCTTCCAAGTAAGGATACCTATTTTGCTTACATAATTTCAGTGACCTATACCAACGGTTTATTTCTTATTTTTCGTGTAGGCCTATATATTTTTCTCTACTTAAAATATACTTCATACTATCGTAGTTAATCAATTTGTATGGTTATTAAACTTTGCCTGAAGAAAAATTGACAGTAACAATCAATCGTATTCTATAATAAAATTGATAACTATATTTTCATGTATTGCATTGAACATTGTATTTATTATATAAATAACATAATATTAAAATTATATTATATTTCATAAATAATACAATATTTAAATAAATTTACATAAAAGAGTATTTACGGATTTAGATATTCGCAGCTGTGCAGGTAGTGGTACTGACACTGAACGTCCTTCTTAATCTGTAACGAATTCTGTTCAGCAGGTCTAACCTATTCTGACACTGACACATTAGGGCGGCCGCACACTGGAGCGACATTTTGTTTCGTGACGAACCGTTTTGGTGCATTGTGTCGCAAATGACTCTAGAACCATTAGGATATATGAAGCGCCACACACTGGCAGCAACGTTGTCTACAGGCGTCACGAGGCCCCTTGCAACCAAAGACGAAGCTCCTTCAATTTATATCTCGCAACAAAATAACTTTCGACATTTTGAACGGTGCATGCGCTGGATTCTAACCAAACAAGATGTTGGGCTTATATTACACTTACTTAGTCCTACTTAAAAAGTTAGTGCATTCTTATTTAGTTCTGATTCTCGCATATTGTTATGTAGGCCTATTCCTTATGATTGTTAATTGCTATTGTGTATAAAATAGAAACAAGTGTAGGCGTATATGAATCTGAAATAGATTTAAAATAATGCCTGTCACGAACCCACGAACCACACACTTTTACATCTCAAAAACAGCTGACGAAAAGTTATTGTGTCGTGAGCCAATGTCTCAAGCCTGTCTCCATCGAATCGACGCTTTGCAACACGACGTGTCGAAACGGTTCTGTCGCAAAACAAAATGTCACTCCAGTGTGGGGCCGGCCCAATCCAATTTGTCAATGATGTAATAATGGTTTGCGCAGTTTACATTCTGCCTGTATGACACTTCACACTTTCCCTCTACATCTTTCCTCTTTTACTTCATTTTTCAAGTGTTCTCCACCTGCCTATGCTAGATATTAGATTCTCTGAGTTCATAATTTTCTAATTGTTTGATATGCTTCACTAAAATTCTTGTCCTCTCTTCATAATTCATCTGCAATTTCTTTTGTACACTTTACCGTTTTATCCTTTATTGAGTTTGTTTGTTCTTTAGTCTTAAGCTGTAACGTTAATAATATCTCTTTTTTTATAATAGTCACTGAAGCTTTATGTTTTGCTTTCTTTCTATTAAGACTTCACAATCTTTTCAGGTCAACTTATACTTCTTCTATAGGCCTTCTTTTCTATTTTTTAACTGACTGTTACTTCACATTTTTTATATAAATGAAAATAATGTATTTGGTTAGATGAAGAGCACATAATTGACGTTTTTTGCTATTTACTAGATACCAAAATATTTCACATGGGCAATCACAAGATATCCAAAAACGTCCTATGATACGATTTCTAAGGTATACCGGTTTACCGGTTGTACTAACAGGTCTCACAAAGTTGACATTTACCTTAATCACAGACACACACATTCAGTCTTAATTACTTAGTCTTAATTCGTATTCTTATTACGAATTTTTCGGTGAAGGGTTTTTGAGGATCTGTCAAAAATATAACACAAATTGTAACTGTGTTACCAGTTGTGTGTTTGGCGTCAGCAACACTGTCCTGATGATGATAATAAACATTGTCGAAACGTCGACACAAATAAGTTAAAATTTGTGTTATATTTTTGACCGATCCTCACAAACCCTTCACCGAAAAGTCATTAATCGACGTCACTACGAATTTAAGGATTCTTATTACGGTTAATATGATCTTATTTCTACTCAAGAAGCGTTCGTAGATCTTTCAAGTCCCAAGAGAATGTACTACTTAGCGACGTTAGTATGTGATTGTCGAACTAAAAAATCATACTACCAGACTATATGAAGAAATTTAATCACAGATTGAGAAGAAAATTTACTTTGCGAACCAGCTTTAGCTTAAATTTACAAAGACTTATTAAATTGAGAAATGATGTAATCGACGTTAGATATTTTGGTTATAAGAGCAGTGTGGAGCGGAATGAAAATAAAACCCATGCTTTGCTGTTTGTAGAGAGAAGCTGCTGTTTACAACCTTTGTCTCAGATTGTGCAACGGTACATTACGCTCAGCGACCGTTTACTAGACCACATGTATCGTTTCGTAGTTTGTCTTAGTCCAGTAAAATGGTGTTCAAAAATGGCTTGAAGTGGAAAGTTCTGGTGTAATTGTTTTTTGTGGCGTAGTTTATGGTTTTTGGGGTGCTGAACACGAATCTGAAGTTGTCCAAAAACATTTTTCACGGCAAATATGAGAAATCATAAAAAAAAACACTAAAAATCACAGTTTTTTTTTGGTTTTTGGCTTATAACTTGAAAAGTAAGCTTTTTACGCAAAAGGTGATCCTATATTAAAATAAAGACGAGAAAAGTACCTACAATTCATTTCCTTATCATTTTTTTGTTGTACAACGTGTGGTTTTCGCGCAAAGAGGCGTTGAAAAACCGGTGAAAATCAGAAATTTTCGGAAAATAGCAAAAACACATTTTTTACAGCCTTTGCGTTCATAACGCTAAAAGTAAGCATTTGCTAACGTACCTACTTATTATTAGGTTATATATTATTATTATATTTATAGTTATATTATATTATTATTATATAGGCATATATAAATAGGTATAGACTCTCTCCGAGTTAGAGTGAATTATTTCTTTTGAAACTCCTCACCTTTTGAGGTGTTGAGCTGGCAAACATGCTTGTGACCTTGAGCTCACCCTCTTTCTGCTCACAGGAGTGGGGGTCTTCCCGCCTAACCTGGTCAGCTATAGCGCCAGTTCGTTCACTGTCGCTGTCGTGAGAGTGTATTTTGATGGTACGGCGTCCAATTATTACAGTTTTTTAGTGTCTTCGTTGTGTAATGTGACGATTCGGTCGCGATGTCCAGTGATAAGTGCTTTATTTGTGACAAAGATTTGAGTGATGGTACAGTGAAAGTGGTCAAGGAAAAAGTAATAGAAACGTTTCGTGATGCTAGTAAGAAAAGAAATGATGGGAAGGGAGCTGTTTTGGCGGGTAAAAAATCGGTTAGCGTACATGCAAGCTGTCAGAAAAGCTACATAAATGAAAGAATGATATCTGCTCACCTGAAGAAAGCTGCTAAACCAAGCACTTCTTTTTTACAATTCCGATCATCCTCTGTTAACGAGTTTTCTTTCAAAACACATTGTTTTGTGTGTGGAACACGTATTCCTGAAGATTACTCAAGGTCACAACAACGACTACCTCCTGATGAACGTAATTTGGTGCATCAGGTGACTGAAATAGAGATGAAAGGTACAGTTATGACACAAACTCAACTACGTGGAGATGATTTTGGTGCAGCGATTATCAACAGAATCCAGCCAATAACAGATTGGTGGCTGCTGATTGTCAGTACCATGATAACTGTTTCAAAAATCTGTATATTCGTAGACCCAAGGTTGATGTGAAAAAAAAGGTTGGCCCTTATGCTAAAGAAATTGAGAGTGCCATGGAGAACATTTTCACTTTTATGGAAAACAATGATGAGGAATGTCAGTTTCCATTAGACCAGTTAATAGCTCAGATAGAGGGTGACTACATTCCTGAAAGAAAAACAGTAATAAACCATTTACTGGAGAGATATGGGGAAGATGTAATCATATCAAATTTTACACAGAATACGATCGTATGTTTCAAACATACTGGCCGTAAGATTTTGACAGATGCGTGGTACACCGAAAAACGTTCATCAGAACGGGAAGAACGTTCATTAATCCGACGACTATTTTTCACAGAATCACGATTGCTAAACAATCTGATGAAGAACTTGAAGAGTTTCTAAAATACGAATTGTGCCCGTATCCATTGCCTCTTTTCGACGACTGTGGTATGCGAAAAGGAACCAAGTCTGCTTTGTACAAAGCATTTACACCAACTGAACAGGCAAATCTCCAAGGGTGTGTGTATGTCATAGATGGAGGATATTTGCTGCATAGAGTCGTGTGGAGCAGGGGTCAATCATTTTCATCAATTTGTGAAAGTTACGTTTCATTTGTTAAGTCCAAGTACAAGGACAGTGCCGTAGTTGTGTTCGATGGTTACCCTCAAGAAGATAGTTGCAGAGGTACTAAATATACTGAGCGAGCAAGAAGATCACGCAAACAAACCTCAGTAGATTTGATGTTCGACGAAACAATGGTGCCTACAGTGCCACAAGAAAAATTCCTAGGCAATATGAAAAACAAAGAGCGTCTGATTTTAATGTTGAAGGACAATTTTGCAGCAGCTGACATTCACACAAAGCAGGCACAAGAGGATGCGGATACACTTATTGTCACCACAGCAATGGACCTTGCACAACAACATAACTCTGTAGTTATCGTGGGTGAAGACGTAGATTTGCTGGTGATCATGATTGGTCGCTGTAGGGGTGTATATTCAAATGTATACTTTCTAAAGCCAGGCAAAGGTACAGTTTCACCACTAATTTTTTCTCCTGACTGCAAACTTGATCAATCAATTGCTAACAACATATTGTTTTGCATGCCATGGGAGGCTGTGATACTACTTCAGCCTCGTTCAGAGTAGGAAAGATGATGTTTCTTCAGACTCTCAAGAAAAACCCTGCATTAAATAAGACCATTGAGATTTTTAAAAACCCTATGGCAGATGCTAATGCAGTTACTGATGCTGGCCATCGTTTTTTCGCCTCATTGTATAAATTGGGTGACAAGGAAGCCACGTCATTAAACAAATTGAGGTATAAATGCTACCTTAGGTCTGCATACAAGACATCAGCCCATTTGGCGTCCTGAGGCTGCAGCTCAGCAAAATTCCTTGAGGGTGTATTTTCAAGTTCAACAATGGCTTGGGAATGAAAAAGATCCTGAAAAATGGGGTTGGAAGAAAACCAAAGATGGTCTGGAGCCAGTAACCACGCTGCAACCACCAGCACCTCAAGCCGTTTTGAAACTTATTTCTTACAAATGCGAGAAGACCTGCCAGAAAAACTGTGGATTCAAAAAAGCAGGCCTCAAGTGCTCCAATATGTGTGTGAACTGCGAAAGCAGTTGCAATAACATGCCGCTTACTGAAATCGAAGAAGACAAGGATGACCCGGAATTCCCTGAAGTACTTGAAGGTAATATGCTTAAATAATTCCATTTCACCTTTATTTTTTCACTCACTTTTTATTTGTGTGTTCAAAATATGTATCCTAATACAGTTTGCATAACTATTCAATTTTCAAACAATTAGAACTAAGTCATTAATTATTTTTAATTTATTTTTTTAGGTGTAGAAGAACTGGAAGGCATCCCTGCTGAAATTATGGAACCTTTGACCAAGAGGGCTCGGTTTGACTGATGAGTTTCACTTCAGCGTCAATAATCATTTAATAACAAGTGTTTTATAAAATACCTACCAACCTACTTTATTATATTGTTTTACATTACACAGTTTTCATACTTATCAACCATGAATCGCTGTTTATCATTTTGTTGTACCTATATAACCTAACGTTAACGTTTTACATATCTGCGCAGACGTATAATGATGCATTTACGTTATATGCCTTTAATAAGGAGGCGGCTGACTACTTCGAGTATTCGTCATAACTATTCAAGGTCCGAAAAAATTACTTAACTTACACATAAATTGTAGAGAATTTTATCCGCTTTTTCAAAGTATATGATAATGTTTACAGTGAAATGCTTACTTTTCGTGTTATGAAGGGAAAGTCTCTAAAAAAATGTGTTTTTTGCTATTTTCCAAAAATTACTGATTTTCGCCGATCCTTCAACGCCCTTTGGCGCGGAAACCATATGTCGTACAAAAAAATGATGAAAAAATGAATTGTAGGTAATTTTCTCGTTTTTATTTTAATATAGGATCACCTTTTGCGTAAGAAGCTTACTTTGCAAGTTATAAGCCAAAAAACAAAAAAACCTGTGATTTTTAGTGGTTTTTTGATGATTTCTCATATTTGCCGAAAAGAATTTTGTTGGACAACTTCAGATTCGTGTTGAGCACCCCAAAAAACATAAAGTAAGCCACTAAAAACAATTACACCAGAACTTTCCACTTCAAACTACCATTTGACTGGACTATCTGTACTTCATGAGTACACTGGAATTTACGACGTATGTTGCTTTGTTACCTTTGGAGGAAGGTATGCGCTTTAATACAGAACTTTGGCATTGTTTTCTGTTAATTTCTGAATCAGTAGTTACTTTGGCCTTTGTTGTAATTACTTTACTGGAATTTACGACGTATGTTGCTGTGTTATCTTTGGAGGAAGGTATGCGCTTTAATACAGAACTTTGGCATTGTTTTCTGTTATTTTCTGAATCAGTAATTACTTTGGTCTTCAATTTTAATCTTGAAGGTACTCAATAAGTAAATTAAAATATGTTACTAGTAAAAAATATTTCTTTAGTAACATGTGGGTATTAAGTAAGGTAGAAGTGTGTTGGTATTACTGTAGGTAGTTTTAATTCAAAGTGCTGGTTGTATAGAAGCTCGTTTTTACGCAATACCCTAAACGCGGTTTCTATCGTTTAAACCTTCGTGCGTAATATCCCTTCTCGACTCTTACAACTATTATTGTGTTTTTTCTACAAAGTAAGTAATGCTTCTTGCTAATAATACTGCATTTTCTCAGATAATTAGTTAAAATATATTGAAAAGAGGAACAATTATAAAAACGGTTATTTATTAACGACATAAATGACAAAATAATGTTTAACTGATTATTTCTAAAATTATTGAATTCTATTATATTATTGGAAACAAAAATATATTTGTGGAATCTCTTAATGTAAATTTCACAAATATGTACGTTTCAGCTCATTAAAGTTTTATATCTTATTATAGAATTAAATGTCTCTTGATTCGATATACAATATAAAATAATATTATAATACATGACTAATATATAGTGGTTACCTTTCTCTGAATGTCGCAAAAGCGCAACTGTTGCCATAATAGAGACCATGTTCTATATGGATTGCAGGAAACAATGTCACTGCCTAAATAACTAACTATATTAGACTATATATTACCTATAGACTGAAATACTAAAATCATGTACGTAAAACAATTATAGCTGACGTTTCAATGTAAGTACTGTCAATAATTACTTTTCTATTAAAAAAAAAATGGCAAAATAAAACAGGCAATTCAGTAATATCTAACTAAATAAAAAACTGAAGACAGTAAAGAGTTTTCAATACAGCGCAGCGTTGATAAAAACACACTCCTTTGTAGTAAAAACTTAAAAGAAGGTTACCATAATAAGCTAGGATGACTTAATTAATATATACTCAATTAATATATTTTCCTTGTCACTCTTTGGTAAAATCAATATGCAAAGCATTGTTTACTTACATTTGAATTCAACTAAAAAGAAAATATCCTTAAATGAATATCGTGTTAGCAATATTGTATCAAAATATGTGTTAGTAGTTTTAACCAAAATCTGAATATATTGTTTAGTTTACGAAATTTAAAAATGTTAAGACATGAGAGCGTAAAATACAGATCAAAATACGAAAAAATTATCCAGCCAGATGTCAGACTAAAGCCGACTGTTTTTAACCCAAATCGAATGTACCGTTTACTACAAAAATTTTTTATGGCACTACACCTACAAAAGTTAAATTGTGGTAACTCACAGTTTAAGTTAAAATTGTGACTTAAAATTTTAAGAAACTTGTAAACGTCTATGTGGAGTATCAAGTTATGAGGAGCAAAAGTTCGGTATCTTTAATAATTTGACAGACTTAATGTCTCTCAACACTCGCTGCAAACTGTGGATCGCCATCAATAGTTTATAAGCTGTTTGCAAAAAACTTGACACATGTTTATAAATGATGTATATGTTGTGCATCTATAGGCCTACAGATTTCAATAGTAACATATACAAACTTCAAAGTTCGGATTTAGGTATTTGTCATTCAGGCATTATGGTTATACACTTAACGAAAAACCCAAGACAGTGGTTGGAAATTTGATTGCGTACTGTATAACTGTCTGCTTTACAGTTGTTATTTTACTAAAAAGTAGTAGAATAATTAGCGTTTAGTAATTTTTCTGATAATTGAAAAATTATCAGATATTCGTATATGCTTAATATAAATGTATTTCGTTCAAAATAGTGAAAGAGTTTTGCAGTGTCTGATTTCATGTAACACATTGCAATACATTGAAATAAGTTTGAACAATGTATCCTAAGAAAACCCATTGTGTATATTATAAGGAAGGCAAATATTAGAATTTTCGCTCATCAGCTCGTATATATTATAAGCCCCGTGCTGTGAGACGAAATATATGAGTATTGAGCTGGAGGAATTATGTAGCTTTGTACAGTAATCGATCTTTACATTTATGTTCACAAATATAACTTACATTCTAACTATAAGTTCAAAAAGTATTATGTTCTCCAGCACATGTTCTATTCCAGCATGTGATCTACTACATATGGATTCTTGATACACAGTATCTTCTGAATATGCTTGTAAATGTCAGCACTGTAATGACGTTCAGAATGCAGTTATGGTGTCTAGTATAATGTTAAGATGCTGTAATATACTCAACAAAATTTTCACAGTGTACCGACGAAGAGTTGAAATTTCATGTCCTTCTCTCAATCACACTGTAGAATACTAATCAAATAATTATTGTAATGCACTTATGTAGATAATAGAATGTAAAGCCACTGAGGGAACTTGTACGTGTTCACTGGAGACCCAGTCTAACACTGAGTAAACTGGTAAATCGGTAACTTGATTGTGGTTTATTTACGTGACCAAGTTACAGGAAGTACCTGCGTACGTTGGCAACGAAGGAACAAATTACGAGACAGACTTGTAAAAGAAAAAATGGTGTCTAATCCCTATGCTCGGGGGAGAATAAACCGTCAAATTTAAACGGTCAACATAACCAAGACGTCAGTGGTGAAGAGTAATAGTATTTACACTGATTGAATGGTTGCTTGGCACTTGGTAAAACATATTATTAATACTTGAATTTAATAAATTCACACTTGTTATAGTTCTGCAGATAATTTTTATTTTTCTGACAACAGTGTCACCAGTTACGTCAGCTTCAGATATTACATTTTAACGTTCAAAGCTAACCTCTGCAGCTGCAGTAACTGGTGAAACAATTGTCAGGAAAATAAAATGGGTCAGTAGAACTATTCAGGTATTAATTTATTAAATTCAAGTAGTAATAGTATTTACCAATTAACAAGTACTATGTGTACGGGAGGAGTAAACTAGAACTGTGTTAATTAATGTTTAATAACACAACAACAAAAATTTGCTGCATCAGTAGCATAGCATTTATAGTAGTATTTATTTATTGTAATTCCTGTACATTTACGTTTAACTAAATTATGAAGAATGGCCGTTCCATGCCCATTCAGTTTGTTCAAAGTATTTAAATACCTGTAAAAAAAATGGTTTAAAATAATTTTTTAATTTGGTTTTTCTGCATGTTCTGTGTATGCGTCTGAATGTGTGTGCTACGGATAGCGTATTTTATGATGTGTTGCATTATCCGTAATTTTCAAAGAAGGAGAGAAATACCTATTCCCTTTATTCCTAATTTTTCAACTGTAAAATACCAGGAAGCATTCTTTGATACATTTGTCAAATAATTACAGTCAGTATTGGCTAGTCTCATAGGGAAAAAAATGATTTAATTGACGAATGTTTAGAAAGATTCAACATTATCTAATTTTAACACTAAATAAAAGCTATAACATCACAAGCTTTTCCAGGTGTATTGTTTAAAATAAAGTCGTAATTCAGTACCATTAACGGATAGATTAACTCCATTCTTGGACAGCTCTTTGCTTACATTTAATGAGAACAACAGTGTGTTATTAAATGTTGGGAAAACAGTCTACCAGTATTAGGCCTTGAGTATACAAACAACGGTGGATTTTACAAGCCGAAGGATCTAATAAAATAACGGTAACTAAAAAATATTGTAACGGATAGTTTTCCATGGTCGGATCTCTGATATGCTAACACAACGTGTTCTTTAATGAATATAAATCAATAAAAATAAACTGTACCTATTCCTCCTGACATGCAGTAGAGATTTTGTTGCTACGAAACGCATATATAATTATAGTTTTTATTTAGGTCGGAATTTAGACTTACCTTTGTTTTGATTCATCGGGTGTTAGCTCGTGGTAGTGCTATCTTCAGGCAGACGTTTCGTCTAGGAGTATTCTAGTCTATCTTTGACGATCGTGTCAACGACAATGGCGAAGTCGGTGAACTACGATGGCTGCTTATACTGATTGAATGTTTTGGGTGACGAAACGTTACGCCAATGAAGACTACTGGCTGGCTCATTAGTTGAACAATGATTTGTTAAATATTTGGATTTCGTTGTCCATGACGTGTCCGTTACATAACTAAATATAATTATTTCACTAACGACTCCGATGTGTTCCGAGTCGTTAGTGAAATAATTATATTTAGTAATGATTTGTTGTTGTGGCCGGGTATGTAACAGTCGACAGCCTAATATCAAAGCAAAGTTAAAACACATGCAACTTTTCAGAACTCTAGACTTAACACTAACAAGATCATGAAAAACTTTTATCTTGCAAATTATGCAAATTAATAGAAATTTCATACAAGTACCACAGAATTTGAGACTACAATTACCTTTCTTAGGTGCCCGAAGCACGAAATGTTAGTTACGTAGACTTTAGTCTTAGATATTAAGTGTTTGCGTTGGAACTTGTTCAGAAATCTTATCTTACTTTTACTGATGAGCATATATTATTTATCCTCATTAAATAAACAATATAAGACACATGACCAAACTCTACATACTACTTTTAAAGAATGGATAACTGTTTTATTTCCATGACAAACGCTAAGAGCAAACGCATCGTTTAACTTGAATTGACAGCAGTTAATAACTACTTGTAAACATAGTTCTAAGAGAAGAGACACATTTCTGTGGAACTGAGTGATAAGACAAATTTTAGACACTGTTATGATTATTTTGTAAAAAATCTGAAGCTGCATGGGAAACAGAACAAAAAGGACAATCAAAGAACCCTAACCCTATCCAACGAACTAGATGGTAAATAAAATTGAGTAAGTGAGGGCTCCTGTATGGATAACGTACACAAGGAGCCATCCAAAATGTAAATGCTAAATCAGAGTTTTAGATTATGTTGCCCGTTGTTTAACACGAAAACATAATACAAGAATTAAAGTCAGCAAGGCTAGCTGTGGTCTACACCCTACATGAACGCTGTATTTAGGGTTACAAAGACCTCAACACTCGTCTCACTCAACAAAACACGTTTCAGAAAAATGCTCGAATCAACATTTACAGAAATCAAAACCAACAAAAAACATCGAATCACACAAATAACACGAAACGTCGCTATAATTTACATTAATGAAGCTAGAAAACTACTCAACCGTCAAGAACAAACGCATTTAACAACAGAGCGTTCAAAATATATTTATCGATTACGAACACATAAAGACATATTTTTAGAACAGAATTAATTCACTATACACATTAGTAAGGACAAATCAAAATAGCAAGTATACGGTTGAAAAATGGTAAAAAGAAAAAAAAAACACAAATGATTCCGTGAAAAAATTGCACACGTACGTAATACACCTTAAACATACGTATTTCACTCACCAAAGAGAAGCACTCTTTGCTAGAGTCCTACGCACAACTTACGTTACAAAGAACAATACACTAGCAGAAATCACAGGTACTACTGAAAGAAATATAGCCTATCGAAAACAGCACCTGACTACCAAGACATGGCATAAACAATATGGTAAAGAAATATAGCAGATGAACGACAAAAACAGAACTCCTGAAGTACATACAGCCTCCACACTACAAGAGGAAAACAAGGTTGTTTATGTAAAAGTAGACAAAGGGAACAATACGCTTCCCATTTCTTCATAAGAATTTCAAAAAAAAGTACAAGATTTCATTATATAGATAAACGTTTTTGTACACGACTCAAAGTAACAGCAACAAATTAATAATACTTACCTACAGTGCCAACCAAATTAGAAAAATTGCCTACATATTTAACTAGTAGGGTACAACATTGCTTACACAACCATAAACCAAACAGAACACACACAAGACAGAGTAAGGAATACATAAAATTACGTGACTTTGTATGCAGTTAATTACTGTTGCCAGTAGGCGTATATATTTTTGTTAACGTAATTATCGTATTAATTTAGGACATCAGTTATTTGTAAAAGTTGCTATTTACGGAGTAGAGTCTATTACGTTAGTTAAAATAAAAATTATAATTTCCCATTTGATTGCCTAATCTACACTTTTAAAAACACAAGTTAGTTAAACACGCTATACATTATGGGTGACTACACACATTCATTTTATCATTTGTACGTTAAGTTCCGCAAATTCGGGACGGAGATACATATACCACAAAATTTAATACATACTCTGTTGGCTGAGTGAAATTATATTCTTGTAAATCGTACGCATGAAGATTGTCGTAAGGCTTTCACGGCGGGTGTCAGTTGTATCCGGGCTGTTTGGTCGTGGTCCATGGTTTATTGCCAAACCAAACGTTTCAACAGCTCCATTGGCTGCCATCATCAGTGGAATTTAAAAGAAATTCAAGGCCTCCTGATTAGTAAACAATTAGTACAGGTAGCATCGCGGGAAATCATTAGCCTTCACCACAGTACTCCGGGGAAACAATTGTTTGAGTACCTGATGACATAGCGTGGTGCGAGCCAATCATAGACCATCTTTATTGTGATTGGCTCAGGGTGCAGTCTCTACCTGTGCACTGTTCTGGTTGGCTGATGGTGTCATTTTTAGCTGTACGTGGGACTTGTTGAATTTATAAGTACATGTAGCATCGCGGGCCATCTTCAGCCTTTACCAAGGTACTGTGGGCCTGACGCGAACAACCCACGTTCAGGAGGCTTTGGATTTCTTTTAAATTCCACTGATCATGGTAGCCAATGGAGCTGTTGAAACGTTTGGTTTGGCAAGAAACCGTAGACCACGGCCAAACAGCCCGGATAATTTTAATTGTACAACGTACGCATGAACATTTATACCCTGGGGACACAAATTGATTTTTAATAAACAGGCAGGCATGTGAACACGACAGTAAATGTAGCTGTAATCCTACACACCTAAGGTATGTAAGGGAATGAATTTAATAAGAAGAATGTTTTAGTAACAATTTAGTAAAAATTTGAAATCTCTACGTCAGGACTATGAAGGAAGATAGGTAAAGTTATAAATACAAAGTGAATATTATGAAAAGTGAACACATTTGAATGCTGTTTCTGAGTACTATCTATACACTGTAGCCTATATCAAAAATATCAGTGTAATACTTGGAATCATCTTAAATGCTTAATCATAAAGCAGCTTAATTGACTTAAAATTGTAAATTCAAATCCATAAAGGCAAGACCTTAACATCTGCGGAAAATCTAGTAAAGATAATACTTTTTAATAATAATCAAAAGTAAAGAATAATACTTTTAAAGTAAAAACCATATAGCCTACTTTTTAATAATAAGGAAGTGTGTAGAATAGGTAGTTCAGTTTATGAAGGCAGCAAGATATTATCAATAAAATTAACAAAATTAAATAATTTTGAAAGACACAAGTTATGAGAAATAACGAAAAAAAGTTTATACCGTGCAGGCAACTTCTACTTTCTGTACTGATCTCAGTAATGGGTAGCATGTTTGACAGAATTAACAGACGTAATTTTACACCATGGTGAGGGGTTTAGAAGATTATACTACAACTACATCAGAAATAAAGGCAAGACAATAATCAATAGTACCGTATACTTAAACTTAGAAACGTAATTTATAAAAATCAGTGGAACATATGATCTTCTTGAGGAGAAAATAAATATAGAAGATTCCTATTAACGAAATGAAGGAATAAAGGAATAATAGTAACTACAAAGTAAATAAATAAAGTATCAGCAGAAAATTATTTTAGTTACAATAATTACTAAAAAAATTTGTTTAAAACTAGTGGCCTGTTGGGGCAAAAGGTCTTATTTCTCGAGTATGTTTAAAGATATTTAAATGAAATGAAAAACAAATTTATTAAGAATTATTTTTATTTAATATTTCAATAAACTCAGAAACAAACTGTATCTGTTTCGTGTTGTTAATATTCTGTAGTAACACCTAGGTATTCTGTAGTATACCTAACCTAGTATTTCTGTGTTCCGATGTCCTTTGTATACGCCGTGTCACCATTTTTTGCATTGCTTATTCGGTAAGACCTGCCTGAAATCTCAACCGAAAAGTATCAGTTTTCCACCTATTGGAATTGTACTTAACAAAGGATCTTTACATTTCATTATCTCTCGAAGTAAGCGGTCCATATGATCTACTGCTGCTACACGGATCATTGACGCCTCATCATTTAGAATAACGACGCTTCACGTAGAAACACAGCTATGCTATGCTCTAAGTAAAGCGTAGCTATGTCAGTTATATCCATCTTCCTCCAAGGTACACGGACGATTGCATATAACTGATCATTCATTTCGTTTGAATGGAGGCGCCAAGTGTTCCCATGAGAACTAACATATTGTATATTAGCGTAGGCCTATGTTATAGTTTCATCATGTTGTAGTTGATAATCGTCATGGCCGCTTCTTGCGAATTGCATACGTGCTAAGTCTTGTATACATGCCTTTATGTGCATACTTGATAGATATTTCAACGTGCGCAAACAAGAACAAATTTCCACATTCATATGTCATTGTACTTTAGAAGTAGGAAGCGATTGTAGGGAACGACTATCAAATTGATGTATTTCTTCTACTGCAACAATTCCGTCATCTCTCCTGCGATGATTTGGGAACTGAATGTTATTTTCAATAGTTTCCACTAAAAAATCTCTTGGGTATGTTTTGTGCATTTTCCATCAACCATGCAAGGCGAATCGGATTACAAACTCCTTACAAATTTCCTTTTATGTTCTATTTCCCTAAAATTTGTCTTCTCTTTCCTTCATATAAATTAGTACTAGTCAGAGGGCACGTGTGGCTCTATTACTCTGCTATCCATTTATACACATCTTGAGTTCAGAGGCCTTGCCTATCTGCTCAGTAACATAAATAATTGTTGGACGTATCTCAACATAAAATCATCGCATAATAATATTCATAATAATTGTAATAATAGTCGTTCATTTCCGACTCACATAATATTAATACAATAAAACACTTTTGGGATTAATTATTCTCTCTTTTATACATCTCATGACTTTTTCATCTCAATAACTTATTTGGATTCCTTCGTTTAAGCTTATGGCGATATTTAATAGGCATTTTGCATTGTTTCATTAGCTTATTTTATATGGTAGTGATTTTATTTGTCATTACTTTAATGCTCATTGATATTTAAAATTAGCATTGTAGCTGGTTTCTGGCTCACTTATATTTTTTCATTGGTTGTTCAGTTAATATGTCAGATTTATTTTTCATTTGATTGTCTTGTCTCTTCTTTTGTGAAACATAAATTTTTATTATTCCCTTTTGTGATAGGGTTGGTTAATGATGTTATGTAGCGTCATCATTATTTGTGTAACATTTAATTATTTTATCTCAATTTTTATGACATTTCATTATACATATTTTCAAAATTACATGGGTTTACACATTTTGTTTCACCCTTGGTCGTAAGTTTAGCCTTACTTTGTTTTGAATTTAGCTTATCTTTCTTCTAAATTCTCTTTCATTTATAATAATAATAGTTCCAATCAAATACTTATTGTAAGTTGTGCTTACATTTATTTTTGAATTTTGATAATTGTTACTTTCAAAATTCTCTTTAATTTTCTGACACTGGTTCATAATACTTTTTTAAAAAAGACTGGTTGTAAGTCCCTTTTATTTTCTTAGTTGTGATTTCACTTATGACATAGGTATTGTTTTTGTTATCCTTTGCTATGAGATAGGGTATTTATTTTACTGTACAATGGACCCTGTTATATATACTCCTTTTTTCTTGTAAGTTAATCTTCTCATTTATATACATTAATTGGTTTGCATGGTTGGTTTTACTCAAGATCAGTCCCATTTCTCTGTGTTCCTCCGCACTTGGTTTAGCCATGGTCCATGATCATATGAGTTGCTCCTGTTCGGATTGGTGTCGTTTTCATAATGACTTCTGTTCGTGTCCACTTTCTTGCTATTATTCTCTATTTACATGGTTCTGTCATAGAATTCTCACTGGCTTCCATTCCTATCTCAATCATTCCATTGTTTTGTTTATACAACGAATAGGTCAATGTTATTTCCATTGTAGATGCTATCGTTGATATTGGATTATGCATGTCCATTAAGTGTCTTCTCCTTCTTATTCTGTTACCTACTATTTTGTGGTGATTCCTTTCTAAAGTTTCTAGTAGGTTCCTTCTGGTCTTTTTAAAATTCATCATTCCATTCTGGTCGTTAATTGGTATATTAACCATCTCAAGTAGTCCATTCTTTATCATCTCCAATTCTTCTCTGGTATTTATTGTTTTCTTTCTATATATTTTCCTTATTTCCTTGGTCTTCGCTTCCAAGTATTCATTCTTCTCCTTGGTACTGTTATTTTTATTCTCAGATAATAGTATACTTTTGTCTTCTGTAGTTTTTATTTCCTTTCTATTATCTTCTATTTTCTTATTTCCCGGTTTCCCGTTCTCGTTCAATGTTTCTTTAATACCTTCAGAAACTCCTTCTAGTGTTTCACTCCATTTATTGAGACTCCTCTCCATTGTTTCATTTATCTTTTTAAAATGGTTATCAAATAACTCCAAGGTTTTTTGTACCTCTTCTTGTGTGAGCATTATTATTTTCTTCTGTTGTGTGGGTTCTGGCATTTTCTTCGGTTGCTTCGCTTCCCCGTCCTTGACTATTCCTTTTTCTGATTGATCCTTGGGTTGTTCCAGGTTTTTATTATATGGTGTTTCGCTGAACCCTTTTATTTGATTATGTTTCTTCCTCCAATTACACATATCTTCTCTGGATAGCTCGAACATAACCCTTATCCATTCCCTTAGCTCTGTGTTTTCTGTTGGTATTTGATGTTCCGGTTGTCTTATAGATTGTCTCCATTGGTCATATTCCTCCTGTGTAAATTCCTCTGTCACCTGTGCGTATACTCCCGTTCTTTTGTTTTTCATTTGTTCTTCATTGTTTGAGCAATCTCTTCCAATCTTCTTTAGTCATTCTTTCCCCCTTGTTATCGCCTTTTTCGTTTGGATCGTTTTCCAGCTTCCACACTTCATCATAAATTTCTTCCAATGTCATTTGGTCGTATGGTGGTTCCGTTACATCCGCACGACTCATTTGTGCTCGTTCATGGTCAGTGATGTTCCTTTCGATGTACTCCATCTCTCTGCGAAACTTTTTAAATAGTGCTGTCATCCATTCTGCATAGCTGACTCGTTTTTCTTCTATCTCCTTTTCTGATCTCCTTGCTCCCTTTTCCGCCTCCTTCTCGTGTAGCTTACTCTGGTATCCCATATTGTGCTTTGCCGGTTCCATTTCTGTAGTCGCCGCTAGAATCTGTAAAGTTTAAAGGTATGTTTCCTTAACTATTCTAGCCCCACGTTGGGCGCCACTTTGTAACTGAACGTTTGTGTGGGTTGTAAAAATTTGTTATTTGGTGTTAATTGCGTTTAATATATATGTCAAAATGTAACTTCTCTTATCATTTACGGGTAAACCGTATTTCGTTCTGCTGCATTCAAATGTTGCCGCCTCGCCGCCTGATTGGCGCACGGCTTTCTGCAGTGTTGACTCGGCTAGCGTTTTGCTTTAACGCTTTCACTTCAATAAATTCTTAGTTGTAATTGTAAATTAATTGAATCAAACATACAGAATTGCAGATTGAGAACATTTATTAACATTTTAGAAGATTTCAGTTACTTTATGATACATCAAATTTGTCTTCTGCACCGGCTATTACACTTGTTCGGTTGGTACTTGCTCAGTTTGTATACAATTCGTCTTTAACGTTAGTTCATAGTAAAATGGTTTTTCTCAGGGGTGTTAAAGTCCTTTCGGCTACAGAAATATATACTTACGGCTAACACACACAAAGTTATAACAATTCTTAATACTAGTTACATAAAGAAATTAATATTTCATTATATTCAAGTAAGTAATTACCAATGAAAACTTGTAAAGAAATTTTGGGTTAGTTTTCATTTGTCAAATTTAGTTATCAAAAGGTTCGTCAAGTATTTATTATATTTTACTTTTAATAATTGCTAATCGATTAAAGTTTAAATAGTGAATTTAACAAAGCATTTATTTCTGAATCGGAATAGTGATCAGTGAAGTGAAATAGTTATTTATTAATTCTGACCAAAAAATTGTGAACTCGATAAAGGGATTACGTTTATACTCATCGATTTTCCTGCTGAAGATCCTGATGTCGTCTTCTTCTATGGATAACTCCTGGGCTGTCGTCTTCGTATACTCTCCAGAAGTTTATTTCCCTCGTCTCGATGGTTCTCCTCGCTGACTCATGCCTCGTATTCCTTCGATTATCGTCCGTCTTCTTCTATGATCGATGTTCCGATGATCTTCATACGGTGTCCGTTGTCGTCTCTCTTCTTCACTGCGTCTTCCCGTCTTCTTCAGATAATTATGGTTGGTTGATAATTTTTTATTACACAAAATTCTGTTCAGGATTCCCTGGACTATTGTTATTATCTCCGTCTGGTTTAAATTAAGTTAAAATTTACTTTAATAATAAAATTTTAGTGCGAGAGCTGCTCGATCCACTCTCGGCGTTGGTCAGTAATACAGTAATGAAATCTAACGGTTTTTTGCCAATAAATTTCTGGTTGCTATGGTTACCTAATAAGTTATGCTAATTTTCATTGGTTATTATCTTAAGTCATTGTTATGTTATAACGTCTTTTTTAGTCTAATTTTACTAAAATATCTTCAAATGAAGATTTCTATCTTATACTAATAGCTAGAGTTATTAGATTAGTACCATTCTTCCTAATTTTTCATGATGATCATTTTGATATCCCTCATGCCCACTTTTGAATATCTAATTACATTTTTACTATTTTCCATATTTATATTTTACATATCTTTTATTCAAAATTAGTTGTTATTCATATATTTTAGTACTAGGAATACTCACTTAATTGGTTTAACCATTTGGTATACTCTGCTTTAACTTTGGATTATTATTTGTTCTCTAAACTACTAAATTTATATTCAACAGTTTGGCCTAGAGCCTAGATTTTATTCTACTCCCATCTAACATTTCTTAATAACATATTTGGTAATTCTAATACAATTTTATAAATAAAACAAACAATAAACATCAGTATTTCTAACTCTAACTCTTATTATAAAAATATTCCTTGTCAGGTTCTAGCCTGAAATAACTTTTAACTACCTTTTCTGTTTTTTACTATTATCTTGCTTATCCTATAATTTACTACATTCTATGGTTTTTTGAACAATAACAAAACTCTTATAATGCTATTGATAAACTGTGCCTTACTCGATATGTCTTATCTACTAATCCCTTCACTTAAATACAGTGTCTGTCCTTCTTATTTGACTATTCAATCTAATAACTTAATTCTTACCTTATTATATAATTCTGACATCCTATTACCTAAATTTATAATATCACAATCAGTTTAATCTTACTTGCTACTAACATAAAGTTTATCAAAAATTGTTTATCTGTTTATTATAGTCTGCTTATAAAATATTTTATTCTACACCCCCACTGCACTTTTCCTTTCATAGAAGGTTTCTTTATTTATTATCACTCTCACTTTGTTCCATTATATGCTATACCTAGCACTTCACTACTTATTTAATTTTTACACACATTTTTAATTTACTCACTTGTTTATTCACACGATTTGTCTGATTACTTTATATCACTGTGTGATTATGGTCATGAATAACTAGTTTACTTTCAAATCACTCTGATCACTTTTAGTTATTACTTAAATATTGCTTTTTGTTTGGCTCAAAGCATCGTTTATTGGCTTTGCCTATTATCATCACTATTAATTTGAGTATGGTTAGTTTCTAACTCCCTACCTTATATTATATAAGTACATTCTTTTATCAACAAAATATACATGACATTATTACTTTCAATTAATCTTATTATCCTAGGTAAATCTCATATACTACAATTATCAGTTCATTATTTTAATTACAATATACTGGTCATTATTTGGGATTATTTGATTGCACTTAGGTATCGGCTGCTTCTTCATTGTCTCTTGGTTCCTTTGGTATTTATCCGATCTATTGTGTCCGGTCATTGTCAGTTTAATAGTCATTTGTCATTTTTGGGTTACTGGGTTATTGATCTCTAAGTTTATAAGTTTTTGCCTCTTATTCTTATCTTCAGCTTTTTATTTTATAATTAAATACAATTGGATCTTCACTACCTTATGTCATGTTACATAATGCATCGCCACCAAAATTGATTATTTCGAAACAAAGATTATTAGATTTTTTCTGAAATCATCAATATTGTTTATTTTATCAAGTTGTTATGATTCAGGAATTCGTCAATCGCTACTTCTTCTGTATTCTTTCTTTATTAAGTCATGGTTCATAATATGATAATTGGTATTATTTTCTTTCTTTATTATTTCCTTTTATGTTGTATTTCCCTAAAATTTTTCTTCTCTTTCCTTCATATAAATTAGTACTAGTCAGAGGGCACGTGTGGCTCTATTACTCTGCTATCCATTTATACACATCTTGAGTTCAGAGGCCTTGCCTATCTGCTCAATAACATAAATAATTGTTGGACGTATCTCAACATAAAATCATCGCATAATAATATTCATAATAATTGTAATAATAGTCGTTCATTTCCGACTCACATAATATTAATACAATAAAACACTTTTGGGATTAATTATTCTCTCTTTTATACATCTCATGACTTTTACATCTCAATAACTTATTTGGATTCCTTCGTTTAAGCTTATGGCGATATTTAATAGGCATTTTGCATTGTTTCATTAGCTTATTTTATATGGTAGTGATTTTATTTGTCATTACTTTAATGCTCATTGATATTTAAAATTAGCATTGTAGCTGGTTTCTGGCTCACTTATATTTTTTCATTGGTTGTTCAGTTAATATGTCAGATTTATTTTTCATTTGATTGTCTTGTCTCTTCTTTTGTGAAACATAAATTTTTATTATTCCCTTTTGTGATAGGGTTGGTTAATGATGTTATGTAGCGTCATCAATATTTGTGTAACATTTAATTATTTTATCTCAATTTTTATGACATTTCATTATACATATTTTCAAAATTACATGGGTTTACACATTTTGTTTCACCCTTGGTCGTAAGTTTAGCCTTACTTTGTTTTGAATTTAGCTTATCTTTCTTCTAAATTCTCTTTCATTTATAATAATAATAGTTCCAATCAAATACTTATTGTAAGTTGTGCTTACATTTATTTTTGAATTTTGATAATTGTTACTTTCAAAATTCTCTTTAATTTTCTGACACTGGTTCATAATACTTTTTTAAAGAAGACTGGTTGTAAGTCCCTTTTATTTTCTTAGTTGTGATTTCACTTATGACATAGGTATTGTTTTTGTTATCCTTTGCTATGAGATAGGGTATTTATTTTACTGTACAATGGACCCTGTTATATATACTCCTTTTTTCTTGTAAGTTAATCTTCTCATTTATATACATTAATTGGTTTGCATGGTTGGTTTTACTCAAGATCAGTCCCATTTCTCTGTGTTCCTCCGCACTTGGTTTAGCCATGGTCCATGATTATATGAGTTGCTCCTGTTCGGATTGCTGTCGTTTTCATAATGACTTCTGTTCGTGTCCACTTTCTTGCTATTATTCTCTATTTACATGGTTCTGTCATAGAATTCTCACTGGCTTCCATTCCTATCTCAATCATTTCATTGTTTTGTTTATACAACGAATAGGTCAATGTTATTTCCATTGTAGATGCTATCGTTGATATTGGATTATGCATGTCCATTAAGTGTCTTCTCCTTCTTATTCTGTTACCTACTATTTTGTGGTGATTCCTTTCTAAAGTTTCTAGTAGGTTCCTTCTGGTCTTTTTAAAATTCATCATTCCATTCTGGTCGTTAATTGGTATATTAAACATCTCAAGTAGTCCATTCTTTATCATCTCCAATTCTTCTCTGGTATTTATTGTTTTCTTTCTATATATTTTCCTTATTTCCTTGGTCTTCGCTTCCAAGTATTCATTCTTCTCCTTGGTACTGTTATTTTTATTCTCAGATAATAGTATACTTTTGTCTTTTGTAGTTTTTATTTCCTTTCTATTATCTTCTATTTTCTTATTTCCCGGTTTCCCGTTCTCGTTCAATGTTTCTTTAATACCTTCAGAAACTCCTTCTAGTGTTTCACTCCATTTATTGAGACTCCTCTCCATTGTTTCATTTATCCTTTTAAAATGGTTATCAAATAACTCCAAGGTTTTTTGTACCTCTTCTTGTGTGAGCATTATTATTTTCTTCTGTTGTGTGGGTTCTGGCATTTTCTTCGGTTGCTTCGCTTCCCCGTCCTTGACTATTCCTTTTTCTGATTGATCCTTGGGTTGTTCCAGGTTTTTATTATATGGTGTTTCGCTGAACCCTTTTATTTGATTATGTTTCTTCCTCCAATTACACATATCTTCTCTGGATAGCTCGAACATAACCCTTATCCATTCTCTTAGCTCTGTGTTTTCTGTTTGTATTTGATGTTCCGGTTGTCTTATAGATTGTCTCCATTGGTCATATTCCTCCTGTGTAAATTCCTCTGTCACCTGTGCGTATACTCCCGTTCTTTTGTTTTTCATTTGTTCTTCATTGTTTGAGCAATCTCTTCCAATCTTCTTTAGTCATTCTTTCCCCCTTGTTATCGCCTTTTTCGTTTGGATCGTTTTCCAGCTTCCACACTTCATCATAAATTTCTTCCAATGTCATTTGGTCGTATGGTGGTTCCGTTACATCCGCACGACTCATTTGTGCTCGTTGATGGTCAGTGATGTTCCTTTCGATGTACTCCATCTCTCTGCTAAACTTTTTAAATAGTGCTGTCATCCATTCTGCATAGCTGACTCGTTTTTCTTCTATCTCCTTTTCTGATCTCCTTGCTCCCTTTTCCGCCTCCATCTCGTGTAGCTTACTCTGGTATCCCATATTGTGCTTTGCCGGTTCCATTTCTGTAGTCGCCGCTAGAATCTGTAAAGTTTAAAGGTATGTTTCCTTAACTATTCTAGCCCCACGTTGGGCGCCACTTTGTAACTGAACGTTTGTGTGGGTTGTAAAAATTTGTTATTTGGTGTTAATTGCGTTTAATATATATGTCAAAATGTAACTTCTCTTATCATTTACGGGTAAACCGTATTTCGTTCTGCTGCATTCAATTGTTGCCGCCTCGCCGCCTGATTGGCGCACGGCTTTCTGCAGTGTTGACTCGGCTAGCGTTTTGCTTTAACGCTTTCACTTCAATAAATTCTTAGTTGTAATTGTAAATTAATTGAATCAAACATACAGAATTGCAGATTGAGAACATTTATTAACATTTTAGAAGATTTCAGTTACTTTATGATACATCAAATTTGTCTTCTGCACCGGCTATTACACTTGTTCGGTTGGTACTTGCTCAGTTTGTATACAATTCGTCTTTAACGTTAGTTCATAGTAAAATGGTTTTTCTCAGGGGTGTTAAAGTCCTTTCGGCTACAGAAATATATACTTACGGCTAACACACACAAAGTTATAACAATTCTTAATACTAGTTACATAAAGAAATTAATATTTCATTATATTCAAGTAAGTAATTACCAATGAAAACTTGTAAAGAAATTTTGGGTTAGTTTTCATTTGTCAAATTTAGTTATCAAAAGGTTCGTCAAGTATTTATTATATTTTACTTTTAATAATTGCTAATCGATTAAAGTTTAAATAGTGAATTTAACAAAGCATTTATTTCTGAATCGGAATAGTGATCAGTGAAGTGAAATAGTTATTTATTAATTCTGACCAAAAAATTGTGAACTCGATAAAGGGATTACGTTTATACTCATCGATTTTCCTGCTGAAGATCCTGATGTCGTCTTCTTCTATGGATAACTCCTGGGCTGTCGTCTTCGTATACTCTCCAGAAGTTTATTTCCCTCGTCTCGATGGTTCTCCTCGCTGACTCATGCCTCGTATTCCTTCGATTATCGTCCGTCTTCTTCTATGATCGATGTTCCGATGATCTTCATACGGTGTCCGTTGTCGTCTCTCTTCTTCACTGCGTCTTCCCGTCTTCTTCAGATAATTATGGTTGGTTGATAATTTTTTATTACACAAAATTCTGTTCAGGATTCCCTGGACTATTGTTATTATCTCCGTCTGGTTTAAATTAAGTTAAAATTTACTTTAATAATAAAATTTTAGTGCGAGAGCTGCTCGATCCACTCTCGGCGTTGGTCAGTAATACAGTAATGAAATCTAACGGTTTTTTGCCAATAAATTTCTGGTTGCTATGGTTACCTAATAAGTTATGCTAATTTTCATTGGTTATTATCTTAAGTCATTGTTATGTTATAACGTCTTTTTTAGTCTAATTTTACTAAAATATCTTCAAATGAAGATTTCTATCTTATACTAATAGCTAGAGTTATTAGATTAGTACCATTCTTCCTAATTTTTCATGATGATCATTTTGATATCCCTCATGCCCACTTTTGAATATCTAATTACATTTTTACTATTTTCCATATTTATATTTTACATATCTTTTATTCAAAATTAGTTGTTATTCATATATTTTAGTACTAGGAATACTCACTTAATTGGTTTAACCATTTGGTATACTCTGCTTTAACTTTGGATTATTATTTGTTCTCTAAACTACTAAATTTATATTCAACAGTTTGGCCTAGAGCCTAGATTTTATTCTACTCCCATCTAACATTTCTTAATAACATATTTGGTAATTCTAATACAATTTTATAAATAAAACAAACAATAAACATCAGTATTTCTAACTCTAACTCTTATTATAAAAATATTCCTTGTCAGGTTCTAGCCTGAAATAACTTTTAACTACCTTTTCTGTTTTTTACTATTATCTTGCTTATCCTATAATTTACTACATTCTATGGTTTTTTGAACAATAACAAAACTCTTATAATGCTATTGATAAACTGTGCCTTACTCGATATGTCTTATCTACTAATCCCTTCACTTAAATACAGTGTCTGTCCTTCTTATTTGACTATTCAATCTAATAACTTAATTCCTACCTTATTATATAATTCTGACATCCTATTACCTAAATTTATAATATCACAATCAGTTTAATCTTACTTGCTACTAACATAAAGTTTATCAAAAATTGTTTATCTGTTTATTATAGTCTGCTTATAAAATATTTTATTCTACACCCCCACTGCACTTTTCCTTTCATAGAAGGTTTCTTTATTTATTATCACTCTCACTTTGTTCCATTATATGCTATACCTAGCACTTCACTACTTATTTAATTTTTACACACATTTTTAATTTACTCACTTGTTTATTCACACGATTTGTCTGATTACTTTATATCACTGTGTGATTATGGTCATGAATAACTAGTTTACTTTCAAATCACTCTGATCACTTTTAGTTATTACTTAAATATTGCTTTTTGTTTGGCTCAAAGCATCGTTTATTGGCTTTGCCTATTATCATCACTATTAATTTGAGTATGGTTAGTTTCTAACTCCCTACCTTATATTATATAAGTACATTCTTTTATCAACAAAATATACATGACATTATTACTTTCAATTAATCTTATTATCCTAGGTAAATCTCATATACTACAATTATCAGTTCATTATTTTAATTACAATATACTGGTCATTATTTGGGATTATTTGATTGCACTTAGGTATCGGCTGCTTTCTTCATTGTCTCTTGGTTCCTTTGGTATTTATCCGATCTATTGTGTCCGGTCATTGTCAGTTTAATAGTCATTTGTCATTTTTGGGTTACTGGGTTATTGATCTCTAAGTTTATAAGTTTTTGCCTCTTATTCTTATCTTCAGCTTTTTATTTTATAATTAAATACAATTGGATCTTCACTACCTTATGTCATGTTACATAATGCATCGCCACCAAAATTGATTATTTCGAAACAAAGATTATTAGATTTTTTCTGAAATCATCAATATTGTTTATTTTATCAAGTTGTTATGATTCAGGAATTCGTCAATCGCTACTTCTTCTGTATTCTTTCTTTATTAAGTCATGGTTCATAATATGATAATTGGTATTATTTTCTTTCTTTATTATTTCCTTTTATGTTGTATTTCCCTAAAATTTTTCTTCTCTTTCCTTCATATAAATTAGTACTAGTCAGAGGGCACGTGTGGCTCTATTACTCTGCTATCCATTTATACACATCTTGAGTTCAGAGGCCTTGCCTATCTGCTCAATAACATAAATAATTGTTGGACGTATCTCAACATAAAATCATCGCATAATAATATTCATAATAATTGTAATAATAGTCGTTCATTTCCGACTCACATAATATTAATACAATAAAACACTTTTGGGATTAATTATTCTCTCTTTTATACATCTCATGACTTTTACATCTCAATAACTTATTTGGATTCCTTCGTTTAAGCTTATGGCGATATTTAATAGGCATTTTGCATTGTTTCATTAGCTTATTTTATATGGTAGTGATTTTATTTGTCATTACTTTAATGCTCATTGATATTTAAAATTAGCATTGTAGCTGGTTTCTGGCTCACTTATATTTTTTCATTGGTTGTTCAGTTAATATGTCAGATTTATTTTTCATTTGATTGTCTTGTCTCTTCTTTTGTGAAACATAAATTTTTATTATTCCCTTTTGTGATAGGGTTGGTTAATGATGTTATGTAGCGTCATCATTATTTGTGTAACATTTAATTATTTTATCTCAATTTTTATGACATTTCATTATACATATTTTCAAAATTACATGGGTTTACACATTTTGTTTCACCCTTGGTCGTAAGTTTAGCCTTACTTTGTTTTGAATTTAGCTTATCTTTCTTCTAAATTCTCTTTCATTTATAATAATAATAGTTCCAATCAAATACTTATTGTAAGTTGTGCTTACATTTATTTTTGAATTTTGATAATTGTTACTTTCAAAATTCTCTTTAATTTTCTGACACTGGTTCATAATACTTTTTTAAAGAAGACTGGTTGTAAGTCCCTTTTATTTTCTTAGTTGTGATTTCACTTATGACATGGGTATTGTTTTTGTTATCCTTTGCTATGAGATAGGGTATTTATTTTACTGTACAATGGACCCTGTTATATACACTCCTTTTTTCTTGTAAGTTAATCTTCTCATTTATATACATTAATTGGTTTGCATGGTTGGTTTTACTCAAGATCAGTCCCATTTCTCTGTGTTCCTCCGCACTTGGTTTAGCCATGGTCCATGATTATATGAGTTGCTCCTGTTCGGATTGCTGTCGTTTTCATAATGACTTCTGTTCGTGTCCACTTTCTTGCTATTATTCTCTATTTACATGGTTCTGTCATAGAATTCTCACTGGCTTCCATTCCTATCTCAATCATTTCATTGTTTTGTTTATACAACGAATAGGTCAATGTTATTTCCATTGTAGATGCTATCGTTGATATTGGATTATGCATGTCCATTAAGTGTCTTCTCCTTCTTATTCTGTTACCTACTATTTTGTGGTGATTCCTTTCTAAAGTTTCTAGTAGGTTCCTTCTGGTCTTTTTAAAATTCATCATTCCATTCTGGTCGTTAATTGGTATATTAAACATCTCAAGTAGTCCATTCTTTATCATCTCCAATTCTTCTCTGGTATTTATTGTTTTCTTTCTATATATTTTCCTTATTTCCTTGGTCTTCGCTTCCAAGTATTCATTCTTCTCCTTGGTACTGTTATTTTTATTCTCAGATAATAGTATACTTTTGTCTTCTGTAGTTTTTATTTCCTTTCTATTATCTTCTATTTTCTTATTTCCCGGTTTCCCGTTCTCGTTCAATGTTTCTTTAATACCTTCAGAAACTCCTTCTAGTGTTTCACTCCATTTATTGAGACTCCTCTCCATTGTTTCATTTATCCTTTTAAAATGGTTATCAAATAACTCCAAGGTTTTTTGTACCTCTTCTTGTGTGAGCATTATTATTTTCTTCTGTTGTGTGGGTTCTGGCATTTTCTTCGGTTGCTT
Source organism: Magicicada septendecula (assembly GCA_034769895.1). NCBI lineage: Eukaryota > Metazoa > Arthropoda > Insecta > Hemiptera > Cicadidae > Magicicada > Magicicada septendecula. The sequence continues at coordinate 546,921,895 of CM068367.1, read as the reverse complement.
CGCTTCCCCGTCCTTGACTATTCCTTTTTCTGATTGATCCTTGGGTTGTTCCAGGTTTTTATTATATGGTGTTTCGCTGAACCCTTTTATTTGATTATGTTTCTTCCTCCAATTACACATATCTTCTCTGGATAGCTCGAACATAACCCTTATCCATTCTCTTAGCTCTGTGTTTTCTGTTTGTATTTGATGTTCCGGTTGTCTTATAGATTGTCTCCATTGGTCATATTCCTCCTGTGTAAATTCCTCTGTCACCTGTGCGTATACTCCCGTTCTTTTGTTTTTCATTTGTTTTTCATTGTTTGAGCAATCTCTTCCAATCTTCTTTAGTCATTCTTTCCCCCTTGTTATCGCCTTTTTCGTTTGGATCGTTTTCCAGCTTCCACACTTCATCATAAATTTCTTCCAATGTCATTTGGTCGTATGGTGGTTCCGTTACATCCGCACGACTCATTTGTGCTCGTTGATGGTCAGTGATGTTCCTTTCGATGTACTCCATCTCTCTGCTAAACTTTTTAAATAGTGCTGTCATCCATTCTGCATAGCTGACTCGTTTTTCTTCTATCTCCTTTTCTGATCTCCTTGCTCCCTTTTCCGCCTCCATCTCGTGTAGCTTACTCTGGTATCCCATATTGTGCTTTGCCGGTTCCATTTCTGTAGTCGCCGCTAGAATCTGTAAAGTTTAAAGGTATGTTTCCTTAACTATTCTAGCCCCACGTTGGGCGCCACTTTGTAACTGAACGTTTGTGTGGGTTGTAAAAATTTGTTATTTGGTGTTAATTGCGTTTAATATATATGTCAAAATGTAACTTCTCTTATCATTTACGGGTAAACCGTATTTCGTTCTGCTGCATTCAAATGTTGCCGCCTCGCCGCCTGATTGGCGCACGGCTTTCTGCAGTGTTGACTCGGCTAGCGTTTTGCTTTAACGCTTTCACTTCAATAAATTCTTAGTTGTAATTGTAAATTAATTGAATCAAACATACAGAATTGCAGATTGAGAACATTTATTAACATTTTAGAAGATTTCAGTTACTTTATGATACATCAAATTTGTCTTCTGCACCGGCTATTACACTTGTTCGGTTGGTACTTGCTCAGTTTGTATACAATTCGCCTTTAACGTTAGTTCATAGTAAAATGGTTTTTCTCAGGGGTGTTAATGTCCTTTCGGCTACAGAAATATATACTTACGGCTAACACACACAAAGTTATAACAATTCTTAATACTAGTTACATAAAGAAATTAATATTTCATTATATTCAAGTAAGTAATTACCAATGAAAACTTGTAAAGAAATTTTGGGTTAGTTTTCATTTGTCAAATTTAGTTATCAAAAGGTTCGTCAAGTATTTATTATATTTTACTTTTAATAATTGCTAATCGATTAAAGTTTAAATAGTGAATTTAACAAAGCATTTATTTCTGAATCGGAATAGTGATCAGTGAAGTGAAATAGTTATTTATTAATTCTGACCAAAAAATTGTGAACTCGATAAAGGGATTACGTTTATACTCATCGATTTTCCTGCTGAAGATCCTGATGTCGTCTTCTTCTATGGATAACTCCTGGGCTGTCGTCTTCGTATACTCTCCAGAAGTTTATTTCCCTCGTCTCGATGGTTCTCCTCGCTGATTCATGCCTCGTATTCCTTCGATTATCGTCCGTCTCCTTCTATGATCGATGTTCCGATGATCTTCATACGGTGTCCGTTGTCGTCTCTCTTCTTCACTGCGTCTTCCCGTCTTCTTCAGATAATTATGGTTGGTTGATAATTTTTTATTACACAAAATTCTGTTCAGGATTCCCTGGACTATTGTTATTATCTCCGTCTGGTTTAAATTAAGTTAAAATTTACTTTAATAATAAAATTTTAGTGCGAGAGCTGCTCGATCCACTCTCGGCGTTGGTCAGTAATACAGTAATGAAATCTAACGGTTTTTTGCCAATAAATTTCTGGTTGCTATGGTTACCTAATAAGTTATGCTAATTTTCATTGGTTATTATCTTAAGTCATTGTTATGTTATAACGTCTTTTTTAGTCTAATTTTACTAAAATATCTTCAAATGAAGATTTCTATCTTATACTAATAGCTAGAGTTATTAGATTAGTACCATTCTTCCTAATTTTTCATGATGATCATTTTGATATCCCTCATGCCCACTTTTGAATATCTAATTACATTTTTACTATTTTCCATATTTATATTTTACATATCTTTTATTCAAAATTAGTTGTTATTCATATATTTTAGTACTAGGAATACTCACTTAATTGGTTTAACCATTTGGTATACTCTGCTTTAACTTTGGATTATTATTTGTTCTCTAAACTACTAAATTTATATTCAACAGTTTGGCCTAGAGCCTAGATTTTATTCTACTCCCATCTAACATTTCTTAATAACATATTTGGTAATTCTAATACAATTTTATAAATAAAACAAACAATAAACATCAGTATTTCTAACTCTAACTCTTATTATAAAAATATTCCTTGTCAGGTTCTAGCCTGAAATAACTTTTAACTACCTTTTCTGTTTTTTACTATTATCTTGCTTATCCTATAATTTACTACATTCTATGGTTTTTTGAACAATAACAAAACTCTTATAATGCTATTGATAAACTGTGCCTTACTCGATATGTCTTATCTACTAATCCCTTCACTTAAATACAGTGTCTGTCCTTCTTATTTGACTATTCAATCTAATAACTTAATTCCTACCTTATTATATAATTCTGACATCCTATTACCTAAATTTATAATATCACAATCAGTTTAATCTTACTTGCTACTAACATAAAGTTTATCAAAAATTGTTTATCTGTTTATTATAGTCTGCTTATAAAATATTTTATTCTACACCCCCACTGCACTTTTCCTTTCATAGAAGGTTTCTTTATTTATTATCACTCTCACTTTGTTCCATTATATGCTATACCTAGCACTTCACTACTTATTTAATTTTTACACACATTTTTAATTTACTCACTTGTTTATTCACACGATTTGTCTGATTACTTTATATCACTGTGTGATTATGGTCATGAATAACTAGTTTACTTTCAAATCACTCTGATCACTTTTAGTTATTACTTAAATATTGCTTTTTGTTTGGCTCAAAGCATCGTTTATTGGCTTTGCCTATTATCATCACTATTAATTTGAGTATGGTTAGTTTCTAACTCCCTACCTTATATTATATAAGTACATTCTTTTATCAACAAAATATACATGACATTATTACTTTCAATTAATCTTATTATCCTAGGTAAATCTCATATACTACAATTATCAGTTCATTATTTTAATTACAATATACTGGTCATTATTTGGGATTATTTGATTGCACTTAGGTATCGGCTGCTTCTTCATTGTCTCTTGGTCCCTTTGGTATTTATCCGATCTATTGTGTCCGGTCATTGTCAGTTTAATAGTCATTTGTCATTTTTGGGTTACTGGGTTATTGATCTCTAAGTTTATAAGTTTTTGCCTCTTATTCTTATCTTCAGCTTTTTATTTTATAATTAAATACAATTGGATCTTCACTACCTTATGTCATGTTACATAATGCATCGCCACCAAAATTGATTATTTCGAAACAAAGATTATTAGATTTTTTCTGAAATCATCAATATTGTTTATTTTATCAAGTTGTTATGATTCAGGAATTCGTCAATCGCTACTTCTTCTGTATTCTTTCTTTATTAAGTCATGGTACATAATATGATAATTGGTATTATTTTCTTTCTTTATTATTTCCTTTTATGTTGTATTTCCCTAAAATTTTTCTTCTCTTTCCTTCATATAAATTAGTACTCGTCAGAGGGCACGTGTGGCTCTATTACTCTGCTATCCATTTATACACATCTTGAGTTCAGAGGCCTTGCCTATCTGCTCAATAACATAAATAATTGTTGGACGTATCTCAACATAAAATCATCGCATAATAATATTCATAATAATTGTAATAATAGTCGTTCATTTCCGACTCACATAATATTAATACAATAAAACACTTTTGGGATTAATTATTCTCTCTTTTATACATCTCATGACTTTTACATCTCAATAACTTATTTGGATTCCTTCGTTTAAGCTTATGGCGATATTTAATAGGCAATTTGCATTGTTTCATTAGCTTATTTTATATGGTAGTGATTTTATTTGTCATTACTTTAATGCTCATTGATATTTAAAATTAGCATTGTAGCTGGTTTCTGGCTCACTTATATTTTTTCATTGGTTGTTCAGTTAATATGTCAGATTTATTTTTCATTTGATTGTCTTGTCTCTTCTTTTGTGAAACATAAATTTTTATTATTCCCTTTTGTGATAGGGTTGGTTAATGATGTTATGTAGCGTCATCATTATTTGTGTAACATTTACTTATTTTATCTCAATTTTTATGACATTTCATTATACATATTTTCAAAATTACATGGGTTTACACATTTTGTTTCACCCTTGGTCGTAAGTTTAGCCTTACTTTGTTTTGAATTTAGCTTATCTTTCTTCTAAATTCTCTTTCATTTATAATAATAATAGTTCCAATCAAATACTTATTGTAAGTTGTGCTTACATTTATTTTTGAATTTTGATAATTGTTACTTTCAAAAATCTCTTTAATTTTCTGACACTGGTTCATAATACTTTTTTAAAGAAGACTGGTTGTAAGTCCCTTTTATTTTCTTAGTTGTGATTTCACTTATGACATGGGTATTGTTTTTGTTATCCTTTGCTATGAGATAGGGTATTTATTTTACTGTACAATGGACCCTGTTATATATACTCCTTTTTTCTTGTAAGTTAATCTTCTCATTTATATATATTAATTGGTTTGCATGGTTGGTTTTACTCAAGATCAGTCCCATTTCTCTGTGTTCCTCCGCACTTGGTTTAGCCATGGTCCATGATTATATGAGTTGCTCCTGTTCGGATTGCTGTCGTTTTCATAATGACTTCTGTTCGTGTCCACTTTCTTGCTATTATTCTCTATTTACATGGTTCTGTCATAGAATTCTCACTGGCTTCCATTCCTATCTCAATCATTTCATTGTTTTGTTTATACAACGAATAGGTCAATGTTATTTCCATTGTAGATGCTATCGTTGATATTGGATTATGCATGTCCATTAAGTGTCTTCTCCTTCTTATTCTGTTACCTACTATTTTGTGGTGATTCCTTTCTAAAGTTTCTAGTAGGTTCCTTCTGGTCTTTTTAAAATTCATCATTCCATTCTGGTCGTTAATTGGTATATTAAACATCTCAAGTAGTCCATTCTTTATCATCTCCAATTCTTCTCTGGTATTTATTGTTTTCTTTCTATATATTTTCCTTATTTCCTTGGTCTTCGCTTCCAAGTATTCATTCTTCTCCTTGGTACTGTTATTTTTATTCTCAGATAATAGTATACTTTTGTCTTCTGTAGTTTTTATTTCCTTTCTATTATCTTCTATTTTCTTATTTCCCGGTTTCCCGTTCTCGTTCAATGTTTCTTTAATACCTTCAGAAACTCCTTCTAGTGTTTCACTCCATTTATTGAGACTCCTCTCCATTGTTTCATTTATCCTTTTAAAATGGTTATCAAATAACTCCAAGGTTTTTTGTACCTCTTCTTGTGTGAGCATTATTATTTTCTTCTGTTGTGTGGGTTCTGGCATTTTCTTCGGTTGCTTCGCTTCCCCGTCCTTGACTATTCCTTTTTCTGATTGATCCTTGGGTTGTACCAGGTTTTTATTATATGGTGTTTCGCTGAACCCTTTTATTTGATTATGTTTCTTCCTCCAATTACACATATCTTCTCTGGATAGCTCGAACATAACCCTTATCCATTCTCTTAGCTCTGTGTTTTCTGTTTGTATTTGATGTTCCGGTTGTCTTATAGATTGTCTCCATTGGTCATATTCCTCCTGTGTAAATTCCTCTGTCACCTGTGCGTATACTCCCGTTCTTTTGTTTTTCATTTGTTCTTCATTGTTTGAGCAATCTCTTCCAATCTTCTTTAGTCATTCTTTCCCCCTTGTTATCGCCTTTTTCGTTTGGATCGTTTTCCAGCTTCCACACTTCATCATAAATTTCTTCCAATGTCATTTGGTCGTATGGTGGTTCCGTTACATCCGCACGACTCATTTGTGCTCGTTGATGGTCAGTGATGTTCCTTTCGATGTACTCCATCTCTCTGCTAAACTTTTTAAATAGTGCTGTCATCCATTCTGCATAGCTGACTCGTTTTTCTTCTATCTCCTTTTCTGATCTCCTTGCTCCCTTTTCCGCCTCCATCTCGTGTAGCTTACTCTGGTATCCCATATTGTGCTTTGCCGGTTCCATTTCTGTAGTCGCCGCTAGAATCTGTAAAGTTTAAAGGTATGTTTCCTTAACTATTCTAGCCCCACGTTGGGCGCCACTTTGTAACTGAACGTTTGTGTGGGTTGTAAAAATTTGTTATTTGGTGTTAATTGCGTTTAATATATATGTCAAAATGTAACTTCTCTTATCATTTACGGGTAAACCGTATTTCGTTCTGCTGCATTCAAATGTTGCCGCCTCGCCGCCTGATTGGCGCACGGCTTTCTGCAGTGTTGACTCGGCTAGCGTTTTGCTTTAACGCTTTCACTTCAATAAATTCTTAGTTGTAATTGTAAATTAATTGAATCAAACATACAGAATTGCAGATTGAGAACATTTATTAACATTTTAGAAGATTTCAGTTACTTTATGATACATCAAATTTGTCTTCTGCACCGGCTATTACACTTGTTCGGTTGGTACTTGCTCAGTTTGTATACAATTCGCCTTTAACGTTAGTTCATAGTAAAATGGTTTTTCTCAGGGGTGTTAAAGTCCTTTCGGCTACAGAAATATATACTTACGGCTAACACACACAAAGTTATAACAATTCTTAATACTAGTTACATAAAGAAATTAATATTTCATTATATTCAAGTAAGTAATTACCAATGAAAACTTGTAAAGAAATTTTGGGTTAGTTTTCATTTGTCAAATTTAGTTATCAAAAGGTTCGTCAAGTATTTATTATATTTTACTTTTAATAATTGCTAATCGATTAAAGTTTAAATAGTGAATTTAACAAAGCATTTATTTCTGAATCGGAATAGTGATCAGTGAAGTGAAATAGTTATTTATTAATTCTGACCAAAAAATTGTGAACTCGATAAAGGGATTACGTTTATACTCATCGATTTTCCTGCTGAAGATCCTGATGTCGTCTTCTTCTATGGATAACTCCTGGGCTGTCGTCTTCGTATACTCTCCAGAAGTTTATTTCCCTCGTCTCGATGGTTCTCCTCGCTGACTCATGCCTCGTATTCCTTCGATTATCGTCCGTCTCCTTCTATGATCGATGTTCCGATGATCTTCATACGGTGTCCGTTGTCGTCTCTCTTCTTCACTGCGTCTTCCCGTCTTCTTCAGATAATTATGGTTGGTTGATAATTTTTTATTACACAAAATTCTGTTCAGGATTCCCTGGACTATTGTTATTATCTCCGTCTGGTTTAAATTAAGTTAAAATTTACTTTAATAATAAAATTTTAGTGCGAGAGCTGCTCGATCCACTCTCGGCGTTGGTCAGTAATACAGTAATGAAATCTAACGGTTTTTTGCCAATAAATTTCTGGTTGCTATGGTTACCTAATAAGTTATGCTAATTTTCATTGGTTATTATCTTAAGTCATTGTTATGTTATAACGTCTTTTTTAGTCTAATTTTACTAAAATATCTTCAAATGAAGATTTCTATCTTATACTAATAGCTAGAGTTATTAGATTAGTACCATTCTTCCTAATTTTTCATGATGATCATTTTGATATCCCTCATGCCCACTTTTGAATATCTAATTACATTTTTACTATTTTCCATATTTATATTTTACATATCTTTTATTCAAAATTAGTTGTTATTCATATATTTTAGTACTAGGAATACTCACTTAATTGGTTTAACCATTTGGTATACTCTGCTTTAACTTTGGATTATTATTTGTTCTCTAAACTACTAAATTTACATTCAACAGTTTGGCCTAGAGCCTAGATTTTATTCTACTCCCATCTAACATTTCTTAATAACATATTTGGTAATTCTAATACAATTTTATAAATAAAACAAACAATAAACATCAGTATTTTTAACTCTAACTCTTATTATAAAAATATTCCTTGTCAGGTTCTAGCCTGAAATAACTTTTAACTACCTTTTCTGTTTTTTACTATTATCTTGCTTATCCTATAATTTACTACATTCTATGGTTTTTTGAACAATAACAAAACTCTTATAATGCTATTGATAAACTGTGCCTTACTCGATATGTCTTATCTACTAATCCCTTCACTTAAATACAGTGTCTGTCCTTCTTATTTGACTATTCAATCTAATAACTTAATTCTTACCTTATTATATAATTCTGACATCCTATTACCTAAATTTATAATATCACAATCAGTTTAATCTTACTTGCTACTAACATAAAGTTTATCAAAAATTGTTTATCTGTTTATTATAGTCTGCTTATAAAATATTTTATTCTACACCCCCACTGCACTTTTCCTTTCATAGAAGGTTTCTTTATTTATTATCACTCTCACTTTGTTCCATTATATGCTATACCTAGCACTTCACTACTTATTTAATTTTTACACACATTTTTAATTTACTCACTTGTTTATTCACACGATTTGTCTGATTACTTTATATCACTGTGTGATTATGGTCATGAATAACTAGTTTACTTTCAAATCACTCTGATCACTTTTAGTTATTACTTAAATATTGCTTTTTGTTTGGCTCAAAGCATCGTTTATTGGCTTTGCCTATTATCATCACTATTAATTTGAGTATGGTTAGTTTCTAACTCCCTACCTTATATTATATAAGTACATTCTTTTATCAACAAAATATACATGACATTATTACTTTCAATTAATCTTATTATCCTAGGTAAATCTCATATACTACAATTATCAGTTCATTATTTTAATTACAATATACTGGTCATTATTTGGGATTATTTGATTGCACTTAGGTATCGGCTGCTTCTTCATTGTCTCTTGGTCCCTTTGGTATTTATCCGATCTATTGTGTCCGGTCATTGTCAGTTTAATAGTCATTTGTCATTTTTGGGTTACTGGGTTATTGATCTCTAAGTTTATAAGTTTTTGCCTCTTATTCTTATCTTCAGCTTTTTATTTTATAATTAAATACAATTGGATCTTCACTACCTTATGTCATGTTACATAATGCATCGCCACCAAAATTGATTATTTCGAAACAAAGATTATTAGATTTTTTCTGAAATCATCAATATTGTTTATTTTATCAAGTTGTTATGATTCAGGAATTCGTCAATCGCTACTTCTTCTGTATTCTTTCTTTATTAAGTCATGGTTCATAATATGATAATTGGTATTATTTTCTTTCTTTATTATTTCCTTTTATGTTGTATTTCCCTAAAATTTTTCTTCTCTTTCCTTCATATAAATTAGTACTCGTCAGAGGGCACGTGTGGCTCTATTACTCTGCTATCCATTTATACACATCTTGAGTTCAGAGGCCTTGCCTATCTGCTCAATAACATAAATAATTGTTGGACGTATCTCAACATAAAATCATCGCATAATAATATTCATAATAATTGTAATAATAGTCGTTCATTTCCGACTCACATAATATTAATACAATAAAACACTTTTGGGATTAATTATTCTCTCTTTTATACATCTCATGACTTTTACATCTCAATAACTTATTTGGATTCCTTCGTTTAAGCTTATGGCGATATTTAATAGGCATTTTGCATTGTTTCATTAGCTTATTTTATATGGTAGTGATTTTATTTGTCATTACTTTAATGCTCATTGATATTTAAAATTAGCATTGTAGCTGGTTTCTGGCTCACTTATATTTTTTCATTGGTTGTTCAGTTAATATGTCAGATTTATTTTTCATTTGATTGTCTTGTCTCTTCTTTTGTGAAACATAAATTTTTATTATTCCCTTTTGTGATAGGGTTGGTTAATGATGTTATGTAGCGTCATCATTATTTGTGTAACATTTAATATTTTATCTCAATTTTTATGACATTTCATTATACATATTTTCAAAATTACATGGGTTTACACATTTTGTTTCACCCTTGGTCGTAAGTTTAGCCTTACTTTGTTTTGAATTTAGCTTATCTTTCTTCTAAATTCTCTTTCATTTATAATAATAATAGTTCCAATCAAATACTTATTGTAAGTTGTGCTTACATTTATTTTTGAATTTTGATAATTGTTACTTTCAAAATTCTCTTTAATTTTCTGACACTGGTTCATAATACTTTTTTAAAGAAGACTGGTTGTAAGTCCCTTTTATTTTCTTAGTTGTGATTTCACTTATGACATGGGTATTGTTTTTGTTATCCTTTGCTATGAGATAGGGTATTTATTTTACTGTACAATGGACCCTGTTATATATACTCCTTTTTTCTTGTAAGTTAATCTTCTCATTTATATATATTAATTGGTTTGCATGGTTGGTTTTACTCAAGATCAGTCCCATTTCTCTGTGTTCCTCCGCACTTGGTTTAGCCATGGTCCATGATTATATGAGTTGCTCCTGTTCGGATTGCTGTCGTTTTCATAATGACTTCTGTTCGTGTCCACTTTCTTGCTATTATTCTCTATTTACATGGTTCTGTCATAGAATTCTCACTGGCTTCCATTCCTATCTCAATCATTTCATTGTTTTGTTTATACAACGAATAGGTCAATGTTATTTCCATTGTAGATGCTATCGTTGATATTGGATTATGCATGTCCATTAAGTGTCTTCTCCTTCTTATTCTGTTACCTACTATTTTGTGGTGATTCCTTTCTAAAGTTTCTAGTAGGTTCCTTCTGGTCTTTTTAAAATTCATCATTCCATTCTGGTCGTTAATTGGTATATTAAACATCTCAAGTAGTCCATTCTTTATCATCTCCAATTCTTCTCTGGTATTTATTGTTTTCTTTCTATATATTTTCCTTATTTCCTTGGTCTTCGCTTCCAAGTATTCATTCTTCTCCTTGGTACTGTTATTTTTATTCTCAGATAATAGTATACTTTTGTCTTCTGTAGTTTTTATTTCCTTTCTATTATCTTCTATTTTCTTATTTCCCGGTTTCCCGTTCTCGTTCAATGTTTCTTTAATACCTTCAGAAACTCCTTCTAGTGTTTCACTCCATTTATTGAGACTCCTCTCCATTGTTTCATTTATCCTTTTAAAATGGTTATCAAATAACTCCAAGGTTTTTTGTACCTCTTCTTGTGTGAGCATTATTATTTTCTTCTGTTGTGTGGGTTCTGGCATTTTCTTCGGTTGCTTCGCTTCCCCGTCCTTGACTATTCCTTTTTCTGATTGATCCTTGGGTTGTTCCAGGTTTTTATTATATGGTGTTTCGCTGAACCCTTTTATTTGATTATGTTTCTTCCTCCAATTACACATATCTTCTCTGGATAGCTCGAACATAACCCTTATCCATTCTCTTAGCTCTGTGTTTTCTGTTTGTATTTGATGTTCCGGTTGTCTTATAGATTGTCTCCATTGGTCATATTCCTCCTGTGTAAATTCCTCTGTCACCTGTGCGTATACTCCCGTTCTTTTGTTTTTCATTTGTTCTTCATTGTTTGAGCAATCTCTTCCAATCTTCTTTAGTCATTCTTTCCCCCTTGTTATCGCCTTTTTCGTTTGGATCGTTTTCCAGCTTCCACACTTCATCATAAATTTCTTCCAATGTCATTTGGTCGTATGGTGGTTCCGTTACATCCGCACGACTCATTTGTGCTCGTTGATGGTCAGTGATGTTCCTTTCGATGTACTCCATCTCTCTGCTAAACTTTTTAAATAGTGCTGTCATCCATTCTGCATAGCTGACTCGTTTTTCTTCTATCTCCTTTTCTGATCTCCTTGCTCCCTTTTCCGCCTCCATCTCGTGTAGCTTACTCTGGTATCCCATATTGTGCTTTGCCGGTTCCATTTCTGTAGTCGCCGCTAGAATCTGTAAAGTTTAAAGGTATGTTTCCTTAACTATTCTAGCCCCACGTTGGGCGCCACTTTGTAACTGAACGTTTGTGTGGGTTGTAAAAATTTGTTATTTGGTGTTAATTGCGTTTAATATATATGTCAAAATGTAACTTCTCTTATCATTTACGGGTAAACCGTATTTCGTTCTGCTGCATTCAAATGTTGCCGCCTCGCCGCCTGATTGGCGCACGGCTTTCTGCAGTGTTGACTCGGCTAGCGTTTTGCTTTAACGCTTTCACTTCAATAAATTCTTAGTTGTAATTGTAAATTAATTGAATCAAACATACAGAATTGCAGATTGAGAACATTTATTAACATTTTAGAAGATTTCAGTTACTTTATGATACATCAAATTTGTCTTCTGCACCGGCTATTACACTTGTTCGGTTGGTACTTGCTCAGTTTGTATACAATTCGCCTTTAACGTTAGTTCATAGTAAAATGGTTTTTCTCAGGGGTGTTAAAGTCCTTTCGGCTACAGAAATATATACTTACGGCTAACACACACAAAGTTATAACAATTCTTAATACTAGTTACATAAAGAAATTAATATTTCATTATATTCAAGTAAGTAATTACCAATGAAAACTTGTAAAGAAATTTTGGGTTAGTTTTCATTTGTCAAATTTAGTTATCAAAAGGTTCGTCAAGTATTTATTATATTTTACTTTTAATAATTGCTAATCGATTAAAGTTTAAATAGTGAATTTAACAAAGCATTTATTTCTGAATCGGAATAGTGATCAGTGAAGTGAAATAGTTATTTATTAATTCTGACCAAAAAATTGTGAACTCGATAAAGGGATTACGTTTATACTCATCGATTTTCCTGCTGAAGATCCTGATGTCGTCTTCTTCTATGGATAACTCCTGGGCTGTCGTCTTCGTATACTCTCCAGAAGTTTATTTCCCTCGTCTCGATGGTTCTCCTCGCTGACTCATGCCTCGTATTCCTTCGATTATCGTCCGTCTCCTTCTATGATCGATGTTCCGATGATCTTCATACGGTGTCCGTTGTCGTCTCTCTTCTTCACTGCGTCTTCCCGTCTTCTTCAGATAATTATGGTTGGTTGATAATTTTTTATTACACAAAATTCTGTTCAGGATTCCCTGGACTATTGTTATTATCTCCGTCTGGTTTAAATTAAGTTAAAATTTACTTTAATAATAAAATTTTAGTGCGAGAGCTGCTCGATCCACTCTCGGCGTTGGTCAGTAATACAGTAATGAAATCTAACGGTTTTTTGCCAATAAATTTCTGGTTGCTATGGTTACCTAATAAGTTATGCTAATTTTCATTGGTTATTATCTTAAGTCATTGTTATGTTATAACGTCTTTTTTAGTCTAATTTTACTAAAATATCTTCAAATGAAGATTTCTATCTTATACTAATAGCTAGAGTTATTAGATTAGTACCATTCTTCCTAATTTTTCATGATGATCATTTTGATATCCCTCATGCCCACTTTTGAATATCTAATTACATTTTTACTATTTTCCATATTTATATTTTACATATCTTTTATTCAAAATTAGTTGTTATTCATATATTTTAGTACTAGGAATACTCACTTAATTGGTTTAACCATTTGGTATACTATGCTTTAACTTTGGATTATTATTTGTTCTCTAAACTACTAAATTTATATTCAACAGTTTGTCCTAGAGCCTAGATTTTATTCTACTCCCATCTAACATTTCTTAATAACATATTTGGTAATTCTAATACAATTTTATAAATAAAACAAACAATAAACATCAGTATTTCTAACTCTAACTCTTATTATAAAAATATTCCTTGTCAGGTTCTAGCCTGAAATAACTTTTAACTACCTTTTCTGTTTTTTACTATTATCTTGCTTATCCTATAATTTACTACATTCTATGGTTTTTTGAACAATAACAAAACTCTTATAATGCTATTGATAAACTGTGCCTTACTCGATATGTCTTATCTACTAATCCCTTCACTTAAATACAGTGTCTGTCCTTCTTATTTGACTATTCAATCTAATAACTTAATTCTTACCTTATTATATAATTCTGACATCCTATTACCTAAATTTATAATATCACAATCAGTTTAATCTTACTTGCTACTAACATAAAGTTTATCAAAAATTGTTTATCTGTTTATTATAGTCTGCTTATAAAATATTTTATTCTACACCCCCACTGCACTTTTCCTTTCATAGAAGGTTTCTTTATTTATTATCACTCTCACTTTGTTCCATTATATGCTATACCTAGCACTTCACTACTTATTTTATTTTTACACACATTTTTAATTTACTCACTTGTTTATTCACACGATTTGTCTGATTACTTTATATCACTGTGTGATTATGGTCATGAATAACTAGTTTACTTTCAAATCACTCTGATCACTTTTAGTTATTACTTAAATATTGCTTTTTGTTTGGCTCAAAGCATCGTTTATTGGCTTTGCCTATTATCATCACTATTAATTTGAGTATGGTTAGTTTCTAACTCCCTACCTTATATTATATAAGTACATTCTTTTATCAACAAAATATACATGACATTATTACTTTCAATTAATCTTATTATCCTAGGTAAATCTCATATACTACAATTATCAGTTCATTATTTTAATTACAATATACTGGTCATTATTTGGGATTATTTGATTGCACTTAGGTATCGGCTGCTTCTTCATTGTCTCTTGGTCCCTTTGGTATTTATCCGATCTATTGTGTCCGGTCATTGTCAGTTTAATAGTCATTTGTCATTTTTGGGTTACTGGGTTATTGATCTCTAAGTTTATAAGTTTTTGCCTCTTATTCTTATCTTCAGCTTTTTATTTTATAATTAAATACAATTGGATCTTCACTACCTTATGTCATGTTACATAATGCATCGCCACCAAAATTGATTATTTCGAAACAAAGATTATTAGATTTTTTCTGAAATCATCAATATTGTTTATTTTATCAAGTTGTTATGATTCAGGAAGTCGTCAATCGCTACTTCTTCTGTATTCTTTCTTTATTAAGTCATGGTTCATAATATGATAATTGGTATTATTTTCTTTCTTTATTATTTCCTTTTATGTTGTATTTCCCTAAAATTTTTCTTCTCTTTCCTTCATATAAATTAGTACTCGTCAGAGGGCACGTGTGGCTCTATTACTCTGCTATCCATTTATACACATCTTGAGTTCAGAGGCCTTGCCTATCTGCTCAATAACATAAATAATTGTTGGACGTATCTCAACATAAAATCATCGCATAATAATATTCATAATAATTGTAATAATAGTCGTTCATTTCCGACTCACATAATATTAATACAATAAAACACTTTTGGGATTAATTATTCTCTCTTTTATACATCTCATGACTTTTACATCTCAATAACTTATTTGGATTCCTTCGTTTAAGCTTATGGCGATATTTAATAGGCATTTTGCATTGTTTCATTAGCTTATTTTATATGGTAGTGATTTTATTTGTCTTTACTTTAATGCTCATTGATATTTATAATTAGCATTGTAGCTGGTTTCTGGCTCACTTATATTTTTTCATTGGTTGTTCAGTTAATATGTCAGATTTATTTTTCATTTGATTGTCTTGTCTCTTCTTTTGTGAAACATAAATTTTTATTATTCCCTTTTGTGATAGGGTTGGTTAATGATGTTATGTAGCGTCATCATTATTTGTGTAACATTTAATTATTTTATCTCAATTTTTATGACATTTCATTATACATATTTTCAAAATTACATGGGTTTACACATTTTGTTTCACCCTTGGTCGTAAGTTTAGCCTTACTTTGTTTTGAATTTAGCTTATCTTTCTTCTAAATTCTCTTTCATTTATAATAATAATAGTTCCAATCAAATACTTATTGTAAGTTGTGCTTACATTTATTTTTGAATTTTGATAATTGTTACTTTCAAAATTCTCTTTAATTTTCTGACACTGGTTCATAATACTTTTTTAAAGAAGACTGGTTGTAAGTCCCTTTTATTTTCTTAGTTGTGATTTCACTTATGACATGGGTATTGTTTTTGTTATCCTTTGCTATGAGATAGGGTATTTATTTTACTGTACAATGGACCCTGTTATATATACTCCTTTTTTCTTGTAAGTTAATCTTCTCATTTATATACATTAATTGGTTTGCATGGTTGGTTTTACTCAAGATCAGTCCCATTTCTCTGTGTTCCTCCGCACTTGGTTTAGCCATGGTCCATGATTATATGAGTTGCTCCTGTTCGGATTGCTGTCGTTTTCATAATGACTTCTGTTCGTGTCCACTTTCTTGCTATTATTCTCTATTTACATGGTTCTGTCATAGAATTCTCACTGGCTTCCATTCCTATCTCAATCATTTCATTGTTTTGTTTATACAACGAATAGGTCAATGTTATTTCCATTGTAGATGCTATCGTTGATATTGGATTATGCATGTCCATTAAGTGTCTTCTCCTTCTTATTCTGTTACCTACTATTTTGTGGTGATTCCTTTCTAAAGTTTCTAGTAGGTTCCTTCTGGTATTTTTAAAATTCATCATTCCATTCTGGTCGTTAATTGGTATATTAAACATCTCAAGTAGTCCATTCTTTATCATCTCCAATTCTTCTCTGGTATTTATTGTTTTCTTTCTATATATTTTCCTTATTTCCTTGGTCTTCGCTTCCAAGTATTCATTCTTCTCCTTGGTACTGTTATTTTTATTCTCAGATAATAGTATACTTTTGTCTTCTGTAGTTTTTATTTCCTTTCTATTATCTTCTATTTTCTTATTTCCCGGTTTCCCGTTCTCGTTCAATGTTTCTTTAATACCTTCAGAAACTCCTTCTAGTGTTTCACTCCATTTATTGAGACTCCTCTCCATTGTTTCATTTATCCTTTTAAAATGGTTATCAAATAACTCCAAGGTTTTTTGTACCTCTTCTTGTGTGAGCATTATTATTTTCTTCTGTTGTGTGGGTTCTGGCATTTTCTTCGGTTGCTTCGCTTCCCCGTCCTTGACTATTCCTTTTTCTGATTGATCCTTGGGTTGTTCCAGGTTTTTATTATATGGTGTTTCGCTGAACCCTTTTATTTGATTATGTTTCTTCCTCCAATTACACATATCTTCTCTGGATAGCTCGAACATAACCCTTATCCATTCTCTTAGCTCTGTGTTTTCTGTTTGTATTTGATGTTCCGGTTGTCTTATAGATTGTCTCCATTGGTCATATTCCTCCTGTGTAAATTCCTCTGTCACCTGTGCGTATACTCCCGTTCTTTTGTTTTTCATTTGTTCTTCATTGTTTGAGCAATCTCTTCCAATCTTCTTTAGTCATTCTTTCCCCCTTGTTATCGCCTTTTTCGTTTGGATCGTTTTCCAGCTTCCACACTTCATCATAAATTTCTTCCAATGTCATTTGGTCGTATGGTGGTTCCGTTACATCCGCACGACTCATTTGTGCTCGTTGATGGTCAGTGATGTTCCTTTCGATGTACTCCATCTCTCTGCTAAACTTTTTAAATAGTGCTGTCATCCATTCTGCATAGCTGACTCGTTTTTCTTCTATCTCCTTTTCTGATCTCCTTGCTCCCTTTTCCGCCTCCATCTCGTGTAGCTTACTCTGGTATCCCATATTGTGCTTTGCCAGTTCCATTTCTGTAGTCGCCGCTAGAATCTGTAAAGTTTAAAGGTATGTTTCCTTAACTATTCTAGCCCCACGTTGGGCGCCACTTTGTAACTGAACGTTTGTGTGGGTTGTAAAAATTTGTTATTTGGTGTTAATTGCGTTTAATATATATGTCAAAATGTAACTTCTCTTATCATTTACGGGTAAACCGTATTTCGTTCTGCTGCATTCAAATGTTGCCGCCTCGCCGCCTGATTGGCGCACGGCTTTCTGCAGTGTTGACTCGGCTAGCGTTTTGCTTTAACGCTTTCACTTCAATAAATTCTTAGTTGTAATTGTAAATTAATTGAATCAAACATACAGAATTGCAGATTGAGAACATTTATTAACATTTTAGAAGATTTCAGTTACTTTATGATACATCAAATTTGTCTTCTGCACCGGCTATTACACTTGTTCGGTTGGTACTTGCTCAGTTTGTATACAATTCGTCTTTAACGTTAGTTCATAGTAAAATGGTTTTTCTCAGGGGTGTTAAAGTCCTTTCGGCTACAGAAATATATACTTACGGCTAACACACACAAAGTTATAACAATTCTTAATACTAGTTACATAAAGAAATTAATATTTCATTATATTCAAGTAAGTAATTACCAATGAAAACTTGTAAAGAAATTTTGGGTTAGTTTTCATTTGTCAAATTTAGTTATCAAAAGGTTCGTCAAGTATTTATTATATTTTACTTTTAATAATTGCTAATCGATTAAAGTTTAAATAGTGAATTTAACAAAGCATTTATTTCTGAATCGGAATAGTGATCAGTGAAGTGAAATAGTTATTTATTAATTCTGACCAAAAAATTGTGAACTCGATAAAGGGATTACGTTTATACTCATCGATTTTCCTGCTGAAGATCCTGATGTCGTCTTCTTCTATGGATAACTCCTGGGCTGTCGTCTTCGTATACTCTCCAGAAGTTTATTTCCCTCGTCTCGATGGTTCTCCTCGCTGACTCATGCCTCGTATTCCTTCGATTATCGTCCGTCTCCTTCTATGATCGATGTTCCGATGATCTTCATACGGTGTCCGTTGTCGTCTCTCTTCTTCACTGCGTCTTCCCGTCTTCTTCAGATAATTATGGTTGGTTGATAATTTTTTATTACACAAAATTCTGTTCAGGATTCCCTGGACTATTGTTATTATCTCCGTCTGGTTTAAATTAAGTTAAAATTTACTTTAATAATAAAATTTTAGTGCGAGAGCTGCTCGATCCACTCTCGGCGTTGGTCAGTAATACAGTAATGAAATCTAACGGTTTTTTGCCAATAAATTTCTGGTTGCTATGGTTACCTAATAAGTTATGCTAATTTTCATTGGTTATTATCTTAAGTCATTGTTATGTTATAACGTCTTTTTTAGTCTAATTTTACTAAAATATCTTCAAATGAAGATTTCTATCTTATACTAATAGCTAGAGTTATTAGATTAGTACCATTCTTCCTAATTTTTCATGATGATCATTTTGATATCCCTCATGCCCACTTTTGAATATCTAATTACATTTTTACTATTTTCCATATTTATATTTTACATATCTTTTATTCAAAATTAGTTGTTATTCATATATTTTAGTACTAGGAATACTCACTTAATTGGTTTAACCATTTGGTATACTCTGCTTTAACTTTGGATTATTATTTGTTCTCTAAACTATTAAATTTATATTCAACAGTTTGGCCTAGAGCCTAGATTTTATTCTACTCCCATCTAACATTTCTTAATAACATATTTGGTAATTCTAATACAATTTTATAAATAAAACAAACAATAAACATCAGTATTTCTAACTCTAACTCTTATTATAAAAATATTCCTTGTCAGGTTCTAGCCTGAAATAACTTTTAACTACCTTTTCTGTTTTTTACTATTATCTTGCTTATCCTATAATTTACTACATTCTATGGTTTTTTGAACAATAACAAAACTCTTATAATGCTATTGATAAACTGTGCCTTACTCGATATGTCTTATCTACTAATCCCTTCACTTAAATACAGTGTCTGTCCTTCTTATTTGACTATTCAATCTAATAACTTAATTCTTACCTTATTATATAATTCTGACATCCTATTACCTAAATTTATAATATCACAATCAGTTTAATCTTACTTGCTACTTACATAAAGTTTATCAAAAATTGTTTATCTGTTTATTATAGTCTGCTTATAAAATATTTTATTCTACACCCCCACTGCACTTTTCCTTTCATAGAAGGTTTCTTTATTTATTATCACTCTCACTTTGTTCCATTATATGCTATACCTAGCACTTCACTACTTATTTAATTTTTACACACATTTTTAATTTACTCACTTGTTTATTCACACGATTTGTCTGATTACTTTATATCACTGTGTGATTATGGTCATGAATAACTAGTTTACTTTCAAATCACTCTGATCACTTTTAGTTATTACTTAAATATTGCTTTTTGTTTGGCTCAAAGCATCGTTTATTGGCTTTGCCTATTATCATCACTATTAATTTGAGTATGGTTAGTTTCTAACTCCCTACCTTATATTATATAAGTACATTCTTTTATCAACAAAATATACATGACATTATTACTTTCAATTAATCTTATTATCCTAGGTAAATCTCATATACTACAATTATCAGTTCATTATTTTAATTACAATATACTGGTCATTATTTGGGATTATTTGATTGCACTTAGGTATCGGCTGCTTCTTCATTGTCTCTTGGTTCCTTTGGTATTTATCCGATCTATTGTGTCCGGTCATTGTCAGTTTAATAGTCATTTGTCATTTTTGGGTTACTGGGTTATTGATCTCTAAGTTTATAAGTTTTTGCCTCTTATTCTTATCTTCAGCTTTTTATTTTATAATTAAATACAATTGGATCTTCACTACCTTATGTCATGTTACATAATGCATCGCCACCAAAATTGATTATTTCGAAACAAAGATTATTAGATTTTTTCTGAAATCATCAATATTGTTTATTTTATCAAGTTGTTATGATTCAGGAATTCGTCAATCGCTACTTCTTCTGTATTCTTTCTTTATTAAGTCATGGTTCATAATATGATAATTGGTATTATTTTCTTTCTTTATTATTTCCTTTTATGTTGTATTTCCCTAAAATTTTTCTTCTCTTTCCTTCATATAAATTAGTACTAGTCAGAGGGCACGTGTGGCTCTATTACTCTGCTATCCATTTATACACATCTTGAGTTCAGAGGCCTTGCCTATCTGCTCAATAACATAAATAATTGTTGGACGTATCTCAACATAAAATCATCGCATAATAATATTCATAATAATTGTAATAATAGTCGTTCATTTCCGACTCACATAATATTAATACAATAAAACACTTTTGGGATTAATTATTCTCTCTTTTATACATCTCATGACTTTTACATCTCAATAACTTATTTGGATTCCTTCGTTTAAGCTTATGGCGATATTTAATAGGCATTTTGCATTGTTTCATTAGCTTATTTTATATGGTAGTGATTTTATTTGTCATTACTTTAATGCTCATTGATATTTAAAATTAGCATTGTAGCTGGTTTCTGGCTCACTTATATTTTTTCATTGGTTGTTCAGTTAATATGTCAGATTTATTTTTCATTTGATTGTCTTGTCTCTTCTTTTGTGAAACATAAATTTTTATTATTCCCTTTTGTGATAGGGTTGGTTAATGATGTTATGTAGCGTCATCATTATTTGTGTAACATTTAATTATTTTATCTCAATTTTTATGACATTTCATTATACATATTTTCAAAATTACATGGGTTTACACATTTTGTATCACCCTTGGTCGTAAGTTTAGCCTTACTTTGTTTTGAATTTAGCTTATCTTTCTTCTAAATTCTCTTTCATTTATAATAATAATAGTTCCAATCAAATACTTATTGTAAGTTGTGCTTACATTTATTTTTGAATTTTGATAATTGTTACTTTCAAAATTCTCTTTAATTTTCTGACACTGGTTCATAATACTTTTTTAAAGAAGACTGGTTGTAAGTCCCTTTTATTTTCTTAGTTGTGATTTCACTTATGACATAGGTATTGTTTTTGTTATCCTTTGCTATGAGATAGGGTATTTATTTTACTGTACAATGGACCCTGTTATATATACTCCTTTTTTCTTGTAAGTTAATCTTCCCATTTATATACATTAATTGGTTTGCATGGTTGGTTTTACTCAAGATCAGTCCCATTTCTCTGTGTTCCTCCGCACTTGGTTTAGCCATGGTCCATGATTATATGAGTTGCTCCTGTTCGGATTGCTGTCGTTTTCATAATGACTTCTGTTCGTGTCCACTTTCTTGCTATTATTCTCTATTTACATGGTTCTGTCATAGAATTCTCACTGGCTTCCATTCCTATCTCAATCATTTCATTGTTTTGTTTATACAACGAATAGGTCAATGTTATTTCCATTGTAGATGCTATCGTTGATATTGGATTATGCATGTCCATTAAGTGTCTTCTCCTTCTTATTCTGTTACCTACTATTTTGTGGTGATTCCTTTCTAAAGTTTCTAGTAGGTTCCTTCTGGTCTTTTTAAAATTCATCATTCCATTCTGGTCGTTAATTGGTATATTAAACATCTCAAGTAGTCCATTCTTTATCATCTCCAATTCTTCTCTGGTATTTATTGTTTTCTTTCTATATATTTTCCTTATTTCCTTGGTCTTCGCTTCCAAGTATTCATTCTTCTCCTTGGTACTGTTATTTTTATTCTCAGATAATAGTATACTTTTGTCTTCTGTAGTTTTTATTTCCTTTCTATTATCTTCTATTTTCTTATTTCCCGGTTTCCCGTTCTCGTTCAATGTTTCTTTAATACCTTCAGAAACTCCTTCTAGTGTTTCACTCCATTTATTGAGACTCCTCTCCATTGTTTCATTTATTCTTTTAAAATGGTTATCAAATAACTCCAAGGTTTTTTGTACCTCTTCTTGTGTGAGCATTATTATTTTCTTCTGTTGTGTGGGTTCTGGCATTTTCTTCGGTTGCTTCGCTTCCCCGTCCTTGACTATTCCTTTTTCTGATTGATCCTTGGGTTGTTCCAGGTTTTTATTATATGGTGTTTCGCTGAACCCTTTTATTTGATTATGTTTCTTCCTCCAATTACACATATCTTCTCTGGATAGCTCGAACATAACCCTTATCCATTCTCTTAGCTCTGTGTTTTCTGTTTGTATTTGATGTTCCGGTTGTCTTATAGATTGTCTCCATTGGTCATATTCCTCCTGTGTAAATTCCTCTGTCACCTGTGCGTATACTCCCGTTCTTTTGTTTTTCATTTGTTCTTCATTGTTTGAGCAATCTCTTCCAATCTTCTTTAGTCATTCTTTCCCCCTTGTTATCGCCTTTTTCGTTTGGATCGTTTTCCAGCTTCCACACTTCATCATAAATTTCTTCCAATGTCATTTGGTCGTATGGTGGTTCCGTTACATCCGCACGACTCATTTGTGCTCGTTCATGGTCAGTGATGTTCCTTTCGATGTACTCCATCTCTCTGCTAAACTTTTTAAATAGTGCTGTCATCCATTCTGCATAGCTGACTCGTTTTTCTTCTATCTCCTTTTCTGATCTCCTTGCTCCCTTTTCCGCCTCCATCTCGTGTAGCTTACTCTGGTATCCCATATTGTGCTTTGCCGGTTCCATTTCTGTAGTCGCCGCTAGAATCTGTAAAGTTTAAAGGTATGTTTCCTTAACTATTCTAGCCCCACGTTGGGCGCCACTTTGTAACTGAACGTTTGTGTGGGTTGTAAAAATTTGTTATTTGGTGTTAATTGCGTTTAATATATATGTCAAAATGTAACTTCTCTTATCATTTACGGGTAAACCGTATTTCGTTCTGCTGCATTCAAATGTTGCCGCCTCGCCGCCTGATTGGCGCACGGCTTTCTGCAGTGTTGACTCGGCTAGCGTTTTGCTTTAACGCTTTCACTTCAATAAATTCTTAGTTGTAATTGTAAATTAATTGAATCAAACATACAGAATTGCAGATTGAGAACATTTATTAACATTTTAGAAGATTTCAGTTAATTTATGATACATCAAATTTGTCTTCTGCACCGGCTATTACACTTGTTCGGTTGGTACTTGCTCAGTTTGTATACAATTCGTCTTTAACGTTAGTTCATAGTAAAATGGTTTTTCTCAGGGGTGTTAAAGTCCTTTCGGCTACAGAAATATATACTTACGGCTAACACACACAAAGTTATAACAATTCTTAATACTAGTTACATAAAGAAATTAATATTTCATTATATTCAAGTAAGTAATTACCAATGAAAACTTGTAAAGAAATTTTGGGTTAGTTTTCATTTGTCAAATTTAGTTATCAAAAGGTTCGTCAAGTATTTATTATATTTTACTTTTAATAATTGCTAATCGATTAAAGTTTAAATAGTGAATTTAACAAAGCATTTATTTCTGAATCGGAATAGTGATCAGTGAAGTGAAATAGTTATTTATTAATTCTGACCAAAAAATTGTGAACTCGATAAAGGGATTACGTTTATACTCATCGATTTTCCTGCTGAAGATCCTGATGTCGTCTTCTTCTATGGATAGCTCCTGGGCTGTCGTCTTCGTATACTCTCCAGAAGTTTATTTCCCTCGTCTCGATGGTTCTCCTCGCTGACTCATGCCTCGTATTCCTTCGATTATCGTCCGTCTTCTTCTATGATCGATGTTCCGATGATCTTCATACGGTGTCCGTTGTCGTCTCTCTTCTTCACTGCGTCTTCCCGTCTTCTTCAGATAATTATGGTTGGTTGATAATTTTTTATTACACAAAATTCTGTTCAGGATTCCCTGGACTATTGTTATTATCTCCGTCTGGTTTAAATTAAGTTAAAATTTACTTTAATAATAAAATTTTAGTGCGAGAGCTGCTCGATCCACTCTCGGCGTTGGTCAGTAATACAGTAATGAAATCTAACGGTTTTTTGCCAATAAATTTCTGGTTGCTATGGTTACCTAATAAGTTATGCTAATTTTCATTGGTTATTATCTTAAGTCATTGTTATGTTATAACGTCTTTTTTAGTCTAATTTTACTAAAATATCTTCAAATGAAGATTTCTATCTTATACTAATAGCTAGAGTTATTAGATTAGTACCATTCTTCCTAATTTTTCATGATGATCATTTTGATATCCCTCATGCCCACTTTTGAATATCTAATTACATTTTTACTATTTTCCATATTTATATTTTACATATCTTTTATTCAAAATTAGTTGTTATTCATATATTTTAGTACTAGGAATACTCACTTAATTGGTTTAACCATTTGGTATACTCTGCTTTAACTTTGGATTATTATTTGTTCTCTAAACTACTAAATTTATATTCAACAGTTTGGCCTAGAGCCTAGATTTTATTCTACTCCCATCTAACATTTCTTAATAACATATTTGGTAATTCTAATACAATTTTATAAATAAAACAAACAATAAACATCAGTATTTCTAACTCTAACTCTTATTATAAAAATATTCCTTGTCAGGTTCTAGCCTGAAATAACTTTTAACTACCTTTTCTGTTTTTTACTATTATCTTGCTTATCCTATAATTTACTACATTCTATGGTTTTTTGAACAATAACAAAACTCTTATAATGCTATTGATAAACTGTGCCTTACTCGATATGTCTTATCTACTAATCCCTTCACTTAAATACAGTGTCTGTCCTTCTTATTTGACTATTCAATCTAATAACTTAATTCTTACCTTATTATATAATTCTGACATCCTATTACCTAAATTTATAATATCACAATCAGTTTAATCTTACTTGCTACTAACATAAAGTTTATCGAAAATTGTTTATCTGTTTATTATAGTCTGCTTATAAAATATTTTATTCTACACCCCCACTGCACTTTTCCTTTCATAGAAGGTTTCTTTATTTATTATCACTCTCACTTTGTTCCATTATATGCTATACCTAGCACTTCACTACTTATTTTATTTTTACACACATTTTTAATTTACTCACTTGTTTATTCACACGATTTGTCTGATTACTTTATATCACTGTGTGATTATGGTCATGAATAACTAGTTTACTTTCAAATCACTCTGATCACTTTTAGTTATTACTTAAATATTGCTTTTTGTTTGGCTCAAAGCATCGTTTATTGGCTTTGCCTATTATCATCACTATTAATTTGGGTATGGTTAGTTTCTAACTCCCTACCTTATATTATATAAGTACATTCTTTTATCAACAAAATATACATGACATTATTACTTTCAATTAATCTTATTATCCTAGGTAAATCTCATATACTACAATTATCAGTTCATTATTTTAATTACAATATACTGGTCATTATTTGGGATTATTTGATTGCACTTAGGTATCGGCTGCTTCTTCATTGTCTCTTGGTTCCTTTGGTATTTATCCGATCTATTGTGTCCGGTCATTGTCAGTTTAATAGTCATTTGTCATTTTTGGGTTACTGGGTTATTGATCTCTAAGTTTATAAGTTTTTGCCTCTTATTCTTATCTTCAGCTTTTTATTTTATAATTAAATACAATTGGATCTTCACTACCTTATGTCATGTTACAATATATATATATATATATATATATATATATATTACAACGGTATAAAATTGTAAATTTAATATAATTTAAATTTGTGGAACCCCACGATCTTAGAGCGCCATTTTATTACAACGATACAACGTTATTAAATGTAAGCGTGTCGTGCCACACGTTGACGGGCGACAAAATTATAACAATACAAATAACGTGTATGGGTAATTGGGGTTCAGGTGTAATTATAATAAGAGTACGAGGTTATGAGTATTTAATAATTCATATTTATTGTTTACTCAATCTTATAAATAATAAACATTATTAATAATCTTCGGTCACGATATTACTCATTATTAAATGTTCATCTCTTATACTATACGGTGTTACACACATTTAAACCCTCTTACATCTAGACATGTTAATAATCTTAATCTGGACATGCTAATAATTTGATTTACTAATAAAAAAATAAAATTAAGATGTAATTTGAATTGAATTCTTTTAATTCAGATCTGACCTCAACTCGCTCAGTCTATACCAATGTTTAAAATTAAATTTAAATTTATATTAATTACTTTTAGACTGGCATTTGTTTTATATTCAAATTTTAATTACTGTATTATTTTCTATAATTCAAATATCAAATCAATTTAACAATTTACTTTGATAAACAAAATCTACTCTCTCAACTTTAAATTCTTTTTTTTTAATTTCTTTATATGCGATCGCTCATTCTTACGACTAAACATTTATCTATATTTCTAAAATATTATTTCTAATTGTAACTTTTTTCTTTGTTTTAATTTATTGTCTTTTGATATAGTCTTTATGAGCTCTTTTTTAAAATCATTTATAAATGCATTATGCATGTCACCTCGAGTTTGATGATCTTACGACTTATTGACGGGGTCCCGCGTTGTCCAGAGATGGTTTTCCATTTCTCCTGTCCTGGCGTGGTCCTGGATATGTCTAGAGTCCAGCGTCGTTCTCCAGCAGTGTGTGGTCCGCTTCAGAGAATCAGAGAATTGCTATCTGCTGCAAGGTGGATCTTAAACGTCGGTTAGGCGTAAAAAAAACATCGTCTAACGTCCAGCATCCCTCGTCGCTCTGGTAGCTTCTCCGTAGATACTCTTTGTAGACTTAAACGGTCCCGGTACTTTACGCTTTCCGAAATATTGTCAACCTAATTGTTAAACGTCTTATTAGTTTGTTAATGAGACTTTAAAAAAATATAAAACTGTTCTGCCGACGGACAGCATGTCCGACTGCAACTGTGTCTTGAAATGAAGAGAAGGGTTTTCGGTCAAACCCTTAATTTATACCCTCTCGAGATTCCGCGCCAGTTGGCTCCAAAATCGTCCTGTCGGTACCTGCAGGTCACCTGATAGCCCCCACTCTCGAACCTTTTCATATATTTGCAATTATTAGCAAATAACAATGTTTTGCACGGAATTGAGATAGCACAAATCATAGCCAATTTGATTAAGCACTCACTGTATTAATTTGAGCGTCTTAGGGTAATTTGCGTATTTTTGGCACATTTATTTCGGCACTGTCTTCGCGTAGCGTGTCCTATTAACGTCATCTTTTCACTGGGGATAACTATAAAATTTACACACACTTTGGTGCCTTTGGTTTGTTTATACACTAATTAGTTTTCGCACAGTGAATTAAAATAATTATTTTATTAATTACTTGGGGCGGGTAGCTGAGATTCCTGTCTGTACATGCATCAATAACACACACAAGATACACGCGTAACATACATACAATTGAGCAGGTGTTCTCTGCTTGTCGGAACAGGTTAATTTCTCCCCTAATCTAACAATGAAATATTTTTACAATCTCAGACCTGTCCATTTACTCTTAACTTATAATAATTCTACAAAATTTATATTTATTCAAATTAATGCCTAATACAGCGTATGGCTGTATCGTTGCAATATATATATATAACACTTTTTGCCACAGTCTATTTCTTGATGCACATATCATTTATTTAATATTGGAAATTCTTTACCTCAAGATGTTTTTCCCTTATTTGGTACATGTTTCGGGAATCGTATTGTTCCCATCCACAGCCTTGCTAATTGTATATCTTGTGGAGTATTTGTGTTTTCGTTGGTTGTAGCTGTCAACAGGAAACCATAACAAAAACCATCCAAAACACAAATACTCCACAAGATATAAAATCAGGAAGGCTGAGGATGGGAACAATACGATTCCCGAAACATGTACCAAATACGGGGAAACACATCTTGAGGTAAAGAATTTATAAATATTAAATAAATTTTATATATATATATGTGTGTGTGTGTGCATGTGTGTGTACACAGGTGACAGCTACTCACAACACGTGTTTTTTTAGTAAATAAATGTTTAGTTGCAACGAAATGCCCAAGAATCAAATCAAGACGAACAACCGGTTTTTCATTTCAACTAGCTGAGATCACTTTTAAGCTGAGGCCATTTCGCATTGCAGGTCACAGTTAAGAATACGTCCGGTTTTCCAATTCTGCGTATGATCGCCATCGTATCCTGGTACCGAAGAGTCATGTTACGTGTCACCAGTCACCAGTCTGAAATAAAAATGGAAAAAAGAATAATCTTTCCAACAGTTAGGTTTTCTAAGCGGACATGTAAAACAAAACTGCAATTCCGCATAATGCTCAACGGGTAGGTCAGACTGGTGGTCTTTCACATAATTCAATCTTTCTCCTTTTACTCTAACGTACAGTCAAAGTTAAATTGTTGAATGAAAGAAGCTTCTTTGATTGATGAATGTATCAAAATGTTCCACGAACTGCAATCGGTAGCATGAGAATTGCAATATGGTTGTGTTCACGCTTTGTATATGTTTGTGGACCATTATGAGTTATTTGAGGGTCGCATCCTGGATCACTGATTACGGCACCCACAGATATACGGCAGGAACTGAATATTATGAGTATACTCGACAGGATCGCCTAGTATCGGCTGAATTGGTGGGAACATCTTTGCCGAATGGATGACTGCCGCATCCCCAAACAATTATGGAACTATAAGCCGAGGGGACGGAGAGGTGTGGGACGTCCGAGGAAGCGCTGGAGTGACCAGCTGTAATATTTGCCTATTTGAGACCGGAACAAACCATTCTTGGTTTAAACCTTGAGAATGATGATGATGATGATCCTGGATTACTATAAGCGTAACGAAGAGTATCTAACATTCTTATAAAGAGGGTCGCAGTGAGGGCTCAAAACAGCCAGTAAGTTTGCAGCGCTTTGCCGATAATGCACAACAAAATGATGAATAAATTGTTCATTCTACAGAATTAAACACTCATGCAATTTCATTGGAGGTGGTTTTGTTGAATCACCGTTTGTCCATATCAATATTATCAAAAAACGCAGATCTACGGTATGTCCTGCTCCTTCATGTTTGATAACCTCGCCTGCGGTCTTGTAGGCTAGTGCGTAAGGATTATTGGCCAGAATATCTGCCAGGATTGTTGCAATTTTTTGTTTCTATTACAACCAATACATATATAAATTGCTGCCAAAAAATCTATGAAGTTCAGTCGACCGTATGAAGATTTATTACCAGTAAACGATATCAAATCGGAAATATACCTGTGAATCCGTCCTTGAGTTTTAAAGTGTAGGCCTACGGACTTTCACCAGGGATATTCTTTCTCGTAGCCGATAAGGGAGCGAATGCAACTGCACTATTGTATTTCCGGATGTTAGTGGACAAATTTAGTGCTGCTAAGAAGTAATTCTTTCAGCTGCGTATTTACCTGCAGTTCTTGAAGGGAAATTAGACTGTTATGGCAACATGAAGTGAAATGACTATTAACTGACTCGTCAGGAAAATGCAAGGCATGGGAGTGAGCACACTGAATATTCATTGCACTCAAACAGTGCTCATATAGCTCATGTATGGGAGATATTTCCAATAAAGGATTTCTAAAAGACAGATTGGCGTACGTTGTACCTGCCCCGCGATAAATGTCAACCCAACGTGCGCATGAAGTTCCTCCGCTCAGATTCATTACAAAAAAAAACTGCTGCGTTTTTCTGGCCTTCATTGCGTAACAGTCCCCATCACTGGTATTGTAGACATAAGTCAGTTCCGTGTGAATACACTGGGAGCTCCAAGGGAACTGAGCGGCCACCGACCTATCTGACTCGAAACTGCCAACGATCAGGCGACCACGCGGTTCTTCCGCCCGTTCGATCGTCTCAGGGCTTCCGCCCAACCGTCGAGCCCAACCGTTGAATTCAAAATTAAAAGATGTTTTAAATCAGAATATACAACCCAGTACTATAGTCTTTAAATTTTAAACATAAAATAGTGCAAATATAAAACTATTGTTAAAATTTTAAAATTATTATATTAATACGCAAACTATATTAGCATTATTAAAACATATATAGGGTCTATCCAAAGGTCATAAAATTAACTTTTGGGTTAACCGTGAAACATGTAAACACAAAACAAACAATACTTTAATAGACGAACTAACACAATTTAATGTATAAAACAGTAATCTTCTTCTTCTTCTTCTTCTTCTTCTTCTTCTTCTTCTTCTTCTTCTTCTTCTTCTTCTTCTTCTTCTTCTTCTTCTTCTTCTTCTTTAGGCGTTTAGCACCTTACGATTCATTGCGCACTTCTCGGTCCTACCACCTAGTCTTTGGTATTCCAATATTCCCCCGTCCTTTCGGATTATAAACCAATATTTGTTTTGGTATCTTGTTGTTATGCATCCTTTTAACATGGTCTATCCAACTCTGTCTGTATTGCTATATCCTTTTTATCCTGTTTAGGTTGTATATTCCAAGTATGTTCCTTATATCAACATTTCTTAGCCCGTCATTCCGTGATACTCCTAGTACTGATCGTAAAAATCTCATTTCACTAGGCCTGTAGGCTTTGGGTCTTTGCGTCTAAGTCCACTGCCATAAGGGCGACATGGCGCTGCCATCACTTTATAGAATTTCAAAAGAGTATCTCTTCTGACCTTTCCACACATTTCATTAAACTTCTCTATTTTTGTTGTCCACATGTATCTCACCACCACCATAAAACAACTCACATTCAAGAAACCTGAATTTATGCACTTGCTCGATTAGTTGATTGTTCAGTGTTAGTTTACACCTTAAAAGAAAGAAACCTTTCAAAGCCATGGACTTAGACTTGATAACAGAAATTTTCAGACCATACATACTGGTTATCTGCTGCAATTCATAGTGGGTCCTTTGCAGACTATTTTAATTGTGTGTTATTATTAGCTGATCGTCAGAAAACATAAGAGTTTTGACGACATTACCGTCACTCAATCTGTCACTGAAGTTCAGTATTTCTAGCCTCTGTTTCCACTCTCTAACAGCTTTTTCCAAATATAAATTAAAAAATCTGTATGGAGAACCATACATGACTTCCATGTCCTAAAATTTATATTTAAAATCATTTAAATATTAACTAAATAAGTGGATGCTTGAGGTCTGAAGAAATTACGTGTCAGCTAAAATGGTACCACCATGTCAGGTGGATTAAAACTATCCTCAATCTTCCTGAGGAAGGACTGTACTTTTGGATAAAATGTCTGTAGGTCGAACGAAGAGCTAGCTAAAGGTAGCTGCGATCTGATTCCTGTAATGAAATTGGACTCTCGCTGCGAGGGGCCGAGGGATGTCTATAGTGTTATCAAAGTCTTTCCTGTCAATACTATACTAGTCATTTTTCTTTTTTAAAATCGAGTCTTGATTTCTTTCTTTCCATTTGTCTTCTGATTTCCTGAACGACTATTCTGATCACCCGTATAATTATAAATTTCTCAGCAAAATATTTCTTCCTTAATACGTTTGTATCTCCTGTTTAACACCCACCATTCTGATCCATGTCATAACGCTATATTCCACACAGGCTAGTAAATAACTAACCATCAGGGAGGTCAAAATATTTTCAGGGAGGGGCAAACAATTTTCCAAAGGAGGAAAATATTTATATATTTTTCATACATACACACATGCACATATTAGTTTATAATTCTCATTTCATAATAGAAATAAGTACACATATTGCACTAATTGCTTTAATACAACAACACTGCCCAGCGATCCACAGGAAGCAAATCGATGTCCACCTTTTCGGCTTGCACGCGTTGTGTTGGTGTGGGTTTCGGCACTTTCCATTTAAAAAGCGTGCAAACATAAGAAAATAAACACATATTAATGCGAATTTTGTATGTGTGTGTGTGTGTCCTGCCGGCCTTTTTATTGCGGTAATCACAATAATAAAACTTTGGAAAAGTAAACATTACATAATTGAGATATGCTTGCTTGCCAGGAACGATATATTTTCACTCATACGTGATTTAAATTAAAATGAAAAATAAAGAATTTTGTTAAAGTGAAATGAAATGTTTCCATAGATACTACTTCCTTGTTGTCAATAACGTAGTACACATATAAAACTTATAATAACCTCCTCCATCAACTATCATTTTAATTTATAAAAAAAATTACCCTCCCCCTTCAACTACCCTTTTCATTTACAGATTATCCCTTTTCAGGATACTTTATTTATCAAAATTACGCACTTTATTCTTGTTAAAACGTAAAATGTTGCAGGTAAACTACCACTTTCCCTTAACCGATCTTCACCAAAAACAATAGGCCTTGATCCTCTACAATTAAGGACTGTATGCAAAACATTAGTTGATTCTGTTTGAATTTGCGGTTGTTATCGTTTGCCATAGAAAAAATTCTACACACTGACATAGACACTTTTCGAAAAATGACTTTTTACTTCCATGTTCCTTAAGGAAATGGAAGTATGGTGATGGCAAAAAAAATCGTGTTCGAGATTATTGCAGATTCTGATTGTACTACACTAAAAACATGAAAAAAAGTCGTTTTTCGAAAAGTGTCTGTGTGTCTGTAGATTTTTTTTTTTTGGCAAACGATAACAGCCGCAAATTCAAACAGAATCAAATACTTTTTTGCATACAACCCTGATTTGTAGAGTACTAACGACCTGTTGTTTTCGGTGAAGATCGGTTAAGGGAAAGGGGTAGTTTACTTGCAACGGTTTTTTTAATCAAGGGTAATTGTTTTCCATGGCAAACGATAACAGCCGCAAATTCAAACAGAATCAACTACTCTTTCGCAAACAGCCCTGAATTGTAGAGTTCTCAAGATCGATTGATTTTGGTGAAGATCGGTTAAGGGAAAGGGGTAGTGTACCAGCTACGTTTTATGTTTTAAAAGGGTATTTTATATGGCAAACGATAAGAGCCGCAAATTCAAACAGAATCAAATAATGTTTTGCATACAGACCTGAACTGTAGAGTACTCAAGACCTATCGTTTTGGTGAAGATCGGTTAAGGAAAAGGGGTAGTTTACCGGCAACGTTTTATGTTTTAAAAGGGTATTTTTTATGGCAAACGATAAGAGTCGCAAATTGAAACAGAATCAAATAATGTTTTGCATACAGCCCTGATTTGTAGAGTACTCAAGATCTGTTGCATTTGGTGAAGATCGGTTAAGGGAGAGGGGTAGTTTACCGGCAACGGTTTTTTTTTAAACAAGGGTATTTTTTTGTTTATGGCAAACGATAAAAGCAGCAAATTCAAACAGAATCGACTACTCTTTTGCATACAGCCCTGAATTATAGAGTTCTCAAGACCTATTGGTTTTGGTGAAGATCGGTTAAGGGAAAGGGGTAGTTTACTGGCAACATTTTATGTTTTAACAAGGGTATATTCTATGGCAAACGACAACAGCCGCAAATTCAAACAGAATCAAATAATTTTTTGCATGCGCCCTGATTTGTAGAGTTCTCAGGACCTGTTGTTTTTGGTAAAGATCGGTTAAGGGAAAGGGGTAGTTTACCTGCAACGTTTTATGTTTTGAAAGGGTATTTTCTATGGCAGACGGTAACAGCCGCAAATTCAAACAGAATCAAATGATGTTTTGCATACAGTCCTGATTTGTAAAGTACTCAAGACCTATTGTTTTTGGTAAAGATCTGTCAAAAGAAAGGGGTAGTTTACCTGCAACGTTTTTTTTATCACGGGTAATTTTTTTCTATGGCAAACGATATCAGCCGCAAATTCAAACAGAATCAAATAATGTTTTGCACACAGCCTGAATTGTAGAGTTCTCAAGAACTATTGTTTTAGGTGAAGATCGGTTAAGTGCAAGGGGTAGTTTACCAGCAACGTTTTATATTTTAACAAGGGTATTTTTTTGCAAATGATAACAGCCGCAAATTCAAACAGAATAAAACAATTTTTTGCATACAGCCCTCATTTGTAGATTTCTCAAGACTTATTGTGTTTAGTGAAGATCGGTTAATGGAAAGGGGTAGTTTACCTGCCACCTTTAATGTTTTAACAAGAGTAATTGTTTCTATGACGAACGATAACTGCCGCACATTCAAACAAAATCAAATAATGTTCTGCATTCATCCCTGAATTGTAGAGGACTCAAGACCTATTGATTTTGGTGAAGATCAGTTATGAAGAAGGGGTAGTTTACCGGCAACATTTTATGTGATAACAAGGTTAATTTTGTATATGACGAACGATAACTGCCGTAAATTCAATTATAATCAAATAATGTTTTGCATATGTCCCTATGTTGTAGAGAACGAAAGGCCTGTTGATTTTGGTGAACATCGGTTACGGGGAAAGGGTAGTTTACGAGAAACATTTTTTGTTGTAACAAGAGTAAAGTACTTAATTTTGATAAATAAAGTATCCTGATAAGAAGATCTTAATAATCCACTGTAGAAACGTAGATGAAATACCTATAAATGAAGAGGCTAGTTGAACGGGGTGGGGGTAATTTTCTATAAATGAAATTTATAGTTAAAGGGGGAGGAGATAATTTTTATATGTGTACTACGTTATCGGCAACAAAGTAGTAGTTTGTTGTTAAAATTCCTTCTCGGGCTGTTTGGCCGTAGTCCAATGTTTTCTGCAAAACCAGACGTTTCGGCAGTGGCGTCGACTGCCATCATCAGTGAAAATCGAGTGCGATAACGTGTGGTGGTATACGTTAGTGACCACAATTCTGTGGTTAAGGCTGAAGCAATAAGTGGAAAGTAGTAGTTTCTATGGAAATATTTCATTTCGTAAATGATTTTAAATATAAATCTTAGAACATGGAAGTCATGTATGGTTCTCCATACCGATGTTTTTCATGTTTTGATGGTAGTACAATCAGAATCTGCCGTTATCTAGAACATAATTTTTTTCGCCATGACCGGACTTCCATTTCCTTATGGAACATGGAAGTAAAAAATTATCCCATCCTCATTCAACTATCATTTTCATTTATAGAAAATTACCCCGTCCCCTTCAACTACCCTTTTCATTTATAGATACAGTATTTCATCTACCTTTCTACAGTGCATTATTATGACCTTCTTTTTAGGATTCTTAATTAACATTTATCAAAATTGAGTACTTTACTCTTGTTAAAACGTAAAACATTGCCGGTAAACTGCCCCTTTCCCTTAACCGATCTTTACCAAAATCGAAATGCCTTGAGTCCTCTACAACTCAGGCACATATGCAACAAATTATTTGATTCTGTTTGAATTTACGGCAGTTATCGTTCGTCACAGAAAAAATACTCTTGGTAAAACATAAAACGTTGCACGTAAACTACCCCTTCCCCTTAACCGATCTTCACCAAAATCAATAGACCTTGAGTCCTTTACAATTCAGGCATGTAAAAAATTATTTGATTCTGTTTGTATTTGCGGCAGTTATCGTTGGTCATAGAAAATATTCTACACACACTTTTCGAAAAATGACTTTTCTTCATGTTGTGAGGGTAGCACAATCAGAATAATCCCTTATCTGAAACACGATTTTTTTCGCCATCACCATACTTCCATTTACTTATGGAACATGCAAGTAAAAATTGGAATAATTAAAGTAACGTTAACAATGTTCTGTTCTATGTGCAAGAAACTAGGAAAACATTTAAAAGAAATATAATTACCATCCGAAAAAGTCTTATCAAGTGCGGAGACGCACTTCAGGCCTGGCGACTGACTGGAGCAATACCTTGCATCATGTGCCTCATGTCATACACGCCCATCGTGTAGCCTACTCGTGGACCGCTCCATAAGACCTTGTGAGGAGCGAACGACCGAGCTGAACTGTATCAAACTGTATGAAAAATACGCCCCGCGCATCTTCTGTCTGTCTGTTGTTTTAGTATTTAGTGACACACAAATTTCTGCAACATTGCAAGTTACTTGTAAGCTTTAGAAAGACACAACACTTTTTGAAACTGCTGCTTATTTTTCTTTGTGATTAAGAACAGAAAGTTAAGTTTTATGTATAATAAACATGCTCGGTTTGGTGTGGCATGTGTATGTGTAGGTCTATATGTATGCAGGTATTGTGTATTATTGTGCCTCTGTATGTAGGCTTATGTGGCTCGGTGTAGGCCTGTGTGGCGCATAGTGTATATACAGTATGTATGTTGTGTGTTATGTGTGTATGTGTAGTTCTATCTGTGTAGGTGTGATTATGAATGTATATGTATGAATATATGGAATTGTGCGGGTGTATTGTTGCGCGCGCGCGTGTGTTTGTATGTATGTGGTGGATATGTGTTAGTTATATACAAATCTATTCACTTAACATTTTGCATTTATTAAAAAAAAACTGGCATACGCCTCTTACTCCAAGCGAAGCCCGGTAACCCCATATTTAAAATTATTATGCGCGGATGAAAGATCGGGAGAGTAAATAATTGTATATAATTTTTTTAATATTTACATTCTCTCGGAATTCATGAACGCGTTTGTAGCGTTTGTGTAGGCGCATTTGTAAATGTATGCCTTTGGCAGTTTTGAAAATAAGTTGATGTAACAAGGCGTACATAATGCTTACGTGTCTTGTATTCTACTTACGAGATGGGCTGTTAAATGTATTGGAAGCGTATTACTGGTAAGCCTGGCTAATGTCCATGAAAATGTTATCCGATTTCAACCCTGCGGTAATGGATTTATACTGTATGCTACTATCAGCAGGTTAGAGTAAATAAAAATTTCTGAAAATAGGACAAGGACAGTTGCTAATTCTCCAAATATAATTCTGTGGTTATTATTAAAGAGGAAAGTCGTAGCCAGCTGATAGACAGTAGTCAAATTCCCGCAGACGTCTCTAACAGCTTGTTCCTTTAACGCTTTCCTTTGTTATGTAGACTTATGTTTAAGAAAAAATAATAATATAAATACATATTTTGGTAAAGAAACGTTTTTGAAATTACGTAAGGTAATGAGATATTAGTTTTGAATAAAAATTAAATTTCAGCACTGAGAACTGGCCGAGTTATTCCGGTTTAGCAGAAATTTGCGGTCGCGCCTTTGCACATCTTATTGGTTCCATTCACATCATTTCTGTTGGTTATTTTGTTTCGTATTTAAATCAAGTAACATGCTCCCGAACTAATACGTGCACTGATAAATATTATTGATATTTAAAACAACACAATAAATGGAAATCGTAAAATATGTTATTCTGTTTAAGCGCGTATAACGTGTATACATCCTATACTATTAAACTAGCAAAAAACTGATTTCAAAATCAAAATTTTTTCTCAAAAACCGCTGTAACGATTTTGACGAGACTTTGCATCTGATGTTTTTGGATGTGAGAAATCCACTGGCCTAGGTCTCATTCTTTTAAAGGTCAAAATCGGATGGTCTTAACAAGTATCTTACAAAAATAACTGGAATTTTCTGTTTGAATCGATTAACAATATGCAATTGAGGAGCAGTAAAACCAGAAACCTATACGTAAAGCCAAAGAAGAAAATGAAAATGGATTGGTCATCCACTAAAGACGGCTGGCTATTATTTCCAATAAGATATTGAATGTAATGCAGGAAAACCACTAGGGGTGAAAACGGAAACGGATTTAACACACGTGATGTACCCTAGCTGGATTCTCACCTTGCGTTAACCTGGCTTGAGTGGAATTCCTCTCTTCAATCTTTCCTGTCTGGTCTCTCTTGGCCAACTCTTGGTCTTTTCAACCCCGACGCTACTAGGTTTTCAAGGGCTACGGAGTCTTTCATTGTTTTCATACTTCGGCTTTCTTTTGTAGTTCTTGTTTTATTGCTTTCGGTTTGTACTATTCGGTAAGGGCCCGGCCAGGGTTAAAGGTGTCAAATGGGCAACGTTCCTAGAGGCGGAAGAGGAAGGTTCCCAACGGTACCAGGGACGGAAGAACCTAGGAGGTGGGTCTCCGAATGAAAACAGCAGGATCAGAGGCTCCAAGGTCTCCTGTCACTGGCCAAGTCTCCTCACAGGTGTGATTTCCTACCACTGGTCTTACTCTAAAGAACGTCCTTAGAGGACACGTAATGTCGGAGGAGTGGCGAACCACTCAACCGTTCCCCGGGTGCAAGCACCCATGCCAGATGCTCGTTTACTCACCACCCGCGAACAACAACCGGGGAAGAGAGCAGTAAAAATCTCTGCTTTCCGTCCGCCGGATACGTCAACGTGCGGGCCTGGAGCCCTCTCCTCTACACAAGGAGACTAACGAACGTACCCGCTGTTTTATGTGAAAGCACGAATGTCCGTACGAAACACAACGTTGCCCAGTGGGAGCCTCAAGGAGGTGTCGTTTCGGTACCCAGACAAGCGATCGATGGGAGGCCAGCCAACTCACTCGAGTCAGGTACAGGCTCCGGCAACGCAAGTTGCACAGACTCGAGATCTCGAGCCGCGCTTCCCAACACTGGACGCACGCTTTGTCTCGATTATCATTCTGATACCGCCAAAAATCTGCTAACCCCACGCCCCGTAAGGCATCGTGCACCAGGGTGAGGGGGTCTCGGAAGGGGATTAGGCCACCGGTAATCAGCGATATAACCCATCCCACAACCACCCCAGCCACGCGGCGTTTTCTGCACGCCCCTCTCCAACCAGTGCAGGGGCGTCCCGCGTGGAGGCCTCACTTGCTACTAGGCTTCACCGCGCATGTCTTGGCTTGTGATCTTGGGACTTGGCTAGGACCACTGGGGCAGGGGTGATTTCCTAGAGCGGCTACTTGCTAGGGACGCTGGAACCCTGTTTACCGTTTGCCAGACACTCGCCTTAGTCTCGCGTAATCGGCTCCAATACAGGCGAAAAACCGGTTCACCCCCGAGCATGAGACGGCGGGTATCAAGTGGGGAGGGCAGGGACCGCAGTAACCGGGAATGACGGTATAGGCTCGTTCTGCAGGCCCCCAAGGTGTCGAATCTCCCAGGCCCCACCCTCGGGGGCGTCCTTAGAGGACATTTAGCCTACTCAAAAGTCACAAAGGAAAAAAAAATCGGATGGAAGATCTAGGAAGCGCCGGTGAAGTGGCCACATTTCTTTGGGTTGGCTACATCGCCTAGTCCCCGATAGAAGAAGAAGAAGAAGAAGAAGGTAAATTGAGAAAATCGACGAGAATATGAAGAAGTACCTACCTTTGGCTAATATATTTGCTTTTTCAATTGTTGTTCCTGTTTGTAACATTACGTATCTTTTCCTTCTTCAGGTCTTCTTCCTCCCACTTTTTATTATAGATTCCCATATATTTTTCACGGAATTTTCTCATTCATTCTATTCATATGTCACCACTAGATTCTCTTCAACATTGTATAGTATAAGTTGAATATATATATATATATATATATATATATATATATATATGTTGAATACTTCTTTTATTTCTGTATCTCTTACTATGTCTCTCGCGATCCCGCATAGGCTAGGCAAATATTTAATCTTATATGGTGTATTCTGTTCTGTTTTTGATCCCTATAGACGTCCCAAGGTTCTTACCGTAATAAGTCCTTACAGAGTACTAAATACCATCGTCTCAGGGTTTTGTTGACATTTTTATCTTACAAATAAATGTGTACTTTTATTTATGTATTACGAACAGTTCTTCAAATATTAACTACATCTGCATGTAAAATTATTATTGTATTTACACCTAACGCACGTTTCACTGATCACATAAGAATCATCAAAGGTTTATAAGTGAATTAACAAATAATTGAACTAATTCGATTTTAATATAAAAAGTAGCGGATAACCGAATTTAATATAAAAGAAATGATCAATTTAATTTGATTTTACTTATAGATTGTTTTAATGTTTATTTATTTAATCAGCTGTTTTGTCGGTTATATTGGAAATATTTTATATTTATATTTAATTTATTTTAATAAATTTATAGTTTTAAATAGATCATCTTGTTCCGGTTTTCTTGAGTTTGTTCTTTAAGTAGTAAATTATTGTTATTGTGTTTGTAAATATGAAGATTTTCCCAAATATCAATTTTTGACCTTTTTGTATGTTTTAAATTAACTTCATATTTTGAATGTCGGAAAATTCATGTTTATTATTTATACAATGCGTGGCTAAATTAGATTTGTACATATTTGGTTTTAAAAACGCATTGCGTTGTTAAACGAATCTATCGAGTAGTTTTTTTTTCTGGCCTACGTAAAATTTACTGCAATCCGGACATTGTATTTACTGTTTTTTTGCGATGTTTGAGACTTGGCCAGAAGGACAAGCCTCGGGCTGATCTGGGGTAAGCCCCATTCAGGCAGATTGTAGGATGCGGGGAGACGCACGCCACTGCAGGCCGGAAGCGAAGAAGGTGGGGGAAGATTGAAGATAGAGTAGTGTGTGTGTGTGTGTATTTGTGTGTAGATGTAGTTTGTGGCCGTATAGGTAAAGGAAGTGGGTGATGGAAGTGCCATTAAGTTTAGTTTTTATATGAGTGCGGCCAAGACAGGGACGAGTAGCGCATGTCGCCAAAGCTGGAAAGAGGCGACAGAGAGGCGTCAAGGGAGGCCGGAGACACAAAGAAGATGACTGAAGACTCGTTAAGAAATTATGGAAAATTTAATTTATCAGGATCAGGAATCAGGAACGATGGGAGTTTGAGTATGTTTGAAGTTGGGAGTTAGGTGTTTCTATTTCTATCACGATAGCGGCGAGGAGTTCTGGGATGAGGTTCGTCGGCTATGTTAAGGAGGCGGTTTGAGAGGAAGTAAGGTCTGCGAGTGTTGCGGGTAGTTCTGTTGATGGAGGTGGCTATGGATTGTAGTGAAGTGTTTTGCAGGTTGGGAGTGTTTCCAGTTTATCTTGTACAGGAAGGAGTCAAGTTATGGAAGAGTTTGTTGAGTGCATACAGAGTGGTATTAGAGGTTTTGGTGAAGCGAAGTCTGCGGTAGATAAGTCGAAGAGCTCGCCGTTCGGTGATTCAGAAGGGTTTGAGTCGGGCGGGATCGGCAGTCGGAAGTATGGGATGGGCGTATGTCATGATAGGGCGGATACAATCAGTATAGATTCAGCTAAGAAGTCCGCTGGAGCAACGATCGTTGCTACTGAGAGTTCTGAGAGAGCGGATTCGTTTGCACTCCTTGGTTGGAGATTCTTGTGATTTGAGGAGGGCAGGTAAGTTTGGAGTCAAGCGTGACGCCAAGATATTTGCAGACACGCTTCGGTATTACTGTTGATGGGTCTTTGCGGTTTGAAGTTTTAAAGAAATGGTTCATGTTGCGTCCTGTAGAACTGAAAACACAAATTTGGGCCGTGTTCGCGTTTACGATGTCTTACAGTAGTTTATGAAGTGTTTTAAAACTAACTGTAGTTTAGATATTGTTTGCCAGTGACCTCCAGCGGAGACCCAGGAGGCAGTATCATCAGTATAGTGGGCGAGACCCGCTAAAGAATAAGCCAATGACCGGGTGTGGGGTGAGTGGTGTCTTTGGTGAACAAAATGTAATGTATCGGGCTAATCGCGGAGCCCTGGGGGAAACCGGCATTGAGTAGGAAAGGTGCTGAGAGATGCTGGCGGACTCGGACTTGTGGTGTACGTCCATCCAAGAACTGGGAAAGCCTTTTTATAATTGTAGAGGGGAAGTAACATCCGAGGATCTTGAAGCGGAGGTCATTGTGACAGACGAAGATAACAATTTTTCTATTTTACGGAGTCAGGAGTTAAGTAGAGATCTATTTAATGCTTTAATTTTTGCAATATATTTGGGCCGTAAAGTAAAGAATATAGGCTAATTTGGTATTTTTGTTTACTTGCATGTTTTTTAGTTGTTCCGCGAGTTCGATACTGTCTACTATATATATTGTATTTGGCTTGGAGTTTTATTTTATGTTTTAAAATTTGTGATTGTAATTTAGATATTTTATAATTTGGTGATGTTCTAGCATTAATAAGTGTAATAGGTTTGTCAACGTTGTGTAATTTTATTAGAAAATTTAATTTTGGTGCACTTGGATTATCCACTTTACATTATATGATTCTTCAGAATTTATAATTTCTTACTATTTATCAACATACCTAATATTTGTGTTTGATATTTACTTGTAGGACCCTTGTTTAATAAGATACAATTATTGGTACTTATACATTCTTCAGTTTTATCGTTTAAACATTATTATAAATCATTAATGTTGTATTACTTTTATCTGCTTTGGTTAAAGTAAGGTTATTTGCTGTTAGTTTGTGTTTTATGTTGTGAGTAGTACCATTATGTTTATTTTTAATATGCTGATTTTTGTTGTTATATGTTTTAATAAATTTTATAATTTCCACTGAAATTTCTGTTCGTATTTTACTTTATGTTTTTTTTTGGTCTGTAGTATTAATGGTGTTTTCTGTTTCAACCTTAATATTTTCTATTCGATGTGTATTTACATTTTTAACATTTGTGTTATTTGAGGTTTCTAAAGTTGTTATTTCGTTTTTAGTAAAGTTAACGGTAGATAAATTTATAAATTTAGGGTAAAAAGTGTAGGCATTGTTTAGTTTTTGTAAGTTTTGTAAATTGTGGGGATTTTAATTTGGTTTATTATATTTTTAGAGAATTGTTAAGTTTTTTACTGATTGTATTGAATTTATTTGTTTGTGTTTATGTAGGATTGATAACACATTAGTATATTTGTTGTTCCAAGTATGATACTTAAGCATGTTGGCTAAAAAAAGGTGTAAATTAATTAACTGTTTATTGAGGTAGTAACATGTTCTCTAAGTATTTAAAATTATATTGAGCCTGTATAATGTATTTGTTCAGTTTATTATTTTTGTCGTTTTTTTAAATTATTTTAGTATGTTTTGAAAGAATATTCAGTTTTAGGTATTTTTAATTGAAGTAGATGTTTCCAAGACAATTAATTAATTTTGTTTATTACGTCTAATAAATAAGTTAATATCAGGGTGTCCGAGCTTTGCTCGGTTTTCACATTTATTTATAAATATACAGATTAAAAAAACATTATTTATTATTAATTATTTATTTATTTTTATTAATTATTTTCATATATAAACATATCGATACTACGCCGTTTGCGTTTATCGACGGTTTCTGTTATTGGAATCACAATTATTTAATACTTCTTTCCATACAACGATTCTTGTATGGCGAGGATTTTCTGGTGGTAAAAGAACTTTTAAGCCACTTCGCCTTTTGACTCTGGAAAATGCTACATACAACATGCCGTCCATAAACACAGGAATTGATAAGTGAATTCCCACCACTTCAAATGTTTGACCTTGAGCCTTGTGAATAGTAATAGCAAAAGCTGCTCTGACGGGAAATTGATGCCTTTGCATAGTGCACCCAGGCTGACTTTTGCTGGAATCTATTGTAATCCTTGGAGTATGAATATTCTCGGCTTGAATATTCACCCGTGATAATCTTGGCTTTAATAATGTTATTACATAATTCAGTCATGACCAATCTCGTTCCATTGCACAGCCCTTCAGAGACGTCCAAGTTTCGTAAAAGCATTACTTACAACAACGTATAGAGAACACTTAACAGTTTAGATTATGTATATACCTCAGAGAATGCAAAAAACACAACAGCGTATAGAGAACACTTAATAGTTTAGATTATGTATATCAGATAGATTGTACAAAAATCGTTGCGCAGAAACCCACAATTGTATGTCTCAACTCTTAGTTTGTTTATTTACAGTCATAGCAACATCTGTTTATATTATTTATAAACATCGATCTGCGCCGTTTAGGCCGCAGGTTAAAGACCTATAAAAACCCTACGGTATCGTTAGAGCCGTTTCCGAGAAAAAAAGGACATACATAGATTAGATTGTATGTCTCAACTCTTAGTTTGTTTATTTACATTCATAACAACAGCTATTTATATTTATTTATAAACATCGATACTGGGATTGTATATCTCAACTCTTAGTTTGTT
The DNA here is from genome assembly GCA_034769895.1 of Magicicada septendecula. NCBI lineage: Eukaryota > Metazoa > Arthropoda > Insecta > Hemiptera > Cicadidae > Magicicada > Magicicada septendecula. The sequence goes on along the minus strand of CM068367.1, from coordinate 546,877,360 downwards.
TATTTACATTCATTGCAACAGCTATTTTATATTATTTATAAACATCGATAAGATCTATTCTTTATGAACAGAATTAAAATTAACGTTTTAATTTCAAATAAAAAATATTTTTTTAAAATATTTGTTGCTGGGTGACAGAGTTATAACAATAGCAATTGTTGTGTGAATATTTAAACCTACATGAATTAAAATGTATACTTAAAAGACCCTACGGTTTAGGCCTTAGGCGATTTTTGCGGAAAATGAGACCTAGCCCAATCGATTTTTAGTGTCCAAATACGCTCAAGTCCCAAATTTCGAGAAAATCGTTAGAGCCGTTTCCGAGAAAAAAAGGACATGCATACAAAGATTGCTCGCTTAATAGTATAAGATAGAAATGATTTACATCACCTTGTATGGTGTTTTCATTCATCTTTATTTTGTAAATAACTCTTATATATTTATTGCAGTTTTCTATATTATGAATAGTTCTTCAAATGTTACCTACCTCTGCAAGTAAAATTATTATTGTATTTTCACCTGATGCAAGTTTCACTGATCACATCAGTATCATAAGCGGTTTATAAATGAATTAACAAACAATTCAATTGATTCGATTTCAGTATTAAAAAATAACTAATAATCGGATTTAATACAAAAGAAAGGAACTATCCCTTTATCTGATCCTGCAGTACACTTTAGTTTTTTTTTTAATATGCAAATTGTATCGATATATTACGATGTGGAAGAGAAGTGTACTAATTGTAAATTGTTCTATTTCGTAATGCAAAGCGAAAATACGTGTCGTTTCCATTTGTGAGGTTAGGTGACAATGGTTTTTTGTTTTTAACTTACTGCTGGAATACATAAAAGCCATGGTTGAGGAGAACAATGTTTAATGTGTATATAGAATGCTTATAACACAGTAATACTTAAAATACAAAACCTAACGATTGTGAATTGGCAAATTAACAAAACTACAACAGCAAACATGAAAAATTATAATTTGTATAATTCTTTTAACAACATGAAATTATGTGCGATATTCGCTAAACATCAAAACCAAACAGTGGCATTATCGAAATATCGAAAATGACTGCAGCATCAGATAAAGGTAGAGTACCAAAAGAAATGATCAATTTAATTTGATTTTACTTCTTGATTGTTTTAATGTTCACTTACTCACTCAGCTGTTTTGTCGGTTATATTGGAATATTATTTATGTTTATATTTAATTTATTTTAATCAATTTATAATTTTAAATAGATCATGTTGTTTTGTATTTACTTGAGTTTGTTCTTTAATTAGTAAATTATTGTTATTGCGTTTGTATATATTAAGATTTTCCAAAATATTCATTTTTTGATCTTTTTATAAGTTTTTAATTATCTTCATAATTTTAATGTCTGGAAATTGGTGTTTATTATTTATGCAATGCGTGGCTAACATTCTCACTAACATTTAAACACATTTATACAACTTTGTAAAATTTTCTTTAACAATACTAATTGTTATTGTTTTAAATAAAGGTCTGTTTCTAAGAAACAAAAAATATTTCAACAAATTATTTATTTTAATTCCAACAAGCCATCAGTACAGACACGTTTGCGACTGGCACAGGAGAAGATGTCTCTACTAAGGAATAAGGTGGCGTTTTATATTTCTTCTACGTAATACTACAGGTTAATGGGAATTTTTATCGCTATGACTGTCGCCGTTGAAACACAGGCGTGTTACACTCACCCCATTCGCCCACACCCTACACTTCATTCGGTCACAGTGTGGATCCAGTGATTAGAAGTTAAATTAGTGAGAGTTAATTTAAAACTAGTTTTCAAATTTCATGTTTTTGAAAATTCCAATTTAGATTTTGTACTTCCACTTTTTCAAATTCAAAATTTTATCACAACATTACAATTTTCGTATCCGGTGTTGTCTATTGTATTAAAGGTTTTCGTGGTCCGTTGTCACACAAATCACCCACTCTGTGGATGTTTGACTTAATCCCGTGAAATTTCTTGACTTCCAGAAATATGGTTTCGAAATTTGTTAATGCAACAAGTAAAATTTTACTTTTTGAAGCCTAAAAATTTTAGAAACTAGTTAGGACAAGCCAACACCTCACCGCTTTTTTACTGTCGTTAAATCATTAGATTTGATTTATTATTACGGTTCCATTATTCGTTTTTTTAAACTCTTCAGTGTAAAAATTCGTTAATAATCTGCAACGTTATTTTTTCCGTTACAAAATTTAGTGCCCGTAGAATTTCACTTGGATTCGCCACTGTCCAATTCGTCATTTTCTTCCTTTTCTTTAACTTTCATTTCTCTCTTCCTTCAATTCTTAGATTCTTCTTATCTTCCTTTCTTCAAGATTTGACGTTGTGATAAAATTCTATCACAACGTCAAAGTCCGTTGCATAAGAAGTTTCCGTGCTGTATGGAGGTGGTCCGAAGTCACGAAGTCCGCCCACTCGGTGTTGTTATTGCACCCCGTGGACGTAGATTTAGGAAGTGACGTTTCTTGTCTTCCAGAAGTATGGTTCGGAAATTTTTAATGCAACTATCAAAATTTTATGTTTCAAATTACAGATTTGTTTAACTAATTAGATCAAACCAGCACTTCAACCCTTTTTTACTGCCGTTAGATCATTAATAAATGCAATCATTTATTTTTACGATTGCATTGTTTGTTATTTTTTAAATCTTCATTGCTAAAGTTCGTTAATTTTCTTTCTGCAGCGTTACTTTTTCCGTTACAAATTATAGTGCTCGTAGAATTCCACTTGGATTCTTCACTGACCTCCATGTCATTTTCTTCCTTTTCTATAACTTTCCTTTCTACCTTCCTTAAATTCTTAGACTCTTATCTCTTAAAGAAGTCTAATCTTCCTTTCTTCCCCAAACGTTTATCACAACGTCAACATAATCAAATTAGGCGTTGTCTGTTGCAGTAAATATTTCCGTGCTGTATGGAGGTCCGCCCACTCGGTGTTGTTATTGCACCCCGTGGACGTAGATTTAGGAAGTGACGTTTCTTGTCTGCCAGAAGTGTGGTTCGGAATTTTTAATGCAACGATCAAAATTGTATGTTTCTAATTACATTTTTTTTTAACTAATTAGGACAGCTCTTCCTTATCATGTACACCCACACTTACACTACCATCACGCTCTGCTGTTACAATTGCGACACTCATAGTATTACAAATTTCACCCCGAACGTTATGTCAGTGGAATGTTAAAACGCTGGATTTATTCCTTATTAGAGACAAAAACACTAAAACTTTAATACTTCATCAGGACATTGTTAGATCTCGGACCTAACGATTTGTATGATAAAATTATATATTGTAAAAGTAAAAGTTAAAATACATTATCTTATTTGCGACTACTACGTGTAATTATTAAAAAAATATTAAGTCAGAAGTAATTACATATTTTATACTGCCTTAAAGTAAGCTAAGATCTAGATTACGTATCCACATTAAAATACTATAGTTTTTACTTTTAGTATTTAAGGTTGTGTTTTGATAACGAAGCAGCATGTGTTGATTTCCTGAGGTGTAATGTATAGACAAGACAAGCCTATATTTCTTGACAGTACTTTTGTGAATATTTTGTTTAATTCTAAGTTTGTGTAGGTCTTTCTCTTTGCCCATTTTCCCAATTGTTATTCTTCTTTACTACTTTAGCCCAATATGAGCACTGGCTTCCAACACCAATCTTCTCCAATGTCTCCTAAACATTGCCCTGTCAATGTTACCAACTCACATCCATTTTTCCGAAGTCTTCAACACATCATCCAACCACCTTATCCTAGGTCGGGCCCTCTATCTGCTTTTACAGACTTTCACTCTCAGGATTTTCTTTGGCATACGCTGATCATCCATCCGCTCTAGGTGACCTAGGCATTGTATTCGTTGAGCCTTTACTGGTCTTGCAATATCCTCATGCTTCAATAAATCATCTATCTCCTGGTTATTTCTTATTCTCCATTCATCATCTTCTTTAACCGGACCATGAACACATCTTACAATCTTTCTTTCAAACCTTCTTAGTGTTTCTTGTTCCTTTTATGTTAATGTGCATGTCTCGCCTCCATAAGTAACAACCGGTCTCATAAGTGTCATATAATTTTATTTTTGTGTTGCGACTAATGGGTTTGCATCTCTTTAATGTCTATTATGTTATCCAGGGATCTGAACTTATTACGTGCATCAAATGACATATCTTCTATGCATAAATTATTTAGCTTTCTTCTTATTTCTGATGCAGAAATTAGCATGCATTTAGTTTTGCTGATATTTACATTGAGTCCCATTCCAGCGTATTTTTGATTCAGCTCCTTATATACCTCAACTAACCGTTGTCTTGTTCTGGCTGTTATCACAACATCGTCAGCGTAAGCACACATTTTGTTCGTCTTTCTTTGCTAATAGTTTTTTCTTCAAATTTGTTTACTGACCGTGTCTGTTACTCACACTTTTTTCTTCTCAGTTGGTTATTGCTTGCTTGACAGCCTATATTTCTTGACAGTATTTTTGTCAATATTTTCTTTTATTCTAAGTTTGTGCAGGTCTTTCTCTTTGCCTATTTTTCAATTGTTGTTCTTCTTTAGTACTTTAGCCCAACGTGAGTCCTGACTTCCAACACCAGTCTTCTCCAATGTCTCCTAGCCATTGCCCTGTCAGTGTTACCAAGTCACATCCATTGTTCCTAGCCATTGTATTTGTTAAGCGTTTAAGGATATTACAATGTCCTCATGCTTTAATAGCTGTAAGGGGAAGGAACCGGCTTCGAACTTGAGGGTATCTGTTCAGTTTCTGGTGCCTGGCTAATATCAAGAAGTGCCAAACGCATGTTTATTTTGCACTTGCGCTGTGTCTTTGTTGCATATTCAGTGCAACCAGATAATTCTGCCCCTATCGTTCTCATACACTTCAAAGTAGTTTCTATAACGGTTATAAATGAAGTGAGTACTGTGAAGACTGTATTTAAGTCTAGTCTGGAGTGATATTAGTTTTGTTAACTTGTTCCAAAATATCATTCCAAAATGATGCGTAGAACACTGTTTCCAACTTAGACAATTCTTAATGAAAATTTAGAGCAGCGATTTTACTGAATATTTATTGTCCTCTAAGTCTGAAGTTTCAAATAGTGCATCATTTGTCTCCTTATACCCTCGTATTAAAATTTTAGTGGCATCAACATGACACGACCATCGTGTTGTGGTGGTGATCTTCGGTACTAAAATGGGTTTTGGAAATATATTTATTTACAGTTGTTGCAGTAGTTAAAATCATAAAAAGGAGAATATAATCGAGCCTTACGGGATCCATGACATTTCTATCAAAATATAATGTGTCTCATTATAATGAATGCAGTTTGAGATGAATTAAAATTTAAGTGCACACTGTTGCCCCACTCTACCCTATACATGGCTCTTAATACCACCTTTTCCTTTAATAACGTCTACTGTTCTCTGTAGAAGGACAGTAATTTTTAAGCATTTTTATGTGTAGAAGAACACAAATCAAATAATTGTTCTGCAAGTCGACTGTTCTTTTTTTCTTTTTGTTTGTAATGTGGGCCCCTTGTGGTTGGTGGCCCTAGACTTCAGTCTGTGTAGCCTATGCTTAAACCCGGCACTTGTGTATACTGTAGTTATGCTGACACTTTCCTTTTTCTCAGCTCTGTTGAAGTTTACGGTCCTATTATTGGCGGACATTGTTACAGTTCGTACCCAGACACCGCAGTCGAAGCAATTCTAGTAAATGCGACAAGACAATTAGACAGTTTAGTTAGGTCAGTCAGTGGGATAGCACGCTTTTTACTTTCTGGTCACATGCTTTTGACAATATATACTGTCTCTAACATCTTGTCGTTGTTGTCTCTTTGCACCGCCCGGTCTGATACACAGAACAATGAGCTGACAACAGTCACGTCCGCTGACCGCTGGCTTTGCTCCCAACGGACCGTCATAGTACGCCTGCCCACAAAATGACACTCACATTCCGAACTTCTTAGATTATTATACAAGTAATCAACTCTCCGAGGTCGTATTCCCTCCTCCCTCCCCTTGTAGCTATTGGTCATTAGCCGGGCGTCAACAATGTGGGTTACTTAAGTCTCCTAACTCAAGTAGGCAACCAGGTCAGTAGGTAATGTTGCCACATAGCTCCAATACATTGGTTTGGTAAACAGTTACCAGTAATCGCTGCGTTTGCTACTAGTTGTCACAACTCATGGTGCGTTTCGCGATTCTTGCAATCGATTACTCTATTTTACTGTCTATACTGTTATTGCCTTTCATTTTCTGGTGTTGTTTCTGGCGACCTTTATCTACCGTTTTAGTAACTAGTTCAAAGTTTCATCATATGTCAGTACTCACAATGTTATGTCTTTATTGCCAGGTTAAATCGATCACTGTTACCAAAATTTCAGCAAATAATATTTTAGTTCTTTAAACGAACATACAGTGCATATTCGTGTCTAGTATTGTGACCTGTATATCAGACAGTGATAAATTTTAACTGTCTGGAACCTACTATATCAATTATTTTACAAAAAACCCAGAAATTTCTTCATAGCCGAAATTCTGGGACCGACAGTAGCATACCCCTTCTTAAACTCCGTGACTGATGAGTCAAATGTCACTTCCAGCAAGTTTTAAAATTCAGGTATACTTTTCCATGTTATGGAGCAGCGGTTCATTATTTAAAAATATTCAAATTTAGTAAATAAATTTGTAAATGTTTCAGTTTCTTTGCTGTGACGTCCACCTTGTAAAGTGCACGCGGAGTATGGCATGCCTTGCTCCGTAAAGACGTAAACACAACAAGTTTTTTTACACCCAAATAAAGTGATTACAAAATCAGAAAAGCTTCTTCTTCTGTATTACTATTGCATTTTATGGCGGAGAATGAATTTTTGTCTACCTGGTATGGAGTACCATGCAGGCGGATCGGGTTTAACGAAAAAGGGTGAGACTTTAAACGCTTGTAGCTCGGCACGAACGGTCACAACTCGGCAAAAGAGGTAAGCCACGAGGATCAAACACAAATTAATAGGTTTCTTTTTTTTTGTTAATAAAGTGGTCTTTAATTTAAAGCGTTTCGAATGCGCTATAATAGTGTTACCGTATAGAAAATATCGGTATGGAGAACCATATATGACTTCCATGTTCTAAGATTTATATTTAAAATTATATTCGAAATGAAATGTTTCCATAGAAACTACTTCTTTCTACTTATTGCTTCAGCCTTAAACCACAGTACTGTGGTCACTAACGTATACCACCTCACATTTTCGCACTCGATTTTCACTGAGATGGAAGTCGATGGCACTGCCGAAAAGTCTGATTTTGCAGAAAACATTGGACTACGGCTAAACAGCCCGGGAAGGAATTTTAACAAAGAAATACTTCTTTGTTGGCGATAACGTAGTACACATACAAAATTCTCCCCTCCCCCTTCAACAATAATTTTCATTTATAGAAAATTACCCCCACCCCGTTCACCTAAACTTATTGTAAGGATTATTATGAGCTTGTTATCAAGATACTTTATTTATCAAAATTAAGTACTTGACTTAAAACGTAACGTTGCTGGTAAACTACCCCTTTCTCTAAACCGATCGTCACCAAAATCAATAGGCCTTCAGTACTCTACAATGCAGGGATGCATGCAAAACATTATTTGATTCTGTTTGAATTTGCGGCTCTTATCGTTTGCCATAATAAATACCCTTGTTAAAATATAAAACGTTGCAGGTAAACTACCCCTTTCCCTTAACCCATCTTCAACAAAATCAACAGACCTTGAGTTCTGTATAACTCAAAAAGGTATGCAAGAGAGTAGTTGATTCGGTTTGAATTTACGGCAGTTATCGTTCGTCATATAAAAATTACCCTTGTTAAAACATAAAATGTTCCTGGTAAACTACCCTATTCCCTTAACCGATCTACACCAAAACCAGCAGGTCTTGAGAATTCTACAATTCAGCAGGGCTCTATGCAAAACATTATTTGATTCTGTTTGAATTTGCGGCTGTTATCGTTTGCCATAGAAAAAAATTACCCTTGATAAGAAAAACGTTGCAGGTAAACTACCCCTTCCCGTTAACCGATCTTCACCAAAAACAATAGGTCTTGATTACTCTACAAATCAGAGCAGTATGCAAAAATTCTTTGATTTTGTTTGAATTTGCGACTTTTATCGTTTGCCATAGAAAATACCCTTTTAAAACAAAACGTTGCTGGTAAACTACCCATTGCCCTTAACCGATCTTCACCAAAAACAATAAGTCTTGAGTACTCTACAAATCAGGGCTATATGCAAAAACGTATTTGATTCTGTTTAAATTTGCGGCTCTTATCGTTTGCCATATAAAATACCCTTTTAAAACATAAAACGTTGCAGGTAAACTACCCCTTTCCGTTAACCGATCTTCACCAAAAACAATAGGTCTTGATTACTCTACAAATCAGAGGAGTATGCAAAAAATTATTTGATTTTCTTTGAATTTGCGACTCTTACCGTTTGCCATAGAAAATACCCTTTAAAAACATAAAACGTTGGTAGTAAACTACCCCTTTCCCTTAACCGATCTTCACCAAAAACAATAGGTCTTGAGTACTCTACAAATCAGGCCTGTATGCAAAACATTATTTGATTCTGTTTGAATTTGCAGCTGTTATCGTTTGCCAAAAAAAAAATCTACAGACACAGACAGACACACACACAGACACTTTTCGAAAAATGACTTTTTTTCATGTTTTGAGTATAGTACAATCAGAATCTGCAATAATCTCGAACACGATTTTTTTTGCCATCACCATACTTCAATTTCTTTAAGGAACATGGAAGTAAAAATGTGGGTGAAATGTTACACCCTTTTCTGACCCCTTTATTGGTCACTTTTTTAAGGACTTCACCATATTCAGTTTTTACAATGACCTCTGTGTTCTTGTACATGTTCCTCATCACATTTATTAGGTGTTTTTGTACGCTTCTTCTGTCTATGATATTCCACAGCTTATTTTGAATTACATTTGTGTCACATTATCAGAGGCCTTGATGTAGTCGACGAAAACCGTACGTGTCTCAAGATTATACACTCTTTTCTTTTTTATCAACATTGTAATACAACGATTCTGTTATATGTTGATATAGTAGTGTAGTGGTGTTGCTTGCAGATACGCACCGGTATCTACAATAATGTTGTTTGATAAAATGTTCAAATTATAATTATTATTATTATTAGTTTGATTGTAATTGACAAATATGTGGGTATCGATGGTCCATTTATTTAATTTAAAATATTTCTCGCACTCCGTTAGTAACCTCCCCCACTTACCACAAGTGGATATTGTAGTTCTGTTCGGTGACTGCTCAGCTGAAATACACATACTACATATACAAGTAGATATTCTGGTTGAATATCCAATGTGACTATCATGCACAATAAAATGATATAATAGCTAAATAAAATTCTGAGTTATTAGAAATATTTGAATTCTTCCGCCACCTTTTGGTAGAACTGACTAATAATAAATGAACTAATTTAAGTTTGAAATAATACTCTTTTTCCACTGGTAACAAAATGTAGAGGTTTATTAACGGTTAATGATGTTATAAAATCTTTTAAAAATTGACAATCAGTTTATAATAATTTTACTGATAATAATTACAATGAACAAAATTTAAAATAAGACTCTCCTTAGCCTCAAGGCTGGTAACCCTGTTGGTTATACAATAGTTTTTATCTTAAGAGGTTATGTCCTCTTATATCAGTTAATTACCATGTTCGTGTGGTTCTTTTAAGTAGCATGATGCCAGGTACAAGATGTGGCATTTATAATGATATCAATTGAACAATAAATAAAAAACAAACAAACAAATATAAAAATAGAAAATTAGTACCATATAACAGATAGTTATGGTATTATCGTACGCGGGGATTCGTACGCCGTTTACAGTATTTACTTGACAATCAACAAGTGCGTTGGCTTGCACTACTGAAATGTATTACTATATTTTAATAATTCACTGTGGGAATTATTTACGTACAAGAGAAAAAGTTATTAAAAAAAAACTCGTGTTATTGTTTTCATCTGGTTTTGGATTACATGAGAACAGACTTGTGACAAAGAAGGTGGCAAGTTACGGTTATGATTTTAAGGTTATCTCATAACGTGAACTGTTATTAGAGTTAGTTATCTTGAATATTTATTTCTTCTTAATCTAAGCATATACATATTATTTATAATAGTTCTGATGTGTAATTATCAGTATCATATAATGCTCTTTCGCATAAAAGTTAAAATATTTATCTTCAAATAGAGAAAATCAAAAAACAACGTTAGTCAATTGAGCGACTACTTATATTGCTCGTATTTTGTGATAAGTACTTTAATCGTGAATCTTTTAATTATGAAAAATAATTAAAATATTTATTAACATGTTAATAATTGCGAATTAATACTTTCATTAATTCTGATAAATTCCATCATCATTTATGATACTTCGCTATTACTGACTTGCGTAGTATATCAACATTAAGTATTTACAGAAAATTTTATTTTCGTTTCATTGTTAATTAAGAAAAAAGAATTGTACTCCCTGTTTTTATTATTTTTTTTTGCACAACACTCGTAAATACGATCGATATTGTACACTGATCGTATTTAAATATTATTCACTCCGCACAGTGCACTCGTTAATGCTTGTGTAGTATTTAGGTTAGTGTATGTCAGTTACTGATGTTTACATGTCGCGCACAATTCAAAAATAAACTTCTTCATATCTCGTCCGGAGAGTGACATGACCTGTCTGTTCGATGGTTGATAGATGACTCTTTCGTTCCGTCGGAACGTCTGCAGCTTGTCTGCCGATTTCCATTCATACGATTGGCTGAAATGTTTGAACTCTCTAACCCAAAGTACTTTATTTTCTTAAAATTTTTAATTTTTTACCAATTTTGGCGTTTGCGTTGGAGATTATATGACGTCAGCACTGGTACAAAAAATAATTAGAAAGTTTAAAATCGTAATAACTTTCTTAATGTTTGTCTTATCGTTAAACGGTTAGTGTCAATAAATTGCGGACATCCTGCGCTGTAATTAAAGTGCAAACATGATTATAATCCGTCCATTACTTAAATCACTATAACGATTTTATCGATTTTTATGGTGCATCTTATATTTAATACGTTTATTACACCAAACTTAATTATTTACACTAAAACACTTTTAATTAAACGATCTGAGTCTATATCTCACCTTGTTTAATACAAAATTTGGGAATAATTGTTACCCAAACAATATCTAGTTATGGCGTCTTTGGGCGTCCATATTTGATTATTCACAGTTGTATTTAAAACTAATTTTTCTTATCTAATAACACTGACATTGTAACCTAATAATAATAGGAACGTCTATTTACATAAATTTGTACTTGAGTATATGTACAGGGCTGTATTTCATATACTATTAACATTGTTTCAGTACCCACCTATCTCTTTTCTTACAATTGTCATTTTACTTATGGTTTTTTCTATACAAGGTATATTATGTAATAAATGCAATTAGTGTACACTTATAGTACCTAATTCCCTTCATATATTTGTCAGCTTTTAGCTATCTGAGAACCCTTCAATTTCTAGTAATGGGTTTGTTTACATTATGTCATAGCATGGTAGTCAGTTATTTTTGTTAAAACAATAATTGAATTGTTATTGCTACACTTGATTTAGATTTCCAAAGTAGTACCAGACATTCTTCTGATTCTTGATATAATTTTTATCTACTTTTAAACAAGTTTGTAGGTTGCATTTTGCATAAATAACTTGCTCCTTATTGTTTGTTTACATTCGGATTCCACCATCATGGTTATTTAGTTTTTAATAATTTATATATAAAATGACTATTCTCATGATCATGGTCTATTCTCAACGTAGCATTAGGTGTCCCTCTTACTACTGGTAGCACTCTTATCAATCTTTGTTCAAGCTTTAATAAAGTATCTTGCTTAACTAGTTGGTTACATTGTTTCTGCTTACTTCTGGCTATGTATTCATAGTTAGCTAGTTTACAATATTTTGGTTACAAAGCTATTGTCATTATACTTATAATCTGTTCTCATAGTAGTATCAGATGTTCATCTAACTACTGGTAATACTTTCATTAACATTGGTACTTGTTTTAATACTGTATTTTGTCTAACTATTTTGGCATACTAGGTTCCATTTTTCCTATCTTTGTGCCATCATATTTGATCTGTTTTATTTGTATTGTATTTCAATATAATACACTGTCTACTGTGCTGTATCGTTACTTATAACAAATCCTTGATTGATATTATAGTTGATGGTTATTTGGTTAAATTAACATGTATGATTTTTTTTGTTTCATAGGTGTCTTTCCTATGGGGTTATGTAACAATGTACAACATGTTCTAATGCAGCATTTTGCTACTACTAACATGACTTCAGTATGGTATTCTATTACAATATTTTAATTGTTTTAATACACATGTTTACACTACTTCTTCTTAAACAATAATACAAAACTTTTTGTATTAATTACAATATCTTTCTTGTCATTGGTTGTATCTAATTCCTGTCACATTTGTTTGATATTTAACAAAGGTTTTTATTGTCAGTTCTCTATGAACAATAATATAGTTGTTCGATTTTATATTATTTTGGTGGTCTTATGATTATCTATATGTATCACAATCTTTATTAAATTAGTCACACTAATTGTCTGTGTATATTTGACTATTTAATTCTTGATGTTTTCACTATGAAAGTAACACATTTTCTTCCACTATAAACCTTATCACTGGAATTGTTTGTGTGGTTTATTTGGTTAAAATTAGTTAACTGGTCACAGGTTTTCACATCTATATTAAGTACTCACTGTAATTGTTTGTGGTTTCTTAAATGTTAAACACTGTTTCTACATAGTTGATAATCACTATTCTTTTGGTTACTATTATTGTCTCTAGTACACTTGATGAATGATGAGTCCTTGCATGGTCTATCCATTTTCTTCTCTCTTCATGGTATGTTTCCTTGTCCTTCTTCTTTCCTTCTTCTTTAGGTTTGAACGTCTTCTTCAATATTTTCATTGTAGTCATCATCTTCATTTGTTTCCTTCACTGTTGGATTTTATTGGTATTGTCGTTATGTTGTTGGTAATGGTATTATTCTTGTGATTTCCCCTCACTGTTGGATTTTATTGGTCCTTATTTTGTTAGTTCCCCTCACTGTTGGATCCTATTGGGCCTGGTTACTAATATTTTATTTTGGCTCATGGTCATTTCCTTTCTTCATTTCGTATTTGATGCTGCTATGTTAACACTTTCTTCCTCATCGTTGGATTTTTATACTAATATATCTGTAGATACACACTTTTATTCACATAGGTTTATTTATCTAGAAATACTTTCATGCTTTTCTGTTACTTGACGTTATATTAGCTTATTTTATGTAACTACCATATTTGGTAACGTTACATATGCCTTCCTATAAGAATTGATTATTTCTGAATCGTTATACTTATTTTTCATTGAAGAATTCATCAATTGTTGTACGTTTCCATGTCGATTCACATGTTTTTTACATATATCCCTTCACTTCCTTCTATTTGAATCATAATTATTTCTTCTCTATGTAATTATCTCCCTTGTTTATTTAGTTCCCTAATTCCCTAACATAAGCTTAGCTGGGGCAGTTCAGAGCGGCTCACTTTGGCTATTCAACTCCACTGGCCATACTAACTTCAATAAATATGGAGGCAAATCATCTCCTTCAATAATAATAAATGATTGCTGGCATTATTCATCAGTCAATTCATCTCAAATAATCAAAAAATAATAATAGTGGTCGTTCTTCCGACAAATAATAAATATCCTTGGGATTAACTCACGTGTCTGCGGTTTATACATTGTTATACTCTCTTTTTCTTGATTCAACTCGACTAAATTCTTCACATATTATAGGGATAGTTTGTTTTACATTTCATCACTGGTATACTCTCATGATTATCTTCGTTAGTATATCACTTTTCATTCTTCTTCATCATTGATTAATCTTTTCATTTTGTATCACATTAAACGTCATCTCGTCATATTCTTCATTTCAGGGTTTATTCCTCTAGATATAATTCATAAATACATTTATTTTTTCTCCTTTCTCATGGTTTTAGTTGGTATATAGTCCATGTGGTATTGGCTTTTCTCTAGTAAAATACACTAGAAAACAAGGTGGTTGTGTGTGGTTGCTTGTCTACATCAATGATATTTATTTAGTTTTGCTCCTCCAACTTCGTATTTGCTCCTTCTCTCTTCATTTGTAGCACGGGTGTGATGTTAAAATTTACTGGTTGACGTGGCTCTTGGAATTAATTGTGCCATAGTTGTTGTGTGTCGTTCTCGTATAGTACTTCTCCTCTTTTATAGTACGGGTGTGATGTTAATTCTACTTGTTGCCTTGGCTCTTGGAAATAATTGTGCCATAGTTGTTGTGTGTCGTTCTCGTATAGTACTTCTCCTCTTTTATTAGTACGGGTAAGATGTTCTTTACTAGTTGACTCGGCTCTAGGAAATTATATACACGTTTCATATATTTTATGCCAAAGTTCTTGGGGTGATGGCGCTTTTCTGATGTTCATGGCCTTCCCTTATATAATATATTACATGTTCCGAGGGTGCCTTCCTATATTCTGTTAAATTGGCAGTCCATTCAACTTCCTCTGCCTTCAGTACTACAGTATTTTCATCCATATTAATTATGGCTGTATACCTCCGTAATATGTCGCAGCCGATGAGTAGTGTGAATGGTAGTCCACTGGCTACAAGGAATACCATTGGGATTGTTTTTCCATTATTTGATACGTCCAGTTGCACTTGTTGGCGAATAGTTTTATTTTGACGCCCAGTGGCTCCAATAAGTATTATGTTGTTAATTGGTAAGGTTGGTATAGTAGTCTTATTTTCTGACTGTATCCTGTTCAATTCCAATCTGTCAATTAACGATACATTAGCCCCGGTATCTACCATTGCTGTGGCATTTGTTCCGTTGACTCTTACAGATATATATGCGATTTCGCTGTTGTTCGTGTCTCCGATTCTATCTTCTTTCTCCTCCATTAAATCCTTTCTAATGTTCTTGAGGTAATTGTTATGGTATGTTTTAAGATAAGCCAAATGTTTTGCCAAAATATCAGACCCAATAGTCCGGTTCAGTGAGGGTGTGGTTGATCTTTTCACTGCCGGTTGGCATTTAAAGGCAGGTCACCGTTTGCGTGCCTGTCTTGTGAAGTAGATGCGATGGGTTCCTGGGCTCCAGGCCCGTGTCCGTTGTGATAAGCTTCCGTAGTCTGTGTGACTGTTCTCTGGCCTCCACTGCTGTCGCTTCCATTGGATCTATAGCCTGACTCTCGGTCTTCTCGATCACTGTGACTGGAGTTACTGTGGTGGTTTGGAAAACTCCTCCGCCCTTGGTAATAATTCCTGCGATTCCCACCTCAGCTGGCGTGGGTGTAGTTTACCCTACGGAACTGATTGTTGTTTTGGCTCCCGTTGCCATGTCGTTGTTGATTGTTGGGAGATTGGTTGTGGTATGGTCTATAGTAATTGTTACCCCTCTGGTAATGTGTGTCCCGTTGGTATCCACCTGGTCGGGGGTTGTTATAATTTCCTCTGTCCACGTTATTGCCACCTCCATTTTGGCGTGGTCCTGGTTGGTTTTGGAACCGTGGTGGATTGTTGAAATTTCTTCCTGGACTGGTTCTGTCATTGTGATTGGTGGGGTTATTATTTCCGGGCCCTCCCCGATCATACACTTGACTAGGTCCTTGGCGGTTTCGCTGATAATACCCTTCTCGTTCGTGACTCTCTAGTAGATCACACATCCCTTGAATAGTTTTTATTTGCGAGTTCAGCCTCCCTTGCGAAATACCGTGGTTAAAATGATACGCTAGTTTAGTAACCAAGCATTCTTCTGGAATAGCTGGCTCCAAATTTCTAGCCAGACAGATCTTGCCTAAGAAATATGTAGTCATTGACTGCCTGCCATTTACATCAAATTTCCCATTTGTTATGTCGTCTCTGATTATGTTTTGGGTTGTTTCGGACCAGTACTTCTGTTTAAAGGCCGTTTTAAAGATGTCGTAGCTCCCTACTTCATGACGGGTTGCCGTCCACCAATTATCAAATGTATTCTTGAAGGATTCGTCCAGCATCCCCTTAATGATGGACCACCTGCTTTCTCGATTCCGGTTTATTACCTCTTCTATCCTTTCTAAGAATTCTAATGGGTTTTTAGCATATGTACGGAATTCAATTTGGTCCCTGCCTTCCAGGTGACTTAGTCCGGATAGGATGTTTGGGATGGTTCGCAGACGATGCATCTCGTCTCTGATATCATTCAACTCTCTCTGCTGACGTTCCGTTAACTGGGTTTTGTCGTTATTCACTTGTTGTTTAATAGCGTCCACCTTCACAGAAACTTCCTCGCATTTTTCATTCAGAGTCGATTGCGCTACCTTCATCTCAGTTTGTTCCTGCGCTATCATTCCTATTTGGGCACTGTTTGTCTTCTCAACATCGCTAAAACGACGGTTGATGTCTACTTCTGCCTGTATTAATTTTTGACTAGTGCTTTCTCCCTCCTTTCGTATTTCAGAAATTTCGACATTAATTTCTGTTGTCAATATGGCCATTCGTTCTTCGGTTTCCTTAAAATTTTCTCCTAATCTTCTTTCGACCATTTCTATCGTATCCTTAGCAGTTTCTTCCACTTTGTCACTGTTAATGTTTATTTGTTGCCATATTCCTGCGTTGTCATTTTGCATGATTTCGATGTCTCGACTGATTTTAGCATTAATTTCATCGATCTTCTGGTTGGTTTTATCAATTTTTATTCCCAACTCTGCAGATAAGTCTTCCTTCATTATGGCCATTTTCTTCTCTAATAGTTCTTCAGTTTTCTTCTGCCCGTCTTCCATCCTCCTGTTTGTTTCATTTATCTTGTTATTTAATTCTTCCTTCAATAATTCCATATTTTTCTGGCTCTCCCTCTGGCCCTCTTCTATTTTCTGGTTGGTGGATCGACTGGTTTCTTCTATTTTATGGTTCAACTCTTCCTTCAACAGTCGATTGTCTTCTTTATTGGACAGGCTAGTTTCATCCATCTTCCTGTTCATTACCTCAATACTCTGCTTTGTGGATTCCAGGCCTTCTTTCAGTGATTCTATTGATTTGTTAGTACTTTGCTCTATCCTCTGACTCAACGTCTCCATCGTTTTGTTAGTGCCTTCAATAATCATCCGCATCATCTCCTGGTAATCCACGCTTACGGGGTTCGTTGGTCTCTCTGGTTGGCTTATTTCCGGTAGAACTTCTAGTGGCATTATTTCCGGCTCCTCATCAGGTTGTTGAACCTCCTCCGCCGGTTCAAGTGGTTTGTCCTCTATTTCCAAGAGAATTTCTTCGACGTCTTCCGTTGATGTCGCCTCCTTCTCTTCCATCCTGGCCTCCCTCTCTGCCTCTGTTGCTCTCTTTCTCGATGTTGATCTCCTTGTGTTGTACATCTTGTCGCTGGCAATGTACTTGCGGTCTCTTGACGGATTGGGGTTATTAGATTATTGGTTATTGTATGTTTTTCCCTAATCCGCGCTTAGACGTTGGGCGCCACGTTGTAATACAACGATTCTGTTATATGTTGATATAGTAGTGTAGTGGTGTTGCTTGCAGATACGCACCGGTATCTACAATAATGTTGTTTGATAAAATGTTCAAATTATAATTATTATTATTATTAGTTTGATTGTAATTGACAAATATGTGGGTATCGATGGTCCATTTCTTTAATTTAAAATATTTCTCGCACTCCGTTAGTAACCTCCCCCACTTACCACACGTGGATATTGTAGTTCTGTTCGGTGACTGCTCAGCTGAAATACACACACTACATATACAAGTAGATATTCTGGTTGAATATCCAATGTGACTATCATGCACAATAAAATGATATAATAGCTAAATAAAATTCTGAGTTATTAGAAATATTTGAATTCTTCCGCCACCTTTTGGTAGAACTGACTAATAATAAATGAACTAATTTAAGTTTGAAATAATACTCTTTTTCCACTGGTAACAAAATGTAGAGGTTTATTAACGGTTAATGATGTTATAAAATCTTTTAAAAATTGACAATCAGTTTATAATAATTTTACTGATAATAATTACAATGAACAAAATTTAAAATAAGACTCTCCTTAGCCTCAAGGCTGGTAACCCTGTTGGTTATACAATAGTTTTTATCTTAAGAGGTTATGTCCTCTTATATCAGTTAATTACCATGTTCGTGTGGTTCTTTTAAGTAGCATGATGCCAGGTACAAGATGTGGCATTTATAATGATATCAATTGAACAATAAATAAAAAACAAACAAACAAATATAAAAATAGAAAATTAGTACCATATAACAGATAGTTATGGTATTATCGTACGCGGGGATTCGTACGCCGTTTACAGTATTTACTTGACAATCAACAAGTGCGTTGGCTTGCACTACTGAAATGTATTACTATATTTTAATAATTCACTGTGGGAATTATTTACGTACAAGAGAAAAAGTTATTAAAAAAAAACTCGTGTTATTGTTTTCATCTGGTTTTGGATTACATGAGAACAGACTTGTGACAAAGAAGGTGGCAAGTTACGGTTATGATTTTAAGGTTATCTCATAACGTGAACTGTTATTAGAGTTAGTTATCTTGAATATTTATTTCTTCTTAATCTAAGCATATACATATTATTTATAATAGTTCTGATGTGTAATTATCAGTATCATATAATGCTCTTTCGCATAAAAGTTAAAATATTTATCTTCAAATAGAGAAAATCAAAAAACAACGTTAGTCAATTGAGCGACTACTTATATTGCTCGTATTTTGTGATAAGTACTTTAATCGTGAATCTTTTAATTATGAAAAATAATTAAAATATTTATTAACATGTTAATAATTGCGAATTAATACTTTCATTAATTCTGATAAATTCCATTATCATTTATGATACTTCGCTATTACTGACTTGCGTAGTATATCAACATTAAGTATTTACAGAAAATTTTATTTTCGTTTCATTGTTAATTAAGAAAAAAGAATTGTACTCCCTGTTTTTATTATTTTTTTTTTGCACAACACTCGTAAATACGATCGATATTGTACACTGATCGTATTTAAATATTATTCACTCCGCACAGTGCACTCGTTAATGCTTGTGTAGTATTTAGGTTAGTGTATGTCAGTTACTGATGTTTACATGTCGCGCACAATTCAAAAATAAACTTCTTCATATCTCGTCCGGAGAGTGACATGACCTGTCTGTTCGATGGTTGATAGATGACTCTTTCGTTCCGTCGGAACGTCTGCAGCTTGTCTGCCGATTTCCATTCATACGATTGGCTGAAATGTTTGAACTCTCTAACCCAAAGTACTTTATTTTCTTAAAATTTTTAATTTTTTACCAATTTTGGCGTTTGCGTTGGAGATTATATGACGTCAGCACTGGTACAAAAAATAATTAGAAAGTTTAAAATCGTAATAACTTTCTTAATGTTTGTCTTATCGTTAAACGGTTAGTGTCAATAAATTGCGGAATCCTGCGCGTTAATTAAAGTCCAAACAAGATTATAATCCGTCCATTACTTAAATCACTATAACGATTTTATCGATTTTTATGGTGCATCTTATATTTAATACGTTTATTACACAAAATTAATTATTTACATTAAAACACTTTTAATTAAACGATCTGAGTCTATATCTCACCTTGTTTAATACAAAATTTGGGAATAATTGTTACCCAAACAATATCTAGTTATGGCGTCTTTGGGCGTCCATATTTGATTATTCACAGTTGTATTTAAAACTAATTTTTCTTATCTAATAACACTGACATTGTAACCTAATAATAATAGGAACGTCTATTTACATAAATTTGTACTTGAGTATATGTACAGGGCTGTATTTCATATACTATTAACATTGTTTCAGTACCCACCTATCTCTTTTCTTACAATTGTCATTTTACTTATGGTTTTTTCTATACAAGGTATATTATGTAATAAATGCAATTAGTGTACACTTATAGTACCTAATTCCCTTCATATATTTGTCAGCTTTTAGCTATCTGAGAACCCTTCAATTTCTAGTAATGGGTTTGTTTACATTATGTCATAGCATGGTAGTCAGTTATTTTTGTTAAAACAATAATTGAATTGTTATTGCTACACTTGATTTAGATTTCCAATGTAGTACCAGACATTCTTCTGATCCTTGATAACATTTTTATCTACTTTTAAACAAGTTTGTAGGTTGCATTTTGCACAAATAACTTGCTCCTTATTGTTTGTTTACATTCGGATTCCACCATCATGGTCATTTAGTTTTTAATAATTTATATATAAAATGACTATTCTCATGATCATGGTCTGTTCTCAAAGTAGCATTAGGTGTCCCTCTTACTACTGGTAGCACTCTTATCAATCTTTATTCAAGCTTTAATAAAGTATCTTGCTTAACTATTTGGTTACATTGTTTCTGCTTACTTCTGGCTATGTATTCATAGTTAGCTAGTTTACAATATTTTGGTTGCAAAGCTATTGTCATTATACTTATAATCTGTTCTCATAGTAGTATCAGATGTTCATCTAACTACTGGTAATACTTTCATTAACATTGGTACTTGTTTTAATACTGTATTTTGTCTAACTAATTTGGCATACTAGGTTCCATTTTTCCTATCTTTGTGCCATCATATTTGATCTGTTTTATTTGTATTGTATTTCAATATAATACACTGTCTACTGTGCTGTATCGTTACTTATAACAAATCCTTGATTGATATTATAGTTGATGGTTATTTGGTTAAATTAACATGTATGATTTTTTTTGTTTCATAGGTGTCTTTCCTATGGGGTTATGTAACAATGTACAACATGTTCTAATGCAGCATTTTGCTACTACTAACATGACTTCAGTATGGTATTCTATTACAATATTTTAATTGTTTTAATACACATGTTTACACTACTTCTTCTTAAACAATAATACAAAACTTTTTGTATTAATTACAATATCTTTCTTGTCATTGGTTGTATCTAATTCCTGTCACATTTGTTTGATATTTAACAAAGGTTTTTATTGTCAGTTCTCTATGAACAATAATATAGTTGTTCGATTTTATATTATTTTGGTGGTCTTATGATTATCTATATGTATCACAATCTTTATTAAATTAGTCACACTAATTGTCTGTGTATATTTGACTATTTAATTCTTGATGTTTTCACTATGAAAGTAACACATTTTCTTCCACTATAAACCTTATCACTGGAATTGTTTGTGTGGTTTATTTGGTTAAAATTAGTTAACTGGTCACAGGTTTTCACATCTATATTAAGTACTCACTGTAATTGTTTGTGGTTTCTTAAATGTTAAACACTGTTTCTACATAGTTGATAATCACTATTCTTTTGGTTACTATTATTGTCTCTAGTACACTTGATGAATGATGAGTCCTTGCATGGTCTATCCATTTTCTTCTCTCTTCATGGTATGTTTCCTTGTCTTTCTTCTTTCCTTCTTCTTTAGGTTTGAACGTCTTCTTCAATATTTTCATTGTAGTCATCATCTTCATTTGTTTCCTTCACTGTTGGATTTTATTGGTATTGTCGTTATGTTGTTGGTAATGGTATTATTCTTGTGATTTCCCCTCACTGTTGGATTTTATTGGTCCTTATTTTGTTAGTTCCCCTCACTGTTGGATCCTATTGGGCCTGGTTACTAATATTTTATTTTGGCTCATGGTCATTTCCTTTCTTCATTTCGTATTTGATGCTGCTATGTTAACACTTTCTTCCTCATCGTTGGATTTTTATACTAATATATCTGTAGATACACACTTTTATTCACATAGGTTTATTTATCTAGAAATACTTTCATGCTTTTCTGTTACTTGACGTTATATTAGCTTATTTTATGTAACTACCATATTTGGTAACGTTACATCATCTTTAATGTAAAGACGTTATCAGAGCACAATCTTCCTTTCCCTATACCCTGACTGCTCTTAGAGCAAGATAGTGTCTATGACAGACGTTAATCTGTTGTTAATAATTTTGGCATATATTTTATATACTGCATTAAGTTAGGTAATGCCACTGTAGTTCTCACACTGTTTTCTTGAACCTTTTTTGAAAATAGGAACTATCAAATCTTTTTTTCAGTCTGATGGTACGGAAAATGGTTTATCTTCGACACTCGTTAACGATAGTCAGAAACCTATATTTTTCTTGCATTGAGAGATATTTATAGATCTCTGTATTTATGTTGTCTGATCCTGCAGCTTACTCTTGATATTACATAATGCTTCCTCAAGCTCTTCTTCTTCTATGCAATCAACTGCTTGGGGTAATCCTGTGACTTCCTCCCCATTAGCCCCTACATCTGCACTGTACCAGAGTCTCTTACAGAACTACTAGCCTTTCTTCTTTACCAATTCCAGATTGGCTACATTTTCTTTATCCTTATTTAAATGTTTTAAAATTTTGTAGGCTCTATTTGGCGTCCATGTAGAACATTTTAAATGCTGGACACATATCTCTCACAGCTTTCCTTATGTGCTCTTTTGACTAAGGATTTTGTTTGCCTCCTATGTGTTACATTCTTCTAGCGAATGTGGGTTCTTACCTGATAAATATTTTAAATACAGTTCCTTTTTTTTCAGGATTTCGCATTTTAACTCTTCTTTCCATATATACTGACTCCGTTTATTCCGACGTTTTTTCCTCAGACCTAGTGCTTCTGAGGCTGGGTTAACAAACACTTCTTTATTCATGCCACTCTTCTTCTACGTCTGTACTGACAAGTTTTATTTTCAAATACTGATTTATTCGTTTGTGGAAGAGATCTCTGATAGTCTTATTTGAGAAGATTGACTTTCCACATCAAGGCAGACTTTGAATAGGATTTTGTTTACTTTGATTGCTACTTTTGCCCTTACCAAATAGTGGTCTAAGCCAATATCCTTTCCTCTCATTATTCTGATATCGTTAAACAACTTATCCAATTTTTAATTTGTAATAAAGTAATCTATTATTGTCGTAAGACCTCGAGATCTCCATGTAAGTTTGTGAATTTTCTTGAAAGAATGAATTGTCTATGAAGAAAGCATTGAAGCTCACAAAAGCTGTTAAGTATTTTTCCATTTTGATTTAGCACAGTCTCTCCATTTATTCCTATTAATCCATGAATTGGCTCTTTTCCTATTCTGGCGTTATAGTCCGCTCCTATTACAATATAGTCATTTTTATTAGTAGAATTTAGTGCTTGCTTTAGATCTTCATGAAATGCTGTTGCTGTTCCTTCCCTCCCCTGGAGTATATATGACAATAAGGGTTAAATTTCCTTTTTGTATTTTCAGTTTGCACGTGTTTTTTTAAAATTATTAATTTAAAAAGTTACAAATACCTCTATTATTAATACCAATGATGTGTGTGTGTGTGTGTGTGTTTATAAATAAATAAATCCTGGGAGGTCGGAAGCAATGAGATGGCAGCCCTATCACCGACCTTTCAATGTACAGCGCTTGTAACGGTGTCGGGGGAGATTTTGTCTTCGGGCACAATAAGTAGAAACCAAAGGAAAACGTCTAAAACACAAGCAATCTAGAACATGTAAACATCGGTATATGGAATGTCCTAAGCCTGGAAAAATAGGTAGAGTTGTTACAGGAAGTAGGGGATGCCAAGTTGGACTTGGTTATGATATCAGTAACAAAAGTAACAGAGGGGTTCACGTGACTTGAGACATTACACCGTGATTTACAGTGATATACCAAGAGAAAGGAGAGCTGCAGTAGGGGTTGCTATTCTAATCTATGAAAGATGGAAGAATAGAATAATATCATACACTTGGATTAATGAGCACAATTCATATATGAATTAGATATATAACAACAGCTGTTATATCTAAGCAATAGATTTAAAATTAGTGTAAATCTTTATTAGTACATTATGTTTCTGAATATGATAATGCATAATAAAATCGTCAAAATAACGAAAGAATGTAATAAATAATAAAATACATATTCTTGTTGGAAATATAAAATACTATCTATTATTAAATATAAAACTATAAATCTGGTCTTTCTATTTTACATAACTGTATGTTCAACTGTTTACAGGGTATCGATCCCGCGTATTGTGAAATCTAATCTATTATATTAATTACCTATTACATTTCTTATTTTTGACAATTTGAGGATAAACTTTATTTTTCCTGAGATTTAGAATTATAATTTGAAGTATAAGAGAGGAAATTTAAACAACTGTTTTCTATTAAAAAAAGTAAATAAAGAACGTTTCACGAGTTATCAGTATTATTCTGACTCAGTAGAGAACTGAAAGCTAAAGTCGTCTTATGAACATAAACTTAGGAAGAACTACAGTACCGTAAAAAATGAACTTCATGAACACTGCGATGGACATGTGCAGGACGTTGGGCGGCTCGTGCCTGCTGTGATCAGGGTTTTTATTTAGATTATACAAAGCTTTTTATACCTTTTACTTAGATTAGTAAAGCTTTTACAAGAACAAGAGATCCCCTACTTTTATAAAAAGGAGGTTATGTCTCATAAAACCTCAATAGCTCAAAACAAGAATCATTATTAAAGTTAGATATTAGGCATTTTAAAGTT
The DNA here is from genome assembly GCA_034769895.1 of Magicicada septendecula. Lineage (NCBI taxonomy): Eukaryota > Metazoa > Arthropoda > Insecta > Hemiptera > Cicadidae > Magicicada > Magicicada septendecula. The sequence goes on along the minus strand of CM068367.1, from coordinate 546,852,605 downwards.
TTACTACTTCTTTTGAAGTGAAAATTATCTCACCGTGTACAGCCTTTAAAAGTAGGAGTAGTATTATGAAGAACAGAAAAAACCTGCTATTGTGTTGAATTATGAAAGATTTTAATAATTCTGCCTCTTTTAGTGACTTACGGATCAGAAATGTGAGTATAGGCGGAGGGTTTGAGATTCAAACTCCCCCAAAAACATTTTTTATATTAGTTACTGTATGTTAACAAATTAATAAATTATAACTTATATTACATGTTTATACTTATAAGTTGTTTACAATTAAATTTATACATATACGTAGATACATACATACACACGTACATACATACATAAATACATACATACACACACACATATATATAGTTTTAATTATATTATTACGGTTTCGTAATAATATATAATACGTTTTGGATTTAATATTTTGTCAAAGACGTACGAAGCGAATAAAACAATTAGGAAAGTCTAGCATCTTGTTGATTGTGAAATATGACAGCGCGCGTGTCTCATGAATGTTACTTTTGGCAAAGCGAAAACACACTGGTCATTTTACTTATCTCTAGTAATTATGCTGTGTTCAGATTGTGTATTCTCCGCTCGACAGTATTAGCATATGAATGTAAGAGATTGCTGGCGTCGGCATGTAATAACATTTGTAGCAGTGCATGAGTCCATATTGTGTGCTACACATTCAGATACCGGTATGCAACTGTATTTGCAAGCCATTATCAACCTAAATAGCTGTGACTAGTAATCGATTGTAACAATAGGATTGATAAGGGGACATATGGAGAGAAATGGTAATTTACGTAAATGTAATGATAAACATCAAATACAGTTATTAATTTGAAAGGAGTCATGTATTATTGCACACGGCTAAATCTTCCATAAAACAACACATATTTATATATCACATAATTTACCAATATCATTTTAAGCACAAATATATATATTGCAACGTTACAAGTATTTCAAAAATTCACACAAATACATTACCATGTACTCAACGCAACTATGAAGTGTATTACACCGGCCAGGTCGCAGGATTTTTTATTCTCGGGTCAAGTATACGTAGTTGCACAATAATTAAATAATTTTCAAAGAGGAGTGAGATGTTGTTGATACGAAATAATTAATTAAAATTGTTTCAAAATAATCATTCTATGATTTATTAATGTTAATTGAAAATATTCAAATATTAAAATTTCAAATCTTCGATAAGTAAAATATTCTCTTTTATCAGTTTACATAAAGTACAATCTAACCTTCTCTGCTGTTCATGACATATTAAATAAATAACCATATAATCTTACTAGCTAAACAGACATGTAAAACAAATTATCTAAACCCTTTTTATTTCAGTGTGTCTGACTTTTACTCAAATTTTTAAATAATAATAGTAACTCATATACAAACAAAAAGAAATATTACACTCAAGAATAAAATTACTTGTTGCTATAAACAAAAATGAAATAATATCATTTATTTTCAACCTATTATTTAATTCTACTGACAAACCCAAATTTTAACATACAACAGAAGATTAGAATTTTTTTTAAATGTTCTTATTCAATTAAATTATTTACTTTAACTAATATTTAAATTTAAATCTTTATGTCTTTATTGTTCATGTACAATTTTCCTTTTTGAAAATTCTCTTCACAAACAAAAATATAATTGTTTATTCATCACCTGCATACTGCCGACGTTACCGTTGCGTGCGTGTGTATGTGTGTGTGTGTCCTGAATCCTGAGAATTTGATGATGATGATGATGATGATGCTGCTGATGCTGTGTTCTCTGTCTCTACGGGTTGTTGTTTGTGATGGTCCAGAGTTCCTACATAAGTCTTGGTGTGTGCTTGGTACAGATGTCGATCGGTCGGCAGACCAGCAGCGTGACGTTGTGTGAAGATATCTTGAGTCTCTGAGACCGCCCCAAAATTGCCGGTGGTATTTATACTGGACGGCAATCTGACAGGTCCAGGACTGTTTTCGACCTGTTAGATATTGTCACTTCGTGCAAAGCTCCTTTTAATTACAAATAACTTTTTGGTTCATTTTCGCGATTTCGTAAACATACTCGTAGCACGAGGGATATCATCGTTTGCGTAATTTTTTCTTGGTCACTCACATATAACACACTTACTAATTACTATTTAATTACACGAGTAATTAACATTAAATTACCCAGCCTCTTTATTATTGCACATTTTGCAATAATTTTTATATCACCATATTCGTTAAAAATTCCTTAATGTAATGGTGTCTTTATAATTTAGGTAAGTCTTCGTTCACAGGTTTAAAACGTATTAATTAGTTTATTTTTATCCGGTTAAAACCTAATTACAGCCGTACGTATCACCCCATCTTTTCCTGTCGTAGCTTGCGTTCACACACACAAACAAACAAGCGCTGTATTCACGCGGGGCAGGTGTACGCTATCTGACAATTCTGGGCCTGCATAATATTGTTAAATTCTGTTCATCATATATTTTCTGTGCTAAATATTTACAATCATACCGCCATGGGCAAATATGCAGATATATGTATTGTTGCAATATAATTGTTACAATATATATATTGTAGCGTGACAGAAAATCCACTACTTATTAATTCATATAAAATCATAAAGTTTAATTACACCACATATGTTAAAATAATATTGAATGAGATTTAAGGAAATCAAAGGAATGAGCCACGATAAAATAAAAATCCTCATTACATTATATAGAAACCACTGTTTAAATATCAAAGAAAGTATCGAAAGCAACTCATATTATAATATCAGTAATTTACCCAGGAAGCTAGGAGCAGTAAACAAAATAAATAACACCAGATCAAGAAGAAAGAGACTCAGTTTAAAAGTGGTGAATACCAAAATACCCCAAAAACAAGAAGAGGGAAGAATAAAGTTTGTGATCAGGAAGAAAACAATACCCTGAAACCTTTAGAGAAGAACAAGGTCAGTATCAGTAAATGAATTAGATGCTCCAAACTAAACATCAGTCGAGATAACACCACGTACCTTGGTTTACCAAAGAATAAAGAAGGAAGACAAGAAGACTAGAAGAAGGACAAGAATGAAGACCAGAAGAAGGACAAGAATGAAGACAAGAAAGAAGATAAGAAGAAGGACAAGCAAGAAGACAGGAGGAGAGGAAGAAATAGTATGAAAGAAACACCGTTGTAAAACCTTTTATTATTATTAACTGCCATCAACCCCAAACCCACAAAAACGGTTAAAAAGGAAGTATAACATACCCAAAATCCTATAAAAATGTAATTATTTAGAAAACTAAAGTGCTGTATAGTATTATAAGAAGTGAACCGACTAAAGCTATTGTGTGATAAGAAAATAAACAAGTCTTAACAGTCCATGATTACTAAAGGTCTGGTCTGAGATAATAAGACTCAAAATATCAGAACCAACAGTGAAAGTGAATTTGTGTGTTTTTTGAAAATGCAATAAACTTAAAGTTAGTGACACTATGACTTATCAATATGCTATATAACAACTTTAATATCCAAAAATAAACAGCATAATAAAATAATAAAATGGAAGATTTCCAGTATTTTATTATTTTAATGTACTCTTTATTTACAAGACATTTGTAAAAAATGCTAATAAATAGAGTATGGGAGGTCATGTTTACTGATGTAGAGGATCATAAATAATAATAGTTTAGACCAGAAAGGACTGGCATTAATTTAGTATTCGTAAGTTTAAAATGTTTAAATAGACTGTTTATTCACAGCCATAAAATCAATGTGTTAGTAAAATGTATTTGTAAGAGTTATTAGAAAATAAGATTTATATTATGTGTTTTAAAATGAATTATGTTTGCTAAATAATAGCCTACATACCATTAATAATGTTTCAATAGGTATGCTATGTTAACTCAAAAATAGTTAAAGGTATATGTTCAAACCATATCAGCAATATGTTCAATTGTGCAGATTGCTAAATAATGTTCATAATTATTTATTTTAATAACAGTAGTGTTAATTAAATACTACACCTCACAATAAGTTATAAACCATTTTATTTTCATGTAATAGTAACTATGTAAAGTCAGAGGAGGAGTTAGGATTAAATTTATTTGAGAAAGACAGAAATATAAAATTCTAAACTCTAAGCCATTTGGTGAATTCACAGAAACAATATAAACCAGAATAATTCACTTATAAATCCTGTAAACTAGCAAGATTTAGATAAGGTAACTCAGTTAACCACTACTGGGAATGATCCTATGAGTTAAAATGATAATAAGGAAATATACCTTAAAACATTGTAAATTTTCAAAATATATTAATTAATTAATTTTAAAGAGCAATGTCAAATTTACAGATTAACACAAAAAACCAGTTCAAAGGTTTAATTTATATGTATTTAAGGAAAGGAAGAGGAATATGACTAATTAAAATTTATTATAATAGTATTAAGGATAATTTAAATGGAGGAAATTTGTATAAAGACGGAAATCCAATTTTGAGCCTATATTTCAAAAAAGTAAAGAAATCTGTTAATTTCCACAAAATGTCTACAGATATGGACTATAATACATCAATTTAAAGGGAATGAGATGATTAAACCAATGATAAGGTTCATGATTCATAAAAGTGATGAATAAAATAAATAAATTCCATATATAATGTAATATTTTATCATGTGTATGGGTAATCGAAATATGTTAACAATACTTTTTCAAAGATTAACTGAGCTAAATTTTGACCAAGTTAATTAGTCTTTTGTTGAATATCAAGCTGAATAGTTGTGTGACAAAACGTTCTATAAATCGAGTAGAAAATGGTACGTCTAATTACTATTAATGTCAGTGCAACGAGAGGTAGATGAATTGAACACTTTCATAGCTAAATTTACCTAACCTTTAACGGCAATAGTGAGAAATAACACCTAACTTCATGATACGAGTGATATAAAACAGTAAAACAATATATTTAATCTAATTCACTCTACAAATCCTAACCATATCTTGAGAAACTTAAACACAGAAGTGAACACATACAAAATAAACTAATTAACACAAGTTTACACGGAACACTTCGTCAGAATACACCAAATAACTTAACAGACATATCACACCAGTGCGGAAAAATTTCAGACATTCATGAAGGTAATTTTGTCGTGATTTTCGGACATGTCGATTTCGCAGTAACTACGCCAGAAATAGTAGCGGCCATCTTTTAATTCAACGGAGCCTGCCTGCCTTCTACATCGTGGTGACGTCATAGTCTGCATATGGTTTGACAACTTTCTTACACATTACATATTGGAATTATTTAAATACTGTTGAATAATAATTATTGTATTTATTTTAATTGTTAATGTTATACTTTCTCGTCACCCTTCTCTGACTATTAATTTAATCGCTCAAAGAACCTGTTTTTTATATAATACATATCATAAATTTTGTTCTGTATGCACAATCGATAATTCCCTGAGACGGAGTCGATAATTGTTCTCCATCGATAAAAAATCGATTATTTATTTAAATTGCTCAATAAATCTTTATATTTCCATTATTTTTATCTGTTATTATTTCACAGGCTAATTTAAGGTTATTTATCAAGGCTGAGGGACTTCAAGAAGAAGAAAATATTTTATTTGAGTGAGATATTGGACCAGCAAGAAAAATCACCAATCGATTGCTGACTGGAGTGAATCTATTTAACTCCAGACTTGGTTCAAATCTTCCAGAAGTGCTCGATAGTCAATAAATACCTGCCTGATTATCAAAATTTTTACAAGAACATTTAAAACAGATTTATTTCTTATAAACACACATTAGTAAACATAAACAAAATTATTCTTTTATTGAAAATTTTATTTTTATAAAATTTTCCATCTACATTTTATTTTTTGTAACGACCGGCATACAGCGGGCTTGTTACAATATATATATATATATATATTTACTTCAAGATATACCTTTTTTGTCTTATTAGGAACATGTTTCGGGTACTAGATATCGTATAATTTATTAATTTATCATCTAAACTTGCTTTTCCGCAAATTAATTTAACATTCCTTCATAGTTATATATGTAAAAATTTTAAATTCTATCAATTGTTGTTAAGGAATTCAATTAAAATTTGATTTACTCTACATTTTAAGAAGATATGATTACTGATACAGTTTAATCATGTAATACTATTACTAACTTTGCAGATATAGTAGATTGTTATTTCATCGTGTTTTAATGAAACAGATAACAACGTCCACATAAAGTATAGGCATAATTATATCCACATACAATACTTTATGCTTGAATTAAATTGTTAAGTAGGCCGAAAACAAGTGTATATTCTAAAATAAATTACATATTTTGTTAAATGATCAATTTGTGTAGAGAATCCGTTGTTAGTTACAGTAATTCCAGAAATCAGTTTCACATACCACTGTTATTCAGGTTGGCAGATTATCAAGTGATTAATTATTGCCATTTGCAGCATCTACGAAGATCGTTTAGAAAAATGATTAATGACAACACATTTATTAGTGACATTTAGACGTGATACTAGGTTGTCAATACTTAACACATTAAAAAAACAATAAAATGACCTAAACCAAATAATGTAGGTTAAATTAATTTAGTTAGTTGTAATTAATAGTGAGAAATACGAAATATTCCGTTTGTTTTTATCAATCTTTGTGTAAAGGAATCAATCAATATGCACAGAAAGGATACTGGTTTGGTTAAAAAGCCATTACACTGCTACATTCAATGTTCTTGAATTAGTTTGCAGTACATTTCAGTTAAAGACAGGAATATTTTTGGTTTAGATTATTTTACTAATTCTTAGTGTACATGTTTACTATTCAGATTTGAAACTTTAGGACTAGACATTCAGTATAGTACCTTATATATAAATAAACGTTTTTGATAATTGATAACGTAATGTGACGTATAATACGATTATATGACGTCCTATAATATTCAAGGTCACCTAATCGCTCTATTCATTTAACTGGTGTCTTGTATTTTGTTTCCACTGTACCATACGATGATCAGTTAGACCATCGTAACAGTGGGTCAGAAGTGCGACAGAACCGTTAACTTTGGAAACAGTGGACACTTTGTACAAGATGAGTGTAATTCGTAATTAATCGGTAAACAATGGATGCCAGTCAGATGATGGAAAATTTTAAGATGCTATGTTGCAGACAGGTGAACGACGACAACAGGATGCAGAAGAAGCAGAAAGACGACAGGATGATAAACGCAGGCAGGAAAGAGAAGAGGCTAAAGAACGGCAGAAAGTACTTATGCTCAAGTCGGAAGGACGACAGGCAGAGGAAAGGAAGCGCCAAACAGAATACATCAAAGAGTTAATACAGGAACAAAAGCAGACACAAGAAGAAACCGCTGCAGAGTTGGGTCTCCAACTTGTTTATTAAAAGTTACTAAAATATCGGATGTACAAGAATCAATGTCATTAAAGATAGCTGAAGTAGAATAACCTGTCTCGAGTGTTGAAGAATCGATGTCTACAAAAATATCTGTCTTAGAAGAATCGATGACTACAAAAACATCTGTCATAGAAGAATCGATGCAACAAAAATATCTGTCATAGAAGAATCGATGTCTACAAAAATATCTGTCATAGAAGAGTCCGTGTCAAATAAAATTCTTGCAGTAGAAAACTAAATAGCAAACATAAGAGAACAAATTAAAAGTGAAGTTGAGCAGTTCATGAAGATACAACCAAAACAAATTTCCGAACATACTGTACTAATGATAAAGACAGAAAAGACTATAGAGAAAGTCACCTTGCCTGCGTTTGGGACAGTTCATGTCAAGGCCCCAACTTTTGATGGAAGCACGCACTGGGCGACGTATCTACGCTAATTCGAAGCCGCCGCATGCGCAAATAATTGGAGAGACAAAGACAAGGCAGTTTCACTCGTTCTCGCATTAACAGGACCTACCGCAGAACTACTACAGAAAGTGCCACCTGACAGCCAGAACACCTATGCCGAATTGATAAAAGCTCTAGAATTACGGTGTGGTGATAAACATTTGCGAGATGTGTATTGCACTCAGTTGAGAGCAAGGCGACAGCATTCAGGGGAGAGTCTTCTAGAGTTTGAAGCAAGTGTCGACAGATTAATTAGACTGGCCTATCCTGAAGTGCCAGAAGATTTCCGAACGAGGTTTGCTATGCAGGGATTTACTGATGGTGTCCGAGATAATGAACTACATCAAGTGTTACGAATGGCAAGACACCAGAATAGTGCGGACGCCCTGGTACATGGTTTGCAATTTGAGGCCGCCAAGTCAGCGTTTGGTTGGACAAGCCATAACGTGCGCGCGCTAAAAGACAGTGACGGCACAGACGATGAAGAAGAAGAGCAAGGAACAGAGCCCCCACGAGCGGCGCCACAGAGTAAAGTAAGAAAGGATGGAAGACCGAAGTGTTATTGATGTGGGAAACCTGGACATCTACAACGAGATTATCGGGTTAGAGTTCAGTAGCAGGGAAACGAGAAATAGTCGGTACAACTGGGCGTGTGCTGACTAACTGGAGGAACGAAGCCCCTAGACAATACGCAATTTCTACACTTCAGAACAGCGGGAGCTTGGTGGTTACCGGATTCGTTTAAGAAAGGCCAACCTCGATTACAGGTGACACAGGCGCAACAGTTTCCATTGTGCGGCCCGACGTGGTGAAAGATCTCAAGCCAGTCTGGTGCTCTTGCAGCTTGCGAACAGCTACTGGACGTCCTGTAAAAGTGTTTGGAAAATTGAAAATATACCTAAGTCTCGGTCGGCTTGAGTTTGAGCATCAAGTACTTTTTGCAGACATTGCGGATGAAGCAATTCTTGGTGTGGACGTTATGAACGCATATGGATTTATAGTCGACTTCAAAAAAATGTCTTGAGAATCGGAAAAGAAGAGGTAATGCTCTCCACAATGAATACATCAGAAAAATCGATGGACGTGATAAATCAAGTGGCCGTAACTGTTCCGCCAAACTCCGAAAAGATCATCATGGTTAGAACCGAGGTAGATACTTGGGGCAACCAGTGATCTATATTCGAACCCCAGGTAGTCAGCACACCGGGCTTACTAATTACCAGAAGTTTAGTAAAACCTGACGAAACTGGAAATGTACCTATTAGAGTGGCGAATATTTCTGATCAAGCTGTCACTTTACAAAGCAATACGCTCCTAGGTAAATTGAATCCTGTGGCTTGGGTAGCCGGAATGACGCAAAGAAGTTGCAGTATTACGGACAGTTCCGAATTACCAGAGGAACTACAGGAATTATTAACCAGATTTTCTGACGACCTCTCAAGAGGTGAGGTAAAAGAAGTCAGACGGTTTTTACATGAATTTAAAGAGTCTTTTGCAGTTTGGGGCTAGTCATTTTGAAGTACCTCTCTTGTACAACATTGCATCAATACCGGGGACACAACACCGATACGTCAACCTCCTGGAAAGCCTCCATTATCTAAGCAAGAGGAAATGTCTCGGTTAGTACAGGACATGTTGACACCGGGAATAATCGAGCCTTCGTCAAGTGCTTGGTGTTCTCCGGTAGTCCTGGTAGCGAAGAAGGATGTTGGATTACGTTTCTGAGTAGACTATCGGAGGCTGAACAACGTGACAAAGGAAGACTGCTATCCGTTACCTCGCGTTGACGATACACTCGACACGTTGTCCGGAGCAGTGTGGTTTTCCACATAGGACCTGAAGAGTGGATTCATCAAGAAGACAAGGAAAATACCGGTTTGTCGACCCCAAGTGGCTTATTCCAATTTAACGTCAGGCTATTTGGACTCTGTAATGCACCGGCAACATTTGAAAGATTGATGGAACTGGGACTCCGAGGCCTGACTTGGAAAACTTGCCTTGTTTATTTAGACGATGCCATAGTCATCGGGAAGACTTTCAAAGACAATATGGAAAACCTTAAGGAGGTTGTAACTAGAATTCGTGCCTAACTGAAGCTGAGCCCGAATAAGTGTTCTCTATTCCAGAAGCAAGTACAGTACCTGGGCTATCTGGTTTCGGCAGCAGGTGTTAACATGGATCCTAATAAAGTAGACACCGTAAGAAACTGGCCAGTTCCGAAGAGTAACCACGAAGTTCGGAGTTTCCTGGGGTTATGCTCATATTACAGACGTTTTGTGAAAGGCTTCGCTACTATTGCTTAACCACTACATGAGCTAACGGAAAATAATGAAACTTCCAGTGGTCGAGTGAGTGTGATGAAGCGTTTAGGACTTTGAAAATGGCATTATGTTTGCAGCCAATTCTCGCTTTCCCAGCTTCCGAAGGGAAGTACATCGTAGACACAGACGCAAGCAATACTGGTCTAGGAGCAGTTTTGTCTCAAGTGCAAAACGGTGAAGAACGAACAATACCGTATTACAGCAAGACGCTTTCAAAACCAGAGAGAAATTATTGCGTTACAAGGAGAGAGTTGCTGGCATTCGTCCGAGCTTTGGAGCACTTCCATAAATACCTCTATGGAAGGGAGTTTTCACTTCGCACCGACCATACCGCGCTTGCATGGCTCTTGAGATTTAAAAATCGGGAAGGGCAGTTGGCAAGGTGGCTCGAACGTCTGCAAAAGTACAATTTCAAGGTACAACATTGGCGGGGGCGCCTGCATGGTAATGCGGATGGCTTATCACGAAGACCGTGCCCGGAAGACTGCCAACATTGCCACAAAAAGGAAGAACAAAACGCCAGCGAACATGTTCAAGCCATCTCTGTAGATTTCCTGGCAGACGGTTGGACGACACAAGGTAGTCGACAAGAACAGATGACTGATGAAGACATTGGGCCGATCTTGACAGCAAAAGAGGAAGGTCGCCGCCCGGATTGGCAAAATATCTGCCATTGTTGGGAAGTGCCGAAGGGCTACTGGGCACAATGGGAATCTCTTACCTTAGAGAACGGATTGCTGTAAAGGGCTTGAGAAAATGCAGATGGACGAGATGTGGTCATGCAGTTGATAGTTCCCCAAAGTAAAGTACAGTCTGTTTTGAAGGAGATGCATGATGGAACGTCTGGACACCATCTTGGCGTTAACAAAACCCTTGACAAAATACGGAAGCGATTCTATTGGCTTCATCTTCGCCACGAGTAGAGGAATGGGTTTGGACATGTGAAATATGTGCTGCAAGTAAGGGCCCACAAACCAGAAGCAGGGGAAAAATGAGACAGTATAACGTTCGACTGTCTTTTGAGAGAATTGCCATAGACATTGCTGGACCATTCCCGGTTACTGACGATGAAAACCGGTACATCATGGTTGTAGGTGACTACGTTACTAAGTGGGAGGAAGCCTACGCAATTCCAAATCAGGAGGTTACCACTGTGGGAAAGGAGTTAGTTCACAACTTCTGTTGCCGTTATGGAGCCCCTATGGAAATCCATACGGATCAAGGGAGAAATTTCGAATCAAGAATGTTTAAAGAATTAGGCCGTACTCTCGGAATTCGAAGGACCAAGACAACGCCTCTGCATCCTCAGTCTGACGTAATGGTTGAGAGATTCAACAGGACACATGAACAGCATCTTTCAAAGGTTGCTGACAAGAACCAAACAGACTGGGGCCAACGTATATCACTATTCCTCATGGCGTATAAGTACACGACACAACTGGGATTACTCCAGAAAAATTGGTGTTTGGTGCGGGAGATTCGTCTTCCTGGGGACTTCAGACTAACTGGAAAGGACCTTACACTGTGAAAAAAAGAATCAACTATTTTGTATGTCGGATTCAACAGGAAGGACATCGAAAGTTCAAGGTCGTCCACCTAGATCGCCTGGTTAATTATTACTTCAGAGACGGTTTGCCAGTTCTGTACGAACAGGCTTAAGGAGGGAGCAGTGTTACGTAATGCGGAAAAATTGGTACGTAATACGGAACGTTCTACATGTTTGTCGAATATTCCAGCTGTAATGTTTGTGTGCGTACATGATGCTGCTACTTTGCGGTTCAAGACTCTTACGCGTCAACTATCGGGTCTATACCAGACCATACCGGTCAGCGTACGTAGTGGTTTCAAGGACACTGTTTCTAGTGGATTCTCGAGACCGTCTCTTTGTTTAACAAGTCATCCATAGTGACAGATTATTCTGGAAATCAGCGGGGTATAAATACAGTTATTCAGCGACGGTCCAGTTAGTTATTGTCGGGCGATTACACAGTGCGTTTGAGTGGCGAGTTACACAGTGCGTGCGAAGTATTGTGGCGAAGTGTTATGTGTTTTATAATCGTGCAGGACAATTGTAATACAATTGTGTTTTATATGAGTTGACATTTGATTGCGTGTCAACAATTTTAACATTGAAAATGTTTATAAGGACGTGTCGCACGTTGAAAACGGTCGGTGGTGCGTTATCGAAAATGGGAACCGGTGAGTTTCCATAGAAACTACTTCTTTGTTGTCAATAACGTAGTACACATATAAAACTTCGCTTATGAATGCGACTACATTTAACTTATAATCTGTACATTCGTAAATGAAGAATGAATTCATTGATTGGTGAATGAACATAACTATATATATATATATATTTTTTTTTTTCAATCACTTTCTGCTACAGTCCGTTTCTTGATGTATATAATACTATAATACCTATAACTAATTTACCTCAAGATATATTTTTTCCTTCAGGACAAACAAAAAAACAGCTGAAAAAACGTTATTTTGAACACCTAAATGCATACAAAAAACCAAATATATATAAATCGAATTTAGCCACACATGCAATAAACACAGGACATGAATTCCCAGACATAACCAATGTAACACTAATAAAACATATACCACACAAAGGCACCATAATGAACATTTGGGAAAATTTACAGATTTACAAACATAAAACACAAAACAAATTAATACCAGAACAAATACAAATCAATACAAAACATGACACAATATTCAAAGCACTCAACATCGAAAATACACAAAATACAAAAACAGATACCACAACCACACACAATAATGCAACACTGAAGAACCAAAGACCAACACACCACCTTAATAACATCCAGAAGCCAACACACAAATACTGCACCAGAAGCAAGATGGCGAAGGCTGAAGATGGGAGAACAGGATCTCCCGAAACATGTTCCTGAAGGAAAAATATATCTTGAGGTAAATTAGTTATAGGTATTATAGTAATATATATATACATATATATATATATTGTTACGACGGTCTACACGATCGTCGTGGGTACAGTGGAAACAAAATAAGTACAAGACACCAATTAAGTCACTAATCACACCTTTAATTGTTATAGTAAAACAGTTCGTAATTAACAACACAGTGTCTACAACAAATCAAATGAAAATTGTTCATACGCAATAAAATGTCCACTAATATTAAAACTCAACTGTATTACAATTATACCGTCCGAATATAAAACGCAACACTTCACTAATAACTACTTGAACGTACACCGTAATAACTCGAACCGCTCTGTAAATATATCGCACTAATACTCTCGAACCGCACAGTCAAAAATCTCGCATTGAACTGAAAACTAAGGCCGCGACGCGATGTATTTATAGTTACGCTCACACACCAGAAGCTTCCAAACTGCGTCTTATCTCTCGCGAACTACGTAATTGCTACGGCCTTGACACAGTCCGAGCGCCCGAGCGAGGCCTGGCACAGTCGAGAAAATTCTCGCAAAATGCGTCTAGTAGCACGTACACCGCACGCTTACGTCGAGATCTTTCTGGCGCATTCGATAAACGCGTAGATTGTTCTATGCTGTCGTAGCAATATATATATTTAGATTTATTGAAGCATTTTCAATGCCCTTCTCTGTGTATTGAATTTGTGCAATGCCTGTAAATTTTTATTTGATTTGTTATAACAGACTATCTTGTTGATTACAAACTGTTAAATTGTATAATTAAAGCTGGTGATTAGTGACTTAACTGGTGTCCTGTATTTTGTTTTCCACTGTACCATACGATGATCAGTTAGACAGTCGTAACAGTATTTTAATACTGATTTCTATATAACACATTTTACAACCATTAATTAGATCACATGACATTTTGGCGTGTATTTTTAAAGTAAAAAGCTTTTGTTTTTATTGAATGAAGTTGATGTTTTCATGTAATTTTTTACGCACTTTCCATCGTTTTTTACTCTTTCTTTAACGTTCTGAAAATTTCAACTTGTTTTAAGATGTTGTAGTAATCGTTAAACTTTAAATGTCAGTAGTTACTGGGCTCTGTGTGATATGTGTCTCTTATCTTACTGTAAAGTATACTTTATTCATAATTTTGTACTATCTCATTAAAGTAATGCTTGTTTATAGTTCACATTTAATACTTTTATCAAAATGGCAATATGTCATACAAATATTACAGCTGAATATTAAAACATATAATTAAAATATTACAGCTTTTTATAACATATAATTAAAATTTTATTGGTTATATTCTTATGTGTGGCTCCTAACAAATATTGCATGAAAAATCTAAAAATATAGTATACTAGATGCTGAAGAAATTTTTGTAAAAAAATAGTAAAAATACAATTAATGTTACTAATTAAATCTAAAGTACTTTAATTTATGTACAGGAAAAAATTTTATGAGATTTAATGCTTTGTACACAACCTATTTGCAGACGGTTCAGCGTCACATCTCATTCATAATTTTACGTTAGTTTGACAATTGATTTGCTTATAGAAAAGAAAGAATAAACTACTGGGAGGCCCGACTCAGTGACTGCACCGGGTACTCCGCATTCCCCACGTAAGTGAAAAATTCTTCTTTTAGGCTTTTGTGTTATTATTTGTTGACGTTTATTGTAAATAATTCACTATTTTCTTTTATATGTAAAATAATTCTTCACTTTCTGTGCAATATGGTGATAATACTATTTATAATCTACTTGGTAAAAATACAATTATTATTGAAACAATAATTAAGCAAAAACATTTCAGTAGGCCTAATAATTATACAAGTTAAGATATAATAGAATTTATAAAAAAATGTATACGAATAATAAGAAAAAACATAATACTTTACATTTTCTAATAACAATTTTTTTATCAATTGAAAATTGTCGCAAACCTAATAAATTAAAATTGGATGGTGTATAATAAAATTTACATACAAGTTTAAACTTTAAATACTACAATAAACTGAAAGTCAGTACGATATATTGGCTTTGATGAGCTTGTCCATTGAAGCTTCTGGCACCAGACTTTCCAAAAATAACTCTTATGCCCTGCTATATGTGATTATTATAGAGGATGGTCGGCAACGTGATCTGTTCTCGTAAAATGTTTTAAGTCCCAAGTAACAATAAATTAATTCAATTGTATATAGATTGGAAATAATAATCAATTGAATTAAACTTTTTAGAATTAAACTTTAAATGTTTTACCAAAATACGAAATGTTTTTCTTTTATGTTATAATAATGCTTAAGACTAAGTTATGATTATTTATGAAATGCCTTGAACACTGACCAAAGTCAGTAAGTGTTTATAATGTCTTGAACTCTGTCCAAAATCAGTAATAGTGTTTATATGCCTTGCACCCTGTCCAAAGTTAGTAATAGTGCTTATAATGCCTTGAACCCTGTCCAAAGTCAATAATAGTGTTTATAATGCATTGAACCCTGTCCAAAGTCAGTAATAGTGTTTATAATGCCTTGAACCCTGTCCAAAGTCAGTAATAGTGTTTATAATGCCTTGAACCCAGTCCAAAGTCAGTAATAGTGTTTATAATGCCTTGAACCCTGTCCAAAGTCAGTAATAGTGTTTATAATGCCTTGAACCCTGTCCAAAATCAGTAATAGTGTTTATAATGCCTTGAACCCTGTCCAAAGTCAGTAATAGTGTTTATAATTTTCCATCGCTTTGAACGTTTTACTATTTCAGAATTTCCTTAAAGAATTTTACTGTTATATTACTGAACACGATGAGAACACTTATATAGAAGACGTTTGCTTTACAACCTAATTAAAGCAGTCTGTTACTCTAGACGCATTAGTGCCGTATTACATAAAAGTATACGTCGTTTATGGTTAATTTCTATATCCTAGAATGGCATAAATTACTAAATATGTAGGCCTAATCGACGATTTTAGCCCGGGAAACAATGGAAAACAAATATTTGTACTCGTAGATGATAATTTCATTAACTGTTGTTTTCTCTTGTTGCGACATGACGCCTGATAACCTTCTTCTTTTACTTGTTACTTTAATTGCAATATACGAAGCATTTTAAAAATGTATTATATGTGTAAATAAAACTGGTAAGATTGTTTTCAAAGCAAGTTTATATAATGAAAAGACTAATTTAAAAGCTGATGGTAGTAACCTGTATAAAGAAATTAAGTTAAATAAAAATAAGTGAGCAACCTGAAAAAAATTACAATTACTACTAAATGTAAAGTAATTTCTGGAGGTGATATTGTCGGAGTTTTTTAACTATTTTATACTTCCTGTTAAACTGTTAGTTTAATTTATTATGAAGATACAACTTTATTGTATTAGTTAGTGCTAAAAAAAGGTCACTAATTCTTAGGTTTAAAGTAGGTAAGTCTTAAAAGAGCTAAAAAACTCAAGGAATCATGAAAGCATGTTTTGGTAAGTTGAAATCATATACACGCATTACCTAAGTAACCCTCTACGTGAAGTAAGAAAACGAAACACTTTCAGATGGGTTTAAACCCACTTTGAAACAAATTATTGGAAGCCTCGAGCGGGGTAACGTAAAGGATACCCTGGTAGATCTACAGGGGGATAAGTGAGTCACAGGAATCTGTCATCAAAAATCAATTTACGTAATCAGCGGGTGCAGGGAAATCGATTTGTACGAACCATGATATGCGTAGTTTAGAAACCGCAGATAAGGTTGTTAACTTATTGTTACGATTTTTCTTTTGCAAAATATTCAGCGTTACCTACATAGGCCTATATATTTTATACGTAACTGTACTGTACAGGAATTCACTTACAAGAGAAAACAAGTAATAAACTATGGCAGAATTGTCAAGAATTGAGAAAAATTTTAAGGAGAGAAATATTTACGGATTTAATAGTCAAAATTGAATTTATATTTTTGAAATATTTTTAGCTGATCAGTAACGACTACCAGAATTTATTCTGTTTTAGGAGAGCTGTTTGAGCAGAGTGCAAGAAAGTAGTAAAATGTTTACCCTCACATGATTGAAATATTATGAATAACTAAAATAATAAAATAGGAGAAGATAATTAATAATACACATTTGACTACACAGTTGAAACAACATAATCGAGTAATTGTTCTACGCGTGTAGGTGTTTGAATTCGCTAATACGTTCAAATTTGTTTTGCCTAATATTTTACTTTCTTTCTTCACACTAACGGTAGGCCTACTACTCATTTAATGGAGTCATAATTTTTTGCGTAGAAAAACCCTGATTTTCAGACAGACCTTTAGTTAATATTAGTTAAATATTATAAATAAATGTATTGTTTATTATTAAGATATAAATACTTTTAAATTATACTTACCTATAAAAGAACATTCCATGGGTTAATTGTAAATATTTGGATGTCTGCATAAGTGTTAAACAACACTGAACTTATGGTTGTAATTTTTAGTCAAATAATATTGTCCTAACAAACGTATGTCAATAATGCAGTTATTAAGCATAGTTTTGTAAAGCAACATACCAATATGGGCAATAAGCAATAAAATGACAGTGTACATATGTGCTTGTAGGAGATTCTTCTAGTGAAGAAAACTGTAAAATGTTTACTCCTATGAATGTGTAATTTTGTTTCCACAGCTGGCGGCACATGAAAAGAGACTAATCGAGAATAGCATTCATAATACAGCTGAATTTCATTTAAAAATGTTTCATTAAAAATTATGTTTCCGCTTTTTACATAACAATACAGACGAATATCAGAATTTCATAAACTATTCAGACTGCGACTAATACTGAAGACAATGTAGTGAGGCTTTCACATACTCCTGAAAAATTATGTCAATTACGTATAATTAAAGCTGTGCTAGGGTTTATCAGCGCAATCTGCCCGACTGAAAAATACGCGTAACACATATACACATGTACGCACAAATTGAACGTTATGGAACCGTTTGGAAAACTACGTAACATTGATATGACGTTGAGTTTCGTAACGGTCGATAATGTTACGTACACACAGGACGATCTTATATGCTATACGTGCACGTGCAAGTAATACACATGTAATGATCGTGCACGTAATACACATGTATACACCCAAGGCGACATATGATATATGTATTAACTTTTCACTAATTTACTTATAGCCTAAATTATATTAACTTATTTTATTATAATAACACGTCTATTATATTATTAGTGTATTAAGATGTATCGACGTATTACTAATATTTAATACTACAAGTAATAATATTTAATAATAAGTAAAGGTGAGGAAACGATTTAACTAATGAAATTGGCTATACATTAGTTGATTTGATCCTTGACGGGATGAAAGTCAGTGTAGCTTAGATCTCTGAAGAAGCAGTCTCGTTGAACTTAATAGCGTGTAATCGTTACCTCTGATTTAGGTGATAGATCTATCAGGACTTACGAGCACATATAGTAATGTTCGCGACTGAATTAATCTCGAGTGCTAGTACGGTACAGTTCAAGGTTATCCGCTTAGGATTCTATGAACACTTCAAGTTAGCCGGATAGCGTATTGTAAACGACACCATATAAATAATTAATAATCCGTAATTCAACGCTGTTCGTAGAAGTACCCAACCCGGAAAAGATCCGGAGGTCTGGAAAGCAGGAGGAACAGCAGGAACTCGACGTCTACCTGAAAGAGACATCTGTCGACACTTATCAGAAAAAGAGGAGCAACATCGCATCGTTCATCAAACAAGTAAAGTGAAACCATTTATATAAATTCAATTTAATCAGTTATAAACTAAAAGTCACAGAAAACTTGTAAGAATTAAGATTTGTGTAATTAGAGTGTAGGAAAGAATTAATTTTTAACAATAAAGAATAGGTCAACACAAAATGTTAATTAATTTTATTTTGCAGAAAAAACTATTAATTAATTTGATTTTGGAACAGAACGATTGATTAATTTATTTGTATCAGATAGAGTCAGTTAAATCTTTTGTGTTGTCATAGACAAGTAAAATATTTGTGCAAATTAAAAAAATTAAGGAAAATCTTTAATAAACCAAAACATTCCATTATCTAATTATCGACTAATTATTACACACACACACACACACACACACACACACACACACACACACACACACACACACACACGCGCGCGCGCGCGCGCGTGTGTGTGTGTGTGTGTGTGTGTGTTCAATCCATTTCTGCTACAGTCCGTTTCTTGATGTATATAATACATTTAATATTTATACGTAAATTTACCTCAAGATGTTATTTTTCCTTATTTGGAACATGTTTCGAGAGCTCCCGTGCTCTCACCTTCAGCCTTCGCGATCTTGTTGAAGATCACGATCATCTTCACAAGATCGCGAAGGCTGAAGATGAGAGCACGGGAGCTCTCGAAACATGTTCCAAATAAGGAAAAATAACATCTTGAGGTAAATTTAGGTATAAATATTAAATGTAATATATATATATACATATATATATATATATATGGTTTAGTCATAATACTTATCACTTAAACAAAAACTAAAAAAGCTAAATTCATTACCAATATTTTCTTGACAAGCAACACAGCATTCGGAAGCCAATTAAAGCGAAACACCCTACGTCCAATATAAATGAGACATGTCATATAACAAATTATATTTTGATAAAACCGACTTAAACACAGAACTACACCTTGTTACGAAGACTCACAAATACTAAAATTTGAAGGCGGTAAACGCAAAATAAGTGAGAAAACTCTGTAGTAAGGTAATTAATATGAAAGCTATTTAAATTAAATTCGCGTTGAAAAGTTAATAATTGATCTTATACCCTAACAGATACTATTTAAAACAAAAATATTCCTACCACAACACACGTGGTCTCCAAGTATCAAAGGGAATAGTTTATTCTTATTAAACAACTAGCTACTTTTAAGCATATTATTTGAAACATTCCTTCATCAGATGAAACAACTTAAATGTGGAAGTGTTCCTGAAATTTAAGTAAACAGTCTAAATATTTCTTGCGTTATAGATCTTGTTTTATCATACCGACACTCTAAACCGAATTGTAATGTAGTCATAAAACAATTTTAACTTTCATTTTTGAAATATGTTTAACGAAATTGTTATAAAATTTATGAGATTTAACATTGTCTTTAAACGCATGGAGCAATGCGTCCAATCTGGCATCTTTAAGCATTTGATTAGATTGTAAGATTGTAATACAAACATTTCAAAATAAGGAGAATAAGAAAGGGAGCAATTGAACCACATCATCTTACCACTGTACACGGATTAATCGCACCAGCCACTTATCTAGAATTAATCTTTAATAAATACTCGTACTTCCATGCGACCAATATGCTACATTAAGGGATAAGCAATCATCTTTGTTTTTAAATAAATGTTTGTCTTTGTATCTGTGGTAACTGTTTTACAATTAACATTACACAATAATAAAAGTAGTACACTAAGAACAGGTTGCAGCGGAATAGAAAACAAAGATAAAATAATACCTGTGTCATAACAGGAGAAGAAGCAGACTTCCGGAAGTGAGTCATTCTATTTTTAACATGATTCATTTGTAATCATGACTTACAAATATCTTTAAATTATTCTACCGAAAATCATTCGATAACTGGACTAATAATGTTAGGCTGATTATTAAGTGCATAAACATTAACATAATTTTGGGTTTAGTAAAAAGCAAGAAATAATTTATTTTGTTTATAAGGAATAAGCATGTCATATGAAAACAGCAAATTGTAGATAAAATTTAAGGTATGATTCACAGTAACATATGTACTACTGAATTAATAAGATAAGCTTATTATTACTGCCGATATACCTTAAAAAATCTTTCTTGGTCCTGTCAGAGTTTGGCTAGAGTAACATTCAAAAATTCTTTCTTGGTCCTGTCAGAGTCTGGCTACAGTAACATTCAAAAACACTTTCTTGGTCCTGTCAGAGTCTGGCTACAGTGACATTCAAAAATTCTTTCTTGGCCCTGTCAGAGTCTGGCTACAGTAACATTCAAAAACTCTTTCTTGGTCCTGTCAGAGTCTAGCTACAATAACATTCAAAAAATCTTTCTTGAATCTGGCAGAGTCTGGCTACAGTAACATTCAAAAACTTTTATTTCGGCCGTTGAAGTTACATAGTTTCTAGCATCTGAAGGCTAAAAAGTATACCGATATAAAACAACTGCCAGTTACTGCAAATAATACTGGCAATGTTTAAGGTAGGTACTGAAAACTGCAGTCGTTATATAAATACCAAGCATTTGATATGCCCGGGTGTGTGTTTACACTTAGCACATTTTTAAATGTCAACCAACCGAGAAATTAGATTGCAAAACTTTTAATTGGTTTTCAGCTCGACTACAAGCCGTATCGAATTTAGAATTTACGTGTCTAATGTCTGCTACAGACCTTACAGACCTAAAAATGCAAATGTTTATTTTGTTTTGCGAAGACATTGACTCCATCCGTGCACATTAGTGGGCGCGTGTTAATGTTCCGCTTCTATAATTTATTGTATTTTACAGAATAATTGTGTAACTGCTTTCTTTGTTTCTATCTTATCAGCTACTTTTGGACAACATAATTTAATTCTTATGTCACGTTACGTAGTCACCATATATTAATATTAACAAGTTCGGAAAACATTATTCTGTTATTCGTTTTCATATAATTGTGAAAAATGTACGAGCATTTTCAGTAAGACGAAGACTGCAAACCTATTATGTATCGTTATGTAATCGTTTAAAATGGGAATAATTTCCTCTTTGCCTTTACTATGTTTTCAAGTTGTTGATCATCTCACTATGATCATCTAACTTAACTGTCCTATTGAAAGACAACAATCACTTTTAATGTTATTTTGTTAAATATAAAGAATGCAGTAACAGAGTTCAACCAGAATTATATAATTTACATACGTTCATTAAAATATTTAATATTACGTAATTATAACACGTTTTCATTGAATGCGAGCAAAAGGTTAATTGAATAAAAACCAATAAAGCATTGCTTTGCAGAATATTAGAACATTTCGTGATAGATTTAAAAATAACATATTGAAAAATATGCTCGAATAATGAAATTAATGAACGTATATTCATATTTATAAATTAAAATCATATTTACGTTGATATTATAAATGTAAAGCACACAATTGTAGCGTATTAAAAATAGTCGAAATAACTGAAAATAATTTTATTTAGTAAACAAATTAACAACATTTACCAATTTAGAAGTATACAAAGATGTATACAGTAGGAACAGAAACGAAAGTGTATGCAAATAAACCGGTTACACAAGTTAAAAAGAATTTAACAATTTTAAAAACATTAAAACTGATATATAGATAAAAATTATAATTTTATAAACATTAAAAACATTCATTTAAAAAAAACATTTAAACATCAAAAACATTTTCTTATACGTAGTTTCATAACTTAAGTATACTAAATTTATAGAAAGGCTTATATGAAATGAAAGTACATATAAAACATTTGCAAAAATTCTGTTAGTAAGCCTTTTTTAGTAGTATATGTACCTTATCACATAATGAATTTATATAACTGGCTTTTCTGTATTAAATAATTTATTTCAGTCAGGCACAGTAAGTTACCAAATTGAGCCACGTGGCATACAAGGGGTTAGTGTGGCCAGCACTACGTTCAGCTCTTTGTTACCTCAGTATGTGTAACAGGCTGGACTATTACTGCTACGTTTAGACACAATGTACATAGATCTAAAAGCAGTTTATATTTCAGGCTCCAGTATTCGTAGTATATACATGTACATCTAGAACTACATATCTCGCATCTCAAGTACAATATAATAACAAACAGTTCCATCTTGTTGAGCAAATTAGCGCAAGGAAAGACAGATGAGCGTTTCGTGGTTCTAAAAGTGGGCAGTTTAAAGAAGTTCCGTGCTTTAACTGTATATTTTTATATTTGGATGTTTTGATAATATCTCATACCAAACACAACAGTACATCATAATATTCTCGCGCTAATATGGATCAATTTATGAATCACATACGCTGTTGACCTTGGGATTTGTAATTATAAAGCAAATTTATGAAAGGGTTAGCCAAAAAATACTAACTTAGCTGTATATTTCAAAACGAGAATCTATTTTATTTTACATAGCAGTAGTAATATCCTTGACCAGCTAAATAGAATAGATAATATTTCTAAAATTCAATACTGTTATCTTAAAAATTGTATATCTGTATTAACATTTCAGTTACCATAATTGAAGTGATCCCACACATACTGAAGCCAGCAGATATAAGTTCACTTGATTGAATCGATGAATAAACAGACATAGGCTACTCTATTCTCAAGCGGTGCGAAGCGACGATGGTTCGAATGCCGTGGCAGAGTACGTGGAGAGAGTTCTGCAAATGAGCGAGAATGACGGTGATAACACTGCATGAGATGGATGTTCGTACAGAATGCTTGAATAATGCGTAGTCGTACTTTCTACCCGCAAAGGAATGGCACATTATTGTGAAAGTTGAGTCCTGGGGTAGGTCCATGCTATTTGAAAAGGATTTGTAGTTTTAGTAGGTGAAATACCCACACATCGTAGGAGTATAGAGCCTCCTGCTTCGAATATTAGTTTTCATCTTTTGAAGAAAAAGTAGTAGTAGTAGTAGTAGTAGTAGTAGTAGTAGTAGTAGTAGTAGTAGTAGTAGTTGTTGTTGTTGTTGTAGGAGTAGTAGTAGTAACGACTTATTAACATTACCGTTAGTAGCTCAATACATAAAAAATATTTCTCACTGTCTTTCTGAAAAATTTGTTATCTCAAACATTTCCTATCTACGACAAACACGTCCACGTCCAATGTGCCCTCTAAGTTTTGTTTGACTAATTAATCTTTGTCACTGTAATTACCATTGCAAACTTATTCTCAATTTTTGTAGTGTTTACCGTAGATCCTGCTGATAGAATGTCTCGTTGCTCACACGGTCGTCAGTGATGTATACACCTTTGTTACAGTATTTTGTTCTTAACAAATGTTATCAGTGTTTTATTACATTGTGTTAGAGTTCCAGTGCGTGACAGGAATTAGTAATTAGATATTAGATGATACAAAAAACTAATAGACGTGGGGGAAAATACATAAAATATAATGTCGATGTTGTTAAACTATATAATTGACTAAAGATTAATGTCAAAGAACCACACAGTATTTGCAGTAACTATTGAAGAAGGCTTATAATATGAAAGTAGAAAGTTCTTTTGCTGGTTGCTCTGTAGAATTTTTACAAATAATATACGCATTGACTTAGGTAAGTCAGAGACTTTGACATACGAGGCTGGTTCCAAAAACAAGGTACTTTAGCACTGCTTTGCGGATAGAAATGCGATGCGGATGTGATACCAATCCTGTATACGATCTAATGTATATGTCAATGGTTACTTATTGTGGTCGTTTGTCGTGAGGTTACATCAGTCAGTTTTAAATTGCCTATGACTGAAAACCTGTACAGTGTATAACTACTGCAAACAGTTATTCTAATTCTGAACACACAACAGGACAGTCCAACAGAAATCCATAGAGACGTTGTTAGAACTGTAGGCCTCCTGTGAGAATGTAATTTTACATAAACAAGTGTTACTGTAGTGTAGTCAGATTATAAAGAGTACGTAACTGTTTGGTGAAGAACGCCCAGGGAGACCACAAACTGCATGCAACGGTGAAAATGAACGTTGTGTTAACTTCTGGTAACCGATAACTAAGGAATGTTGTGTACACACTTAACCTAACAAAAACTTATGTTTATCGGTTTGTTCACAGTGCTTTAGGCTACCAGAAAGTTTCAGCGGGGATTGAAGCTACCATGGAGGGGGGTGGCGGCAAAAGAACCGACTGAGCAATACAAAACACTACAACTGGATATGTCCTAGAACAACCTGCTGCGTATTGGGATGAACTAGACTTCATCGGCAGTATTGTCATACGGGATAAAATGTGGATCTACTACAATACCGTAGAATGAAGAGGGACTAATGATATGGAAACATCCACAATCTACAGTCGCAAAAATATTCAGACTTCTGATCGGAATGTTATGTATATAGTGTTCTGGAACATAAAAGGTCTGTGTTGGTTAGACAGTTACAAAGGAGAAACAATTAATGCTGATCCCTCACTGAAACTTTACATAAGTTACGGGAAGCCATTCCGTGTTAGAATTCTGATTCTAGATGTAGGTCTGAAAGCTTTTGCATGGCAATCCAGCTCCCCACACTGCTGAGAAAACACTTCAAGAAATCCGGAGGGTAAGGTGGAAAACTCTTGAGCACCTCTTACAGCTCGATTTGTCTCCCTGTGATTTCCACAAGTTCAGCAATCTGAAGAAACATTTTACAGGACGACGATTTCCATCTGAGAAGAAATAAAAATTGAGACAATAGAGCGGCTTACAAATGTGGACTTAAATTTTTATGAAGATTGTATATTAAAATTAGTGTCACGTTAAAAGAAATAGTTCAAACGGTGTATGAATTATATTGAAAAAGTAAGCAACAAGTAACCTTTATTTTTGTACGTAATTTAATGTAGTTTTAACCAAATTTGCTATTAGTTTCTTTCTAGTGTACCTGACTTTTGGAACAACCCTCGTAGTACCCAAATGTTTCAAACTAAATATTTCTAAATTTATTTACAGACACGCAAACCTGAAAGAATGTCATAGTACATCATTTACGATTACAAGTGATTACGTGAATTTACTTTTTCGAACGCTTCGCTGCAGAAAGAGAGCAACGTGGTGTGAGAAATTGTCACAGTAGGTCATGAATGACACATAAACTTGAAGTGCATAAAATTTATCTTGGCCATTAGTATACTTAATCACTTATACTGTCCAAATTATGTGTGCGTCCTTATTTTACATTATACAGTAACAGTGATTAATATTAGATAATATACATAACATGTCATGGAAATAAGTGAAGTAGCAAATCGTATGTACTATAACTATTTATCAACATACATCAGAACTAATGTAGATATAGAGATTTACTTTTTAATATATGTAATCACGCTGTAACAATTTTAAGATGTAGACAAAATACTGAACCAATAAAAAATAAAACGCGGTGTCAAGCAAGCAAATAGGACTACAGTCTCACTAATGCTTTTCAACCAGTCCTTGTAAGAAGTGCTAATAATTGAAATGGAAGAGAATGAAATTAATATAAGTGGAGAATTGTCAAATTATCTAAGAGACTCAAATAATGTCGTATTAACAGTTGATAACTAGAGTCGTTGATTGAAGAACTACATTGATGGAAAAGTTGTAAAAATAAGCTTACATATCAAAAAAAGAAACGACAAAGTTGCGTAACAAGTTGATAATAAGGCTTGTGTAAACAATATGTCACAGAATACATGTACTTAACATAAATTAAAAAAAAGTATAACATTGTAGAAACATAACGACAAATTTGATTAGCGCCAAATTTGTGCAGTTCTGACGCCGTAACTGCACATCGGTTAATATTGTACCACTTGATGTATTCATTCAGTAACGGATTTGAACCCGAAAGCAGCCACGTTCTAACAGTGTTCTACAACATGTTTGGGTGACGGTACCTTTTGGAATGGTATATTGTGTCATGGAATCGTATGAAAATGCTGCATGGACGCATAAGTTGTGCTGTCAGGCATGTTTCTGAGCTAATATAGGTGATTTGTAACAAATGTTGTCATTACTAGTTATTAACGTTGTCGGATTATTGTCATTGGCGTTAACATTACCCAATTATTCAGTTTAACGTTTTTTATATTATTCATTTACTTAATTATTAGTTAAAAATAATCTTTGCTATTCTTATACAAGAATAAATTTTTTTATTTAAAAAACTAAACTATGTACATTTTGTGAGAATGTATAGAGTATGTAGGCATATACCAAAAGACACTGTAGGAAGAGAAATCTTGAATTCAATTGAAAAAAAAAATTACATTATTTATTTTATCATTTTTAAAATCATATTTCTCATGTTAATAGAAATTTGTTTTTTAAATTATTACTTCATTATATTACATTAGTACAAAAAATTTTCCTTAAGCTCTTTGTAAACTTTAAAGAAAGAATTAAAATATAATAAAATTTCCTGTACCTCTAATACATTAGCAAAATTTCCTGAGAATGAATTATATTTCAAATACACTAAGTAAGAATTTTAAATTTTACCAGAAAGTTATAACAATCTTTTCCTGTTACCGAAGCTATCATGGGTTCCCCTTTGGTATAGTTTCAGACATATAATTCTTCTGCTTACTTAATCCATTCTTGTAATATAAAGTTATCAATGTGTATACATTTACTGAGAGATCATATTTACTATTCTTAATTTACGTTTCATTAGTTTCATTAGACTTTATAAATTGATAATTTCGTACCAGAATCATATACTGTTAACACAGAATTATTACAGAATAACACAATATTTATTTGCATTGGATCAGTACAACAGACAGATATGAACAGTAATTTTGCAGGAATGAGGTAATAATATACTGCCAGACAGACTACGTATTGATTAGTATAATACGTGTTCATAAATTGTAAAAGGTCTAGTTCTACCAGTTTAATGGAAATATGTGCATAACATGAGTTATGAAGGTACAAATATGAAATAAACTACAACTACCAATATGCGTAATTCACGTCACCTCTGGTTCTATGCGTAGATCCATTTAATGCAGGGAAACCAAGAGAAACTAATATATTACAGTGATGTATGTGTTAGTCATGAAACTGCAATTTTGTGCTTCTAGCTACAGAGTTAAAAATACTTTTAATCACCTACATATGACACTATTTAATGTCTTGTCTTTCGTGACACGTATATTACACATTCGAGTAAAATGATGTATATCGTAGTCCTAACTAGAATAAAAGTATGGTAGTCACAATGATTAACAATAAAATTAAATTGCTTAATGTGCTTTTATTAATTTCATTTTTTCACTTAACTTTGAATTGAAAATTATTTTTTCACATCACTTTCAATTTTTGTAGACAGGAGTGTTGCTATTAGGTGCATTTTGACAAGACAAAATTCAGTTTTTAATTGTGATACTGTCACATTTCCATACAGATTGTGACAATAAGGATTATGTAATTATGAATCACATCTCCACTTATGTAAAAGGTTTATGAAAATTAGAAAAGTATTAACGCTGTTTAATTACTAACAATTATGTTATTCTCTGGTACTTGGTATAATGTAATTTAATTACTATTGATTCTTTGATTCTTTTCAAAGTACTTCCAAAACTTTAAATATACCCTCAGCCATATCAGAAAACAATTATTGCGATGCGACTGTGATTTCATATTTAATATGGTAACTAGTTGCTGTCAATTTTGCTCAGTTGATCCATAAATTAGTACTATGCGTTGAATTACTATTTTTTCTCAGACATACGGATTAAATTTTTTAATATTTTTTCATTTTAATTATGATTTTTTAATATCTCTATGAATATTCAGTCACGATCATCAAATAGTAGTTTGAAGAATGCCATTATCAAAGAATACGAAATACAAAATTTGTTTTTCATGTTGCCATAACCAAAACAATCTAAATACCTTGATTTGTAGAAACTCATACTTTTGTTCTGTTCTACGCCAAATTTTGCTCATAATTTTTTGCTCACATACGCAAAGCCGCTTTGACTTCATGAATTCGGAAAACGCTGATTTGAATTATTGATTTAAATTCTGCACGATGTAATCAATACAAAGCTTACTACGCTGTTCTGCAGTGCTTCCCAGACCTCTTTGGATTTCAATAGCTCCATATGAGTAAAAGAGTTTTAAATAATGAATTTTTGGAAAATTCTATAATTCGATACTTGTAGTCTTATCACGAACTTAATATATTAAGAGTTCTTCTACTGAGTTGTAACTGAGTTGTAATATCATGTATATGCGTATTTATCATTTTTAGTAGTAACAATATTTTGGTAATATAAATAGTAGCGAATCAAAAACGAATTATAACGATAGGTTTCCTAACGTTCGTTATATAGCTGACCTACAGGATAAATTTTTCATGAATTATATAAATAATAATTTGAGTTTTGGTAAAGTTTGAATTACCAATTAAATCCTAAATAATTATAACAGAACAGGAGAAAACAGCAAATGACAACATGTGGCTGAGTAATTCTATTGTACACGTTGCCAAAGTAACTAAACGTGATTGGACGAGAAATATCTGAATTTTACAAACGTGCCACATGGCTTGATGAAAACAGAGCGTACTGTTCTCAGATATGTAAACAGATACTTCAGTTGAGAAAAAACCAGACTTCGTAGTTCATTATTATAATAAAGTGTACATAATAAATAACAGTAAAGTGTAATGTAATAAATTTGGAATAATACTAGACGTTCAGAAATATAGCTGAAAAGACGACCTTAATCGCAAAGTTGTATCTCTACTTCCTTTCGGAAGTACGTTCCAGTTAGTTCAACTAACAATAAATAGTTTATGGAACTTGACTACGTCTGCTTTCTCACGTAAACAGATTAGTTTCAAATAGAAATTTTTGTAAAAATTCTGTATTGTTACGTTTTTTATTTAACTATAACGTCATAAACAAATCTTGAATCTGTAAGATAAAAATAAAGTATTTAGATTCAGTATAATTTAAGCTCAAGTTCTGTGTTGGGTATGTCTTGTTTTTTTTTTTAATAAGACACTATTTGTCTTAAGAGTACTGCACCGTTATTTGTGTATGCCAAGAGAAATCTGTTGGTTTTCCACTTTGTCTTCTTCAAGAATGAAACATTTGTTTCGGAATGATGTACTACAAAATTATTTTAAAGATTTTGTATTTTACGGTAATAAATTATATGTACGATACGGTAATATGGTTATACGTACGGTAATACGTACGAGATAAATGGGATAACAATTTTTGGTTTAGCTAATTTAGTTTTACGGTTTGTTATACTGCTCAGAAATGTTACCACAAAAGCGCTACAAAAAAACTATGATAGCATTCTATCTAAGAATTAGGGAGAATTCTATCTTAGACTATCTTGTTTTAGACTTTATCTTAGATAGAACTCAAATAGTTTAAAATTTAGTTAAAATTTGAGATTGCAGGGGTAAAATTTTATTAACAATTTATAAAAAGTAGTGATTCGTACAAAGAAATAGTGAATTGTTCTTAATACTCGGACACGACATGGACAACACAACACAATAATTATTTTGTGTTCTGGTAATCTTACTTTAACTTTTTGTAGCTTTACACAAACCTTGTTAATATGTTAAGAGCACCCTTTACCACATATCACGCCTATATTAAATTTACCAACTTTATGTACATTTTCTCAGGAATAGTTGGGTTTACATTTTTTAAATTTGTACCTTATCTTCGAACTTACTTTATCTGTCAGTTAGCGTTTTCTGATAAAAAATTTCGAAATTTAAAATGTTTATGAATCCATAGTCACAAAATTTGATCCAATATTTTGAAGACAAATCTTTTTTTTAAACTTTAATTCTTGACTTAGAACCTTGATAAAGTTCTAGTATTAAAAATTTAGTTACTGTACATTTGTAGTTTTTGAGAGAAAGGTGAGGAAATTTAATTTTCGGCTATCGTCCAGTAAAGTTGGATTGTGCATGAAAGTTAATAATCAAATCTGTTTCAGTACATTCCTCTTCCATACTCAGGGCCATCTGAGTTTTCCTTTCCATCAGTGATGATTCTATTCTTTTCAGTTAATTTTGTTGATGTAGGGTTTTTTATGGACTTTTATCTGCATATTAGATTCTTTCCCTCTCCTATGCCTTATACGGGACGACCATGTTTGCGCCAGGATCTATACTTAGTCGCTTTAACACTTTTATTCTGGTGTAATTTTCATCGTTAAATGTAATGACAAAATAAAAAATAACTAGTGATAACGTTTCCCTGGCAACGGTCACTGTTTTGGGTATTCTTGTCCAGATAATGTTACTGAAAGATTCATTCAGATTTTCTGGCCGACCACGTAAGCCTAAACATAGCCTATTTTTAAATGACCTGGCTCAGCTAAGGCTCGATACACTGGTGTCATTGCTTCACCTATAGGAAATAGAAGTGAGTTTGATAGGGATACTCTCAATCAGTAGCCAGATATTTTTTTATATTTGTACCAGGATGTCTCACTTTTTGGGCATAATATGAAACCTGCAAGAAATACCTAAGGGTTACTTACTGTACAACATAAAGATAAATAATTATATTGTAATGCACAGGCGGTCGCATAGAATAGGCAGTCGTTTAAATCGTATATTAAAATGTTTAATACGATATTATTAAATCGTAATAATTTAATATTGTTTATGATAACAAAATAAAACTTATTATAATGTTACTGATCTTTTACAATTTTTAAATAAATTTCTCTTATATTCTAATACACAAATATATTTTAATTATATGAGTTCTATTGTCATTTAGTTTATAAGTGTTTTTTAATAAAGTTTATAACAAATAAATTTACTTCCCTTAACGATGAATGATGAGATGTCGATGATCGAGTCCGGAAGACAGGTGTGGTTGTTCCTTCTGGATACCGCTGCGTCTCCTCCTGTTGTTCGGCGTTCAGAGTCGTGTTCTCGGGTTGGGTACTTCTACATATCGTACTTAATTAATTTTTAATTCTTATTTATTTTGTGTATTAAACACACACAATGATACAGCAAACTTCATGTGTCTTTTTAAGGCCTATAAGGACAATCTTGTACTTTATCGGATTAGTAGTATTAAATAATCAACTCGCGACCTGTGATCGTACGCTTTTTTAGAACATGTGTCTAAACTCCAGCAGCAACGACCACGCGTTAACAAGATCAGAGTGAGTCTCTTTGACCGACACGGAATAGAGAATTAACTAAGATTTTAGCCAATTTCTTGAGCGTTCTTTGGCTGCAATATTCCCTTCCCTTGTGGTTTAAGTTAAGATAACGTTCTTCTTGCAAAATATTGTCTACGGACAAAATTTAACAGGCAAAATATCTCTCTGATTTTATTACCTTTTTTAGGTCAGGAAACTTTCTTTATAAAAAAACCCCTTATATATAGTTCTTTAATTTATGAACAAATGTCACCACTCGATAGGTCTTTTAGTTATGGGTATTTCGGTGTAAGTCTCATGTCAAAATTTTTATTTGCACAAACGTTATTTAATTGAACTTTTTTTTTTTTAAATTATTCCGTACATGTTTACATATTCTTGGACACGCACACTCGCCATATGTCTACGCATAATTTCGCACCACTTCACAACACTAATTCTTTTTATTATTATCAAACATTTACTTAAAACTAACAAATTTAACATGTATCTTATTGTCTATCATACAATGTCCAAACCTGCAGTCTTCACTTAGACAAATTTTCATTGCAACATGCGCTCAGAGTTAAGCTACTATTTCACACACACACACACACACACACACACACACACACACACACACACACACACACACACACACACACACACACACACACACACACACACACACACACACACACACACACACACACACACACACACACACACACACACACACACACACACACACACACACACACACACACACACACACACACACACACACACACACACACACACACACACACACACACACACACACACACACACACACACACACACACACACACACACATAGCAACAGGTGAGATTTGCATATAAAATAATAATTTTACTCTTGACATATGATAGCATGTTACAATGAGAATTGGTTGAAGTAAAGGTTGCATGTTGAGACATTGTCATATAGGCAATAAGAATCATGTAAAAATTGAGTTGATTTTTCACTGTATAAAGAAATATGAGTGTTGTAAAGTAGTGCAAACATATGCATAGGCATGTGGCGAACGCGCGTGGGTGAACGCGCGCGTGCGCGTGTGATTAACTGTGTCACAAAATAACAATAAAATATCGGTATGGAGAACCATACATGACTTCCAAGTTCTAAGATTAATATTTAAAATCATATTCCAAATGAAATATTTCCATAGAAGCTACGCCTTTCTACTTATTGCTTCAGCATTAAACACAGTACTGTGGTCACTAACGTATACCACCTCACGTTTTCGCACTCGATTTTCACCGATGATGGCAGTCGATGGCACTGCCGAAAAGTCTGATTTTGCAGAAAACATTGGACTACGGCTAAAGAGCCCTGGAAGCAATTTTAACAAAAAACTACTTCTTTGTTGCCGATAACGTAGTACACATATAAAAAATTCTCCCCTCCACCTTCAACTATAATTTTTAATAATAGAAAATTACCCCCACCCTGTTCACCTTACCTCTTCATTTATAGATATTTCATCTAAGTTTCTACAGTGGATTACTATGAGCTTCTAATCAGGATACTTTATTTATAAAAATTAAGTACTTTACTCTAGTTAAATCATAAAATGTTTCAGGTAAACTACCCCTTTCTCTTAACTGATCTTCTCCAAAATGAACAGACCTTCCGTCCTCTACAATTCAGGGAAGCATGCAAAAAAATATTTGATTCTGTTTGAATGTGCGGCAGTTATCGTTCGTCATGGAAACATTTCTCTTGTTACAACATAAAATGTTGCAGGTAAACTACCCCTTTCCCTTAACTGATCTTCACGAAAATCAATAGACCTTGAGCTCTCAGCAACTCAGGAAAGGGTGCAAAAAAGTATTTGATTCTCATTAAATTTTCGACAGTTATCGTTCGTCATAAAAAAAATTACCCTTTTTAAAACATAAAACGTTGCTGATAAACTACCCCTTCCCTTAACCGATCTTCAACAAAATCAACAGACCTTGAGTTCTCTTTAGTTCAAAAAGGTATGCAAAAACCTAGTTGATTCTGTTTGAATTTACGGCAGTTATCGTCCGTCATATAAAAAATTACCCTTGTTAAAACATAAAATGTTGCTGGTAAACTACCCCTTTCCCTTAACCGATCTTCACCAACACCAATAGGTATTGAGAACTCTACAATACAGTGCTGTATGCAAAACATCATTTGATTCTGTTTGAATTTGCGGCTCTTATCGTTTACTATAGAAAAAAATTACCCTTGATAAAAAACCGTTGCAGGTAAACTACCCCTTTCCCTTAACCGATCTTCACCACCACCAATAGGTATTGAGAACTCTACAATACAGGGCTGTATGCAAAACATCATTTGATTCTGTTTGAATTTACGGCAGTTATCGTTCGTCATATAAAAAATTACCCTTGCTAAAACATAAAATGTTGCTGGTAAACAACCCTATTCCCTTAACCGATCTTCACCAAAACCAACAGGTCTTGAGAGCTCTACATTTCAGGGCTGTATGCAAAATATTATATGATTCTGTTTGAATTGGCGGCTGTTATCGTTTGCCATATAAAATACCCTTGATAAAACAAAAAACGTTGCTGGTAAACTACCCCTTTCCCTTAACCGATCTCCAACAAAATCAACAGACCTTGAGATCTGTATAATTCAAAAAGTTATGCAGAAGAGTAGTTGATTCTGTTTTAATGTAAGGCAGTTATCGTTCGTCAAAAAAAAATTACCCTTGATAAAACATAAAATGTAGCTCGTAAACAACCCTATTCCCTTAACCGATCTTCACCAAAACCAACAAGTCTTGAGAACTCTACATTTCAGGGCTGTATGCAAAATATTATATGATTCTGTTTGAATTTGCAGCTGTTATCGTTTGCCATATAAAATACCCTTGATAAAACAAAAAACGTGTCCGGTAAACTACCCCTTTCCCTTAACCGATCTTCACCAAAAACAATAGGTCTTTAGTACTCAACAAAGCAGTGCTGTATGCAAAAACATATTTGATTCTGTTTGAATTTGCGGCTCTTATCGTTTGCCATAGAAAATACCCTTTTAAAACATAAAACGTTGCAGGTAAACTACCCCTTTCCCTTAACCGATCTTCACCACCACCGATAGGTATTGAGAACTCTACAATACAGGGCTGTATGCAAAACATCATTTGATTCTGTTTGAATTTACGGCAGTTATCGTTCGTCATATAAAAAATTACCCTTGTTAAAACATAAAATGTTGCTGGTAAACAACCCTATTCCCTTAACCGATCTTCACCAAAACCAACAGGTCTTGAGAGCTCTACATTTCAGGGCTGTATGCAAAATATTATATGATTCTGTTTGAATTTGCGGCTGTTATCGTTTGCCATATAAAATACCCTTGATAAAACAAAAAACGTTGCTTGTAAACTACCCCTTTCCCTTAACCGATCTCCAACAAAATCAACAGACCTTGAGTTCTGTATAATTCAAAAAGTTATGCAGAAGAGTAGTTGATTCTGTTTTCATGTAAGGCAGTTATCGTTCGTCAAAAAAAAATTACCCTTGATAAAACATAAAATGTAGCTGGTAAACAACCCTATTCCCTTAACCGATCTTCACCAAAACCAACAGGTCTTGAGAACTCTACATTTCAGGGCTGTATGCAAAATATTATATGATTCTGTTTGCATTTGCGGCTGTTATCGTTTGCCATATAAAATACCCTTGATAAAATAAAAAACGTGTCTGGTAAACTACCCCTTTCCCTTAACCGATCTTCACCAAAACAATAGATCTTTAGTACTCAACAAAACAGGGCTGTATGCAAAAACGTATTTGATTCTCTTTGAATTTGCGGCTCTTATCGTTTGCCATAGAAAATACCCTTTTAAAACATAAAACGTTGCAGGTAAACTACCCCTTTCCCTTAACCGATCTTCACCACCACCAATATGTATTGAGAACTCTACAATGCAGGGCTGTATACAAAACATCATTTGATTCTGTTTGAATTTACGGCAGTTATCGTTCATCATATAAAAATTACCCTTGTTAAAACATAAAATGTTGCTGGTAAACAACCCTATTCCCTTAACCGATCTTCACCAAAACCAACAGGTCTTGAGAGCTCTGCATTTCAGGACTGTATGCAAAATATTATATGATTCTGTTTGAATTTGCGGCTGTTATCGTTTGCCATATAAAATACCCTTGATAAAACAAAAAACGTGTCCGGTAAACTACCCCTGTCCCTTAACCGATCTTCACCAAAAACAATAGGTCTTTAGTACTCAACAAAGCAGTGCTGTATGCAAAAACATATTTGATTCTGTTTGAATTTGCGGCTCTTATCGTTTGCCATAGAAAATACCCTTTTAAAACATAAAACGTTGCTGGTAAACTACCCCTTTCCCTTAACCGATCTTCACAAAAAACAACAGATCTTGAGAAATCTACAATTTAGGGCTGTATGCGAAACATTATTTGATTCTGTTCGAATTTTCGGCTGTTATCGTTTGCCAAACAAACAAAATTATCCTTGATAAAAAAAAACCGTTGCTGGTAAACTACCCCTTTCCCTCAACCGATCTTCACCAAAAACAATAGGTCGCGAGTACTCTACAAATCAGGGCTGTATGCAAAAAATTGTTTGATTCTGTTTGAATTTGCGGCTGTTATCGTTTGCCATAGTAAAAAAATCTATAGACAGACGGACACGCAGACACAGACACGGACACTTTTCGAAAAATGACTTTTTTTCATGTTTTGAGTGTAGTACAATCATATTCTGCAATAATCTCGAACACGATTTTTTTTGCCATCACCATACGTCCAGTTCCTTAAGGAACATGGAAGTAAAAACGGATTAAATTAAATAACGTTTGTGTAAATCGAATGTCAGATATAAGACCTATATCAGACTGTGCATAAAATTAAGACCTATCTGGTAGTAATATTTGTTAATAATATAAAGAATGAAACACGTTTTTTCATAAAAAAGGTTTTATGACTCAAAAGGAAAGCAATAAAATTACACCGGTTTTATTTGCACGTTTTACATTGTTAATAGACAATATGTCACTTGAAGAACGTTATCTAGACTGTAGCCGTAAGGGTGAGGAAACGATTTAACTAATGAAATTGGCTAATACATTAGTTTATTTTTTATCCTTGACGGGATGAAAGTCAGTCTAGCTTAGATCTCTGAAGAAGCAGTCTCGTTGAACCTAATAGCGTGTAATCGTTACCTCTGATTTAGGCGATAGGTCTATCAGGAGTTACGAGCACATATAGTAAAGTTCGCGACTGACTTAATCTCGAGTGTTAGTATGGTGCAGTTCAAGATTATCCGCTTAGGATTCTATGAACATTTCAAGTTAGCCGCATAGTGTATTGTAAAATACACCATATACATAATTATTAATTTGTAATTCAACACTGTTAGTAGACGTACACAACCCGGAAACGACCCGGAGATCTGGAAAGCAGAAGGAACAGCAGGAACCCGACGTTCACTTGAAAGAGACATCTGTCGACACTTATAAGAAAAAGAGGAGCAACATCGCATCGTTCATCAAACAAGTAAAGTGAAACTATTTATATAAACACAATTTAATCAGTTATAAACTAAAAGTCACAGAAAACTTGTAAGAATTAAGATTTGTGTAAATAGAGTGTACGAAAGAATTAATTTAACTATAAAGAATAAGTCAGCACAAAATGTTATTAATTATATTTTGCAGGAAAAACGGTTAATTAATTTGATTTTGGAACAGAAGTAGTAATTAATTTTATTTTGTACAAAACGATTAATTAATTTATTTGTATCAGAAACAGTCAGTTAAATCTTTTGTGTTGTTATAGACAAGTAAAATATTTGTGCAAGTTAAAAGAATTAAGGAAAATCTTTAATAAACCAAAACATTCCATTATCTAATTATCGACTAATTATTCTATGCACACACACACACACACACACACACACACACACACACACACACACACACACACACACACACACACACACACACACACACACACACACACACCTGTGTGTGTGTGTGTGTAAATGGTTTATTCATAATATTTATCATTTAAACAAAAACTAAAAAATGCTAAATTGATTACCAATATTTTCTTGACAAGCAACACAGCATTCGGAAGCCAATTAAAGCGAAACACCCTACGTCCAATATAAATGAGACACGTCATATAACAAATTATATTTTGATAAAACCGACGTAAACACAGAACTACACCTTGTTACGAAAACTTATAAATACTAAAGATTGAAGGCGGTAAACGCAAAATAAGTGAGAAGACTCTGTAGTAATTAATTAATATGAAAGCTATTTAATTTAAATTCGCGTTGAAAAGTTAATAATTGATCTTATACCCTAATAGGTACTATTTAAAACAAAAATATTCCTACCACAACACACGTGGTCTGTAAGTATCAAAAGGAATAGTTTATTCTAATTAAACAACTAGCTACTTTTAACATATTATTTGAAACATTCCTTCATCAGATGAAATAGTTTAAATGTGGAAGTGTTCCTGAAATTTAAGTAAACAGTCTAAAAATGTCTTGCGTTATAGGTGTTGTTTTATCATACCGACACTCTAAACCGAATTGTAATGTAGTCATAAAACAATTTTAACTTTCATTTTTGAAATATGTTTAACGAAAATGGCTATACAATGTATGAGGTCTAACATTGTCTTTAAACGCATGGAGCAATGCGTCCAATCTGGCATCTTTAAGCATTTGACTAGATTGTAAGATTGTAATACAAACATTTCAAAATAAGGAGAATAAGAAAGGGAGCAAGTGAATCACATCATCTTACTACTGTACACGGATTAATCGCACCAGCCATTTATCTAGAATTAATCTTTAATCAATACTCGTACTTCCATGCGACCAATATGCTTATACATTAAGGGATAAGCAATCATCTTCATTTTTAAATAAATGTTTGTCTTTGTATCTGTGGTAACTGTTTTACAATTAACATTACACAATAATAAAAGTAATACACTAAGAACAGGTTGCAGCGGAATAGAAAACAAAGATAAAATAATACCTGTATCATAACAGGAGAAGAAGCAGACTTCCGGAAGTGAGGAGCAAATTTAATAATATAAATTATTAAGGTTACGCGGAAATTATTTGCTTACAGAAATAAACCAACAAAATGTGAAAGGCAGTAACAATGAAATTTAAACAAGTTAACGATCAAAACTGTAAATTTATATAATGAGACATAGAAATACCTTACAATCCAATTACCGTATTTTGTTATTGCAAGTCTAGTACGACAGAAGGTGGCTTAACTTTTAATACTTTGCACGATATTACCGTTAGTGTTGGTGTTCTCACGGATTGTAGGTATATGAGCAATTCCGGCTGGGAGTCGCTGGAATGAATGATAACGATAGGAAATAGTTATATTTGGAATACAATTTAATAGAATTATAAATCTTGAATAAGGTATAAATGAATAACATAAAGTCTTTATAAAGTATACACCTAATTAAAAAATACATATTTACGAATAATCTCCCATACTCACAGATGCAAACTTAGAATTCTGAACCGACCATGTCATCTCGGTAAGATTAGATCTCTGATCATCATTTGTATGGTATGAGTGTACTAAATAAGTCATTTTTTTCATTCATAAAGTAACGTAAAATTTTTTAACGTTTTCTGGGACGTTAGTATTTTTTTTAATATGCCTACGTTTTTATGAAATTAAATATTCTTTTCAGTCAGTTTTTTTGTTAGTAAATTTGCCATAACGTTTAGCATGGACATTGAAGAGAATGCAAAACTTAAACGAATAAAATTGTATTGAATTTTATATAAACATCCAAGAGTCTAAGTTTTTTAGTTGGATGCGACGAGAATTGCTGGAAAGTGATTCGATCAGTATTTTTTGAGCTAGTTTGTGGGACAAGTAATCAGATTTTCCATCAGCGCGGTATTCCACAAACGCGCAAATTGGCAAGCAACGAATTATAAGTAAATACCAGCCCTTGAAACTACGGCTTTACATCAGACTTGTTTGTTATTAGAGATTCTATCACAAGAATAAACACACACACATACATGATGCGCGCGCGCAAACGTTGTTCTGTATTCCAGTAAACCATAAGCAATAGCGGTATTCACAACAGACCTGTACGACACATTTTGAAATCTTACTGTCGGTTATAGATTTTTAAGTTTTACAATACTCCGCCTATGTTGTCAGTTGAACGTTTCGGGAATTTTATTGTTCCACCTATAAGACAAAACGTCTTTTAAATAGTTGACATGATTTCTTTTCAAAAATATTATGTGTGTCAATATTATAATGTTTTGCCTATGTTCGTGCTGTTTGTAAGAAACAAGAACGAGATCCACCTAGTAAAACCCTAGTTTAGGCTCAATCATTCTATTTTTAACATGACTCATTTGTAACCATGACTTACAAATATCGTTAAATTATTATAACGCAAATCATTCGATAACTAAATTAATAATGTTAGCCTGATTATTTAGTGCATAAACATTAACATAAATAATTGCGTATAGTAAAAAGCAAGAAATAATTTATTTTGTTTATAAGGAATAAGCGTGTCATATGGAAACACCAAAATGTACATCAAAAATAAGATGTGATTCACAGTAACATTTACTACTGAATTAATAAGATAAGTCTGTGTATCTTAGTCTGTTGCTGTAACAATTCATGAGGCAACATATTTGAAGTTATAATTCTTAGAACGATAATATATAACGAAAGAGAGGAAAACACAAGTTGATCGAGATAAATGCAAAGCGCTCTTGTTACTAACTCCCTGATGCTGCATTATTCATGTAATCGTTTGCCGCCACTGAATAAACATGTATGTAAGCCAGAAATGACAAATCTGTAACACAGATTGTAACACGCTAGAAACAGAGTACCAACTAAACCACTTATAATAATTTAATTTTTTGTTTCACTACATGGTAGTAAATTTTTTAAAGTTTTTTTTTAAGCCGTATATAACGAATTGATACAACATTAAACTGTAATATCTTGAACATTTATTAAATGGAAGAATATGAAACGCAATAAGAAAATGTGTCTGTTATAGGCCATTACATTTGATTTTGAATTTACTTTATCTACATGCTTGCGTGTCTGAAAACTATCATTTCTAGGTTATAGGAAAGAAGAATACGAAATTACGTACTTCAAGTCGTTAACAGATACTTAAGTTACAAACATAAAAGAAAGGTTATGTACCGTATATAGGTATTGAATTTCATGCTATCGCCGCTTTATGTCTTCTTCATTCCAACAACTACATTTTAACAGTTTACTTCATTAACTCCTTTTCAATCATCGTATTCCTTCACGTGTCGGAGATCATTCATTCTTTCGATTTTTGCATATATTTTTTATGTTGTGTCCACGTCATTTCCATTTCTGGTTTTATTACAACGCATCTTATTTTATTTGATTTCATTAATATGTAACATTATCGCCAGTGATGCATTTTGATTTAGAAAACTGATTTCAGTAAATAAAAAACACGAACTTTGTTACAATTTAAACTCTTCTAGTTAATATTACTATACATGTATCTATTTTCCGCTATATAACTAACTGTATGCCGCGAAACCACAAAGTAAATACGTAATCAAACAGTATGGAAATATGCAACAAACAATATTAGGTACAAATAGTCATTCATAATTATTATTCAATTGTAAAGAAACTAAAAATTAGTGGTCGATAAAAGTTTTTGCAGGGATACATAAATTACTAAAAAAATATGGGCTGTTGGCAGTGTGACAGGTACATTAAAGAGAATAAATGTTTACATTAATTAATTTAATTGTCTGTTTGAGCTATAAAAAATTTTGTTACCTCGCACGGCAGTCGTGGAATTAATAAGGCATCACATAAGCACGCGGAATGTCAATATTTAGAGACGTTTTCAATGGCACAATGATTAGTCATGAAAGTTATAAATGTTTCAGAGAAGTTAAAATTCTAGATTCTAGAAAAATTACAGTTTTTTCTTGGCAATTGTAGCCTTATTTATTTTTTGGCGACCATAAAAGACCAAGCCTGTGTGACAACTGGAGTGCTGCGATTTGTTGTACAGCGAGTTGTGGTAGTAAAGTAAGTGTGAATGTTTAATTCCATAATTCTTTGTCTTCTGTTTCCAATATTGCTTTTTACTAAGTTTGTCACTGCTATTACTTGAATACCATCGGAGAAATGCTGAAATACAAGTGTGATAATTTTTATGTGTATCTTAAACAAAATTATTGCTGTCCATTTCGCCTACATTTCAATGACATATGAAATACTTTAACATTTTAATGACATATGTATATGGCACTGTGCCATGACTGCGATCCACACTACACCGATAACAGTATTTATTACCAATGGAGATTGCAATATGATGTGGATATCAATATCCGTATGCAGATTATTTGACTGCTCTGAACGTATCTCTCATCTAAGTGCGTCAACTGATCTATTTCCCTTAGACAAATCTCTATGATTCTGTGTATGAGAAGGTATGCGATGCACCTCGACACATTGTAATATCCATCAACAGGTATTTAAATGTTTTATTTAGCAAAAGCACTAAACTGTCCCAGCACGCAACAATAGACACAGACGTCTGCATATACACTTCTAAAAATATTCAAAAATAATCTAAATAATATTATATTTTTAAATAATATTCAAATATTCTAAAAAATATCTCATTCAAGGCCGTACTTAAGTATGTTTCAGAATGTTCAAGAACACCTGAGATACTCACTAAGCTGGCGTGCAGTAAGGACGGAAAATTGCTCTCTATCACCTCTGCTACCTATAAAAGAGACAGAGGCTGGCTTTGTCAATTAGTTACATTGAGCGATTTTTCTTAGTGATCGGGTGCTTGTTGAAGTATCGTAGCAAAGTGTTATTGTGTTATAATTAGTGTAGAACTCTATTACTTGACATTATTGTTGCGTGTGGGCAAACTTAACTTAAATTATTGTACAAAGTAACTTGTTATTAGCTTGTAATTATTGGTGTTATCTTGGAATTATTATAATTTTGTTGAACATCTTGTTGATTGCAAACGGCTGCTTATGATTAATTAAAGGTGGTGATTACTAACTGCATTGGTGCCTGTATTTTGTTTTCAACTATAGCCTACTATACGACGATTAGTGAGACCGTCGCAACAATATTATTCTTACTTTGAATTTTGATTTAAGATGAGTGGAACTGCAATAATCAAGTTCCTTAATTTAACAAGATAAGTCTTATATTTTTGTTATTATGATAGTTATAAATTTAAATAAAACTTTTAATTAATAAAGTTGTTTAGTTGTTATAATCACAAGCAGAAATTACACTTTTGAGAGCAGTATAGAAAACTTTTCGATTAGCGCTTTCAAGCTTCACAGCTTGAAAGATATTTCCGATCTGATGAATAACTGTTACGCTTAAAAGCGCAAATTGGGGATTTTTCTATAGTTGTATGTAATGGTGTAATGACTGTTTCTAAATAAAACTGACGATAATAAAATTAAGTATAGGAATAACCAAATGCTCTACATCGTCTTGAAAACTTCTACTTTAACTTCATACTATCACAGTGGTCGCTTCTCTACTGGTAATAACTTAATAATTAAAAATATTATAAATCTGTATTTACCTGATTACTATTAGGTGTAGTGTAGTTGTAGCTTCTAACCTATAACGATAGTGCAGCACAGTATACAGGAATCTGGTAGGGAACAGCTGATACATAACAGCTGAACAGGCTTCACTGCAGCAGCCGACTGACCCTGTTTATTGACTAACATTATCCTTTCTCTATTTATAACTGACTTAACAGCGTCCTCTTAAGAGCAGCAGATTTTGTTATACTTGTGATTTTTGATCAAACCGTTTTACTCCATAAGTTTACAATTGTAAAACCGTTATACAAAGTAAAGTGTAGAATATATACTCGCGAAAGCATAATATTTTGTAGCAGTAAAATTTAGAAATTACTATTTAAGAGACGCCTGATTTTTCCATTATACTTCTCACTAAATATGCATACAGTTCTTGAAGGTTAATTAAAATTTAAGGTTGTAGGTTATTTAAAACAAGAAATATGATGTTAACCGTTTATGTACATTAGTATGGCTTTCTTTTCCATCATAAAGTGGTAACAATTGACATGAATTTACTCTTAACATGAATTGACTCTGAAACAATAATTATCCGAGTTTATTCAAGATGTTTATCTTGTTTATTCTATTAAACAATAATAAAGGGGGTTATTCTTAACTCCCTTTTTGTTACTGTAGTTGCTCTTTTTATATTTCATCATGTAGGCTATATACGCAAAACACACACACACACTCACACACACACAAACTAAAAAGAATTCTCAGAATGATAAAACGATACGTTTTTTATAAAATGTAAAGTATGAGTACTGCGTTACAGTTATTGTTGTTATTAACAGGTTTCTTACTTCTGAACAATTTTTGTTTTTATTTACTTGAAATAATTAGGTATTAAAGAATGGTGATCTACTGCACTAATCATAAGCGCTGTTACACAAAAGAAACATATTTTATATCTTGATAAACCTACTTTGTCTACTCTGAGTTTAATATGAAATTAAAAGAAAATAAGCATAGTGTACACAAAAACTCAAACTTTTCATTGTA
The DNA here is from genome assembly GCA_034769895.1 of Magicicada septendecula. Lineage (NCBI taxonomy): Eukaryota > Metazoa > Arthropoda > Insecta > Hemiptera > Cicadidae > Magicicada > Magicicada septendecula. The sequence continues at coordinate 546,807,852 of CM068367.1, read as the reverse complement.
GTCAAATTGTAATATTTTTCTTTATATTTATTACAACAAATTTACTTTTAATTGTAAATGATACAAAGTTACGTAACTGCTGCAAGATTTTGTTGTAACTCTGTTACACTGTTGTTTGAGAAGACGTATGTTTAAAACAGAATATTTCGCTAACCTTATGCACTGATTTACTTACACGAGTAGAAAAAATTAGTGTCATCAGCGCGTCTGTATCATATACTGCAGACATTTATTTTAAAACGTTAGTCTAAATATAAAAGCGTTGAATACTTTCTGCTTTGTCGTTAATGCATTTATTAAATTAATCAAAGCAAAACATTTAAACAGTCGTATGTCACAATTCATACTCACCTAAACGTTTGTTTATAAAAATAAATACAATTTAAACAGTAGTCATGTGTTAGGACCAAAGAAAACTAAACTATAATGGGAATGATTGTAAACACTTGACCCTAACTTACGCTTATACATTATACGTCTAACATGCTTTAACGTAGACGGAAAGTCAACTAAACATCATGGGTTCATCTTATTTTAATCACGACAAGCAAAACAATTTTGGCAGTAGACACACGCAAAGTAGTTTATCTAAAAAAATTCAAGATACTTAGGCAAAATTAGTAACTGAGGCAAAATGTCAAGGAACCGATTTTCCCGTTATATGTGCTTAGGCTTTAGGTGTAATTATAAGAGCGGGTAAAGGGTAAAGTGTATTTGATAATCTCAGACAAAAATTGTAATTATACATTAAAACAGAACTACCGATTTAGTATTTACTACAAATGAGAAATGTATAAAAGTGAAAATTATGATTTCACAGAATACTCCTAAACAATGCAACTCAATCAAATATTACAGAATTGTGATATAATGGAAACTGGCAACAGTGTAGTGAACAGAAGAATATTTTAGTTCTGAATGCATCTGAGTAAATGAAATGAAACCATATAAACTACAGTGTAGTTGCTGGTAATTACTTAGTTTTTTGTTAATTGACGATTGAATCATAACGTTCTGAACGGCAACCAAACATATTTTAATATACAATGATACATAAAAATAACAAATTAGAATTGTGTTGTGTTTAACCCTGTTAATTTGTTTTGTTTTGTATTTGATTCACGTTCACACATATACGGAGATAACTGAGTAACTAATAACTTTTTGAAAACTAAATATTTCCCTAAAAGAGAGGTGGTATTTACTGGTAACCTTATAGAAACTAGTTTGTTTTCTTGATACAAACTAAATAAGCAAATAAATTTAACTGAAGTTGATGGCTAGCAGCTTGCGACCTCTTGTCAACCTCCGTTTTATGTAACTGATAAATGTTTTAGTTCGTAACGGATTTAATTCTAATTAGTTAGACGCATTTTAGCTTATAGTTGAATTTAATAAACAAACACTTGGTAAGTTCTACAGATGACAGATGTCTACCAAGTGTTTGTTTATTAAATTCAAGTATTAGTAAAACGTTCTACCAAGTGCCGAGCGACCGTTCGATCAGTGCATTTTAGAGCGCTTAAAGTGCAATATAAAACAATTGTACGTAATATTTCATAATATTTTGTTATTGTTTACATAACTATGTTTCCATACAATTCTTACTTCTTACTTTGAAAACTAAAAAACAAACCGGTAATTTGATAAAACTATCATAAACACAACAAAGAGAGCATGAAAATATTTTTACATAGAAATTCTATAAAAAGCATACTGTAGGAAATAGTCTGGAACGTGCCCATTAAAATACCAAACGAGCCAAATGAATCCTATAAATATTTTAAAATAACCTGTACACAAATAAAATTATACCACATGACTTCAACGTTGTGTGGTTACCGCATTCTAAAAAATAAATGCTGGTAGTCTTGGATGTTAACTGTAAACAACAAATTATAATACACAAAATATTTAATTACAAAACTTACATTTTAAATTTTACGAATTAAAAAAGCAAAAAGTCTGTAAGATTTAAGACTTCCGTTGTTTCGTGAATAAGAATATTTTAGGTAAATTCCTTCTCAAAATAGATGAAGAGAAGAGCCCCGAGAATAAACTCAAGGTGTCTCCTAAAATAAACCACTACTTCTGCATTATTCATGTGTTATTTTGAGATTGCAAAATGGAAATTTACACAGGAGAGTGTAGAGGATCGTGTAATAAACACAAAAGACTACAAAACACTTTATCACCACTCCTAGGAAGGCGTATTTATCAGCACACCCTAAAACAAGATTTTAACATAATCTGACTGCTTGCTTTACAGTAAGAGATTGTTTGCTGACAGAGAATTTTAGGTTCCTCACAACAAGAGTATTACATAAATTAAATTGAATTTATATTACTTATAAATCGTATGACACATAATTATAGGAGGAATAACACATATAATCAGTAAATAATGGTCTTACAAATTTACTTATTATTACAGCATTCTGTTCTTTGTTGTTGACAAAACGGTTTAAAATCTGAACTCACAAAGGTAGTCAAGAAAACCATTTATATTTATTAGTTTTTTAATTCTTCACATACTTTAAGAATTTGTTATCCTGTCTGTATAGGCTGTGTTTTGGTGATGTAAATTAACGCCCATTCCGTCCTATGAAAAATATATTTTATATACAACATTGTGTATAATCCTTATTACCTTTAAGAATAACTTTCAAAATTCTTACAAGAACAGCAATAATTGTGATTTATAAAGCGTGAAACAAATTACGCAGCATTATAGATACCGACACTTGACAATTTTACTGACACTCATATAAAAAAAATGGCACTCATCTGCTAGTTATACAAATTTTCACTACCTACCTACTATATGCAAGCAGTAACAAAAACTAAGGAAATTAAATAACCACACAGTCGGCAATAAAAATAACTGTTAAACACACCTGTATGGCCAACTACAAATTGTTCGTAGCAGACAGTTCTAACCCATTGGAATCTCTGATTAAATTCGCCAAACCTAACTGGCAGTTGTCCATGATACGGATGTTTATAATCTATCAAGGTTGCCTGTGTGACATAATGTTGATGAGAATATTCAAGATGAATTAATAAGCCCCTTGTAATATGTAGCGTGAGCTAGATTTTGACAAACAGTGCAGACATTGTATCAACCTGCTAATTCAACCCTATATAACAAGTGTCTAATCAGCTCTGCAATTTTTTATATCGCATCGGTATACAGTAGAAAGAATGAAAGTACGGGCCGTCACATAAAAGTCACAATATTACAATTAATGCTGAACGATTACTACGACGGCACTAAATTCCACATTTTATTAACATTTTCTACGCGTATCTGAACACATCATCACACCACCGTTTTATCAAAAGATTATTAATACATGTGAGGAATCATGTCGATACACAAAGAATACAGTAATTGCAGCTACTATACTTTGCAAAAGATTATTTAAAATCTCACCCATTTTCCCAAACGTGATTACGGTAGGCCAACAATGCAGCGTCAAACAGGATCTGCATGTGCGTCGCGGCTGCCAATTTGATTAAGTCACTGTTTAGGCAATACGGAAATACGCCTGGACGGAATTAGGACACGATCATAATTCCCGTCTCGGTTAAGAGGTAGTAGAGTATACTTAGTCTTTAACGTATTCTGCTGTTTCCCCCTATATATTACAACTATATACAATGTTACTAATGAACGAGAATTAAGTGGTATCATAATTTTGGACTAGTTTATGCGACATCATACAACATTTTATTATTTATTTCTTTAATTAAAACCAAATTTTAAAGTATATAAGCAGCTGACAGTTTTACTTAACGCCCTCACGTTATCAAATAAAATACCAATATAATTGAAGGTGACAAAAGTGCATATCACGAAAGCAATTCTAAACACTGCTAGAAAGCATGTTCGGGCCATTAGAATAAGGAAATAAACGAACTAAAATAATATAACACACCTTTCTAATATAACATTTGCACATGATGTTTAGCATCCGTTGTGTTGTTTAGCGAAACACATACACATATCTCCAGGTGGAGAAAGCGATTAATGGAGCACAATCACGAAAGCGTAGCATAAACGTGGCGTACGATTAGAAGCGACAAGACACACTTACTGTTTAATATGGTTGCACCAGCTGTGTATTTACACATTTCTGATTAATATCTAACATGTTAAAAGGACTAACGAAACAATAAAAATGCAATCGAATAAAATATTATAAAATAATAAATTTCCTTTCTGTTCATAAAGACGAGTTTATAATCAATGTGAGTTTCCTATAATATCATAAAAATCAAAGAAACAAACAAAAAGTAATTACTACTTAGAACACATCAAAAAAATGGTGCAAAACTCATTCTAGGAATAATAAAGAGAGGCGTGGAAGCGTTGATGCCTAATTGACTGTAACCCAGCCAGCACAGATGATAACGTGACTTTCAAGGAAAGAAAAATTACAAGTAAACAGGATGTTTGCCAAACCGACAACATGGAGGTAGGCAAGATTATTAGAGTGAAGAGAGAAATACCTAAAGAAAATTCAACGATAGTCCTTCCCAAACACTGAAAAATGACTTTGTTACTATCCTGGTACAGTGGAGTGTACAACTTAGGTATAAAGAAAATTCACCAGAAAACGTTTCTGTTAATCACTGTGCCCAGCAATGGACAGAAAATGTCTAATGAGGAGATGATGTATACGAATGAATTATGAACTGATTTTGTGAGTGAATGTTTAGTAAGTGACTTTTACAAAGGGTATAAGGTGATTACAATATCTGTGTTTATCTGGATGTTACTTATTTGAAAACAATTTGCTTAACAGTAAATTCCTTACCTTTACTATGCTTTTATTAATTTCGGTGACAAAAATTTTACACAAATTACTTAATTTATAAAATATTAAACAGGTTAAATGAACTGAAGTTGAAGGTGTGTAATAATTAAAATGTGTATGCTTTACAGTCTGCAGTCATTAAATTAAACTGAGACAAGTAAAGCTTTCGGCGTGTAGCAGTCGTTAATGTCATTAACTAAAATAACGACTGTGCTAACTTAACAAGGATAAGCTTGTGTTCCATTTTCTAGCAAACTAGTGTCTCCTGACTTGGATAAAGTACAACAAATTAAACAGTGTTACGGAAAAAACTTAAGCATTTTTTATGGTAGTTTTAGGTGACTGAATGATGTTATTCTTGACTATCGAGATTTTGAATTCTGCATGCTGTTCGATTTAGAATCAGTTAATTTATTTAGTACGGTGATAATACACTAAGTTTCAAAATGTGTGCATGTACTTTAGTTACAGAAAAATAGCTTGGTTATGGGCAATGCTTAGTATATAAGATGAACATTCTGCATTACATGCCAAAGTTTTTTCGGGTAGTCATACAATCACGTTGAGGAATAATAACAATATTCTAAAACATAATTGGTTCAATATTTCAATTATAGTATTCATAATGTAATAATGCCTTAGTTATAATTATAAATACTCATAGATACAGGAATCATCGAATGTATATTAGAATTGGTGCAGTGCTACATGTCTACATATAGCATAGCAAAATATGTTATAGCTGAATTCAGATTGTATGGATGTTGAAATATGTATATTATTAAACGTTACTATTATTTCTTTCACCCATTACTAGTATTGAACACATTTATTTATAAATTAGAGAATTATGTACAAAATAACAGAATTACTAATACTACACACGCAAAATTACATTACAAGCCAATCTATCATACTGTGACAATGGTTATAACTTAATATTAATGTAATACTAAAGTCTACTGTAAAATTATGTAGACGTCGACAGTCACACTCTCTCCCCATCTCTCTCTCTCTCTCTCTCTCTCTCTCTCTCTCTCTCTCTCTCTCTCTCTCTATCGCCATCCCAGAATCTCACTTTCTGTCACTACCTATCAAAAACACACAAATAGTTCACTTACAGCTGAAATCATAATTACGCATAGTACGGAGATCGTAAGTACAGATACATATTCATACTGGGTCCTGTACTTTGTTTTAACCTGGTAAGCCTATACGAATAACCCTGCTTCACCCATGGTACACATACTACTGCTTTAGACCGAACTCTATGTCCCGGAGAGGTAGACACGCGCAGTGGTGTAAACAAAATTACAACTTAGAAATACCTCTCATCTAAAAACAAATATGTTTCTTCCAAATTCCCGAAAACTTTTAATTTGGACAAGGTACGTGTAACGCATCATTGCAATTTCTGTTTTTTCAATTAACACTTTTCTTTTACTTCTATATTTCTTCCATTTGAATCCCACACTTTTAAATGCTCGCGTTAATGATTCAGTATACCATGGGAAATGGAGGTTTTCTTTAACGATAGGTAAGGAGTTTTTAACAGTGGCCACAACGTTTTGATTTTTATAAAAATCCTGAACAATATTTCTTAACTGCATACTTACCGAAATCATCAAGAAAAAGTTTCCTTTTTTTCATATGTTTCACGTTTTTCCTTCTTGACTGCTTTTTCTTTGCTTTCTCAAGTATTTACCGAAGCCTTCCAATTTATTACAGTAATACGCAGCTCGTTTTATTGCTTGATTCAGTGCGTATGTCAGTGAGTTTCGTTGTTTTTCTTCATGAAATCTTTCAGTTATATTACTAATTATTTTGCTATCTATCACTGTGAGCAACGAAACATCATTTTCTTTCTTTCGATGACCCTTTAAGAGACATTGTGAACAGACAGCTGCAATTAAACAAATTTACTCACTAACTGAAAGTAACTAAAAGTACACTAATCATAAACAATAGTTCACAAATTTGTATTGTTAATGTTACTGTAACACAACTACTTGAAAAGTACTAAGTTGTAAACACAAAACCAATAATACCTAGCCTTTGAACGCAGTTAATACCGCAACGGTGAAAATAATATCCGATCGCCTTTGTAAATGAATGCCAGTCTGACTGTGAACAGGGTATGTAGCTGTCATGAATCATTGGTCTTGACAAACTAACACTCTTAACACAAACACACTCACTCATACTTTATCCCCTCCATCAGAGGCACATAGTTCTATCTCATGCAGAACAAACGACACTGCACACACGCGCGCGCGCACACACACACACACACACACACACACAGTGTGAATGCTTAAGACATTATAATCATTAAATTAAGAACTTAGGATTAACATAGCATTGGGGCATTAATGGCTTTAACATAAGCTATAGTGTTGTGTCAGTGAAAAGTATGCGTCATGGAATAGTGAATGTAAGTTCAGCGGATAATCGGTAAAACTGTAATTAGTGTTCACTAATAATAAGATTCAGCCCATTCATGGACACACTAATAAGTCATTTTTGTGTAGCCAATGGTAAGGGGATGTAGACAAACAATTGAAAATTTAATAAAATAAAGCATCGTAATTTCTAATTAAGGATTCAAGTGGATATAATTTACAATTCAAGCAACATGCTACCAAAGGTTCCAGGATTCGTGTTTTCTGCTTTGCGATATAAGGTCATTATACCGTACAACTCTGAAACTGCTTAATTAGAAAGCTTGTACAGGTATCAATCATGTAGCTAATACTTATCTCACCCAGTTTGTCAGCCTAAGGTTTCAGGATCTACTAAAAGCGTGCGATTTCTTCTACAATTGTTGGAAACTTGATTACATCTAGACAGAGTCTGAAGGAACGGATGGCATCCGGATAACATATTGGAAGCAACAGGAACAGGAGAGCGAGAGACAACTTCGAGATCATCAGGTTACGAACCCAACATACTTCTTCCTGACTCGTCATCGGCACCAGAAAAGTGGAAATATTTATTGTATTAACATTTTTTAAAGGACAATATAAAACGAACAAATAAACAATACGTAAATTTATAAAAAATTTGTACTAACTGAAAAAAATTTAATTCATGAAAATGATTAAAAACACTAATTCGTAGCACGTTTTGTAATTACAGTGAAAGCTAGTGTTTGTCACTTTCTGTTTTCAACATTTTCAGTAATAATTTTGTAAAAGATGATATTTATTTAACATGAACCAAATTATTAAATTTGTAATAATTTTGAATTATTACAAAGGTATTTAAACACACACACACACACACACACACACACACACACACACACACACACACACACACACACACACACACACACACACACACACACACACACACACACACACACACACACACACACACACACACACACACACACACACACACACACACACACACACACACACACACACACACACACACACACACACACACACACACACACACACACACACACACACACACACACACACTCACTCACTCACTCACACACGCGCACACACGCACGCACGCACGCACGCACGCACGCACGCACGCACGCACGCACACAGTTGTGTGTGTGTGTGTAATTTAAACTTGAAAAACCATACAAAGCTATATATTTCGAGTACATAATAGATTTCGATCAAATCAAAGTTTTATGCTAAATGTTTGTACCAATTTGTATTAATCATGCTCCACAAAAGAGACTTCGCCGTTTCAGACATTACAGATATAGCAATGTTGTAATATTGCAATGTGTTTGTGAGTGCGCGCGCGCGCGTGTGGGTTTAAAATTTAATATTTCTCTATTTAATATTATAAATACTGGACAAGATACCTTTCTATAGCTGTCTGTATTAAATTTTAAAATATTTGAAAATATAATAAACTACTAGTATTGTAAAATCTCGTCAAACTTTGTTAAAAATAAAGGGCTTGTTAATTTCGTTTTGGAGTCGCTCAGTACACAAATATCTTCCCATCATGCAAGGCCAAAGGGCAACTGGAAAATATATTTGTTGGTAGTGCTAATGTAAACGGAAGAAAAATCACAGAGAACACAAACAGTGAGAATAAGAAATTGCAGACTGTGTAAAATATAATATGTCTAACGATGGTGCTCAAGTTAATTACAACAGCAGTTACCCTCTGGGATAAACAATGAAATTAAATCCTCTCCTGAGAAACACGAGTTGTACTACGGCCATCTTCATTACGTGCGGTTACTACCTAATATCACTGAACCTCAAAGATAGCAGTCCATTAACTTGCGTTGCATAGAAAGTGTTAAATTAAATGGCTAAATAACCTGTTTTTTTTTTCAATTACGTAGATCTTGTATGTTATATAAGTAAAAAAATTAAGCAAAATTTTGTGATTAATAATCTCGACCATATAATTGTCAAAATACGATAGTTTATGTATTACCTTTCATGACTAATAACAGACTTATAATTCTTAACAACTAATAATTTAGTTTTCTTTGTATACAATTAATGTTATCCACAATTTCTATAAATCTAGCCTGTATTTGGTACTGTAGATTTATAATAACGTGTACAAAAGTAATATACATTCATTACATATGTTAACGAAATCCATTAAATTTCGAAGCATTTGTTACAACTGTTGCAGTGTCTCCTCCTTTTGTCCTATTTGAAGCCTCGCAACACATCATTCATCCATTACAGTGGATTATTTGGTTTCTTGATTCTATACTATTCTTTCTTCTTTTAACTCCATGTTTTACCATTTTTCTATCGTCACCATTTTGATGGTTCGTTTATCTATCATTTTGCTGTCATTATATCGTTCTGACATGCTAGCCTACTCCGTATTACTGGAACTCATTCTACTTCGAGAGAATAAAATGTGTTCAAAACGTTCTTCAGTTGTGTTTTTTTACTTTTTTACTGTAACCTTGTGTTGTTTGAACATTTATAGTTTTTAGAAATAACAGTAACATTGCTTACAGTTCTTGTTACTGTAATTTCGGATTTATTGAAATTATAGAGTCTAAAGACACATTTTGAAAATAACGGAATCACTTTAAACACAGTAGAGGTACAGCTTGTTGTATATCGTCCAGACTGCAAAATAACGTTAAGTACAGACCCTACGCCACTTAGTCTGTAAAAACAAATATCAAAGATAACAACTAGTATAATAATAGACGGATGTTGGGTAAACTAATTTTGTTTTAAATCGACCTCAAGCTGACAGTATACTTTCTGAACATATCTCCTGCACCATTTTACTGAATGTAGCCTAATAACGAACGTGTTATAGGCTATTGATAAGGTAACTAAATTATTTTGCATGTTCCAGAATTCTAAAACTTAACTGCATATACTATATGTCCATTACTTTTGTATACTATAGGTCTGCACGATCTGTACGTTAAATGATTTAGAACTCATAGCTACAAAATTTCAGTCCTAAATATCATCCTATTTATTTGTCGTTATACCATATTTTGTATTCTAATTTGCTTGGTACAACTATGCTTACACGAACGTTGTAAAATGGAATTGTGTTTAATGTACTCGTAATATTTGCATTTAAAAAGTTATTTAAAATATCGGTTTATCTTGAAGTTGCTAGACTTCAATTTTATAAAAGTCACTGACAATGTTTTAGAACAAAGTATTGACGGCACCTAAAATTCTGCATTAAAGTAGTAGGTCTATATTGTTTTACTTCAAATACCCTTTATGTACGACGACGTCATATTAGTTTTCCCTGAGTTAGATACAGACTGTTAACGTTAGGAACATAGTAACTTACAAAATCTGATTAAATCATGATCTTGCTGTAGGCATTGATGGACTAGAAAAATACGTGATCACTACAGCCCAAACACCTAACTCACAGTTTCTTGCCTTATATAAGCCATTAACTACACAATTTGTTCATGTTATTGCATCTAATATAACCAAGAGTTATATCAGTAACTTTATAATCCCTTTGTCAGATACATTTCGATTATAGGTGATGCGTTAGTAGTGTTTTGCAGAAATTATTACTCAGGAACATTTACTAGACATACAATGTGATACACAGATAAAGGCGCTGTTGTTATGTGCATACCTAAAAGAAAGTTAAGATGTAACCTGTACAATTCTGCTTGTGGTAGAAAATATTATTTAGGATAGCAACCTTTGGTTTCTGTAATAATAGTACAAATAACATATGGAAATATAACCCACAATATTATTAGAAAGTGAAAAAAATAAAGAAGTTCTGAACATAGGGTTTCAAATAAATTTTATGAACAAATAATTCAGCAGCCAGACAGTTTTTTTTTTTAATTTAGAGAAACCAAGTCTAAGAAATGTATTAACGCCTCAGGAATTAAGAGTATATGAAGGAGTTAAATAGGTGGATACGTACGTCTCGAAAAACTGATTTTAGTAATTTTATTTTTTTCTAGCAGTCTCTACCAAATCATAGCAAAGATATGGTTCACAAACGTCATCATCGCATAATTAATTATGCTGACTATTCCTACTGCGGCCCTATACTATTTCATTTTGTTAAAACTATACTAGCTACAAATCCTTATTCTTTGCTAGGGTCCTACTGCCACAGATTCCAGACCTTACTCCTAGGCTACTTTGGGTACTACAAGTATTTCAAAGTTTTACATGAACAGGTTACTGGCATGCTGCACAATCCCCTAACAGGAGGATTCTATTATTTCTGTTATTTCAGTTTACAGAAGGTAATGGTACGATTATCAGCAAACGATGACAGAGGATCGATTGCCGAAAGTGGCACTGAACTATAAAGCCACTGGTAGAAGAGACGTGGGTAGTCCGCGGATGAGATGGGTGTCGGAACAGGTTTATATCACCTAATCCTTGAAGAGAAGAAGAAGACTAACTACAAAAAATTGAAATAATTTCTAAGTAAAAATGATTTAAATGTATTCATCTTTACTAGTACTAAAGTTATTATTTTTAATTACAAAACTATAATTCAATAATGGTACAAATTATTACTATAATTAGCAAAATTGTTTAATTAGCTAGTACATGTGTCTAAATTTAACAACGGCTAGAAAGCAGTGATATATATTTGAAATAACAAAAAAGAATCCGAAAACAAAATACTTGTACAGAAGTGTTTTTTAATTTAATAACTTTCTTATCTGAAATTAATATTTCCTGCCTATGGAGAGAAAAAAATTTGTAGTACAAACCACAGTGTACTACTGCAGGAGCTATTTCAAATTTCTTGATATCATGATATTTTCACAGAACATAAACCAACGATTTAAAAAAAAATTTACAATTTTAAATGGTTAAACAATTTTTTTGTTAAAAGAAATAATTATATGTCTTAATTAAACTTACTGGACTATTAAAAAGTGATCGTAGTACCTGAATTTTATTAAATAAATTTTTATGAATTTTTTCCTTTTTTATCTGTATGTATCATTTTTTGCCTAGATTGTTGGGTACATCCAGTGTACATGAAAACCAAAAGAATTTTCAGTCTCTACTTCAAAACTATTTTATAAATAATGGAATAAAACATGACAACATACAACACGGTGGAAAGGTTAATTAAAATATGAGGTCATTGCGTAAGTAGCACTTTCACATCTGTTAAAAAGTAAAATGCCAACCAGTGTCGTTTAAACAAACATTTTGCAGGTAAATCCTACCCTAAACTGTACATTTCGTCAATTGAAAACATAGTAAAACGTTCATAGTTTTGAAAATAGGGAAATTGAACATATACAACATTAAGAAGTTTCGAGAAAATATAACTGTACTCACAGAGTTTAAATTAAAATTTCGTTAGTTACACCTTTATTAAAAGTCTATCTTCTGTTTAATCTGAACTTTTTAAATAATGTTATTTAAAGTATCAATGGAAAGGCCAGTATATATATGGTAGTAAGTAATAGTGACCCAGTTTTCATGTTAATTATTAGTAAATAGATATCCTTTATAGACTTCTATCCTATTATCCTCTATCACCATTATGGTACTAAAAAAACCTTCTGAGGAAAGTTCAAGTTCAGTAATCTAGTTCCCTAAAGATCAGAAAACTTTATACGAACAAGAAGTCTTTTTTAGTAAACAATACTGAATGATATGTAATTCTAAGAGTCATATCTGTAACGTCATTTAGTAATTTTTACTAAAAGACAACAACAATTTCTCATCTGCAGCTTTATTAGTACAAAATTTAACTGCCAAATGTGTGTAAAACCGTATTGACCTACGTATATGAAAACACTTAAGTACGTGCATATATAACAGAAGACTCTTAATTGCTTTAATTATCTTGACCTACTCTGCGTGGATATAGGATAAAATGTTGGCTTAGCGTCAGACGCTTTAATTAAACCAAGCCTAACCAAACAAGCGAAGACGATTTTAGTTATCACAATCTAAACAGCTGTTGCAATAACACGGAATGGGGGCTATATTTGCTAACTGTATCGTTTTTAATAAAATTGTCTTCATTTATTTATTTATAAATTTTAATTAAAGAAAGCTAATAAGTTGTAACAAAGGCTTTTGTATTACACGTTGTCAAACATTAACATGTTGAACAACGATTATTTATAAATTACTTAAATAATTTAAATTTCTTTTAAACGCTTGTGTTAATAATAAGTAATGCGTTGCAAGTTCTAAAGAAAATGATATATCCTATGTAAAGTTGGAAAGTTATATATTCTGTGAGTGTGTAAGTAAATTGTATTAATAGATAAATAGAGGAAGCAAAAACAATATTTTAATATTTTTTACATAGATGAGGTTTATAAACTGTCAAACACAAATATCCCTTTTAAGTACGAGTGGAAGCAAATGTTACATCGTTCAAATACTTTTACAACGTTAATTGCAATTATCTAAGGACTCCAACCAACAATAACATAATAAAATCCTTGTCCTAAAAACTCTCAGCAATGCAAAACGTAATGTTTTAGAACCATTAACGGTAGTATTAGGACAGAAGTCATCTACTATTTTGCTGTGTTCACCTTGCATGAGATAACGTTTTGAAATATTACCTGGGAAGGTAAAATTTATATTTAACCAGGTCAAAATCCAGGTAGGCTATACATAAAATTGGTCAACATCCAGGTACACATTTTTTTTATTAAATTTAGTAATTGTAGTAGAAAATGTATGAGCTAAAGTTGCTTTCTTACCTATTATTAAATAGGCACAGAGTTGTAGTTATCAGGTCGCTGAAATAACACACACAGCCAGTCTTCCTGTTTATTATATCGCTGGTAATTCTTAAGACTCGATCGCCGTGTAACAATTGGTATAAGGTATGTTTTACATTGAGCCCTTCAGTACATAACCATAATAAATTCGTTCCTACTGTAATAATGTATTTGGCACAAAATGTGATACGAATTAAAAGTAAAAAGTAAAAAAACATGTATAAAGATAGGGAGAAAATCGCATCGTTTTAAAAATAATTAATTATTCTGAAATACTAATCATTTTAAATTTTATAATAAATCTTAAAATTTCTTCATTCCACATAAATTTTTTATTAGCACCGACTTATAGTATGCTGCTAGCGTCATTAGCGTTTTCTTATAGTATCATGTTTATAAGAACATATACGAGCTATTAATTTGACCTAGGTAGCTGTTAGTAAAAGTACAGAGTGCAAAAATAATAATGTAACAGTAAATACTTTGTTATCGAAAATTTGTCTTAAATAGTTGGACTTAAAAGTGAATTGGGTTTTGTACATTTATATTGTTTATATCTCAACATAATCCGAGTGACTTTTCATGGTTTAATATGTATTTGCTTAATAAGGGAAATCCGGGTGAGATGCCCCACCGGTATAGTTGCCCCAGTAGCTGCAGTTCAGATACGCGACACGTAGACGCGCCACTTTACAGCTCATACGTTCAGTTGGAGGCAACACGTTGTGCAGAGAAAGTTTCGTCCGGTTCGCTGTATAAATAACCGTCAATTTCATCTCAGAAAGGTAAGTTTGGCTTTTTGCATACCTCTGATCTAATTTAGTGTCTTTTTAAGTGTCGTGTAAAATGCCTTTAAATGTTAGAATTACTTTAGTTTTGTACAAAACCTTGGTAAATACATAACAGTATATACGTTTAGGTTAGTTTCCCGCCATATTACCTTCATCTTACCCAGTTGTCGAGTGGGGCGTCTCACCCAGCCAAATGGTATAGATGCCCCGGTAGCAATCGGGAGAGTTGCCCCACGCATATCGTTCAGGGTAAGATGCCCCATTTGCAAATTACATTTCACTCTACCCGATTTTACTTTTTTAGAAGCACAGAATACGTATTTATGAAAAATGTGTAATATTAATCTCTTAATGTGTAGGCCTAATATTAATCTCTTAATGTGTAATTTTTTTTCTTATTCCAACATAAATTTTTCTAGAGTTTTTAGTTGCATGTAAAAATAAGAGCGTATTTCGATTATTATATTCGACAAATTATTTCGCCAATTGAAACAAATATTTAAATTTATCACTAAAATTGTGTTAGTTTGTAGTAACTAAATTATTTTCATAATTCCTTTATTAAAATATTACATACAAAAAGTATTTAACATTTTTGACTCCTATAAAATAGAAGAATGTAGTGTACAAAACGAAGGTCTTTGCACTATTAGGCCTATTAGCTGAATTTTGTTTGTTAAGTAAGTAAATAGATGTATTGAATTTAAATATTACAATCGTATGTAATTACTCCGTATTTCTTTAGAATGCCAACACAGTACAAACGGAGACCTGGATCTAACAGAGGCCGGTGGACCGAAGAAAACTTGAGAGAAGCGATCCACAGGATAGAGGCTGGAGAGATTGGCATCAATGAAGCAGAGCGGTATTATGGGATTCCATCCCGATCACTTAGACGCAGGAGGACCTCAGGTAATTTAATGAAGATGTCTCTAGGTCCCCAAGGTACACTTGGACCTGACAACGAAAAAAGGCTTGTCGCCCACATACAGCGTCTGGAAAAGGCAGGTTTCGCACCCGATAGGACAACTGTTAGACGCCTAGCTTTTGAATTCACTGAGTCAATGGGTATAAAACACCGTTTTAATAAAGAGTCAGGTATGGCTGGTTACGACTGGTTAAATTCTTTTTTAAATAGAAATAAAGAGGTTACCATTCGACAGTCCGAGGGCCTGTCTCTTGCCAGAGCGGTAGGTATGAACAGGTCAGAGGTAGATGGTTTTTTTAATATTTTAAATGAGATTTATGAAGAACATGGTTTTTATACAAAACCTGGACATATTTTTAATATGGACGAAACAGGATGCCATTTAAACAATGAGCCAGGTGAGGTATTGGCAACTAAAGGAGTCAGAGAAGTTCATTCTCTCACTTGTGCTGAAAAAGGAGAAAATGTTTCAGTAATAGCCTGTTGTAACGCAGAAGGCACTTTTCTTCCCCCTGTGTTGATTTTCAAGGGAGTTAGGGAAAATCCTGCGTTCTCAAATGGCCTACCACCAGGTTCACAGATCTATATGAATCCGAAATCGTCATATATTTCATCTGAACTCTTTTGTAAATGGCTCAAAGAACATTTTTTCCCCCGGAAACCTCCAGGAAAAGTTTTACTTGTACTTGATGGACATTCAACACACCGCAGTTCTTTAGACATGTTAGAGTTTGCTGAAAAGAACGACATTATTCTCTTATGTTTGCCTAGCCACACTACTCAGGCTCTACAACCTCTTGATAGAGCCTTCTTTAAGCCATTTAAAAATCACTACAAAAGAGAAACAAACCAGTGGGTGGTCCATAACCCCAAAATGCCGATAAAGAGGGTACATGCTGCTATGCTGATTAGTAATGCATGGGGAAAAAGTGCTTCTGTCGAAAACTGCCTTAGCGGTTTTAAAGCAACTGGTATATTTCCTCTTAACCGAAATGCCATTCCAGATCATTTTTTCAACATCTCCGATATATCACAAAGTGACAGAGTTGCGACATTACGTGAACCAGATATGCCATCAAGTGATCCAGCTACAGTTTCCTGCTCAAAAGACTGCATACTTATTGACCCTCGGCCTTCTACTAGCAGCTCTAACAACGATTTTGATGGTACTGTTGTGCTCGATACACCTGATAAAACTACTTCAAAAGTTAATACTACTCCATCCAAAATTCTTCATAACATAAGTCCAGTGCCGAAAATACAAAGAGATAGAATCAACAAGAGGAAACAGTCAGCTAGAATACTAGATAATGAATTTATTCTTGAAAAAAAGAAAAAGATTGAAAAATTATGTAGTAATGACAGGAAAAAAATTTCAAATCCAAGTACCAAAAAAGCTACCAAATCGACAAAGGACAACTCAGTAGACAGAAGTAAAAATGATGAGTTACAATGTTTGGAATCTACGGACAATGAGAATTGCTGCCTAGAGTGTTTAGAAAACTATTTCAAGACTAAATCAAAAGCAGAATGGTTACAGTGCATAGGGTGTAAAAGATGGATGCATGAAACTTGTACATTGTATGGCGAGAGATGTAATGTTTGTGGACGAAACTATAAATTAAAAATGGTCGTGTAATTAGCAACCTAACTTTTTAGGTTAGATCTGATTTTTAACGTAAATTTTTTATTGACTGATAAGCTTTCATAAAATGTATACTCTTAAAATTTCAACTTATTTTTTAAATGTAGGATGTATATGAATTATTTGAATCAATTGTTATTTGTTTCATGTCTCTATGTGTTATATCGTAATATGAAAATAAATTTAATTTTTGCTAGTACATGCTATGTACCTATTTTTATAGTTAAACTGTTAGTATTTAGTGAAGCCTTAAAATGACATGTATATAGGTTTTTGACTCTTTGTTACTTTGTAGACTAGCTCTAGGCAAATGAAGATTTGTGTCAATGACACAGTTTATTGTAACGGAAGTTTCAAGTACTTGTTAATCATTTCATTATGTTCTTCTAGGTTTTGTACACTACTGATTTCATTATTATTGTGTTGGTTTATAATCTGAGCTTAATTATACATTTACTCAAAGTCATATTAGAATTATGAGTCATAGTTTGTTAAATAATAACAAAAATATATTTGTGTTAGGTTTAATTCTTGTATTTAAGGTTAAACAGACTTATTATACGTATAACATTATTATTTGTTTGCGTTAGAAGATAATAAAAATTATGTCTGCTACTAAATTCGGCTTTTTAAATGTTCCCTTATGTACATTTCCTGTATCTATTTACATTTATTCTAGGTGGGGCGTCTCTCCCATTTACTGGGGCATCTATACCTGAAGGCCGGGAGAGATGGCCAAAAACATGGATTCACTTTTAAAGCTAAAAGTTATTTATGTTAAAAATTGCACACTCTCTTTTATATTTTCTCTTGTCTACATTGAATACTTGATATAAGGTAAGTAACTGTGTTCATTTTAAGTTTACATTTAAAAAATTATAACGGATTTTTGTTAGGTGGGGCAACTCTCCCGGACTTCCCTACGTGCTATTTAGCGCTATATTACTTTAGATTAAATCTCTCTTGATACGTTAATTACAGAATTATAACAGACCAAAAACTGAACTGCTATAAAAATTTGATTCTCATTGGGAATTATTTTTTTTAATGGTCCGTTAATATGATGTGGGCAAACAACAATAATAATAAACTTTATTTCGCAACCAATGAGCACAAATATAAAAAGCATAACGACTAAAACCTTCAACATATCAAGTAAATAACATTCTTTAATATTACTAGTTGCATGAATTATTATCATATAACATATAATATTATCATGAATTATCCATTGTGAGTTGTCATCTACATTATTATCAACTGCATGAATATTCCTCGGCAAACGAGTTTTAAACTTTCTTAAGTTGAGTTGATCGACTTATCGATTCATAGAGTTTAATGAATGTAAACAAATTATAGTCGTACAGTCAATATCCCCACTCTCTAACCAATATTGTCCCAAAGAGCTACTTGAAAGATATTTTTATACTCGGCTCAGTTGTTTTGTGTCAATGTAAATTAATATTTTGTAACCAATTAAAGTGGGTGTTACGTGAAATCTAAAGGAAACTATTAAGCTGTTTTCTTCTTTTTTATTTTATCAAAACGTCGTATTCTTCAAAGACAATTTGTTTACTCTTTTCCACTTGCCTCGGTTGTTGATATGAATAATAAAATCGCATATCCGTACGTCAGAAAATATTTAAATTAAAACGTAAGTAAAGTACAACTTAATATACAAATATTTTGTATTACTCAGCAAACAAGACATCTGAAAATATACGGAGATACTTTATTATTTTCCATCCGTGAAACAATAAAGACGTATCCGTTTCAATAGATTTACAATGGTAATTAATAAATATTCCATTTTTTGAAAGGCAGTCAACAGCCAAATCGTAGGATGTGTGTATGTTATGTAAGTTTCGTAACTACTTTATGATCTTTATATGAGGTACGATGTGAAGAATGTATAGTAACTGCACTTTTATCATTTAAAAAGAGTATGTAATGCTAAATACGACAGTTTATAATACTACTTTTGTCAAGTAGCTTGTCGATTTAGTTATATGAATCAAAGATTTATTTACGTTAGAACATTCCAAGTAACCCCAAATAAGATTTATAATCTTCGCTTTTAACGAAGTCGCAACACAACAGGAAAGATTTTTAATATTTTATTCTTCCGGATGGTGAATAATCGTATAATACTTATTGAGTTATCACCAGGTCTACTATATGCACAGTGCACAGTAAAACTAGTTGTATACCGCTTAACTTTAAAATAAGAAACGACAATAAAGAAAGTTAATTAAAACATAGAATAAATTTTCAACATATAAGTGTATCTTGTAAGAGAAAAGTACAGAAAATTACAAAACTCTATGCTTATCAAACCAGATAAATGACAAAGTACCAAATTAAAAATCACAATGTGGTGTTGAAGAAAATATTCACACACTCTCTCTCTCTCTCTCTCTCGCGCGCGCGCGCGTAACTTATCAACGATTCAGTCTATATAATTTATAAGGAAAAGTGTTTACATAACATAAACTTAACAATAGAAGCACTTATTGCCATTTAGTTATTTCTTTACGACAGGATATTCTGCGTTTTATATTATGAGAAGAGTTCCACAGCATCCTGTGAAAGACGTGTTGGAAAATTCATGAGGTAACAAACTTTTGCTTTGAGAATCATGCATTAATAATTTACCAGTTCTCCATTTGTCCAGGAAGCAATGGCATGCGACTTAACACTTCTCAACTACTAAACAGCGCTTTATAGTAGCGTTTATATTAATTATTACAGCTTGTTACTCTTGGCTTCAGTTACTTTCAAACCCCAGGCGTAAGTTAACCAGGTTAAGGTAACCCGAGAGTGAGTTAAGCTAATGTTATGGTAGCAAACACTTCAACGTTTTTACAAAGAACATCTGAATTGTTCCAAGATATGAGTTGTGTTAAAACATTTTTACTTTAATATTTTGTTACTAGTTTTTTAATGCTTATGTAAAGACCTTAATACTTACAATTAAAGTCAATAAACTTAAATATTAAATTTTGTAGGCCTATATTATTAAGTTGTGGAAATAAATTTTGTAACGAATACTCTTCTTTTCATTATTTTATGAACGTATATATTTTAAATATCTTTATACCAAAATACGTATTTACTACTGAAACATTTTTGACTTCGTAACGTCATTGTAATAAATCCAAGCCTTCGGTTTTCCATTTACTGTAACTGGTGTTTTACACTCATTTCTAAGGAAACAAAGGTAATGACATACATAATGGTGAAATACTAACCATTAAGCTTTAGGCCTAACACTATCCTTATCCTTATTATCCTTTAGGCTTTGTGTATCTAACACTGTAATCGCCTGTAAAATTATATACTATATATTTATGTCAAGTACACTATATTATTTGTTTTTTAACATATTATTGATTGTTATAATTATAAGAATTATTTCAAATTTCTTTCAATTACTTTAGTTTTGATAGTTCTGGACAATCATGACTCTACTAACAGGTGGCGTAAGATCTTCAATATCTTAAATTGTTTCAAGAGCTTCATAAGATCTTAATTCTACCATACAATGGTTAAACATGTGAATAAATAATAAACAACAAATATAAAATTTGAAGAATTTTTTATTGTTAGTCGTTTTAAGAAAAAATATTAGTTTTTTTTAAAGGCAATTTTTTACTGATTTAAGTTAAATTTCCAAATTGAATTATCTGCTTCAAGTTAAAGAGAAAAACGCTTTGTTGGATTAAACGTCATGCAAAATATTCCACAACACATTAAAATGTTTTGTAGAAGTGAACGTCAAAACTTACATTTTACAAAAAGTGTAAGTATCTGATAAAACTAATAATATTTACTTAAATTTTTTGATATTTTCTACATTTTGTTTTTTACTACATTTTAAGAAAACCGCTTTCCATAGTGACAAGTTACATTTAATATTTCATTTAACTAAATCTTTTACCAATTTGTTACTGCAACTATAATTAATGTTTAAAGATCAATAATACTGAAGAGTGTTTTATTATGTACAAATTCTCTTTAGCATTGCTTCTAGCATATTAAAACCTAAATGAACAAGTATTAAAAGAACACACCCTTTCTAGAGAATCATAAATAATTCATACTTCAAATGAAGCAAGGCGTTGTTTTATTTTACTGTTTCTATTCAATAATATATTTTATTTTATGGTTTTCAATTTTTCACCTGATTCTGACAGTATTCCAAAGTTATCTACACCAGCCTTTATTAAGCCTAATCTAAATCAAATTGTCAACATACTAATGACTAAATGTAATATTTGTTTCTAATATTTGTTTCTATTTTAATATGTTGTTATGAAATAAAAATCAACTAGCATAAACACGTTATATACTGAAAGATGGAAAGTTACTTTTTTCCATGTAAATTGAACAACGGCCATAATAGTGATCTGTGTATTAATTTTTGTTATGATTTTTCTTGAAGAATTCTACTGAAAGCTTGCCAAGCACTTACCAAACAGAAGGTGTAGAAAATGTTTATAAATGTTTAAAAAACTTAGTAGGTAACAAGCAAAACATTCGTTACACAAATTATAAACACATCCATAGGTATATTTGGAACAACTCTTAATAAAATATGTAATATGTAATGAAAGTTACATTTTCGAAAAGGGTACTGATGTACAAAGACCAGAGTAACAGTACGAACAGAGTCTCTCGCAGAGTACTAACAGAGTACTATATTCATGCTCTTTGTTTACACAAATGTTTGGTGATTTTAATTTTATTTTTCAGAGAAATTTTTGTTTATTTACAGACAAACAAGTTCTTATTTGGCGTCAGAACAAATTTACGTTCTTTTAACAAATGTTACTGAGTAAGTTCCGGTCATTAAAAATTCAGTGTTTACATAGATGTAGGAAAATTAACCAGCTCTTAATACCAGTAGATAGGCTATTATAAACACGAGATAATGACGTACATATTTTTGTAACAAGATTAGACCTATATATCACAACTAGCCGTGCGGTCTAAGCTGTTGTTTAATTTATATGAACACACCAGTATTAAGTACTGTCTATATACATATTGGAGCCTCATACATACAAATACGCGGTGAAGAACAACTATAATTTAAAACAATGAATAAAAACATATGGGATGCAATATAAAGCCTAGAAATGTTGTCATCGCATCTGAAATATACACCGCTAAGCATCAACTCCTTTAGTCTGCAGAGATTAAAAATATTGTAAAAATACATCTCGTTTGCCATCGTTGCATCACTTACACTCCTAATTCCAGTTTTTAAAATAAAACACTGAAAATTATACTTATGAATATGAATATGAATATAAATATATAATAAAAGTGTGTGC
Organism: Magicicada septendecula; assembly: GCA_034769895.1. NCBI lineage: Eukaryota > Metazoa > Arthropoda > Insecta > Hemiptera > Cicadidae > Magicicada > Magicicada septendecula. The sequence goes on along the minus strand of CM068367.1, from coordinate 546,785,127 downwards.
GCGCGCGAGCGTATTTCGTAACTGGATGTGTGTGTGTGTGTGTGCCCAAAATCCCTCAACGTTTTCAAGGCGTACTAACTCTGACAGAAACTGTTCCAGGATTACGGAACGGAACGTCGGCAATATAAACATCACATACACGATGTACCCCAAAACATGATACAGCAGATATTCACCGTAAAAGCCTATATATCTTCACAAATGCTCATATTTTTTTCGAACACATAGTTTATATTATATTAATAATAATATTAAATCGAAACGAATGGAACCACCTGGAACAGCCAAGAGTGTCCTCCACCCGTCATCCCCGCTAGTCGTGCAGGTGTAGCCTCAGTCAAAGCCGCACTGAAGTACGTTCCTGAACACTTGAAATACGCATTAGCTAGCACACCCCAGTGAGGATGGAAAATTTTTAGAACACGTGCGCTACGTATATAAGGGACTGATCTTTGTTAGATCAGTTACGTTGGGCGGTTTTCCTTAGTGCGGATCGAGTGGCGATTTACCTCAAGTGCGGCGAGGTGTTATGTGTTACAGTTAGTGTCGAATTTTAATAGATGACATTATTATTGTTTGTGTACAAATTTTACTTGAATTATTGTACGAGACTAATCTTCCTGAATAACTTGTTGATTACAAATAATTAATTGTGATAATTAAAGCTGGTGATTAGTGACTTCATTAGTGTCTGTACAGTAATTGTGTTTTCCACTATACCATACGACGATTAGTTAGACCTTAAAACATCCTTAAAACTCAAATTAGTTTCAAAAACACATTATTTATTTGCATTTCACCTGTATAGTAGACAGACAAGCAGACAGACATGTGCAGTAATTTTGCACGAGGAATAATATAGGGTCTACTGTCAGGCGGTCTAGGTATTGATTAGCATCAACGTATTCATAAATTGTGAAAGGTGTACTTCTACCAGCGTAATTGGAATAACTTATGTGCACAATATGCGTTATGAAGGTAGAAATATGAAATAAACTACAACTAGTATTATGCGTAATGTATCGCACCACTAGTTGTAAGCGTACATCCATTTATTAAAAGCAGGAAAACCACATATATTACAACGATGTATGTGTTAGTCATAGAACTGGAATTTCGTGATTCTAGCTACAGATTTAAAAATAATTTTAATCATTTACATATGACACTACTTAAAGTCTCGTCTTCTGTGACACTACATTACGCATACTAGCAAATGAGCTATATCTAAGGCCTAAGTAAATGAGGCCATAGTAGTAAGGATGATTAACAATAAATTAAATAGCTTAATTTGTAAGGTGTAATGTGTAATACAGGCATGCCCAATTTAGCTGACCATATATGTAAATTTAAAATTAAAATCAAACTGCGACGTTATTGTATCAATCATAGTAAAATAACACAATATTGTTTATTAATTTTATGTCTTTTATTTAACTTTGAATTAATAATTCTTTCTTCACAACTGTTTTGATTTAGTAGAAAGAAATGTTTTTTGTTAGATACTGTCACTATCAAAAACGGGATTGGACAGCTTAATTTTTAATTATGATACTGTCGCATCTCTATACTGACGGTGTAGACTTGTAATTATGTAATATTTTTGTAAGTAGAGATTATGAAAACGATAAAATTATTAACTTAGTTTAATTGATAACAATTATTGTTTTTCCATGGTATTTTGCGAAACGCAATTTAATTATTGTTGGTTCTTTTAAAATATTTCCAAAACACAAATGTTTCCTTTCATTTCAAAAACCATTTATTGCGACATCGGTGTCATTTCACATTTAATATGGTAACTTATTGCTTGGTGTGTCCCTCAGATGTAATCAATACTGTGCGTCGAATGGTAGGCTACTACTTTTTTTCTCATATTGTAATATACGAATTCTGTGTACATGAATCTTGTCTTCTTTAAATTTTAATAGTTGAAATAAATTAATTTTTATCGAATTATTGAATTATTTTTTATTACTTTGTTTTTATTTATTTAATTAAAAGGAATGATCAGATAATGACAGGTCGTCATCGAGTATACGGTTATCAGAGCGGTGTTTGCGTGCGTACTGTTTTGAAAATGTCGCCAAAATAATTGTTCTTAATAATTAGAATAGATTGTGTGCGTTTCCCACAATCGATTGATGATTCGACTCAGTCTTATAGGTTATCTGGTTTTTGTCCCCTAATTTCGCAATGTTCTTCACTCTCGCCGTATTTCTCTTCTTATTTATCACCTGAAAATCCTTTATCTTAATTCACTTTAAAAAATAAAATATAAAATGCTTTTTTAAATTAACAAATTAGTTTATTTGATGATGCTATAATCTGGGTCAGTTCAATGGTTCGTGAATCGAACGGGATAGTGACCGTATCGACTCGCTCACCAAGCTCGACTCGATCAATAAAATGTTTAAAATAATTTACAATATTATTTTTTAATATCAGGTCGTGGATTCTTTGAGCTGTTAGGAAAGATCAGAAAATGCTTCAGGATAAAATACAATACATTATAGTTGGTTAATCAACATTTTTAATAACTAATAAATTTAAAATAATGTTTAAGTTAAAGTCTACTACTATTCACGGTTCTTTTCCAAACGTCAATCGAAATGGCGGAGTTTTGTCGATCAAAATGGCCGTCGGCCTGTACCTATGTGTCGCTCAAATCTGCTTCGTCTAATTTCTTTAAATTAAATAGTGTTTTAATAACTTTATGTCCACAATGTTGGTGTATAAAGTTTTGTTAAATTTCACAAATGTCTGGTTTAACAGTGTTTTTGGTGAATCTCGTGTTGTGTATGGTATGGTTATGTCGTTATTAGTTTATTCAATCTCACCAACTTGCAGTTACGTTTTTTGCATACTTGAAATGTGTTAGTTTAAGTTGACCATCATCTTTTCATTCGGTTCTCAATTACTTCTATTAGTACGGTTTGCTTGTGTAATTTTTTAATGGTTTTTCTTATTTTCGTTTTGGCATCTCTTTATATTTTACTTTCGGTTATTGGTTATTCATCGAAATGTGACTCTCTGCTACACGGAGTTGATCTGTTCAGTCTGAGATTTAACAATAGAGTAAACGAATTTTTCCGTTTAGTTAACGGCTATGACCAGGCTTTAGTGAGCTCTGATTGGTCCATTTTTCCTTGACCCCGGTCACGTGACGTTAATTATTCTAAATCTTTGAAATTTATATCTGTCACCTCAATTTACTCTCTGTTTATTTTTAGATTAATTTAAATTTGGATTGTACGATGTTGTTGTTTGGGAAAATATAAGTATTTTGATACCGAATGTGGCCCATTTCGGCCCAGTATCACTTATTTTAGCACATTTATAAATTTAAGTTTTTAGGCTTTTACATATTTTTTCTTAAAATTCCTTATTGCCTTCTTTACTATTTGAATATGTTTTAATATGGTTGTACTTACTACAAACAATAATTGTTGATACTTCTACATTATATATAACATTACAGTTTTAAATAGCTATGCATCATTTTCTTATAATAACAATAATATTAACAACATGTCAGCTCAATGGCTTGCCTGATGTGTTATTAATACTTTCTTTATCCATCTGGTTATTGCTATTGTGGGTTTTAACATATAATTTTATCAATACCTTCCCTGTTTCATAAAGGTCAGGCTTCTGTTTAATTTTATTTGGTTTGGTTAGGACTATTTTGGACATTTTAGTGTTGTTTAAGTTCAGCTCATCTCTTTTGGCCTATAGGTTTAGCATTTTGCCATTCCTTTACAATGATTTTTTACATAATATGATGTTTCACCATGTACCTGATATTGACATTCCTGAACAGCTTTTGCAACTACTGTTCTTGAAAAATTAACAAATCTTTTAACAAGTAATTCTAACATAATAAAATCCTGGGTATATAGAGCCCTTTTAACAATTAATCATAACATAACATCCTATGGGTATACAAAACCCTTTAAATACCTAATTATAACATAATAAATCCTGTGGGTATACAGAACCCTTTAAATAATTAATTATAACATAATAAATCCTGTGGGTATACAAAACCCTTTAAATAATTAATTGTAACATAATAAATCCTGGGTATACAGAACCCTTTAAACACATACTACTTTTATTTACTGGTTCTTAATGTGTATTATTTTATACATAAGACCATTACTTCACTTTCTCCCTTCCCCACTGGTTTATAACATGATCTTTGATCATCACTATTTCCTTCCTTCCTTGTACACTTATCACTTCACTTATAATATAAGTTTTTACAATTTTCTTAGACTAATGCACATATTACTTACTCTTATTTATACCACTGTATTGCATTTTCTATAACTGTACCTACTGTCTGATCTTTTCTCTTTTAATTATTATTATTATTATTAATTTATGTAGTACTTTTTATTTATATTTTACCTGGTCATTAACATGTTTTTAGTTTATTTTCTTTTGTTATTTTTATTTTTAGTTCTTCATGCATTTATGTTATTTTGTAATTAATGTGGTCCTCACTGTTTTGTTGCTTGTAGCATGTCTTTATTTTAATTAGTTGTTTCATCGTTGGACTTGTTTACACCTCTCACTTACCATATCTATTGGGTTTATCACGTTATTAAGTTCTCTTCTTCTAATTTTCACCCTAATTACGATATTATATTTCTTTAACATATATTTTTCTTCATCCATTGTTTTGTTTACTAGTTAGTACTAGTTAACTGTGGTTTCTTTATTTTAACAGTTCTTATATGCATGGTGATGATATGTATCGTCACAATATGTATGTTTTTAATTATGTAATTATTTTTAAACTATAATTTTGATTCCTAAAATCATTATAAATATCCATTCACGATCATCAAGGAGTACTTTGGAGAATTTAATAAAACAAATACAAGCCTACATTTACATTGACACAATATAAAAGCTTGTTTTGTTAGAAAACATTTTTTTTTGTTCTGCTCTGCACCTACTTTTGATGATACTTCTTTGGTCCTTTTGTTTATATGTAAACCTGCCTACGCATGTGTAAAGTTGACATAGAAAAGTTCGAAAAACGCTAACGTTAAATTATTAAAAAGAAAAAGAATTTCACAATGTAATTAATACAAATAATTACATTATTACATTATATTAATGTTTTGGAGTCCTCCAATTGCATTGCTCTTTGAATTTAAATAGCTCCATATGCGTAACAAAATATTTTTAAATACTGCTTTTCTACAAATGTAAGTAGATCTTCAACTCAAGGGCCATGTTTGGTAAGTTGGAAGGGATGTTGGAGGAGGGGAATGTTGGTAAATGACCTGAAGATGGCTTGACTGCCGAAAGCGCTCGTCAGTACCAAACACAACATAGTGGTTTGTATAAAATTACTAGTATTAAAATAGGAGGGCCATGAAAAACTATTGAACTTCATCACAGACTTCAAAAATCGTATCACATTTGAAATATCGCGGCAAAATGAAAATCAACTTTCAGTAATCAGCTGATATAATGTATAGAACGGAATGTAAACATGAACACTCTGTAACAAGATCAGTTCTCGGGAAACTTTGGACAACGACGTACGTAGCAAGTTCATTAATCAATGTCTACGAATTCGTTTTTGTAAATAGTGAATGTTTTAATATATTGTGACCGCAAATGTGCTGTGTATGACCTGACGATGGTCTGTGACCGTTTTTAATAATGTGACTAATACAATTTTTTATTGTAAATCGTATGTATGGTACCTTTAGGCTATGAACAATAAATACAATACAATAGAAAATTGTAAACAGATTTCATGTTTAAAAGGAATAAATCCCAAATGTTTAGTACCAAGCCACGTGTTGTTCAATCAAATATATTGGAACTTACCGTCTGCGGCTTTCCAGAAACAGCGTCTTTATAAATTTACATGTTTCGGGACCCTTGTCCCATCATCAGAATTTAAAAAGTAATTGTGTATCGTTTAAATATGATACACTTGTCAAACACTTAAAATATTAAAATCTAATATAAAATAACTTAATATAACATATTATAATATTTACAACGAGTACGAAGGTTACCGATGTACATCGGATGAAAACCGACCGCGCACTAAACTATGTCTCGCTCCCACCACGACAGTAGCGCAAGGCAGTGTTGTACAATACATTTGATTTGAAGACCAATTTATCATTTAAAACATGCGGCTTGGTACCAATATTATTGTGTGATTTATAAATTTCGTATTCTTCAAGAGCGTTCAAATATCGCCCTTTCTTACATATGTGAAGGGGTTTCAAATTAGTTTTAAAATTTGTGTAGCTGTGATTTTCGGAAATGAGGTGTTCTGCAAATTTTGACTTGACACTGTCCAAACTGTGAAAATGTGTAGGCGGCCTATGTTCTAAAAATCTTTTTAAAAAACCACGTCCTGTCTGGCCCACATAAAAAGCGTCGCAATCGTCACATATTAATTTGTAAACACCAGTTTTGTGTTCAAGGCTGGTGGTTCTGTGGACACGAAGATTATTCATAATACTATTAGTGGTCTTATAAGTGGCCTTGATATTACTGGTTTTACCAAAAATTGACCCAAAGATCTGTGGCATAAGGTATGTGTATTTTTATAAACATGTAAAGGAAACATGTAAATTTATAAAGACGCTGTTTCTGGAAAGCCGCAGACGGTAAGTTCCAATATATTTGATTAAACAGATTTGTTTCCCATCGAAATTTTTGTAAAATTTCTGTCTCTTTAAGTTCTGTGTATAACTTTGAGCGAATAAATAAATTTCAAATCTATTGGGTGAAAGCGTAGTAAATGTTAATTTATAAAATATTTAGGTTCAGTATAATTCAGTCTTAAGTTATTTGTTATGTATTGTTTTTCAAATAAAACATGACCGGTGTATTGTGTATGTCACGATTAAGCTGTTAGTTCCTCACTTAATTTTTTTTAATATTAAATATTCGTTTCCGGAATGACACCCTGTGTATCAATTTTCTTGTGTTGTATGGTAATAAAATATATTATGTATTGTGACAAAAGGTATATGTTGAATAGTTAATTTAGTTTTACGGCCTACCTTGCATATTCCTTTTCTACATGGTTACACTATACAGGATTAAAAAACATTCAATATAGGCATTTCGTAAGTAGATTCTTTAAGATGAAACGACTTCCTAAGAGAAAGAAAAGGATTTTTAAGGAAAGAAACAAAATACCAAACTTCAATGTTTCAACAACGTTAGTTCGAAATATTTAGACAATTATTATTTTCATAATTTAATGAAAACTATAATTATAATAAAAAAAATATTGGCGGTGTAAAAGTGTCAGTACTCACTTTTAATATAAGGTAATTTAATATAAGGTGGATCCAAACAATATTTAGAAGCAATATGTTATCATGCTCCATATAAAAAGTGGTGCTCGAGTGGCGAAAAGTTGTTTTTCTAAAACGACAAGAAGTAAAATTTGGCTGATTTGGAAATATGAAATATGAAACGGCGACTAAATTGGATTGGACAAAGTGCCAATATTTTATGGGATACAATAATTACTTTGGCCATTAAATGCTATTATATTGAAACGGAGTCGTGTTTTCCATTACGTCATGAACATTATTTGCTTCCGGAATCGTTTCTAAAGTGGTAGTAGGTTTAGTAGACGGTAAAATTTTAGTTTGTCGAAGAAATTACTTTCTGATTACCTTTGGTTGTTTTTCTAATCTAATTTTTTAATTTTTGTTCTTCTAATTTTCGTTATTCTATTGTCAGTTTTAACTATATTAGTAACGAATTCATATAATTTTTATACAGAAGTAACCGTTTAATGTAAATTATTTTGAACACAGTGAAAGATTTCACCGTATCCAACAGGGAATACAAGATTGCTAGAGTTGGAATTTTGAGTATCGCCGTGTGTAGTACAAGAGGTCAAAGGGCAAGTGCAGCTAGCAAGAGCAGCTCGTGTTATTATACCATTTATGTTATTCATTCGTGGAGACCGTCGCAACTCTCAGGTATTGCTTCAATGTGTTGCATTTCATTTACAAAAATAAAAGACTCTACAATGTATAATAGTGCACAGAGAACTTTATTGTTGTGTAACAGTTTATTACTGTAAAATGTTTTCTAAGCTACATTTGTTTTATAATGATGAACATGAGTTGAAACGTTTCTATTTTTTAGCCCGTATTTAGCTGCTTCTAAAGGGTGTATAATAATTACCAGTTCCACAAAAAATTGTTTGTGCGTGTGCTGCGATGTTACAAGTACCACCACATGATATAGTATGACAAAATTGTTACAAATTGTAAGCTTTATATATGTGTAGACTAAAAGCAGAATTGAACGTTCCAATACTGCAGTTAAGTGAACCATACTTTGCATAATAAGTCACATGTTATATACAAACATGTCAAATAAAACCTCACACACACAGAGAAAATAAATAAAGTATTAGTCATAAGTTTCTATTTCTTACGTATAACTGCAAACACGGGTCTCAGAAACTTATTTATGCTTGTCGGTGATAGCCGTAACGACACAAAATTAAGATCGCCGTTGCGATTGAATTAACACAACTTTTTAACCACTTAAAATTAGTGCTCGTTCTTAGATGTAAAAAAAGAACTACATTAAAACAAACTATTTACCGTAGAATAAAATACATCTTCGTTTGAACTAACAGCCGCTAAATGAGTATAATATAAGTATAACTAAATTATAGAATTTACTTATCAGTCAAGAAGTTTTCTGTCAGGTAGGTGACACTACACAATTAAAAAATCAACCGACGATTAACCACAGGAGGACGCTGACCGCCAACTTATGTATCAGTATCGATCAGCATTAGTAACTGTCAGTAACAGTAACGATTCTCGTCCGTAACTCATTGCAGGCGGGGGACGATTGTCGTTTCAAAAAATCTCACCAGCAAAATTCTGGTCCAGCTCAGCTGTAATAAATTCCCTCCCACTTTGTTCTTGGAACCAAATGTCCACCAACATCGGTTTCCAAAGAACCGATACAATCGACACAACAAAGCACGGAGCACACAGTTGAGCCATGTGTTAGACACAAACGATCTGCGACACAATCGAACTCCTTACACCCGCCAGCCAGACACCCCAGCCCATCTTCCCACCTGTCCTGATTAGTTGCTAACAACAGCCAACGTCTCCTGTCGAATACACGGGATTCGACTAGGACCGGGTATTGGCTCTGACTACATCCCGTTCTTATTACAGTAGCATACGGCCACGTACAGTACCCCACCCAAGAATCCCGCCACGTGGGTGTCACGGACTACTACTCTGCCGACTTACCACATTTCTCACACGCTGTAGCGTCTGCTAGCACCCCCTACCTCCGCATATACTGATAACTACAATTGCAAGGTGACCTCTCTCTTACCGTATACGATGGCTGAGGCTATACCGATCAAACAAATCCGCCATACCCACGAGAGATTACACGCTGTCCCAAGTTATTGCACTTATCGGCCGGAAATGCTAGGTTCCTCGCCTCCTGGACAGGGACCGGCAAAGCGAGCATCTCCGCTCGAAGTACCGCCGTCCGCGAATTTCGCTCCATTCGTTTCGTCAATATGTGTACCACTGTCCAAACATCCATCTCCAATGCTATCCTATTCTGGAAGAAAGTCGTCCGACTTAACAGTCCACCAAAAGTAGACATCCCGATCCTGTCAGACGTTAGTGATAGCGAAATGGCCGTCGAATTCCGTGAAAAAACTCCACTCGGTCCACAGATATCTAGACGGCCTCGACTTTGACAGCACCATGGAACGTTATCCTTACTACGCTCATCACGGTATTTAACCCCTCAGACAGACTGCGTTGACGACACTCACCCACTGGAGCAATCACTATATCTGGAGATGATATAGAATAGAAGCTCCCGAATAGAATGCAGGAGAACAGCCCCGAGACCAGATAGGTTCCTGACAGGTTACTAAAATCACTTCCAGGAGTCCCAATTGAAGCTCTAGCGTACCTGTCACAGCCAGTCTACAGCTCGGGTACATCTCGTCCACGTCCTGACGTTCCCCAAATCCCTGAAACCGTTAGACAAAGAACCAACAACCGCCCCATCTAACTGACATCAGCGATCACAAGGCTTTTTGAGAAGATCCACGTACGCAGGACGGCTTTCACCGTGGGCATAATGTCTATCACCAGGTAGTCAGGGTCATCAACGCTATCCAAGATAAATTCTCCCGGACACACCGAAACGTCTTAACCCTTCTCGACATCCAAGAAGCGTTTGACTCTGTCTGGTAATGACCTCAGATCGATAATCACCGCATGTAGTTTACCACCAAACATCTCATTTTCTTGGATGGTCTCACAGTGCAAGGTCGAGCCCTCCAGCATCTCTCGGCACCCTTATATCTAAATGCTGGTGTTTCCTAGGGCTCCGCCATTAGCCCATTACTGTATATCCTATTCACTAAAGACACACCAACTCTCCCACACGGCTTTTGCCCTATCCAACAGAGGGAGTGGCCCTGTATATCGACGATACGGTATACTGGGTCTTCGCGGAAGCCCACCGACAGGTTCTATCGAGATTCCAAAAGGGTTTACAGCTATTATTTGACTACTGTAACACCTGGGGAATTTCAGTAAACGCTGGCGAACTTAACTCTGCGTTTTCAATCCCACGGGACGAAATATGAGGCACTTCTTTCAGATCCCTGATCGCGTACGCGTAGGCCCTTCTATTATTATTCCGAAACGTGACTGCAAGTATCTTGATGTCACGCTTTACTCCAAATTAACCTGGAAACATCGCATCAAAAGAATTACTGCCCAAGCCAGCAAACGAATCCGAACACTGAGACTCCTTAGCAAAAACGATCGCTACTCCAGCCAGACACTTAACAGAATCTACACAGCATGAATTGTGCTCACACGAGGACTCACAGAACGCAAGCCCTCAGAATAACGTACCGCCGTCCCGTCCATACTCGCAGCAGCAACTCGTCACTGTACGTTACTGCACGCTATGAATACCTTCTTCCTGGCCCTTGACTTCTTGTACAAATTAAACTGTAAATACGATAAGAACGCCAGTACCCGAGCCCTCATCCAGACCGCAGCAGCGTCTACATACCGTCCCACTAGAAACACGAAACGGCCCTCTGTACTCATAATTCGCATGCTGGCACTTGTCAACGCACCACACAGAAACTACAGATAAACACCTCAGCTTTGTGCCTGCACTAACTCACTAATCCGGATATACCCCAAATCCACTAACCTACAACCATGCCTCCTAAATGAGTCCCCCGCCGAACCCTTGACGCCACTTTGACGGTACCCTCCATCTGTAGCGTCCTGCGATGCTCGGCTTGACTCTTCCACTTTTGTAGTGTTGCACTAAGTCAGTACAATAAACCCCCATATCCTAAATGGGTTATGTTTCACTAGGGCCAAACATGGTCTCACTATTTATACTTACTGCCTCCACCTTCTCAACGGCCGGCCTGCAATGGTGTTCCTCTCGAAAAATTAAATTCCAAACAGACTAAAGAGACACATGGAATTAAAATCAAATAAAAAAAATTAAAACTAATAAACTTCCTTCCTGTTCATAAAGACGAGTTTACAATCAATCAGGGTTTCTTGTAGTATCTTAAAAACCAAAGAAACAAGAATGAGGGAAAGTTAATTTCTACGTAAAACATGTCAAAAATGGTACAATACCCAATCTAGGAATAATAAAGAGAGCGTGAAAGCGATGATGCCTAATTTAAAATATAATCCAGCTAGCCTAAATGACAACATGACGTTTAGGGAAAGGAAAATTACAGTTAAATGGGAAGTTTGGCAAAGCAAGAAGTTTGAGGTAGATAGGATTATTAGAGTGAAGAGAGAAAAACTTAAAGAGAATTCAACGATCGTCCTCCCCAAACACTGAAGAATGACTTTGTTACCATTCCTTTAGAGTAGAGTTGACAAACTTAGGTCTAGACAAATTATACCAAAAACCCTTTCGGTTAAGCATGTGCCTAGCAATGAGCAGAAAATTCTAATGTTGAGATGATGTATACGAATGAATTATGAACTCTTTCTGTAAGTGAATTTTCAGTTAGTGACTTTTACAAACGGTGTAAGATGATTACAGTATCTGCGTTTATCTGAATTATAACAATTTAGTTAAACTTACATTAATTACTTTACTATACTTCTACTAATTTCCATGAAACTAATTTTACACAAGTTACTTAATTTCTAAAATATTATACAGGGTTAGTGAATTCAAGAGAACGTCTGTTATCAGTAAAATGTATATGGTTTACGGTTTCCAGTCATTAAATTAAACAGAGACAAGTAAAGCTTTCAGCGTGTGCCTCACGTAGCAGTCGTAATGTCATTAAGTAAAATAGCGACTGTGCTAACTTAACAAGGCTATTTTGCTTGTGTTTCAATTTGCAGCAAACTAGTGTCTCCTACCTTGATAGATGATACAAATTCTAGGTTTGGTAGTGAACCGATTGCACATCTAAATGGTACCTATAATTGATGTTAACTGAATATCTTATTGACAGTACAAGCAGCCTGAGGAAATTAGTAGTAATGAAGAATCTGAGAATAAAAAACAGTTTTCCTAAAACCCCGCTATATACAGCTTATACGGTGTACTAGTTAGCGCTTACGTACAAGTGAATTACTATTATATACTTGCCTACCAGAAATTTACCCGTACAGTAATTAGTACACACATAGGCCTACATAGGGGGAGCAATGTTAACTCAGATTACTTTCTGGGTAAATCAAAGATTAAATTTGGTCTCGATGGAGCAACAAGACGAAAAAAGAAGGAAGAAAATATTTGAAGTTTACGTCAGCAGAGACTAACACAGCTGCTAAGGGGATACCGACAGAAGCGGAGATTAACACGGAATGGATAAACATTGTAGGTGCTATTAAACAGGTACCATAAAATTAATTTATGGTTGTAAAAATTGTATACGGTTATCTTTAATAGATTGTAATTGGCAACTCAAGTGTTTGTGGACAGTAGGAATATAAAAATTAACAAAACTGAGTGTGACAGACTTAAAGAAAATCCATTTTATTGTAACATAAAACCAGTGTTTTTTCTCCTGTAAAATAAACTTGTTAAAATGTGATATGAAAAGGAGATGGTTAGCATGATTTTAGTGTATAATACGAAAAAACATTATGCAATGCCCCCTAGAAATCCAACCCTAGGCCCGGCACACATCTTGGCCTCGTGGGGGCGGCCAACAGCTTTTACTCTTTAGTTGGCTAACAGGGCACTCATAAATAAGTTTAACAAGGTTGTGTGTACCTCTAGAAATCACTCCGTAACCCACGGAGGAACCGATCGTGCCAATGGGTGGATTGCTCTACGTTAGTGAGTCGCGATCGATGGCCTCAGGGCACCAGGTCGCACCCTGTTGTATTTAGTCCTAGCCGTATTACTCGAGGGCTTTAGCGCGATAGTCTGTTACTTCCACGGTACTCGTGGGACAAAAATTATAAGTTCTCAAATTAATTCTAAGGTTACGGAATCCCTTAAAACCATCGTCTAGGAATAGTCCTCCTCGGAGGGTGAAGAGAAAATTACATTACCCTTAGGCAGATACTAAAAGATTCCTGTCATCGTCTGCCAATGTGCCGGCGGTGCCAAAGTATTTTATAGTTAAGCGCGAAGAAGGCGATTTCGCTGAAGTGGGTCTCTTCCTTACTGACAAAGCTATCTCCGGCTGCGCTGGATCAGCCGTACAGGACATAAGGAAACCGCAGGTGGACGATGATACCCTAAAAGATGAACAGGGTTCAAGGTTACTTAAATTATAGAAGATAGGGGATGTACAGGTAGAAGTCGTATCTCATACCACCCCGAACACTAGAAAGGGGGTGATAGTGTGCAGGGACCTGCTGACCTGCACAGAGGATGAAATTGCGACTGAGCTCGTCCACAAGGCGTTATCCCATGTCGGAGACGAACGGTGCAAAGGGACAGACAGATGCTCCCATCTGAGTCCTACGCCCTAACCTTCAAAAGGACAACGTTGCCGGAAAAGGTGAGAGCAGGCATTTATAAGGTAAGTGTGAGAGCATCACTCAGCCGAAGCGTGTTTTCAGTGCTTGCGTTCGGCCACACTGAATCAAAATGTGCTCGGGCCAAGTGGGAAGATGATCCCAGTGCTGAACCAATGAAGTGTGTCCAATGTGGTAGCCAACATTAATCTAAATCCAGAAATTGCCATATTTATAAGCAAGAGGTGGCTACTCAGGAAGGACGTACCATGAAAAAACACAGCTATTCCGACGCGAATAGACTCGTATGCCCAGCCAGCATGGGCAAATGTCAGTTATACACAGGCTGTAAAATTAACGGCGTTATCAGCTCCTATTATAAGAGAGATATTACCTGCAGTAACCTAGTTTTCCGAGCGTTAATTTTCTGAAGTGTATACGAAACCAGAAGACCATAAAAATAGTGCGGCTGAAACGGACACGTAAACGGTGCAAGGTGTTGACGAGTCAACCAGCAGACCAGCATCGTCGCCAAGAAGGGCGGGCATAAGCATTGTGGCTCCGCCTGCAGCCATATTCCGGAGGGGGGACGAGATATCGAGGAGTAATCACCCCTTCCTCCCATATACACCATGGAGGAGGTCTTAAAACCGAAACCGAGGATAGACTTGTCCTCGATGACCAGGAGATGAGCTCCTGAACGAAATTCCGGTCCGAAAATAAGTACGGTTCGTAGTGACCGATTCTTCAACATCCAGCATTCAACAGTGGAATATCAACTGTTCCACTTCGCATTACTGCGAACTAAAAATGCTACTGGCCAGGCATACACCGCTATGAGTATACCTCCGGGAAAAGCATTTGAGGCTGCAAAAACTATATGAGGGGAATGGGTTCTTCCGCTGTGATGTAACTCCAAACATCAGAGCCAGGAAAGGGGTTGCCATATTTCGTAGCAACACATATCCCGCTAGACGTGTTCCGCTCGCTACGCCTCTACAAGCAGTAGCAATCAGTTTGTTAATGCCACAGAAGATGACGATCTGCTGCTTATACTTACCAGATTTTGAATGGGGGGACAGAAGATCTACAGGATCTGGTCGTGCAGATACGATCTACAGTATTTCTTGTTGAGGCTTCATTGCCCATAGTCTCAGTTGGAGTTGTCATAGCGCTGAACTAACAGCGCTGGATTAAGAACTAAGGATCTATTGGTTAACAACGCGGGAGCGACCTATGTTGATAACAACGCGAACGCCAAAAATGGTTATACGCACGCCGAATAGATGGCGCGTGGACCGTGCTGTTTGGACAGGCTTCAAGACATCTACTTGTACCCTACGAAAGTCTGTGGAAATATAGTCGTACATAGTTTCACAGCTGCTATTATCACCTCAGCGGCTACGGAGCGTATCCCACAGGCCGGTGGTCATTTAACCAGACTACCGGTATTGTGGTGGAACAATGCTCTCTATGACTCAATAAGAGTGAAGGGACGAACCCTAAATAGGTTGCAACTGGACTTTGTTGGTGTGTTTTACTGGTATCGCCAATTTTGGGCAACAGCGAGTATTAATACTGTTCAGTTTACACAAACAAAGACCAATGCAATTTTAATTAGACTTACCTTAACTGAATTTACTTTTACTTCTCTGCTATATTTATATTCTGTAGACCTGTGTGTGAGAATGTGATGGATGGGTGTTATTTTTGAAATAATTACTTCTAACTCTTTAGTTATTATAAAAATTGTGTTTAATGTTTGTCTTTTTATTTTACTTTACTTTAACTCTTTAAATGACTCTACTTCAATTTGCTCTGTTATCTTACTTTACTAATTACATAAATTAATTTTTTTATAGTCTCTGAAATTTCTCTTTCTTGTCTACTGTCTTTTGAATTCAAACTTAAATATTTAATACTCTACTTGTTACTGTAGTTCCGGCGTCTATCTCATGGGCGTTTCTGGGTTTGAATGTTCCAATTGTTCCTCTTCTTGTTCATCCAGTCTTCGTGGTGTGGATATGTGTACAGCTTCCCTGATGTGGAGTGTTCTCAGCTTCTCTGATGTGGAAGTGTACTGCCTCCCTGATGTGGAATTGTACTGCCTCCCTGAGGTGGAATTGTACTGCCTCCCTGAGGTGGAATTTTTACGTTCAGATGCTAATTTTTTACACTATGGTTGATTTCTATGAACGGAGTCGCTTCCACGTTAAGTTCGAGTGTTTTTACGTTTAACTTGTCGCGTGATTTTTCTCACTACGCACTGCTCGGGCTAGTAATTCACAACCGATGTTCCGTATTAGTGTTTTACTGCGAACTATTCGAACTGGTTTGTTTAACATAGACTTTCCGAACTAGTGTTTTAAAGCGGACTACTCGAACCGGTGGTTTAATGCAGACTGACTTGCTTTGAGCGCGTTAGCGACGTCGCCCTGTATTTTCCCGCTAGTTTAATGACACTCTACCCTTATTGGTTTATCACTGTCACGGGTTGTCGTTCACGCTCTGATAGGTTCTTTTTAAGCTGTTTTTACATTTGAAATATTGATACACAATTACACAATTCTTATTATTATATTTTCTTAACTCTATTTACTTAATCTTATACATTGTTTCTTATTATACTAACGCAGAGCATTGCTTTATGCACTGCATTTTCTATTTTGCTATACGCATATGTGACGGTTGTCATATTGTGACTATTCGTCCTGTCACAAGGTATAAACCGCCGACAGAATATAAACGCATCGCTATTAACAGACGTCAAGATACCGCCCCTAGAACAATACTCGCTGCAAAACGATCAAGCTGTGAAACCTACGTCTCGACCATAATATGGCCAATCCCAGTGACTGAAGTATGGAAGGAGATCTGAGCAATCGATGGCAATCGAAGTTTAAGCCTACCTCAGTACGAAGGTGAATTTATTTTCAATCCCGATGTAAATATTGACACCTTGGCCGCGAGATATATCGAGGTCAGTACTACAGAAAGTAGGAGCCTATCCACTCATTTTACTCACAAGGAAAGACGTCAAACACAACCTTGACTTCGAGTGTGAAGGAGATATAACGTGCCTGTCACGATCGTCATCCCATTTCTTAAGGCCGCAAATATCCCCTCACAGTAGAACACTATCGTCCAGAATCGTTGACGTGCTGTCTAGAAACGTTATTGGAGAGGATTGCAAACAGCCGGATTAACTTACATGACGTCTGGAAAAATACGGCCTTCTGACCGTACGGGTACAGGAGACGCATTCTACTACTGATTAAGTGGTTTATAGGGTATGGAACACACAGTTCAAACCGGTTTCGTCTAAGGCAAACTAGTGTTTGCAGTATTTACGGTTTGGAGAATGCGTTCGACATCATTTAACATCATGCAGCAACTACATGATTGGCGGTTCAGAGGTAACCTGCCTAAATTTATCTCCAGCTTTCTCAGAGACAGGACTTTCCGTGTTCGGATTGGACAATTACTATGGGCCCCACACAAGTTGGAAACTGGAGTACCGCAGGGATCTCCGTTGAGCGGAACGCTTTTTATTATCAATATGAACAGGATCTTTGAGGGGTTTGAAAAGTCAGTTGGGAAGTGCTTGTACGTTGACAACCTTGCGCTGTTCTACTCGCCCAAACCAACGGCGATGATCAAGCGTAAAATGCAAGACGCTATAAACACGTTAGTATAAAGTGCTAACAACATAGGCGTTTCTTTCTCGCCAACAAAGACTATATGTGTCCATTTCTGTCGAAACCGAGGAATCAACTGGACACGACGTTAACCATAAACGGTGTTGAGCTGCGCTGTAGGTGCGTAATCAAATTACTAGGCCTAGTTTCAGACAGACAATTAATGTGGAATCCTCATGTGGACAAACTAGCAGCGAGGTGTGAATCGTCGCTAAACGCAAGCAGGTACACCTACCTTATGACCTGGTGCGCCTGTGCACCACGCTGGAGCTATCCAAAATGGATTAAGGATGCCCGGTGTACTCTTCAACAACAAGGTAGTGCTTGGAAAAGGTGAATTTTGTTCACAACGAAAGGGTGCGTGATGCCACAGGGGCGTTCCATACTAGCTTATATTTTGAAGCAGGAATGATGTCCTTAGATCTACGACGTCAATTGCTGTTGCTGATATATGTGGCTAAAATATTAACAGTACCGAGCCACACAAACCACGTGTTGCTGGCAAACAACAGACTTGTTAGTATATACGACCGCCGTTCTACGTTCACCAGACCAGCAGGCATTTGTCCGCTCGAACATACAGGCGCCGATAGTCTAAGCTTAAGTTCCGTGAGAAGTGCCCCGTCCCCCAGGCTGCTTCGCAAACCAAATTGCCGGCTGGATGTCACCAATAGATACAAGATATTGTGCCACCATACTGAAATGAAACTATTTTTTTAGATCAGTCCTGGATGAATACTTCGAGGAACACAGCGTTGTGTACACTAATGGGTCGAAAACGAAGAGTGGAGTGCGTTTGTCGTACGTTTCTGTTCATTTGCCTTCCACTCCTGGACACTGCCCCAGGCGGCAAATATATACAACCCCGATGTGTATGCGGTGTGTGAGGCTCTTCGATTCTGTGACCACCGAGGTAAAAGCAATTTTTCTGTACGGATTGACTGAGTTTTCTGTTCAGTCATTTGTCATAAGAAATTTCTTTCCTCAAACATTCTGTAGACAGACCACGAGCGACTACTGTGCTACTTCTATAAAATACATAATGATGACAGAAGTAAGTCACAATTGTTTATCAAATGAAATTCAGATAAAGTGCACAAATAATTCATATTATGTGACTTTGATAACGGCTTGAATTATAATATCATAAGACGAAGCTGAAAAAAAACACGCTATCCTCTATAAAATAGTTTATTCGAAGAGACGTTGTAAATAATATCCCCAACATGTAACTATCAAACGTTACATATATTTAATAAGTTAATCTATATATATCGAAATGGTAGAGTCATAACGATTTGACATTAAAAGAATACTGAAAAAAATTAAAAATCATGACCAACATTTGTTTGAGAGGTCACGTGACATACAGAAGCCAATTAACGCCAAATCCCTATGTCCAATATAAATGAGGCACACGAAGAAAAAATTTAATTAAATTTGATCAAACCGACGTAAACACAGAACAAAGCCTTGTTATGAAGGCCCACAAAAACAAACAGTTAAAAGAGTAAAAGGCAAAATCAGTTAGAACACTCTGCAGTAAGTTAATTAACATGACACAAATTTAAATTAAAATCGCGTTGAAAAGCTAACGGTTCTCTCGAATACCATCACAGAGACATTTAGCAACGAATACATTCAGGTCGTTACTGACCTGGATCTTGAATATTAAAGGAAATAGATTATTCTTGTTAAACAACTTGTTATTTTTTAAGTGTATTCTTTGAAATATTCCTTCGTCAGATGAAATAGTTTAGGACAGGAAATGTAAACATTCCAAAAATATGTTTCCACTTTTGTTATACATTTTGTTTCATCATACTGAAACTAAGCCGCATTGTGATGTAAGGATAAAAAAATCTTAACTTTCATGTTTTAATATTTTATCAAAAAGGTTTGCAAAAATGTTGTAATTTAAAAGTAGGGCGCAATATGTGTAGTATAGAACCCTTAGTCAAGTTTCTGCACGGTAAGATGGTCATTTATGTTAACAACATTTTAAAGTAAAGAAGAAGAAGACAGAAAGCAATGAACCCATACCATGCTACTAGTTTACACGGATTAATCACACCTATTTACTTAGCTAGAATTCATGTTTAATAAGTACTCTCATGAAACCAGTGCACTTATACATTTAGGAATAAGTAATAGCCTTCGTTTTTAATTAAATGTTTTTCTTACTGTCAGTTGTAGATAATGAACTACAGAATACACAGTTACTCAACATACATTAACATTACATATGATTAACGTTACACAATAATGAAGTGTAGTTAATAAGAACAAAAAGCAGCATAATTGTAAACAAAAAGAAACTAAACTACACTTGCATCAAGACAGGAGCAGAAGCAGACTTAAACAAATGAGACGCAAAAGGAAGAATGTAAATTTGTAAGGCTAAGAGGAAATTTTTTTTTCAAAAATAAACCAATAAAATATAAAAGACAGTAACAATAAAATTGATATCATTTTAACTAGTAATTAATACATTATAAAGGCGAATTTTTACTATGAATACCTTGCAATCAAATTATCGTATTTTGTCACGGCAAGTCTAATATGATAGAAGGTGACTTAACTTTCAGTACATTGTACGTTACTGCCGACTGTGTTCGTGTTTCACAGATAGTAGGTACATGACGAATTCAAGCTGGGAAATAATGGATTCACTGAAATGAGTACGATACATAGTTCTGATAGTAGGATAATATCTAACAAATTATAAATTTTGAATAAAATATATATAGATAATACAAATCTGTATACACTATACACCTTAAATACAAATACATATAAACGAATAACCTCATACTTACAAAAGCCAATTCATAGAATTCTGAACGTTCTATGTCATCTCTGTAAAAATAGATCTCTAATCGTCATTTATGTTGTCTGACTGTACATTAACTAAATAATTATTTCTGTTCATACAATAACATAGACTTCTGTACCAGTTTCTGAGATACTGGTAATTGTTTTTTAATATCAAGCTTATGTTTTTATTAAATTAAATATTCTTTTCAGTCAGTTTTTTGGTAAATTTGTCATAAACGTTTAGCATGATCATGGAAGACAATGATAAACTTAAATGAATACAATTGAATTGAACTTAATACAATCATCCAAGAGTCTAAGCTTTTTAGTTGCATGCGTAGGGAATTACTGCAAATTGATTCGATCAGTATTTCTTTGACCTACTTTGTGCGACAAGTAATCACATTGATTTTCAATCAGCGCGGTATTCCACAAACTCGCAAACTGGCAAGCAACGCATTATAAGTAAATACCAGCCCTTGAAACTACGGCTTTACAGCAGACTTGTTTGTTATTAGAGATCCTATCACAAAAACACACACACGCGCACACACACACACACACACACATTGTTCTGTATTCTAGTAACCATAAGCAATTACGCTATTCACAACAGGCCTGTTCGACACATTTTTAAATCTTACTAATGGTTATAGAATTTTAAATTTCATAAATACTGACATTGCCTTGTACAGTTGAACTCTTATGACATTTTTTGTTCCACTTATTAAGATAAGAATCATCTAAACAGTTTACACAATTCACATTTAAAAATATATTGTGTGTCTATATTATAATGTTCTGCCTAAGTTTGTCCCGCAGGTAGGAAAGAAGAACGAGACCCAGCTAACAAAGACCTAGTTTAGGCTCAACATTCTGTTTCTATCATGGTTGATTTTTAATAATACTTTACAAATATCGTTAAGACATTTTCCCGCAAACACGTGGTAACTAGATTACTAATTTTAGCTTTTTTATTTGGTACATACATATTAAAATGATTAATTGCGTAGAGTAAAAAGAAACAAATTATTAATTTGTTTATAAGAAATAAGTATGTCAAAGGAAATAAGATTCACAATAGGAAAACAGCAAATATATGATGCAATTTTAAGTGCTACTCATAATTTTAAGTACATTAATAAGAAGGATAAATAGGTCTAATTATTCATAATTATTGATTACATTGTTACGAAACTAAAAATTAATGGTGAATGAAAGTTTACATGAATGCATAAGTCCGAGAGTAGACAGTTGAAGACACTTTGTAAGTTGTTAGGTAGATTTAAGAAAATAATAATAGCCTTATTTTCATTTACCAAATTTGGATCTTTGAGCTATAAAATATTATTATCTCGCACAGCAGTTGTGGAACTAAGTTATCACATAATCACGCGCTACGTCAATGTCTTGAAATTCCTGTTTTTTAATGAGTCATCAGAATGTAATAAATGTTACAGAAAGGCCCAATCAACAATTATAGATTTGTCTTCTCGATTTCAGTCTTATATATTTTAGTGACGACCATAGAAGGCCAAGCGCGTATAGCTGCTATTTGTTTTACACCTAAGATGAAATGTTTAATTTGATAATTCTTTGTCTTCCACTATTGTTATTTATCAACTTTGTGCCTGATATTATTTGTGTTTTTATAAATTGTATACAATCCAAAAAATACGAGTGAGCAAATTTTTATAGGCATCTTAAACAAAAATTGTTGCTTTCCATCTACCCTTTAATGATATATTCCACTGTCGCCATGTCCACTGCCATCCACACTACAACGGTAACAGTATTTATTCCCAATACAGACTGCCTGCAATAGGGGAGTTATATTAATATTCCTGTGCAGATTACTTGACTGTTCTAAACGCATCTCTCAGCTAAATGAATCAGCACGATCTGTTCCACTTAGGCATATCTTTATGGTGCAGTGCACCAGATTCTGTGCTGTGTACCTGTTGATGCGATTCACCGTAATATCCATCAACATGTACTGTAATGTTGTATTAGCAGAGGCAAAAATTGGTCCCAAGTCGCAACAGTAGACACAGATATTTGGATGTACACTTATACAATTTTATATTTTTACTTTCAATTTTGATTTAAAATGAGTGTATCTAAATTAATCTAGCTTTTTAATTTTACAAAGGCATGTCTCGTATTTTCGTTATCATGATCTATATAAAGCTAAGTAAAACTGAAGTTTAACTAAGTGTTCTACATTGTGTTTACAAGAATAACTTCTTCATGCACGTTTACTAAGAAATTAAATCATGCATTCCAAAAACACAGTCAATTGTGTTCTCTCTTATGAGTGTTGCGTTATCAGTGTTTACATTTTGTTATTTAACATGAAGCTGTGCAAATATTTCAATGTATGCAAAGTTCTGACATATGAAAGTAAAACAAAAGAGAGAGAATCTATCCATTCTTGATACCGTGAGCGTGTGTTTGTGTCCATAAATGTGTTAAAATGATTTCAATATTTGATTACAACGTTCTCTATTGTGTACTGGGCTCTGTACGAGCGTAGGTAGCAACAAGTACACATTTCAACGGTATCAGTGATTTCCTTGAATTTACTTAGTTGTGTATTTAGGAATTTCCTTATTCCAAAACTGCATCGTCGAGGAGCAGATCTCTAGACGATACGGTTCTAGCAGGGCAGGGCAATATGCACATACAGCCAGAGTACTCTTAACAGTAGTTTTGAAAACACTTGTAAGAAATGCGATTATCAAAGATGTCTTCCCATGGCCGGCACCTTGTCCAGACTTATCAAATATACGTTAGGAGGGTTTACAAATTGAAGTTCGTAATTGCAGACGTAACTGCAGCTATACTAAACAACGCAGTCTAAACAGCGATACGAAACCAAAGCGAGAGACAGAAGTAGAGAAGGATAAATGTAAAAGAATAGCTGTAAAATGTAGTTGGTTAAAAAACAGTAGTTGAAGTAAGCCTATGTTAAGTACCATTTTGTTTCCTATTGCTGTGTAAAAAAACAGTGAATATTTGAGGTATTTACAGACTTTATTACATTATAAAAATCATCAGGCTCCTACAGTTTACCCAGTGTAATAAAGTATAAAGTTACATACAAAAATATAATATATTTCTATATATAGTAGGCCTATGTAATAAAATAACAATAATCTTTCAAAGTAAGATATAATATTATACTTACTGACGCTTCTATGAAACAATGGCGGCCATCTCCTACTTACACAAACTCACATTACCTACTATATAACACAACCATACACTATATACCTCCTACTATACTATACACAGTCAGTAACAACAATTAAAAAATTAAATTATCGCATAGTCCGCAATGAAAATAACTATTAACACTCGGCTATAACCAACGTCAACCTGTTCACAGGACACAGCTCTAACGCAGTGGAACCTTTTATGTAATTCTCCGAAAATGTAACTGACTGGCTTTTGTCATAACATGGGTGTTTACGGTCAATCTAGGTCGTCTGTGTGTCATAATGATTATTGAGAATATTCAAGATGAATCAAGCAGCGTCTTGTAACATGTAGCGTGAGCTAGTCTTTGCCGGACAGTGCAGACTTTTTATGAACTTGCTGATTCAACGCTGTGTAACAAGTGTCCAACCGGATATGCAGTGTCCAACCGGACATGCAGTGTCCAACCGGATATACAGTGTCCAACCGGATATGCAGTGTCCAACCGGATATGCAGTGCCCAACCGGATATGCAGTGTCCAACCGGATATGCAGTTTTTTACATCTCATCGGTGTACAGTAAAAAGAATGAAAATAAAGGTCATAGTGTAAAAGCCACAATATTACGATTAACGATAAAGATGAAGTTATGACGGCAGTAAATTGCACAATAACATATCAAGTTATATCAAGTATATTGCACAAGTCTATTAACACATAGTCAAATCATCCTTTTCTTCCAAAATTGTTCATATAAATATAAGGAATCATATCGAGACACACAAATTAGTACAGTAATTGTAGCTACCACGAGTTATAAACAGTTATTTAAGATCACAAACATTATTGTAAACGTAATTACAACCGCCCAACATGACAAAACCGTGTTGGTACAGTGCAAGGGGAAACCGATCTGCGTGCTCGTTGTGAGTACAATACGCGCTGCAAACTTGATTAAGTCACCGTTCAGGGAATATGGAAACGTGCATGCACGGATTTAGGTCACGGTCATGCTTCTCATATCTCTTGTCAGGTAGTGGAGTATACTTAGTCTGTAAATATTCTGCCGTCCCATCTTACGTATTATTATACAAAATTACCAGTGAACGAGAATCATGTCCTACCAAATTTGGTAATAGTTAATGAGTCATATTTTAACATTTTGTTATTCCCTCCTTTCATTCAAAAATACATTCTAAAATATAAAAGTAGTTAACAGTTTCACTTAACACCCGCACGTTATCAAATAAAAAACCAATGTAATTAAAGGTCTGATAAGACTATGTTAATAAAGCTGTTCTGTACACTGATAGGGAGCATATTCAAGCAATTAGAAGAAGGAAATAAAGGATTTAGAATAATAAAATACACCATTCTAATATAACATTTGCACATGATTTTTACCATCCGTTGTGTTGTGTAGCGAAACATATACAAGGTGTAGAAGGCAATTGATGGAGCACAGTCAGGGAAGCGTAAACACAGCATGAGGACAAGACGCACTAGCCTAAATAACAACGTGTCGTTCAGGGAAAGGAAAATTACAGGTAAACGGGACGTTTGTCAAAGCAAGAAGGTGCAGGTAGACAGGATTATTAGAGTGAAGAGAGAAAGACTTAAAGAGAATTCAACGATCGTCCTTCCCAAGCAATGAAGAATGACTTCGTTACTATTCCTGTAGGGTAGAGTTGACAAACTTAGGTCTAGAGAAATTACATCGGAAAACGTTTCCGTTAATCATGTGTCTAGCAACGTGCAGAAAATGTCTAATGTTGAGATGATGTATACGAATGAATTATGAACTGTTTCCGTAAGTGAATTTTCAGTTATTGATTACAATATCTGTGTTTATATGAATTATAAGAATTTGCTTAAACTTATATTATTTAATTTCCTATACTTCTACTAATTTCCATAAAACTAATTTTACACAATTAGCCTACTTAAAAAAATAAACCTCAGCTCAACAGACTGTTAAGGACCAAGGCATGCCGCGCGGCTTTTGTGTTTAGTGTGACGGTTGCATATCCAGCCCCTAGTTGCGGTACTCACAGCGAGCGGGCGCCGCTGTTATCTCAAATTGGCCACTCAGTTCTGCCTCATGACGCTGAGTACATGCCGTGCGGAGCCTCCGCTGGGAATTGAAGCCGGGACCACGAGCACATCAATCGCCCGCGCTAGCCACTAGACCACCTGGAGGCCCAAACAAGTTACTTAATTTCAAAAATATTAAGCATGTTCAGTGAATTCAAGTTGAATTAATGCAGTCATTAAATTCAACTGAGACAAGTAAAGCTTTCAGCGTGTGCCTGCCGTAGCACAGTTGTTAATGTCATTAATTAAAATAACTACTGTGCTAACTAAAAAGGCTATGCTTGTGTTTCAATTTACAGCACACTAGTGTCTCCTACCTTGCATAAACTACAACAATTAAATAGTGTTACGGAAATAGTTAAATATTTGTTTCATGGTATTTTAGTTGATTGATGTTCTTAGATATCGATCTTTCGAATTCTGCATGCTGCCCGATTTAGAAACAGTGAGTTTCCTGTAGGCCTACTTCAATAATACACCAGGATTTAAGATGTGTGTGTTAATTACGGAAAAATAGCTTGGGTATGGAGAATGCTCAGAATGCGAGATGAATACTCTGCATGCAACGCCGAAGTTTTGTCGGAAAATAATATAATCTCGTTCAGACCGCACCATGGTAAGCACATAGGTAAAGTACTAATGTCATGATCACCTTAATCTTCTGCTCTGAAGAGATGTAACTGCGGCCGTTATTTTTGCCAGTCTATCTTAACGCCCCTCTCGAGAATCCAAATTGATACTGCAGGTCCGCACCACTACTACACGTACCTATGGCTAATCGATAATGGCGTGATCCCACATCATTGGAAGACTGGACATACGGCAACAGCAAACTGACAACATATCGCGTCATGTATCAATCCAGATACAATAAAAAAAAAAATTGAAATAGAGTGAAAACTTAGGAAGAGGAAAAGGGAGAATAAGAACAAACAAACCTACAATGGGCAAAAGGGGTTTGGTGTGTATTGCTACTGTCCCTTTATTCCTGCGTTACTCTCAGGTTGTTAAAAATGTACATAAGCAGCAACTATGGCTTTCTAATGGAATACCACATAGAAACTCTACTGAATTAGCACAGTTCAGCTTTTGGAAAAAAATGTTTTAAATCCAAATTCTAGAATCCTTTTTGGATTTTAATACTTAAATATACCTAATCAAGAATCGGCACTTCAATACAGATTTTGTGTTATTACAAATGCTAATATGACCTAACCGCATATACAAAAATAATTTAATAAATGCTTATCAATATACTTTTTTAATCGTATTGATGGCAATGGCAATATGTGACATTTTCTTAAGTAGCATATAAATTATATTTACACATTGTTACTGTTAATCGGTTTAAAAAATTAGTTTCCTGTTTCCCTAAGACCTCTATTAGTTTTAGCAGTTTTAGTTAACTATAAATTGCCAAGTAAAAAGAAGTAACAAGAATTCACCATCAACAACTGCAGAAACAAAGAAATAATGTTTGTGTAAATTTACCACATGTTACAGTCAGTAACATGCCTTATCTAGTGCACGTAATACATTACAGTAAGCATATTGTGTTCTGTTTGTCTGAATATAAAGTGAATAGAAATCAAAGCTAGTGGAATATAAAATAATGATTAAATTACATTAAGTCTTTCAAGGCAAAGGAGCAAGTCTTCTACATCATTCAAAGAATCGTTTGTTGATAATAACAGAGAATTAAACAGTCATCATTTTTTACTTGACTATTATTTCAAAAGACTTATTGTTTGGACATGTAAACGACAAGAAAGTGTGAATTACTCAAGAAGAAAGAAGAAGATGAAAGACGAATTACCTCAACTACTGGACCAGACGAGACTGTCTGCTGACAATTGATGGAATGTTGAGTAGCGTGTAGGCGAGATGAAGGGAGAAGTTCAGGATGGTAAATTAAATTAAGTTGGACGAGGATAAGAAGACGTTAAGAAACTGGGGAAGAACATGGAGACCTGACATAAGAAGCTTTCAACAAAAGAAATTTTTTGTGCTGTTTGAGTTTTGTCCGATTACATAAGTCTCTGGCTGTTCTGGAGACATGATCCGTTCAGCCTATGGGAAGAAAGCTTGGGGATAAAATAAGCAGAGGCAGAATGTTGAGACACCAAGAAGAAGAGAAAATAGTGTGTGTGTGTGTGTGTGTGTGTGTGTGTGTGTGTGTGTGTGTGTGTCTGTGTCTGTGTGCTAGTAGTTGGACCGTCTAAGCAGTAAGGGGAGTTTTTGATACTGTCTACCAAATAGTAGTGTGGTAGCGGTGTAGTCGATCATCTTGGGACGCGTACGAAGGAAAAAACGTCATATGTGACGTCAAGGGTAAGGCGAAGGACTAGTTACTGGTGGCGGAGGGAGCGGGAAATTGGAATAGAGGTGATTACCAATGTTGGATCGTTGAGGTAACTACTTCTTATATCCGGCAAGTGCTAGCCGGCTATTTACAAGAAAGGTTGGCTTTTAGGTGTTTTTTGTTGGACTATTGATGGACTGGTCTATCAACAGTCCATCAAAGTTACTTTTCCGTTAAAACAGTCTAAATATTCTATAAAAATCGAATAATATTCTTGTGTACGTCGTGTGCGACATGTAATTTACTTAATTTATAGTACTAATTAATGTACATTTTATAATAACATAAAAATAAAAGTATGAATGTACTTAACCTTATAATAATAGCGTGAAACACGCGTTAATCTGAAAGGTTGATACAACAACAAGTTAAAATTCTAAACACGACTGAATAAACAGGAGTGAAAAACAAAAACTTGGTTGTCAACCTATGCTACATCAAGAAAGCAATTAATGCAAAGTAAGTTTGGTAAACAACGAGAGCTCAATACGCCTACACGTATACATTGGGAACGTGGTATAAAATTTTAATTGGATATAATCACTCTATTTGAACGGGAAACTAAATTACTTTATGTCAACTCTAAACAAAATATAAAAATAAACTCTTTTATAATTCTGTAAACACTTAAGGTATACAATAGTTTAAATTCCTTAAATGTAATTTAAACATTTTACTTACAAATTTATAGTTTTTACATTAAGTTAATATCACCTACCTTCAAACAGGCTAGGCTTTTGACATTAATGTATATTAGTGAGCCTTATGCCAGCAAGATACACAGATTTATTTACATGTATTCTATAAAAAAAATTCATAACAATTTAACATATACTATATTTACTATTAAATATTTTGTTTTATTTATTTGAAATACTTGATATATTGGAAAAATATTACTATATTAATATATAAGGAAAAATTTAATATATTTTGCGCGTAATGAGTGAAATGCCTAATTACTATTTGTTATACCAAAACAAAAATTAGCGTATATTTTAGGTTGTATTAAAGGTATAGTTTGCTAAGAAATACTAAAGTATTACAACCCTAAAAATTAAAAATAAAACATTGTGGTTTTTATAGGTGAATTTTTATTTTCAAGAAATATAAACACCCCGAAAATTTTATTTCTTAAACAAAACAACAAATATAACCTAATAAAAAATTAAGACATTTTTAGTTTGTGGTTCCATCTGACTTATAAAACCAAAAAATATTGTAGGATTTGGTTTTTCTGCAATGCGACATAACGTCATTATAACATACAACAATAATCCTGCTTAATTAGAAAGCTTGTACAGGCGATTTAGGTTTCAATCAAGTAGGCCACACTAACCTCATCAAGATCATCGGCCAAAGTTTCTAGAATCTACTTAAACTTTGCACGTTTTGTAATTACGGTAAAAGCTATTTTTTCGTTTTATTTAATTTTTTTTAACAACAATTTTATAAAAGTAGTCGTTTTATTTAAATGTATACCAAATTGATAAATTAAAGACTTTAAAACGATACACATATTTAAACAGCCCTCTCCCCATATACACGTGCGTGTGTGTGTGTGTGTGTGTGTGTGTGTGTGTGTGTAAAACTTAATATTTCAGTATTTAATATTGTAAATTCCGGAATACCGGACAGATAACTTTCTATAGTCGTTTACATTAAATTTTAAAATATCTTAAAATATAATAAAAAACCAATATTACAAAAAGGCATACAGTAATTCTGCTTGGCGACTTTAATGCTCAATTGGGTAGAGAGAAAAAATTCAAAAACATTGTTAGAATCTATCCAGCACACAAAAGATCTAATAGGAATAGAGAAAGACTAATAGAACTATGCAAAACAACCAATCTGATAATGAAATCTTCAGCGTTTAAGCATCTTCTGAAAAAAAAACAGAAAACTTGGATCTCACCAAATCTCAACCTACGTGGATTCAAAATAGATCATATAGAAAATCCTCAACAGAAATCTAAAACGTAAAGTAATAAGAAACGCCAAAGTAGACTCAGACCACTATCTTTCTAAAATTAAAGGTAAAAACCAACCAAGAAACACTGGGTGACAAACGAAACTAGAAACTGCCAGATATCATACAGAAAAACTCAAGAATAAGCCAAGTTTTACAGAGAAACTGGAATTACAGAATCCTGAAAATTGGGAACAACTAAGAGAATCCCTAGTTCGAACAGCCAAAGAAACTATTCCTCTCATGAAAGTCACGAAACATGCTTGGTGGAACGTACAGATCCTGCTTCTCCTGATTCTCTCCCCTCCAGATAAAGAAGAAATCTTTGTAATAATTGAATCACTAAAAGACAATAAGGCGCCTGAGGAAGACTCAATTATTGCTGAACTTTGGAAGCATGCAAACAGAAATGTCTAGAAAAACTGACTGATATTATTCTAAAAATTTTGACAATTAATGGAGGAAATTCCTGAAGACTGAACAAAAGCATTGATACATCCAATCCACAAGAAAGGTGATAAAACAGATGCGAATAACTACAGAGGCATCTCAACTTTGCCAGTTACCTATAAAACATTATTGTTCAGAACATCTGCTCTTATCCAAAACATTATTGTTCAGAGCAGAAAATCAACTTGACTCACAAATATTGTAGGTGAATATCAATGTGGCTTCCGATCAAGGACAAGCACAGAGCAGATCAAGCACAGAGTAGGTCAAGCACAGAGCAGATTCTTAATTTAAAATCAATAATGACATAGTTTAAAAGAAGATTTAAAGATTTTGTAATTACTGTTATTGACTTCAAGCAGGAATATGACTCAATTGAGAGATAGTAATTGTTCAAAATCCTTATTAAATTTGGCTTGGATAATAAAACAACAAATTTAATCAAACAAACGCTGACGAATAAAGTGAAATTCAGAGGTGCAATTTCTAGACAGTTTGAAATTAAGCCAGGAGTCAGACCAGGAGATAGACTATCACCGATGCTTTTTAACTCTGTTCTGGAAAAATTAATAAGCAAATGGAGAAAATTATTGGAGAAAAATCACATCAACCATGAAAGTAGACTAGGCTATAGCAGCGATAAGCTGTCAATAGATTGCCTAGCGTTTGCAGATGATCTACCTATCCTGTCAGATTTAGTAGAAACAGCCGTTACACACGTGGATTTGCTGATAGAACAAGGCGGAAGAGCGGGTTTAGAAATTTCTTTCAAAAAAACCAAGTTCATGACAAACATCAAGACGATATCCAAGGAAATTAAAACTCAATATTGGCAAATCTATAGAACTGACAAATTCAAGTATCTCAGAGAAGTTATTGAACAAATTGTCTCAGACGAAGAAACCATTAAAGCACATTGCTTTAATTAAACAATGGAGAGGTGCTTACCAATTAAATAAGCATAGATATAATAAGAAATCAATATTGTAACAAAATAAGAATTTTGTTTATTTTTTAAATTATTTTCTGTTTAATTTATTTCGAATTAATTTGAATTAATGATTTGAATTAATTAATTTTGATGTATTTTTGTATTTTTTAATTCTTTTAATTATTAAGTTAATTACTTTAATAGCGTAGAATAATAAGAATTGGATTTCCGCGTTAAATAGATTGTCTCCTGTAATAATCGATTAGCGGTTCTTCGTTATTCTAAGTGTGTACTCCTTCAACGTTGTTAATTTCTGCTTTTCTGGTAGTCCAGGTATCATATATTATTTAATATTCTTTTAATTATATAATTACAAATAAATAGAACCCAAAATTATAAAATTCAATGATTTTATTAACATAATAGAAAATTATCGATTTTGAATCGATTAGTTAATCGACAAATTACAGACTAGTATCTCAGGGCGAGTGATTGCAGTATATAAATTATTAATATTAAGTCACAGGTTCTTTTAGCTGTTATTTTATAATAGTCAGAGAAAGAGGCAAGTCTGAAAAGTATAACACTTACAATAAAATGCTTAATTATCTAAAAATACAAAATATTATTTAATATATAAAGGTTAATAAATTAAATTTTTGCGGAACAAACTCATGACGAAGTTGGCTGTCGCCGCTAAGGATTCTGGGAATTCAAAATGGTTGCCTTCGTGCTGCATATGTAGACGGCTCCTGCACAACGGAATCTCTTCAAATAAATGTTTCTTCACTAAGTTTTCCTCGTCCAAGCTGTAGTGATTAATTCCTTTGGTGATGGTGTAGTTACTCTGGATCAGTGGTCAGTTATTCGTCTCGATAATCAGTGTTCAATAGTGTTCTTGTTTCACTTTAGTCCATAAGGTTGATAATGGTAGATTTCGTCTCAATAAATTCGGAATCAGCGTTTATATGTTTTAATATGGGTATTGCACTTTTCAATGTTCATTAATTGTTTTCATAAATAGTTTAAGCTGGTTTATTCCACTGAATTTAGTGTTGACTCATATTTTTTAAATTTCTCGAGTTTAGTTTTGCTAGGTTTAGTTCATGTCCACCATTTTTTCTTCTCTCTTTATATGAATTAATTGCGAGAGCTCGTTCTGAAGTGTACCTCTCAACGTATAACAATCAACTAACTAACTTTCTTCTTCATACAAAAGGTCCTGGCCAATTTAATATTAAAATGACATTGTTTTAAATCTCTGGCATTTCCGCTTACATAATTGACTTTTACATTATATGACTGAATACATTTTTACTATTATTTAATTTTATTAAATACTAAATACATAATCTCTTTCCTTAGTTAATTCTGTGTTATTTAATACAAAATATGATATTTTTACAATGTTTTCTATCTCAAAAAAAATTCAAATTCCGTATTTACAGTATATTTGAATGTAGGCCTTAAATTTTACTTCATGTCACATTAAATGGTTTACAATTTTTACTATGTTATAATTATTATTGAACAAGATCCCCGATTGAAATAAAATGTTTATTTTTTCTTAATTCCTTGTAATTTTATGATTTGGTTAACTAATTTAAATATTATCTTTAATTTAAATCTTTCCCCCTTAGCTTCCAGTGTTATTACCCTTGCATTTTTTCTAATAATCTTTCATACATTTCTTCAATATCTTTATAAAGTATTGTTACAGTTATAATACACTGTGATTGATTTACATTATACAAATTTCATCAATTTAATTAATTTACTTAACTTATTTATCAATTATAAGGTTGTTGAGATTTACCATTTGGCCTAGATTTTACCTGTGTTCACATACAATGTTTATTATTATTACAGCTTGCTAATTCCCCTTCTGACATTTTATTCTTATACAATCTTAATTAAAATTCCTTTACTTAACTACATTAACATTTAGTATTGATTAATACCATTAACATGTAACAAATATTTTATAACAAAAGAATTGTACTCAATCTCAGATCTTCCAGCCTTGAGTTCAATGAACTATTAATATAAACAAAACACATATGTTTCTTCATTACTTAAATTATTCCTTAAAATTAAGTTTCATGCAGTCCTTGCTGTTTTTGTTTTATTTTAGGGATGTACACTTGATCACTGCACTACTTATTGTATTATCTCATCACATTTGTAGTCATATTACCTAATATTGTGAGATAAAAATAGCATTCATTTGGGATCATATTTAGTATATTTTCATAATAAAATTACTTGCACTGGTCCACTGTTATTCTTTGATCTTATCTCAATTTTTTTAATTAGTCTTATAAGATCAAGAATCTTATTTACAGAGGATCATTAAGATTTGTTTTTCATTATAAAATTAACTTTCACTGGTACACTTTCACTTGTACCTTTAGACACTTTACTTATACATATTTTACATGTTTCTTATTTTATAATGTTATACTTTTTTAGGGACATTTAATCTCTTTTGGGGTTTATATTTTTATTACTTGGTTTCTTCCAAAAGCAGTCCTTTTATTATGGATGTCGGTTTGTTCTGGGTATTTCCTTACTTACTCCTATCCTACCTGGGTATTTCCTTACTTTATCTTAGCTTTTTGTTTTATTTTTTATAACTTATCATATTGCATACTTGGTTTTAATTTGTTTTTATTTCTTCAAACTATGATTGCACTTTACTGTGGTCCTTAATTAATTTTTACAGTAGTTTTCTTTGATTTTATTTTATTTTTACTTTATTTATGATCATTTTTTCATTCAGAACAATGTGGATAATCTGTCATGCTACAATATCCACTAATGCCGAACTTAGGCATTGTTCAACAGTAATTCGCCTGGAAGTATTTTATGTAGCTGAGTGTCTTATTCTGAACAATAAAATGATGACAGAAGTACTGGAAGTCACGGAAAAGAAAATATTAGGAAATATCTTGCGACCAATAAAAGAGAGAGCAGTACAGAAGACGCCACAATAATGAGCTGTACACATGTGCTGAGAAAATCACAGACGTAATAAGAAAAAATAAGAATTACTTTGTACGGAAATATTCAAAGAATGAATCTTGACAGATTAACAAAGAAACTTTTTTAACTATTTGAGAAAGCTCAAAAATCCTAATACGTGGTTCGAAGAAAAGAAAGAATAGAAGAACTCCAAATTACTCAAGAAGACGTTGAAGAATGCTTACCAATCAAAAATAAATTAAGAAATGCCCAAGGTTTTTAGGAAAACCCCAAGAAGAAGACAGGTGCTATCTGGACTGATGAAGGCGGGAGAGTCATTGATCAAGAATGAATAAGATATGGGATAGGTGGAAGAGAGAGGACAAGAAGTGGGGAACCAGGTGAACCAATCGTAGTCCACAGTGGCTTATACGATAAAAAACAACTAATATTGTAAAATCTTGTTAGCAATAAAAGGCTTGTTAATTTCGTTTTACAGTCGCTCAGTATACGCAAATATTGCGCCATCATGGAAAAGCAAAGGGCGATTGGAAAATATTTCTGTCGGAGACATTAACGAAATCTGAAGAAAAACCCCAGAGAATTAAAACAGAGGAATAAGAAAATGCAGACTGTGTAAAATATAATCTGTCTAACGATGGTGCTCAAGTTAATTACAACAGCAGTTGCCCTCTGGGATAAACAATGAAATTAAATCCTCCTTTGAGAAAGACGGGGTTGTACTACAACTATATTTATTACATGCTGTTACAATCTAATGTCAGTAAACCTCTAACCTCATTGAACCTCAGTGAACATGTCTATTAACTTATGTTGTATAGAAATTTCTTGATTAATTGACAGTCGTGACAAGTGGCAACCTTATTCAAGTGATTAAGTGACAACCTTATCCAAGTGATTAAGTGACAACCTTATTCAAGTAATGGTGAGTTCAGTGTGGAGGTTTTTGTATTGATTACTGTTTTGGGTCTACGCCTATGGGAACATGCTTGTTTATATACATATATGGATAATTTTTTCTTTAATGTTTATAAACATTGGTAACACATGTTTACAAGGTAGCAGAAGTTAAAGTACTTTTATGTTAAATTGAACTGTAATATTTAAAAATTTAATAAAAATTATTTCAAGCTTATCAACGACAATTATGTAACTGCTTTCACTTCTACTAATGTTACTAAAACAAATATTAGTGGACGTCAGTCAAGGTTGCTGATTATCATGCTTAGAAGTCATTTATAAATATGAATAAAGTTTTAAAAGTTGATGTAGTTGGATATGGTTAATGTATAGAAGTGTTCTGTATGAGAGCTTGTTTTGTATATACATATAATG
Source organism: Magicicada septendecula (assembly GCA_034769895.1). Taxonomy (NCBI): domain Eukaryota; kingdom Metazoa; phylum Arthropoda; class Insecta; order Hemiptera; family Cicadidae; genus Magicicada; species Magicicada septendecula. The sequence continues at coordinate 546,749,267 of CM068367.1, read as the reverse complement.
AGTGAAAGGGAGGGATGAGTAGAAAGAAGAAAAAATAAGTGGAGAGACATTTTTTTAGCAATCTTGGAGTTATAAAATTACTTGAAAAAAAAATAATATTTGGTTCTAGAACTATTTTTAAGAATAATCTTATCTATCTTACATTTACTTTCGCAAACTAACTCGGGGAAAGAGACGGAAAGAGTCCAGCGAAAACTGACATACGTTCTACATTGTAAAAACAAAAATTAAATGTAAAAGGTCTTATTTTAGGAGGTATGGTGAAGTAATTTAAATAATTATAACTCCGTATTTTATGAAGAAAAGCAACTCTGTTTTGTCAATTTCTAGTAACGACAGTTTTTATTCGTTGTATGTCTGTAAAGGGAATTAAATTGAAAGATTAAAAAACACATTGTTAGAAGAAGTGTTGTAACCTTAATAGTGATGTTTACCAAAAGACGAAATCATTGAATGATTCACTTTGAAGTCTGGTTATGTAAACCGTAGTACACTTTGACCAACTATGATTCCTTAGACTCATTCAACATTTACGTTACCTACTTTTTGTGTTAATTAATCTAACATTTTATGTGTGCAAGATACTATGATTATTATTTATGTTTATAAAAACGAAATAAGATAATATTCAGAGTAAAAAATAATCCATCACTGTATCGTACAGAACAGACATAAATCTGCAAACCTCTTTCTAATCTACTGTATATACTGTACACAACTCAAACATTTAACCCTTAAAGTGTATGTTGGTGGTGTAGGCCAGTGGCGTACCTATTGTGGTGCCATTTTCAAATATTAAGTTTGTTTTACAACTTAGAATAAATATTGATTTTTTTACTTTCAAATTTTCTGAGAGTACTAGATGTACTAGAACGTATAGAGAGGAGGGGCTCAGCACAGATCTTATTAATGCTGTGTGCGATTTTTTATTCTTATGTTCTTTTTCCCTCTGGAGTGATATACTGACGAAGTTTATCATACCCAAATATATTTGCAAAAATGGGAGTAAGCTTCGAAAAATGTGTGATTAAAATGCGGTCTCTGAAGCTGTATTTTAATGATGAGCGTAATACTATCGTCGATAACGCCATCAAGTTTGAAAAAAAATGGACATTCCTGTAGAAAATAAGGGTAGAAGAAAGTTTAAGAAGATGATACCAGGCGATAAGTGTAGAGATGTTGGTCTTACAATAAACAAGAATTGAAAATAAATATGTTTGAATGTGTGGATCGATTCCATTCCAACTCAATGGAATAAGTATCAAAATTGTTCTCCGTTCTAGAACCAAATAACTTAGTCGGTGCTCCAAACCAAGATCTGTAAGTTCTATCGGCAAATCTTATTGGAACGTTTGATGAATTCTGCAAAGAAGACATCATCGTTGAAATCGAGCGACTGAGAAGACATTTGCGAGCGGCTGTAATCGACCAAGAAGATTGCAAGGTGTGGTCATCGTTAAAATTTTGGGAATTCATAACTGAAATGGAATTTTATGACTCAGTTTTAAACTTGGCTTTAGTACCAAGACTCCATTTGACAATTTGGGTATCGATTGTTTCGTGTGAACAAATTTTTTCTTAACTTAAGTTGATTAAAAGTTATCTTCGTTCTACGATGAGCCAGTCGAGACTTTCAAATTTGGCTATTATTTCAATCAAGCACAAAACAGTTGATAAAATTAATTTTGATGATGTAATTAGTAAATTTGGTGAAATTAAAGTAGCCTACAAAGACAAAAAAAATGTAAGGTTTCTAAAATCGTAGAGAAATATTGATACGATGTACTTGCAATGAATTATGCATTAACCAGATCTCAAATTACTGAAGATATTAAAGTATTTTCACTAAATGTGTATTAAAGTAAATCGAAATGTGTATTTTGATTGATGAAGATCCTTTTTGTTCTTATAATTTTACTAATAGTCAGCAACAATTAATTGATCCTGATAACAATTTTAGCGTAGTTTGAGTGTAGTTTCAATATCTGTAAGGGGCATGTGCTAATAAAGTTTAATATGTAAAAAAATATGCATAGGCTACCACGACTATAGTTAACATTGTGTTTGTGTAGTTACTGTATTATTACATATTGTACTTGCATTTTTGAAAAAAAGCTAAATAATGTTGAAAGTAAAGATATTATATTAGGTTATTAAAATACTAAAATCAGAGTACAATTTAAATGATAATGTTTGGCCGTTTGGAGGGGGGTATCATTATGGGAGATGACAAATCTGAGCTCCGCACCGGGTACCAAATAGCCTAGGTACGCCATTGGTGTAGACGTCGCTGTATGTATATTACCATTGTTTACAATTGTTTTCTCTGATAGACAGCAGATATATGAACGTATTTGAGGAAAGGATGCAATTAGACACTATGACTGAAAAATAAATATGTACTTTACTTTGATATACGGACAATCTTTAATCCCTCTGTGGAATTATTGGAGACCTAGATTACTCTACATTGTATAGTAGAGGGATTCAATTTGGGCACAATAACCAATAATGTACGTTTAGGTTATTTAACGCATAGATTTGAGTCTTTAATGTAATTTCACTGTATAATTACGCGTCTATTTTGCATTGCATTGTCCCACTACTAATTTCTAATATTAATGACGATATTCATTATTGCTTATGCAGCTTGAAATTTTACTACTACTCATTAACGGCATGCTTGTCTGTCAATAATTAGTAATTATAATTAATAACTAAAAGAGTTTACAATGTAATAACGGATGAAAACAATAATAATGCATGTGCGTGTGTCTGAATAGGGCCTACTTGTATTAATGTTGGTAACTAATTAATCCTTTCAGACTAAAAAAATCAAACTTCAGATTTTGCCACTTGTTTTCACAACTTTCTCAAAGAAATATTTTCCCAACGTTCACTTTATTTTGGCATTGTTTAATAGAGATTTGAGTAAGTAATGAACTAAAATGGCGTGTAAGATATTTATAAGCCGAGTGTAATTAATTAGTTATTTTTAAATTAGTAAACAAATCATTTGTTTATAAATTGTAGAGTTTATCACGTAAGAAAAGTATGTAAAACAGTGAGCAATAACTTACACAAAATATTAATGTTATTTATTTGAAACAGCAATTAAAAACTGCCATACGCTTAGTTATATATGTACCTTTAAAGTAAAACCAAAACCTACAGATTTCGTTTAACATCGCGCGCACAAATTTGTGATTACAAACATATTTTTTAATAAGACGTATTTCCATAAGACCAATAATTTTAATTTATAGTAACACAAAGTTTATTCACAACGGCTTTAAATATATTTTTAACTGGTTAGAAAGTAATTGGAAAAGAATTTAATTACTTACGAAAATACATTTACACTCTGGCAAAACCGGACTAAAATTAGCGATTGTTACAACAATGAGTGGATTTTATTAGCATGTTTAAAAAATATCTGAATTCTAATATTCTTTCTGTCGCAATAATTTACCAACATATCCTCAACACAGGTTTACGTAAACGTCGTAAAATGCAATTCTGCTCGAAGTGTTCAACGCATTTGGATTTAAAAAGTTGTTTACAATATCGGTTTACCTTGAAGTTGCTAGGTTATAATTTTATAAAAGTTACTGACGACATTTCCGACTAAAGGTATTGACGCCACCTAAAATTCCGCATTGGTTAGTACATTTATATCGTTTTCCTTCAAATAACCTTTATGAACGTCGACGTCATGTTAAGTGTTCTCTGAGTAAGTTGAAAACTAATAAGCGTTGCGAGTGATAACGACTAAAAGACTTCCAAAATGTAATTTTTGATTTTGCTGTACGCCATGATGGACAACAAAAATACGTGACCGCTGCACCTAAAACATCTAGCTCTAAGAATCTTGGTTTATATAAGCCACTGGACAACTCACGTTATCTCAATAGATTTTCACTGATGATGGAAATCGATGGACCTGCCGAAACGTCTGGTTTTGCAGAAAACATTGGTGTACGGCCAAACAGGCCGGGAAGGAATTTTAACAACAAACTAGTTCTTTGTTGCCGATAACGCAGTACATATATAAAATATCGGTATGGAGAAACATGCATGACTTCCATGTCCTAAGATTTATATTTAAAATCATTTATGAAATGAAATGTTTCCATAGAAACTACTTCTTTCCACTTATTGCTTCAGCCTTAACCATAGTACTGTGGTTAATGACGTATACCACCACACGTTATCGCATTCGATTTTCACTGATGATGGCAGTCGACGGCACTGCCGAAACGTCTGGTTTTGCAGAAAACATTGGACTACGGCCAAACAGGCCGGGAAGGAATTTTAACAACAAACTACTAATTTGTTGCCGTTAACGTAGTACACATATAAAAATTATCCCCTCCCCAATCAACAATAATTTTCATGTATAGAAAATTACCCCCACCCCGTTAAAATAGCCTCTTCATTTATAGATATTTCAACTACGTTTCTACAGCGGATTATTAAGATCTTCGTATCAGGATACTTTATTTATCAAAATTAAGTACTTTACTCTTGTTACAACATAAAATATTTCAGGTAAACTGCCCTTTACCCGTAACCGATCTTCACCAAAATCGACATGCCTTGAGTCTTCTACAATTTAGGGGTGTATGCAAAAAATTCTGTTTGAAAATTTGTATTTTGATTCTGTTTGAATTTGCGGCTGTTATCGTTTACCATAAAATAAATTACCCTTGATTAAAAAAACACCGTTGCTGGTAAACTACCCCTTTCCCTTAACCTATCTTCACCAAAAACAACAGGTCTTGAGTACTCTACAAATCAGGACAGTATGCAAAAAATTATTTGATTCTGTTTGATTTTGCGACTGTTATCGTTTGCCATAGGAAAAAGTCCACACACACACACACACACACACACAGATACTTTTCGAAAAATTACTTTTTTTCATGTTTCGAGTGTAGTACAATCAGAATCTGCAATAATCTTGATCACGATTTTTTTTCTCATCACTATGCTTTCATTTCCTTAAGAAACATGGAAGTAAAAAATTACCTTTGATAAAAAAAAAAGTTGCTGGTAAACTACCCCTTTCCCTCAACCGATCTTCACCAAAAACAATAGGTCTTGAGTACTCTTCAATTCAGGGCTGTATGCAAAATTATTTGATTCTATTTGAATTTGCGGCTGTTATCCTTTGCCATAAAAAAATCTATATAGACACACAGACAGACACACACACACACACACACTTTTCGAAAAATGACTTTTTTCATGTTTAGAGGGTAGTAAAATCAGAATCTGCAATAATCTCGACCACGATTTTTTGCCATCACCATACTTCCATTTCCTAATGGAACATGGAAGTAAAATAGCGGTATGGAGAAGAATACATTATTTCCATGTTCTAAGATTTATATTAAAAATCATTTTTGAAATGAAATATTTTCATAGAAACTACTTCTTTCTTCAGCCTTAACAACAATACTGTGGTTACTAACGTATACCACCACACGTTATCGCACTCGATTTTTACTGATGATGGCAGTCGACGGCACTGCCGAAACGTCTGGTTTTGCAGAAAACATTGGACTACGGCCAAACAGGCCGGGAAGGAATTTTAACAACAAACTATTACTTTGTTGCCGATAACGTAGTACACATATACAAATTATCCCCTTCACCATCAACTATAATTTCCATTTGTAGAAAATTACCCCCACCCCGTTCAACTAGCCTCTTCATTTATAGATATTTCATCTACGTTTCTACAGTGGATTATTGAGATATTCTTATCAGGATACTTTATTTATCAAAATTAATTACTTTACTCTTGTTGCAACAAAAAATGTTTCAGGTCAACTACCCTTTCCCCCTAAACCGATCTTCACCAAAATCAATAAGCCTTGATACTTCTACAACTCAGGCACATATATAAAAAATTATTTGATTCTGTTTCAATTTACGGCAGTTATCGTTCGTCATGGAAAAATTTCTCTTGCTACAACATAAAATGTTGCCGGTAAACTACCCCTTTCCCTGAATCGATCTTCACCAAAATCAACAGGCCTTGAATTCTCTACAATGTAGGGAAGTATGCAAAAAAATGATTTGATTCTATTTGAATTTCCGATTGTTATCGTTTGCCATATAAATTACCCTTGTTTAAACATAAAACGTTGCTGGTAAACTACCCCTTTCCCTTAACCGATCTTTAACAAAACCAACAGACCTTGAGTTTTCCACAATTGAGGAAGGTATGCAAAATATTATTTGATTCTATTTAAATGTGCGGCAGTTATCGTTCGTCATTTAAAAAATTACCGTTGTTGAAACATAAAATGTTGTTGGTACCCTTTTCCCATAACCGATCTTCACCAAAATCAATAGGCCTTGAGTACTCTACAGCTCACGTAGATATTTAAAAAATTATTTGATTATGTTTGAATTTACGGCAGCTATCGTTCTTCATGTGAAACGTTCTCTTCTTAAAACGTAAAATGTGGCTGGTAAACTACCAATTTCCCTTAACCGATCTTCACCAAAAACAATAGGTCTTTATACCTATACTGTTAAAATTCAGGGCTGTATGCAAAAAATTATTTGATTCTCTTTGAATTTGCGTCTGTTATCGTGTGCCATAGGAAAAAGTCTACACACACATACAGAGATACTTTTCGAAAAATGACTTTTTTTCATGTTTTGAGGGTAGTACAATCAGAATCTGCAATAATCTCTACCACGATTTTTTTTGCCAACACCATACTTCCATTTCCTTATGGAACATGGAAGTAAAAAATTACTCTTGATAAAAAAAAGGTTGCAGGTAAACTACTCCTTTCCCTTAACCGATCTTCACCAAAATCAAATGTCTTGAGTACTCTACAATTCAGTGCTGTACGCAAAAAATACTTGATTCTGTTTGAATTTGCGGCTGTTATCGTTTGCCATAGAAAAAAATCTACAGACACACAGAGATACAGACAGACAGAAACACTGACAGACACAAACACAGACACATTTCGAAAAATGACTTTTTTCATGTTTTGATGGTAGTACAATCAGAATCTGCAATAATCTCGATCACGATTTTTTTACCATCACCATACTTCCATTTCCATATGGAACATGGAAGTAAAAATTATCCCCTCCCCCTTCAACTATAATTTTAATTTTTATAAATTTACCCCCACCCCGTTCAACTAGCCTCTTCATTTATATGTATTTGACCTACGTTTCTACAGTGGATTATTTAGATTTTCTTATCAGGATAATTTATTTATCAGAATTAAGTACTTTACTCTTTTTACAACAAAAAATGTTTCCTCTACAACTCAGGCACATATGTAAAAAATTATTTGATTCTGTTTGAATTTACGGGAGTTATCGTTCGTCATGAAATAATTTCTCTTGTTACAACATAAAATGTTGCCGGTAAACTACCCCTTTCCCTAAATCGATCTTCACCAAAATCAACAGGCCTTGAGTTCTCTACAATGTAGGGAAGTATGCAAAAAATTATTTGATTCTATTTGAATTTGCGATTGTTATCGTTTGCCATATAAAATACCCTTGTTTAAACATAAAACGTTGCTGGTAAACTACCCCTTTCTCTTAACTTAACTTCACCAAAATCGACAGGCATCGAGTACTCTACAATTCAGGGATGCATGCAAAACATTATTTGTTTCTGTTTGAATGTGCGGCAGTTATCGTTCGTCATGGAAACAATTACTCTTGTTAAAACATAAAACGTGGCTGGTAAACTACCCCTTTCGCTTAACCGATCGTCACCAAAATCAACAAACCTTCGGTCCTTTATAATTCAGGAACGTATGCAAAAAAGTATTTGTTTCTGTTTGAATTTACGGCAGTTATAGTTCAATAGGCTTGAGTCCTCAACAATACAGGGATGCATGCAAAACATTATTTGAATCTGATTGAATTTAGGGCAGTTATCATTCGTCATAGACAAAATTACCCTTGTCAGAACATAAAACGTTGCAGGTAAACTACCCCTTTCCCTTAACCGATCTTCACCAAAAACAAAAGTTCTTGAGAACTCAGGGCTGTATGCAAAACATTATTTTATTCTGTTTGAATTTGCGGCTTTTATCGTTTCCAGGAAATGGAAGTATGGTGATGGCAAAAAAATCGTGTTCCAGATAATTGCAGATTCTGATTGTACTACACTCTAAACATGGAAAAAGTCATTTTTCGAAAAGTGTCTGTGTGTCTATCTGTCTACCTGTGTGTCTAGGTGTAGAGTTTTTCTATGGAAAACGATAACAGCCGCAAATTCGAACAGAATCAAATAAATTTTTGCATACAGTCCTGATTTGTAGAGTACTCAAGACCTTTTGTTTATGGTGAAGATCGGTTAAGGGAAAGGGGTAGTTTACCTGCAACGTTTTATGTTTTAACAAGGGTATTTCTTATGGCAAACGATAACAGCCGCAAATTCAAACAGAATCAAATAATTTTTTGCATACAGCCCTGAATTGTAAAGTTCTCAAGACATATTTTTTTTGTTGAAGATCGGTTTAGGGAAAGGGGTAGTTTACTTGCAACGTTTTATGTTTTAACATGAGTAATTTTTTTTTATGACGAATGATAACTGCCGGAAATTCAATCTGAATCAATCAGTATTTTGAGTACCTTCCTAAGCTATAGAGAACTCAATGTCTGTTAATTTTGGTGAAGATCGGTCAAGGGAAAGGGGTTGTTTACCAGCCACATTTTATGTTTTAACAAGAGTAATTGTTTTTATGACGAACGATAACTGCCGCACATTTAAACAGAAATAAATAATTGTATGCATACCTTCCTCAATTGTAGATAACTCAAGGTTTGTTGATTTTGTTGAAGATCGGTTAAGGGAAAGGGGTAGTTTTAACAGACATTTTTTGTTGTAACAAGAGTAAAGAACTTAATTTTGATAAAGTATACTGATAATAAGATCTTAATAATCCACTGTAGAAACGTAGATGAATTATCTATAAATGAAGAGGCTAGTTGAACGGGGTGAGGGTAATTTTCTATAAATAAAATTATAGTTGAATGGGGAGGGGATAATTTTTATATATAGTACGTGATCGGCAACAAAGAAGTAGTTTGTTGTTAAAGTTCCTTCCCGGCCTGTTTGGCCGTAAACCAAAGTTTTCTGCAAAACCAGACGTTTCGGCAGTGCCGTCGACTGCCATCATCAGTGAAAGTCGAGTGCGATAACGTGTGGTTGTATACGTTAGTGACCACAATACTGTGGTTAAGGTTGAAGCAATAAGTGGAAAGTAGTAGTTTCTATGGAAACATTTCATTTCGTAAATGATTTTAAAGATAAATCTTAGAACATAGAAGTCATGTATGGTTCTCCATACCGATATTTTCATGACGAAAAGAAAATTTTTCAAGAAGTTCTCAACAAAGGTTTTAAAATAAATTTAATGAGCAAATAAGTCATCAGCCAGCCAATTTTTCTTTTAATTTAGAGGAATCAAATCTAAGAAATGTATTAATGCCTTACGAGTTTAGAACATATGTTTTGTAGGAGTTAAGTAGATGGATTAGTATATGTCTCAAAAAAGAAGTACTTATGGATCAACAGAATTGATAATAATAATTATATTATAGTAGTTTTATAAATCCCAACATAAACATAGCTAACATATAGTTTATAAACCTGATCTGCACATTGTTATGATAATGACTGCAAGTGTGGATTTTGTGAACTCTTTTACAACTTCAGTTTTTTCAAAGTTATAGTAATTACAAAAATGTGAAGTCAGTTTTAAGTGAAACTGATTTAAGCTTATTCATCTTTACTAGTACTGAAGTAAATATTTTAATTATTTTTATTTCAAAACTCCAATGCAATAATGGTATAAATGTGGCTAGAAAACGGTGATGTGTATTTGAAATCACAAGAAAAAAATTTAAAAGTATAATACTCGTATGGAAGTGCTATTAAAAAAAAAATAAAATAATAGTGTGCTAATAATATATAGGCATTTTTTGAGTAAAAACAATGTTTTGCTAGATCTGTGGAAGCCATTTTAATTTGCTTGTTATTAAAATATTTTTACAATAGCCTACATTAACCAGAGGTTTCAAAGAACATACAATTTTACTCGGTTAAGCAACTTTTTAATTATCAGAAATAATTATATAACTTAATTAAACTTATTAGATTATTAAAGACTTTTATATTAAACGTTATTAAATAATATACTGAATACTGACAGTATAATATACAAAATAAACTGGCATGTAATTTTAAAAGATATATCGGTAATGTCATTTAGTAATTTCCTTAACAAAAGAGAGCAAATATTTCTTATTTAGAATATTCATCTTTATTAGTTAAAAATTTAACTGCAAAATGTATGTAAAAACGTATTGACCTACGTATACGAAAATAGTTAAATATGTTCCTCTATATCACAGGGCTCTTAATTGCTTTAATTATACTGACCTACTCTGTGTGGATACAGGATAAAATGTTGGCTTAGCGTCAGACGATTTAATTAAACCGAGCCTAACAAAACAAGGGAAGACATTTTTAGTTACCACAATCTAAACAGCTGTTGCAGCAACACAGAATGGCGGCTATATTTGCTGACTGTATCGTTTTTAATCAAAGTGTGTTCAGTTTATATTTATCTATACATTTTTTAACGAAAGCTAGTAGTTTGTAACAATGACTTCTGTATTACACATTGAGAAACACTAAGATGCTAAACCAAACACTTCTAAACTATTGAATTTATTTAACTTCCTTTGAAATGTTTACGATAATAAGAAAATAATGTTTTGCTTGTTTTATAAAATTCTTATGAAAAGGAAGAAAAACGATGTATCCTACGTAGAGTTGGGAAGTAACATATTCTGTGAGTGCGTAAATATTAAGAAGTTGCAGATATCTAAAGGCTCCAACCAACAATAACATGATAAAATCCGTATTTTCTTCCCTAGAAACTCACAAGACTGTAAAATGTAATGTTTAAGGACCATTAAATGTAGACTTGGGACAGAAGTCCAAACTGTTTATTATTTTATACAGTCTAATTGAATTATTGTATACATTATTTTAATTTAAATGGACGCATTGTTTAATTGAAATTAAAAACAGAAGATCGATTAGCAGCAGGAACGCTTTTTTACCAATAATCAAAAATATAATTTATCCATGTTTGTTGACGAAAGCGTGCGAAATATTGTATGCTCAAAATTTCGTGCCTAAAGAAAATTTGATAAATGTAGAAATGGATGTTACGCTATAAGGGTTACAATATAAGAACAAAAATGGAAACACGAGAAAGTATAGAAAAGCTAATAAGCAGATATTTTATACTACTCACTCCAACTTCGTCGTGCTTATTTGCTAAACTGCTAAATGTCATGTTCTGGACGAGGCCTTTCAGTGTTTCTAGCATCTTCAAGTCCTAAACCACGACCACACGGCAGTGTCGGACATTAACACTGAAAGGCCTCGTGTTTCATAACAAATGAAATAAATGTATTTTAAATTTTCTAAAAACATAAACACATATAACACACACACACACACACACACACACACACCATTCAGTCTACATAATATATTAGGAAAGTGTTTACATAACAGAATACATAACGGAAGCTTAACAATAGAAGTACTTAATGCCGTTTAGTTATTTCTTTACAACAGGTATACTGCATTTTATATTGTGAGGAGAGTTTTACAGCATCCTGTGAAAGACGTGTTAGATAATTCATTAGGTAACAACTTTTGCTTTGAGAAGCAGACATTAATACGAGTAAGTCACCAGTTTATGGTGACTATAGCCCAGAGAGCAATTACGTGCGACTTTACATTTCTCAACTACTATACAGCGCTTTATAATAGCGATTATATTAATTATTACACCCTGTTAGTCTTGGCTTGATTTACTTCCAAACCAGGCGAAAGTTAACCGAGTGTGAGCTAAGCTAATGTTATGACAGCAAACACTTCAAAGTTTTTACAAAGAACATCTGAAGTGTTCCAAGATATGAATTGTGTTAAAACACTTTTGCTCAAATATTTTCTTAAAAGTTTTCATAATGCTTATGTAAAGACTTTAATACTTAAACTTAAAGTCAAAAACTTGAATATTCAACTTTGAAAGCCTATTTAAAAAAAAACTGTGAATATAAATTTTGCATTGCGCTTAACTGTGACCCGTATGAGTGGTTCCGCAGACACCTTTTAATAATTAAGCGCAACAAATACTCCTCCTTTGATTATTTTATCAACGTACATAATTTCAATGCCTTTTTACCAAAAGACGCATTCATTACTGAATATTCTTGTCTTTGTAACATCATCGTATAAATCCAAACTTCGTTTTCCAGTTATTGCATCTAGTGTTTTACACTCATTTATAAGGAAAGCACAGATAACAAAATATGATAGTACATACATAATAGTAAAATTATAATTACCTGTGGTAAATAACATAATACAATAATAAAAAGTTTTGTTACATGTGTTAAAACACCTAATAACAATAACGCAATACACGTTGAGACTCATAAACGTATTGTAAATGTAAAGGGCGGACGTTTTAACCTCCCTGAAAGAGGTTTCTCGAACTTCTACATTTTTCTCTTCACTAGCTTCTCAGTACTTAAAGTTAGTGTGGATAATAAATAAATTGTACTTATTCTGCAGATATTGTACCTAACGAATCTGTAAGATTTGGAAATATATATTTTTTTTTAACAGAGTGTTGATAAACTTAATCGTGAAACTAAGGAAAGATATTAGCTAACACAACAGAAAATGTTGGATTAAGAAGAGGCCCGTGTTTGTTAATTCATACGATATACGAATTGTACTCATTATTAGTCACGATGAATAGCGACAGAGCGATTTATTGTATCCTAATATTAAGATATAATTATTTTAAACGGTTTGACCGTGTACAGTAATAGGACAATGATGATTTCTGAAATTTGTTCAATAATATAAATGCAACTAATAATTTAATGTAACAATGAGCAACTTAAGAATTTAGAATATAGAATTTAGTAACTTCCTCAATATTTCAATAGAAGGTAATAATCTTTCCTCGAAAAATTTTTCTTTTGTATCTTAGTATTTCAATATAGATTATATTATGTAACTACGAGATACACATGGAAACATCGAAAATAAATTCTCGAGAGATGTACAAAACAGCAAAAATAAATTTCAGCGAATGAATACAAACATAAATAGCTCTTTCCCTCTTAGATAAATTTTTCCTCTTTGAAGACAATATTGCCAAATCTGCTTTTAAACGACCACAATTCGTTCACCTTTGGCATTTTATTAAATCGCCTACGCTGAATCAATAAAATGGGGTTACCAGATTTTAGAGTTAATAGTTTTTAATCGTTTTATAAAATTCGAAAATTCATTATTTCAGAACGTATAAAGTTGTGTAGGTTACTTGCATAGATTACAATATTTTAAAATTTATTCATTATATTTTCACGTTTGTCTTGACGTAAAAAAAAATTGGATAAACCATTCTGGTCAATATATTATCCCTTATTAAGTGCGTTTTTGCTTCAGCCTAAACAAGGTTATTTTAGAAAAGTTTAGGAGAACGCTTCGACATGTCTTTAGTTGCCATAACATTTTAAACATAGTGTAAACATTCTTTAAACATAAATTAAATCTATTACATTTTATAAAACTTCGAGTACAATTTAAACAAATAAAATTATATTATTGTGTACTGTGTAACGCATCAAAAAATACCGTTACATAAATATAATTAAAAATACCCAAATGAAGATCTACCATAAACATATCTAAGCTAATATAGCCAAACACACTAACAAGAGGAAAGACAACACTAAAATGTCAAAGTCAAACCTGTATATCCATGAATAAATAATGTTAAGGAAACTAAGCATCCTAGAAAGGAAGGAGTTGTGATTATATAAATCGTCAATATTATAACAGACGGAAAAATGAAACCAAGTAACTACGTTAGCAACCAGGACCCAATAGATCCAATAAGTGAGGGAAAGTATCTAATAAGTGAGGAAAATATCCAACAAATAAGAAGAAAATATTACCAGTGTGAAGAGTACTCAATAAGTGAGGAATAATACTACAACCAGGAAGAACCTGAGAGGAAACTCCAAGTGACCAAGAGCAAAACTCTTGACAATATAATAATTCAATAAGCAACCACAGATAATATAAGTGTGCTACTTAAAGTGAATTAAATAATATTATTATACAACGAGCTAAAATAAACCAACACAAACAATAAGTGTATTATTTATGAGTAAAAAGTATAATATAATAAAATATAATAAAGACAACAAGTGAACTGAAGTTAAGTGCAGAAATAATTACTCAAATATGAAAGTAAATGGAACTGATTACCTGTAACTACCATGACTGACTCTAAATATAAAATCATTGCAAAACACACATTTAGATATCAGGAGAGTGGAAAGTAAAATCAACAGAATGTAATTGTTAGAATATCAGAAATAAGACAACATGTGTTAGATTAAAAAAAGTCAACCAAACCAAATGTAACCATCCAATATATAATATATATATATATATATATATATATATATATACTAATAACAAATTATAATTAGATAATGCTATGTAAACAAATAGTCAGTAATAGAGTTGAAATACAGAAAACCATTGTACTAGCTAATAGTAATACCAATTATGGTAAATATGTAAGAAAATACACAAGAAACCAAACTAACACAAATAGGCATTGTTGTAATACAGTGAAATACACATAACCCCAACTGAGCAGAATTTACAACAAAGAATCATAATTAACAATTAGAAAAACACTGATAAAAGTATTTACATAATGCAAAAACCAAACTAGAATAAATAATGAGTAGAATATACCCAATATGAACTAGAAAACGCAACAATATACTTTAAATTTTATAAACAAATAGCAGCTAAAATACCAAACCACAGAGTAACTGACAGAATTACATAAAAACTCTCAATTAAAACTAGTCAGAAAGAGGAAAATAGTATAACAGTAGTTTCAAGAATACTCGATACTTCTTTGAAAACACTTAACAAACAGTAAATGCATAAATTTTAAGTAATAATCATGAAAAACAATAGTACATGTCAGATGAAGCTAGATGAAAGTAACAGTCCAACAGGAACTTGTGAGTAATTAGCCCAGCAGGGAATACTAAATATCCAAAATAAGATGTAAACAAACATTAAATACCAGTTAATGGGAGAAAATACATCCATAATACAAAACTGTTTGTAAAATAAGAGTGTCAGAATGACAGGACACCTGACATGGTGTGATAAAACCATTTATTGTAAATAAACTAAGATATGTTAGTAACTACAAAACTGCACCAAATGTGTAGAATCATTTGAAGTATAAACTAAACACAATAGAATTGTGTGAGAGTGAAATATATATTGTAAATAATAAGAAATAATGCATGGACATTTAAGGCCTACTCGCCTGAAAAGTGTATTATTGGATTTTGTAAATATTTAGCATTTAAGAAATAATTAATGATAAAAAAATGACTTGAAACATAATCAATAAGTGATATATGTATCATGTGATACAATAAAAGTGAAAAAACTTATATTTAAATAAGAAACACTAAAAGTGCATCAACGAAAGTCTAAATAGTTTAATCATGAACGAAAATAGCCCTTGTGTAGACTCAAATTAAAGAGCAAAGCAGCCGAAATAACATGATACTATTAGTTTTCGAATCAGAGGTACAGTAAGAAGATTATGAGCAATCATAATTATTCAGTCAATTACAGAAGAACTGATGGCTTCCCTTTTATACTCTCAACCCCAAAAACAGACGCTGAGAAATAAAAATTATTAATTTCTTGTGGCATATGGGGACAAGATTAAACGACTTTCAGCCAATTAGAGACGCTGATTCCAAGCAGACGCCGGCCAAAGGAGCTAAGCGTGGCTTCACTAAAAACTGGACATCGACGCCAACAGGACGTCTCTCCGCTGATAGTATATTTATAAAAATGTGCGCGTCCCCCCCCCTCTTAGTAGACAGATAACTAACCTAGCATCATAACCTCCAAAACGTGTGAAGTGTAAATAGTGCTACCAGACTTAGTGTATTATCATTGCTAGTGTATAATCTCAGCAATGACAAGTGATAATAAGGAAGTATATTGAATTAACAATATTTAACTGAATTTTAAATGATTTTGAAATAATAATTTTTGTGTTGATACTACGTTGGTCAAATGCGATCACACGTGACTAACATAACTAATAATTATGAATTAACGTATTATTGAATAAAAAGTTCTCAATAATATTTTTTAAAATAAAGTATTATTAATTTTGAAAAGAATAGAAATGAAAAACTACTAATTAATTAACACAAATGTATTTGAACATAGATTCTGATTTGACTTTAATGATAACGAAAGACAATTCGATTCTTAATAATATTTGAGAACTGTCAATAAAGTTAATGATTAATAAATATGTCATTAACTAATATCATGTATAACGATGAGATTTTATGAATTTAATTAAGATATTTTTATCAATTAACTTAAGAAAAAGTTTCATTCTAACCTACCTGTTGTTGAAATGTACACAATTGATACAGTGCAATGCTTTCAATTCAAGAAAGCATAACTATTTTTTAATTGCACTGAAATTATAAATCAGTCATTATATTTTAATTTTTATAACCATTAACGGAATTTTATTCCGCTATACAGAAATAATAATCGTATTCCACATGCGATACCATAACCTGCAAATTTAAATGCAAGCGTGTCTTGTACAATTGTTTACAATTATAATTAACCTTTTTCTATTTATGTAACCACTTTCCACAATACGTCATTATCGTTTTTAACCCTTTTTTTGTAGTAAGTATCTTGTATACTCAAAGAACTCACGATTTTATTAATTATAAATAAGAAATCTAACCAAATCATGTTAGAGAATCACAACATAGAAATCAGTGTTACCAGCCCTGAGTTTTAAGAATATCTGTAACGATTTTGAATTGTTTTAATATTTTAAAAAACTTTTGTGAGGGTTTTAAATTGAACTTTAATTGAATTACATTGTTAATAAATTACCATTTAATATATAATCGAGTCAGTCCATTATTTAAAGGTGGACTATAATAACAACACAACAGAGCATTATTTCACAGATTGGCAGTAAGGCAAGTAAGCAGCCAAGATTTTGAGTAATTTCGAAACAGTGTTATTTACAGATTAACTTTATTTACACAATTTTAACATACAAGCAAGTGGTAAATATTATATGAATTGTGTTTTGCTGTTTTCAATATATTACAGAAAGAAAAGATCTACATTAGAAGATTGACATCGATAAGTAAGTGTAATTAAAATCTAAACCAACCAGTGCTTCGAAAAAAGAACTTAAACATTTTTCAGCATTTAAACCTTTTTTGAAACAACTTGAACTATAAATTAAATCTTCATCATAATAATTCTAAACCGACCGAACAACGTCTAGTTATAACTGTCAAAAAATTTCATTAACTAATATTTATTTTATTTTTTTATAAATTTAATATTTTAGTTTCTTGATTAAATTTTGGTAAACAGCAATTAACTCACAACAACAGTTGTGAGTACACATCACAAGAAAAATTGCTATAGTTCTGGCGGAAGTCATGTGTTTATTTCGCTTGTTTCGGGTAGTATATAAAACTATTTACTTTGTCGTATAACTATCACACACACACACACACACACACGCACACACACAACGTATAACTAAACTCTTTAATGGCAGACATCAAGTGATGGATTTATTCACCACTCGCACTGCTTGCACTGGCGTATGCAGTCACTGCACTGGATCTGTACGACATAATGACACGAGTCTGATTATGTGCATTTCAATGTCGCTCTGTAGGATGCCCATTGTCTACATTTTCTGCTCTACATCTTTGACATGTTTATATAGTTCTTCACTTTTCTTCAGTTACTGTGTTGAGAGCGTCATTGATGAAACCCTTCATTATGTTCGTTTTGAACTTTTGTTATTTTTTGCTACCGGTTACATTACGTTATTCAATTATAATTATTTTAGGGTGAGTTCACAGTGGCATGGATGGAGGTAGCCAGTAGACAAGGAACCTTTTTTCATCACTTAAATTATCAACATACATTGCTGAATACTGTATCTTTTTCCCCCCACAAATGTGGTATTCACTCTTCAGGAGTCTTCTAGAAAATCTATTCGTTTTTCCTTAAGCAGATCCATTATTTTCCTTTAAGATATTTGTAGCCTAATTGCATTACCCATATCAGTAACTGATTTGTTTAAATATCTAGTATCCTGAAACCACAGTTGAAATTTTGGATCGTCCATTTCATCATAATAGTTTGCAAAAATGCGTAACGAGATAGAATATTGTTCCTCACCTGCATCAAATAAAACAAATCGAAACTCTCTCAAATTTATTTTCTTCAATCCTATAAGTTTAGTTATGAATGCAATTTAAATTTGTTCATAGTCGTGTTCTACCATACTTTAGTCTGAAAAACTCCAATTAATCACACCAGAGGTCCTATCTTGTGGGTTCGGGGTGGGCAAACACGATGTGTCATATCTGGATTCTCACCTTGTATCAACTTGTTTTTTGTGAGTTCCCTTTCTTTAATCTTTCCTGCCTGACCTCTCTTGGCAACCCTTGTTCCCTTTTGACCTTGATTTTATTAGAGTATTCGAAGTTTAAAGTGTCTTCCATTTTTATTTTTCTTCTTTCTTCAAGAGATGGATGTGACTCTGAAACTGTGGTGAAAGCAATGCATATGGGAAAGTAAACCACAATTAAAATCCTAGCCGTCCATGACGGGTGTTTGGTGGATAAGGATAGCTTCCAATCTACTGTAAACCCAAGGATAGATCAAAGAATCAACAAAGTTGATCTCGGACTAACATTCATTCACGGAGACAGGCAATGCAAGGAAATGGAAAATAAGTAAGTGGAAGAAATCAAATATTGATAGATTTGGTTCATTGAACGTAAGGCTATGGAACACCAGCAATCAAAACTCATAAAAGAACTAAAAAGACATGGAATAAACCTCTGTGAAATCATTGAAACTAAAAAGAAAAGTAAATAAATATTTAAGAACGGGATTTATGAAGTCATATACAGTGACTTTGGTAAAGAAAATCGAGCATGAAGAGAACTGGGCTTAATAGTTCACAGAAAATATAAGGACAACACTAAAGAATGTCAGTATCATTAGAAAAAATTCTGTTAACTAGGATAAAAGTGCAGAGGCTATTTAATATTATTTCTATGTAAGCTTCTGACGATAACAAACTCACACGTGAAAAGAAACAGGTCTATGACATGCAAGAACTGGTAGACAGAGTAAGTGACGATGAACTAACAATCTTCGTGAATGATTTTGACTTACGTCTGAGTAATGATATAATTCTAGGAATTAAATAACAATTTAATCAAGAGGCTAAAAACGACAATAGAAACGGCTAATTACATTCTGAACAGATAATGAGCTTAGAATTGATAATACTTTCTTTGATTATAAACCACAACATAAGTATACGTGGGAAAATGCAAGAGGGCAGCCTAACACAATTTACTTCATACAAGAACTGAAGCCACAACTAAACAATTGGAATCTTTCCAAATGTGCCTTTACCGTAGAATACTGAGCATTTCATGGACAGCACGTATAACTAATGTTGAAGTTCTTAGAAAGATGAAGAAAGAAAGGTAAGTTGTTAACACAGTAAAGATAAGAAAGCTTCAGTATCTGGTACATCTCATGAGAAATGAACAGAGATGTTACTTATTGCAGTCTATACTACAGGGAAAATTACTTGGAAAGAGGGGAGTTGGGCGTCCGAGAATCTCATGGCTGAGAAATTTAAGGACCTGGTTTGGCATGAATACAACTTATTCCGTGCAGCAGTACAGAAAGTTAAAATAGTCTGTATGATATCCAACATCCGAAACGGATAGGAACTATTAGAAGAAGAAGGCAAGAGGCATATCAGGAATGTAGAGAATCAAAAATTATGTTATAAAAAAATAAGGACTATAAAAAGAAACTACTGTGAAATGTTTACAAAAGATGTGGAACTCAAATTTTTCGAAATTTAAAAAAGATTTATTGAAACAGGAAAATATGACTCAAACAGTGGCTACGTTATATTGTGCGTTTACTTCGAATGGAAGTAGAAAAGGAAGGGCAACGACATAGAATAACAAATATCAATGTTCAATGTGGCAGACATACAGGAAAGACCACAACTTTTGGTGTAGGCATATCAGCAGGATGGATGATAACAGATTAAACAAGTCGGTTCAAGATAATAGTCCAAAAGGCAAAAGACGAATTAAACAATCACGAATGCGATGGAACGATGGTACTGTGTAATACAATTAGTTATAGACAGGAGAATCTCGTAAACGAAGAAAATCTTCTAAACGATTAACGTTTGCCTACGTCTCATGAAGGTATAACTTTCAAAAAATTAAGGCTACATTTCATTTTTGTTCATAAATTATTTAATTTTTGAACGTAGAAATGTTGCTAGTGATATAACTTCATTCCTATCAATCAACACACTTTTTCTTTCTTTATTATAAGGTGTACCTACTTAATTTAAGAGAGGGTAGAGAAAATAAATAATACGAATTGTCTATGGCGCATGTTATTTTTGCAAAACAAATTGCACAGTATAAACGGTATTACTGTAAGTCGCAATTATTATGAAAAAGTTACCATTGACAAGTGCTATAGTAATTGTATCGTAATTGCATGTATATAATCAAAAACAGCAAGTGTCACACAAATATAGTCTACACATTTTAAAGAAGACAAAAACGATCTGGGTAATCGTGTTACTATTGTACCCAGAAAATTGAATTCTGTAGTCAGCTGTAACCAAATAAACATTAGGCCTATCACCTAACTATAATGGCGCTCTAACCTATTTGCTTGGCTCGTATACTATTTGCTTGACTAACCGAGAAACGCGTAGATCTTCAGCCGTCCTTTATCAAATGGTCCATTTCTCGCAGTTGGTTTTCTGATTGCGAGGAATAGTTCTGTGGCTCTTGGGACTGAGTCTCAGGTGATCCAAACATTAAGTCCCCAGGAAGACGAATTTCAAGCCCAAACACCAATTTTGCTGGAGTTATGCCGGTTGTGTCGTGTACTGATGACATATATGCCATGAGGAATAGTGGTATACGTTGGTCCCAGTCAGTTTGGTTCTCGCCAACAAGCTTCGAAAGATGCTGCTCAAGTGTCCTATTCAACCTCTCAACCATTACGTCCGACTGAGAATAGATAGGCCTTGCCCTGGTCTTTCAAATTCCGAGTAGACGGCATAGTTCTTTAAACACTCCTGACTCGAAATCCTTTCTTGATTCGTTGGACTCCACAACGGCAACAGAAGTTTTGAACTAACGCCTTTGCCACAGTGGTAGCCTCCTGATTTGGAATGCTCGACTACTCTACCAGCATTCAGGCTTGCTATAGGAATACAATGCAAGCCGGCGGAGATACAAATACTGGATTTAGAAGCGGCCCAGTTTAGGTTTGACCTTGCGATATTAAAGTGTGGCTCGAAGTATTTGTTGCGGTTAACAAAAGAATTAATGAAAAGCGATTTGTTTGTTAATTAGCATGAAAATGTAATAAGGTGACATTTATTATTGGGCAAATTTAACTTGAATTATAGTGTAAGAGTAGTTTGTTGATTTATAACTCCTGTTTGTGTCTAGTTGAAGTTTGTAAATAGTGACTCATATTGGTGTCAGTTATTTTGTTTCCACTGTACCCACGAAGATCCCGTGTGACCGTCGTAACAATACTTTGAAAAATTAACTCTTTAACTTATTTTACTTTTTAATTTTCTACGTTGGCTGCCTTACGTAACTATTGCCACCAAACGACGCATGTCTAAAATACTCAAAACTTTAAAAATTTAAAAATATCTTGATTCCTTTCTTTTTCCTGAATGTCTGAGAAGAAGTTGTATAGTAATGTATTTCCAAATGTTATTGGAAACACTAGGTAATCTCCTGTTGCAGATGATTCTCTCCTCATTTATGTAATTATGTAGTAATATGTATATCATAAAATAAATGCACTTTGAACACATGTAGTTTAATGATATTTCCTTAAAACTCTCCAAATTATTTCTTATACCAGGATACCTTGACCTTTGGTTTTTAAAAGTCTAGCGCGTAATATAACTTTACCATGACAAAGACAGCGTTCATTATTTAAAAGGAAAACCATTATGAAATAGCTGTTTCATTATACAGGTCATGTATATAAAATTATACAAAGAAAAATAAATACTTATATTTTCTGGGTATGCTATAAATCATAAGCAAAATACATTTTTATATATGATGGTTACAAGTTTAAATATGGTATGCCACAGAAGTAATGATTTCAATTAATACCTAATCCATAATTTGTTTAATGTGTATTATTACTAGTAAATATGTTTAGTTACTGAATATGTCTCATGTAAACTGATGTGTACTTTTTTGTTGATTGTGAGATTAAACAGTAGTGAAGTTATGAAATTTGCAGTTTTTTATGTAAACTATAATAAGTAAACGGCTAAACTACAATCGTATAAAATAAAAGACTATATTTATGTGTTTACATAAATAAAGGAAATCAGAGAAACAATATTTGGGGTCAGTGACATAAAGGGAAATATAAAAGACAACTGTATTACAACTCAGCATCTAGGTTAATATCTGAAGTGGAATTTAATTTCAGTGTTTATCTCAGAGGGTAACTGTTTTACTTAACTTAAGTACCGTCGTTAGACAAAATACACTTTTAACAGTTTGTTGCTCTTATTGTGTCTGCTCATCTCGTCTGCAGGTCCATTTTATTTTGTTTTCTTACTTATACTCTGTTACGGAAACAAAAAACCCCGAAAAGGGAACTTTACAACTTTCACATATCTGAGATAATAACTGAATGAATCACAGACATATATTTATTTCTATATCTGCCGAATTATATATTTCATTTGAATTTTTCACTTACACACAGTTGAGCGAATGTCTTGGAGTTTCGCTGTTCTAATGCAAGCAACAAATTTGTCCAACTGTTATAAATAAAGCAGATATAACAAAAAAGGTTTATGGTAAAAATGTTGGTCTTAATTATGTTTTGCACATTATTCCAAGTTTTTATTCATTAGTTTATGAGGCATAATCTGTTAGGAGGTACTAATTTGCTTTATAAAAGTCTGCTAGATCCGTAACGGTTACACTATGAGAAGTGATTTTTACACTTTAATTGACAAAACGGTGGAAAAGTATCTATTAACATATTAAAAATCAAGTAAGCGTAACCTACCTTTGTTTTTATATTTTAAGTACATAGCCTACTATTCAGTGCTGTATTTGAGACGGTTGCGTCCATTACAGAGTGAGTTCCTTATTGGGACAATATTTTTATCGCCTCAAATCGGGTTGGGAAAATGTTATACTCTCTATATACAGTACACAATAACTTTACGTTTTTACTGGGTAATAAAATAAAGTTAAATCCACGGCAACGGGATATATATATATACACACACACACACACGCACGCACGCACGCGCACACACACACAAACATAGAGCATTAGGTTCAGTTATACAGTTTAATAATAACTTAAAAGCCTAATATTCTATTCGCAATGGAGGTTTTTTTCTGAATGTTTAGAAAAAAGTACGCATTGAATTCATTTAAAATTTTTATAGTTAGACTACTCTTACAAATGCTGTGGTACTACAAATAAGATCGTTACTTAAATGATAGCCAAATATTAATAAAAGCCGCAGCTTAATGTATTCTCTCTCTCTCTCTCTCTCTCTCTCTCTCTCTCTCTCTCTCTCTCTCTCTCTCTCTCTCTCTCTCTCTCTCCTCTCTCTCTCCCCCTCTCGCTCCCCCCCACACGCACGCGCGCGCTGGCTGAGTCACGCATTTATGTTTGATATGTTCATTGAAATTCCAATTACTGGCGTAAATGGTTTGCAAAATAGTAATAAAATCGAAATAACACCTTTATTATAAAACGATTATCTAAAAATCTGAGCTAATATTTGATATAGGGTATTACCAAAGTACCCTTCTGATCCATCAAAAATAAGCACATTTTTAATATTATGTTTTATCATAAGAATAAAACCGATAAAAGCAGACCGATGAAAAACATTACGTTTTATCATATATGGAGAAGTGTTAATATAGAAACAATAATACATGAAAACAATCAATTATCATTCATTTTCTTAGTTCAAAAGATTTAATGACTTAGCAAAATGTTTTGAAAAATGATAAAACTTTTCAAATATCAGTTTCTTAACTAAGAAAATAAAACGGTCTCATTTGTTTCTTGGCCCTACTCACTTCTGGTGGAAGAGTGATTTACAACTTGAGATGTAGTTAACTGACTGTTGACATTTCTTGTTTAAATATTTACTCCAGCCGATTTCGTAAGTAATTAATGTTTTATTCCAGTAATTTAAGACAATTTATATAATATTGATTATTTTATCAAGACGTGTGTGTAATTATCATATTGATTTTCGTGAATCAAATATCTATCGATTAAAAGAATTACCAATACTTACGTAATTCTGACGGAATTACGGAAATTGTCGGAATTATTTGTAATAACATTTTGCTTAAAAAGATGTCAGATTTAGGCGTGTAACATTTTTATACAGCACAATATCATGGTAAAAATAGATTAACACGTGTTAATGTACTGTATTTAGCAAAAAATTGTTAAGATGTAGGGGAAAACTTACATGCAAACTACACTTTAAAAGAAATTTTTTCTGAAGCTGAATTTTTGTATTAACTTAGCAAATTTGAATGTCGTATCAGAAGTTAAAAGAACTGTGAAATTTTTGGAATTTACTGCACTACGAAGTAATGTAAAATCCATCAGAATAAAAGAACCACATCAAGGACAAAAATAAAAAATCATTCAACGTATACATAGTCGTCTGCTTCACTAAACATATACACGTTTTATGTATAAATAAATATTTTGTTACGACATTTACTCAAGAGTTTAGTTTAGTAGAGAATTGGGAAACACAGAAAATATAATTTCAAAATTTGTTTTAGTTATCTGAACTTAAGTACAGCATAAAATCGTGTTAATTACTAACTTTAGTTCAATGCAACTAAATATACCAGAAAAAAGTAAACTACTTTAATTTCTATTTATAACTCTACTATGAACCATACGCATAATATGTAATGCGTAATCTGCTTAAATAATTACATACATACGTTATCCACTTCTCACAACAAATAACTGCCACAAAGAGAATAATTTAACTAGAATAAAATTATAAACCCTCTCTCTTGTGATAACACTCAGCAATAAAAACACAAACATTAATTGCACAAAACAATATTACCAAACTACTGCCTCCTTTGTGATTCATTAATAAACGCTACCGAGGCAACTAAAAACGATGTAATAGGCTGGGAAATAAATGACATTCTGTCCGTTAAATGTACCGTTTACTTTCCCGTTTATTTCTGTTTTTTTTTTTTAATCAATTATGTTTTGGAACTCTTTTTCCTGTTTTCTTTTAGCATTCTTCAGCACATCACGGTTGTACGTTCCCTCTAACCTCTTCCGACAACGGGTTAGACTGGTTTTCTTTCAACTGGTTGCAAGTGTAAACAGACACGATATTTGCCATTTGCATGATACCATTGAATAAATGTTGGCATAGTTTCTGTTGCAAATTCGTATACTAACGTATTATTATCAAAATTAATTATAGCAAATTCTGTTGTGCAGCAACGTTACAGTAATTAAAGACGAAATGCATTTCAGTGTGGATTAACGACTGGTCTGGTATACAGTAATTTGAACCGTAATAACTTGTCCAATCATTAACAGAAAGTGTAGTCTATTTGTTGAATAACTAGAGGTACACAACAGTTACCACACAAAATCGTGCATGTTAATTTGAAAGTACAGTAACGCATAATATGTAATATATATATTACATATATATGTATATGTACATATATATGTTTAATATGTATAATTAATATCAAAATATGGATGGACATTTTGATACTCTAATAACTGATTAATACAAGCATACCATTGGGAATACAATTGTAAAATTTCTACTACATGACTCGTTTAATAGTTCGCACAGATTTACACAATCTTTTGATTAGAAAGTGAGTCAAATGCAACAATTAGCGCATTATTTTTACAAATAATTGTAATTACTGTAAAAAAAAAGAAATACAGTTTGCTTAATAGTCATGTATTTTCTAGGTAAAATTGCAATAAGGAAACAAACAAAGAACCAAGTAGGCCTACAGCTTACCGGTGCCACAATAGACTCACTGTAACCATATACAGGCCTAAATGGATATGCTGCCATAACAAGAAAAGAAGACAGTAAACCTAATAGATCTCACACATGTCGTCATGCTTTACCATCACAAAACTTAATATAACGTTTGTATTTTGTGATTCCACATAATTTTTAACGGGTACAGAACATAAGAAACTATGAGTACTCAAAGAAGTAGTAGTAATTGAAAGAGATATCTTATACAAATATGCCTGCACTACAATACAAGATTGCACTACCTGTTAACTCATTGCACGATTGATATCAACTTCCCAAAAATTCACACCAATCCTCTTGAGCAATCCTGAAGGTGGCACGTAGCAATGTTATGACAATTGGGAACACTGGAAATAAGTACTAGTTTACAGGAAAAAATTCAATTCAAATAAACAATATGACAAATCACCTGAAAGTGTAAACCGCATAAGGCAAGAGTGTAGGTAATTATAGTTACTGTACACACAGAATTAAATGTGTACATTTATTTGGTAATTCTGCTAAAAATATGTAATATTTGGAAATATACGTTACTGTAAAATTAATTTAATTAATATGTTTTATTAGAATCGACAACCAACATTCAGCCAAAAGGTATTACATAATTCAATACATATAATATTTAATTCAATCAATTTTGTTTTCGACGTATACTGAGTTGCAGAATGAAATGGTTTCTGCTAATATTAATTTGTATGACTGTGTATGTGTATGCTTGTGTGCTTCTCGTCATTATTTCATAACGAGAGGTTAAGTAATATAAGTGATAATAGTTTGTACATAGTGCTGTCTCTTAGTATAGGTAATCTACATTCTTTTAAATAAACTGTTATGTTAAATAACTGGGAGAGAATACAGAAACATAAACCCTGCAACAAAAATCTCTTGTGCAGATTGCGTGGATCGCTGTATTAAAGCAACTGAATAAACCAATGGACGACAGAAAATTGACAGTTACATACGTATTTTTTTGTCACGTATACAAATATCGGTATGGAGAACCATACATGACTTCCATATTCTAAGATTTATATTTAAAATCATTTTCAGCCAAACAGCCAGGGAAGGAATTTTAACAAAAAAATACTTCTTTCTTGCCAATAACGTAGTACACATATAAAAAATATTATCCCCTCCCCCTTCAACTATAATTTTGATTTATAGAAAATTACCCCCAGTCCGTTCAACTAGCCTCTTCATTTATAGATATTTCATCTACGTTTCTACAGTGGATTATTAAGATCTTATCAGGATACTTTATCAAAATTAAGTACTTTACTCATGTTACAACAAAAAATGTTTCCGGTAAACTGCCCTTTCCCCGTAACCGATCTTCACCAAAATCAACAGACATTGAGTTCTCTATAGCTCAGGCACATATGTAAAAAATTATTTGATTCTGTGTGAATTTACGGCAGTTATGGTTCGTCATATAAAAAATTACCCATGTTAAAACATAAAACATGAGATTTATAAAACATATCTAAGATTTATATTTAAAATCATTTTTGAAATAAAATATTTTCATAGAACCTACTAACGCTGGGGAAATCTGAGGAGCCAATCAGAGTTGGGCCTACCTGTCACTCTGCTGAATTTGGTGGAAAGCCCTGTCACTGTCGTCAAAGTATCAGCCTTGACAGGGCCCTCTTTTTCTGCAAAATGGGAGAGGAGGCTTGAGATGGAGTGAGTGACATGGTCCCCACCTCAATGAAGAACCCATTGTTTCATAAAAATATATTTAAATTTTGAAAACTGAAAATTCTTTTCTTGTTGTAAATATTTATATTTTATAATCAAAATGACTTTATTTTTGTTACCTGGCAACAAAATTATTTTATTTTAAACAATTACCATTGTTTCAAAAAGTTTAAATAAATTTTCAAGTACTTTACTCTTGTTAAAACGTAAAAGGTTGCAGGTAAACTACCCCTTTCCCTTAACCGATCTTCACCAAAATCAAAGGTCCTTGAGATCTCTACAATTCAGGGATGTATGCAAAACATTATTTGATTCTGTTTGAATTTGCGGCAGTTATCGTTTGCCATAGAAAAAAAAACGTTGCAGGTAAACTACCCCTTCCCCTCAACCGATCTTCACCAAAAACAATAGGTCTTGAGTACTCTACAAATCAGGGCTGTATGCAGAAAATTATTTGATTCTGTTTGAACTTGCGGCTGTTATCGTTTGCCATAGAAAATACGCTTGATAAAAAACGTTGCAGGTAAACTACCCCTTTACCTTAACCGATCTTCACCAAAAACAATAGATCTTGAGAACTCTACAATTTAGGACTGTATGCAAATAATCTTTTGATTCTGTTTGAATTTGCGGCTGTTATCGTTTACCATAGGAAATACCCTTGTTAAAACATAAAACGTTACAGGTAAACTACCCCTTTCCCTTAACCGATCTTCACCAAAAACAATAGGTCTTGAGAACTCTACAATTCAGGGCTGTATGCGAAACATTATTTGATTCTGTTTGAATTTGCGGCTGTTATCGTTTGCCAAACAAAAAAATTTCCCTTGATAAAAAAAACCATTGCAGGTAAACTACCCCTTTCCCTCAACCGATCTTCACCAAAAACAATAGGTTTTGAGTACTCTACAAATCAGGGCTGTATGCAAAAAATTATTTGATTCTGTTTGAATTTGCGGCAGTTATCGTTTGCCATAGAAAAAAAATCTACAGACACACAGACAGACAGACACACAGACAGACACACACACAGACACTTTTCGGAAAACGACTTTTTTTCATGTTTTGAGTGTAGTAGAATCAGAATCTGCAATAATCTCGAACACGATTTTTTTTGCCATCACCATACTTCCATTCCTTAAGGAATATGGAAGTAAAATATCGGTATGGAGAACCATACATGACTTCCATATTCTAAGATTTATATTTAAAATCATTTTCGAAATTAAATATTACCATAGAAACTACTTCTTTCTACTTACTGCTTCAGCCTTAACCACAGTACTGTGGTCACTAACGTATACCACCTCACGTTATCGCACTCGATTTTCACTGATGATGGAAGTCGATGGCATTGCCGAAACGTCTGGTTTTGTAGAAAACATTGGACTACGGCCAAATATCCCGGGAAGGAATTTTAACAAAAACTAATTCTTTGTTGCCGATAACGTTGTACACATATATATATATATATATATATAAAATATGCATAAAATTAATGGCTTGTATAAGTTAATGATTGATCTCCATTAAGTAGTGCTCAAGTTTCCAAAGTTTTAATGTTATGCTGTCCGTAATTAAAACATCAGAGCAGGTTTAGTGTGAATGAGGGTACACTGTGGACAAAAGTTTCAACATTTCCTATTGAGCGTTGCTTAGAGTAAAGCTGCGAATCTACAGTGTATGTTTCACAGAACAAACACGCGAAAAAGAAGGAGAGCTCCGAAGTCACTCATGGACCCTCAGCATCTTGCAGAGGGTTCATTCCCTAAAGACGAAAAGTCTGTCTATGAATCGTTCCTCTGTAAACACGTGCAGTTACACTGCCCAGCGATCCACAGGAAGCAAATTGATGTCAATTTTTTCGGCTTGCACGCGTTATGTTGGTGTGGGTGTCGGCACTTTCCATTTAAAAAGCGTGCAAATGTAAGAAAATAAACATGAGTGAGGCCAGAAATAACGTGAATTGTGTGTGTGTGTGTGTGTGTGTGTGTGTGTGTGTCTTGCCTGCCTTTTTATTGCTGTAGGCATAATAATAAAATGGAAACGTAAACATTACGTAACTGAGATATGCTTCCCTGCCACGAATGATATATTATTTTATACATGGAGGAGTTCAGTGACATACACACGTACAGAAGAATTATATATATATAAAGATATTAACTCATACATAATTTACATTAAAATGAAAAAAT
This sequence comes from Magicicada septendecula, assembly GCA_034769895.1. Classification (NCBI taxonomy): domain Eukaryota; kingdom Metazoa; phylum Arthropoda; class Insecta; order Hemiptera; family Cicadidae; genus Magicicada; species Magicicada septendecula. The sequence goes on along the minus strand of CM068367.1, from coordinate 546,718,945 downwards.
TATAATTTTATTCCCTGGCAACAAAATTATTTTATTTTTAACAATTACCATTGTTTGAAAAAGTTTAAATGAATTTTCAAGTACTTTACTGTTGTTAAAACGTAAAAGGTTGCAGGTAAACTACCCCTTTCCCTTAACCGATCTTCACCAAAATCGAAAGTCCTTGAGACCTCTACAATTCAGGGAGGTATGCAAAAAATTATTTGATTCTGTTTGAATTTGCGGCTGTTATCGTTTGCCATAGAAAAAAATTACCCGTGATAAAAAAAACGTTGCAGGTAAACTACCCCTTTCTTTTGACAGATCTTTACCAAAAACAATACGTCTTGAGTACTTTACAAATCAGGACTGTATGCAAAACATCATTTGATTCTGTTTGAATTTGCGGCTGTTATCGTTTGCCATAGAAAATACGCTTGATAAAAAAACGTTGCAGGTAAACTACCCCTTCCCCTTAACCGATCTTCACAAAAAACAATAGATCTTGAGTACTTTACACATCAGGGCTGTATGCAAAACATTATTTGATTCTATTTGAATTTGCGGCTGTTATCGTTTGCCATAGAAAATACCCTTGTTAAAAAAACGTTGCTGGTAAACTACCCCTTTCCCTTAACCGATATTCACCAAAAACAATAGATCTTGAGAACTCTACAATTTAGGGCTGCATGCAAATTATCTTTTGATTCTGTTTGAATTTGCGGCTGTTATCGTTTGCCATAGGAAATACCTTTGTTAAAACATAAAACGTTACAGGTAAACTACCCCATTCCCTTAACCGATCTTCACCAAAAACAACAGATCTTGAGAACTCTACAATTCAGGGCTGTATACGAAACATTATTTGATTCTGTTTGAATTTGCGGATGTTATCGTTTGCCAAAAAAAAAAATTTCCCTTGATAAAAAAAACCGTTGCAGGTAAACTACCCCTTTACCTCAACCGATCTCCACCAAAAACAATAGGTCGTGAGTGCTCTACAAATGAGGGCTGTATGCAAAAAATTATTTGATTCTGTTTGAATTTGCGGCTGTTATCGTTTGCCATAAAAAAAAAATCTACAGACAGACAGACAGACACACAGACACACACACAGACACTTTTCGAAAAACGATTTTTTTCATGTTTTGAGTGTAGTACAATCAGAATCTGCAATAATCTCGAACACGATTTTTTTTGCCATCACCATACTTCCATTCCTTAAGGAATATGGAAGTAAAATTGCTGCACTCATGGTATCATGGTACATTAATTCTCATATGTTATCCAATACCCTCTATTCGCATAGATGATACCAATCATTGACAAATAACAATTTACATTTACACTATAACATAAATAAACACTTTACACTTGCGTTTCTATTACACTCAACTCGCTATAAAACAGATAGCAGAACTAAATGTCTTTTTACGCACTGGAATTTTTATATTCACTGTTAGCATAAACAAAACTGTATTAGCTAATAGAGATCTCGAAATTGTTTACTCGCTTTTTCACGGATCATTTTAAAACCTTTATAATGAATCATACTCCCGGCAGGATCTAGTTATAAGCACAGCCCGTGCTTTTGTGACGACTCATCAATCTCATAACTGCCGTATTACGTATTGCGGTAAGGATTTTTCTATAATGAGGTTTACATATTGTAAAGCTGTGACTATTCGAAATTATTACTTATTGTTACCGTATATACAGTACAACATCCTTTCCTTCTTTTCTTCACTAGAATTTACTAGCCTACATGAAACTGTTTTGACACCCATTTCATCGTCAGACTACCCACGTCTGGCTTTTTGTTGTGCTGTTTCTTCTTGATTTCTAAGATTTCTATGAGTCATTCCAATGATATTCCTAAGTTTATTTATCTTGTCTTTTATGTCAGGTTCAGACTCATGGCTTATTTTACATACGATATATTTAAAACGGCTGCAGTAAAACATTAGTGGATTAATTAATCGTATAACTTCGTTTCCCCTTCTAAAAAGTTATCAGTTTCAACTTTTCTTTTCTAGACTACTTTTTATACCAGGTTATATACATTTGTTTTTGTTACTCAATGAAATATTTATATTATCCACATAGTGCATTCTATACTGTAGATTGTGTACTACATCCAGGAACGATTTGTTTTTGTAGAAAGGAACACCTTGCGAGTACTGCATTGACACCCACAATTTAATCGATCTGAGAGGAATTATATAGGTTCATCTATGCCATGCCACCAAACCAGAATCTCAGCACTGGTACAGATTTAATTACAGCAGCTCAACTGCTACCCCAGGTACTGATACAGTACGATGACAAACACAATTAATCGCAATCTGTGTGAGCGTAATGTGCCCTCACTGATCAATTTGGTGAGACTGGAGTTTAGGCAGTGTACACGTGTCCGTCTACTGGAGTCAAACATTTGTCGCATAGTTCAGCAGTTACTTCTGTTGCCATTTACTATAGTTTAACACTGTGTTCGTCTGTGTTTATAGTATTCTATGTGTGTACGGAAATTATCATGCTCTATATACGTAGGCTACGTTGATTATGTCTCAATTAGGTCTCTAAACTGAACGGCGATTTTTACGTCTCATTATCATGCGTGGTTTAGCTCATCTAATTGTCAATACTTGCCGTTGAAAGGTTTTCGCAAATTGAATTATTCAATACGAAACCAAAGTTATAGGTCTGTGTACTTAATCTGTTCAATACTACGTTTCTTTTACTATAATCTTCAATATGTGACTTAAAGTATAAAATAAATATCAATTTTATTTAGAATTAATATTTTGGTTTTTGTTTGTTTTGAGTGTTATTTGTAAAATTTTTGTCTGTTAGTTATGACGAATTACAGTTTTTTAAATAGTATAAAGGATGAAATAACGCTGTTGAATATAAGTTGGTGGCTTGCGCAGTTCGTCCACTGAAAAACACTGTAACACCTACTCCTTTCTCTTGATAAATTAAGATTAGTTTCTCTTGCTTTCTTGTAATTGAAACACGGAGTTCCTTAAGTACTACCTGTTGTATAGTTACTAGTTACTATATTATCTTTATAAAACTAAGTATACACTAAGATAACGTCATTTCCTCTACAAATGTGTACTTAACGACTGTAAACATAAACTGTGTCTGCATGATGTCTTGCAGTCAATTAAAACCTAACAATTACGTATTAGAATACAAAATATTCGCTGCTGTCAATGTCGTGGACCCCAAAATATAGGGGGATTAAAATCGATGACATAAGCAACATATTTTTTAGCATTTCAGTGAGCCAAAAGTGGATATATACATGACCGTGAGGAGTCTGAAATAGACTGGTAATTTTCTGAGACGGAATAGTGGGCGAATACTGAAAAGATACCTAGGAAATAAGGAAAGCAAAACACCGAAAGGCCGCCAAGTAGGTGATGAGATGGGAAGATGTTGTCACCACAGATTCAAGAGAGATACTAGGAATAGAAGGATGAAAGTTTTTCGTAACGGATAGAGGTAGGTGGAGGGTCACGATAGAGGAGGTCAGCGCCCGATTTCTGACTATATTGCCTTAGGAGGATGCGGAGGAGAACTAGTTTGTTTTCAACTTTGGCTTCCGTCAAATTTGCTAAGTCATTGCCTGTATCTTAAGTCTATTTGTTTTCGCGTAGTAATGATATATTTCTTTAATTTCAGATTACTACGTAAGTTTGAACTTAGATTTTCGTTATCTAGTCTTATTAATAAAGAATTAATATGTTTAGCGTACTTATCATTGTATCGTATTATCTTTTGCAGGTTTTCCCTAAAGTTATCTTGAACATTTTAATGTTACCTTTATATTACGTAAAATTAAAGTTTTGAAGACTTCAATAATTAACCAAATAATAAAAATCTTGTAACATCAATAATAAAAATAATTGGCTTTACAATATACTTTATATTTTAAGAAATCTAATATCACAAGTATAAAAATTCAACACGTTTATATAGTAACTAGAACTCGGTCAGATTAATTTTGATAGCAGTTTTTATTATTGCAACTGTACAGCGAGAATTCGCAAAGTTGGGAATGGCTTTGTACTGGACGTATCCTTTAGAGTTTTCGTCACTGTGAAGACCACTAAACGATAGTTGATTAGCAACTATGAGTGAAGCAATTTGCCGTTCGGCAACTATCTACACCACTGTTGGAAAAGTAAGGAGTGTTTGTTTAGGGTAAATAATGGTAAGGGAATCATAGTGTGCATCCGGACAACCAATTGTCCTTTAAAATCAGTTGCTCCTAATTCGTTTTTAAATGCTTCTGCATGTTTACATTTCATCTAGGTACAAACGTAAAACAAAAGTGATTTTTACTAATTTTTTTCACATATTTTTTGTTTTGTACATTTTCAGCAAATTTTACAATTTTTATTATTATTTTATAATTATGTTATCTGAGAAAAGCATACAAACTGCTGGTCTAGTAAAGAGCCTTCCATCCGTAGACACTTTAAAGTTGTACCACTATAAAATGTATTTTTACTAACACCACGCTTATATATACACTCTAAAATGATAGCAAACCAACGTAAGTACAGGGTGATTCAAAAGGTAACTAACATTTGGTATACGTACACCAAGCGACTACTTTATCGTTGCATAAATAGAGCAACTAGTAAATCATTGTGGCCTAAATATACCATGTTTCGAAACAAGACATCGTTGTGGCTAATAGAATACTTGAACAAGTTTCATACCTTAATCGTTTAAGTGGGGTGTGACTTATCACAAGGATTAGCAAGAATAAATTTAAAATAATTTTTCGGAAAACTTAAAAAGTGAGGTACCAGAGCGAGAGGAGTCACAAAATTGAGGTATATCAACATAAGGTCGTGCGGGTGCTACATTGGTAGTAGCGAATTTTGGGAGCCAACAAAAGAAAGCAGAACAAAATTACAAACACGGGAAAGAACGGCAAATAAGCAACTAAAACAGACTTTGGAATTTGTAACTGCAGAGATAGGATAGATCAAGGTGGAAGCAACGCGTAGACAGAGTGGACTTACGCAGAGTCTTTTGAAGATGATAAAAAGAATTACAGGCCGCTTGGTAAATGACGTCCTGAACGGCCAAGACAAATGTGGTCTTGACATGGGCAGAACAGAGAATGTGCCTAATTCGAAGTAAAAATAATAATAATAATAATAATAATAATAATAATAATAATAATAATAACAACAACAACAACAACAATAATAACAACAATAGCAAGAATAGTAAATATAATAATAATAATAATAATAATAATAATAATAATAAGAAGAAGAAGAAGAAGAAGAAGAAGAAGAAGAAGAAGAAGAAGAAGAAGAAGGAAGAAGAAGAAGAAAAAGAAGAAAAAGAAGAAGTCGAAGAAGAAGAAGAAGAAGAAGAAGTAGAAGAAGAAGAAGAGAAGGAGGAGGAGGAGGAGGAGGAGGAGGAGGAGGAGGAGGAGGAGGAGGAGGAGGAGGAATAATGAGAACCTACATAAGTTTGTAATTTCTGTTTCCATCCGCCGCTGCGCTGTAGCGTCACTGAAATTAATAGTATTTAAGTGTGCAAAACGGAAACGTCTTGAAAGCATTGGCTGTTCTTACTTTTCTTAGGTGTGAAAACTAGAAACGTTTTGGTAGCATAGGCTAAACTCTCTTGGAACTGTTCAAAATGTAAAGCTGCATTCAATTATACAGTACGTACCAGTACACGTATGAGCCTGCACGCACACACACACACGCACACACACACACACACACACGGTATACAAAAAATAGGCCTATAATGTTTTCTCAGCAAGTATAAAAATTGTTTTCCTTGCGCCCGTTTTATAACAGTGGTATACGGATGTATAAAAGCACTAATATTTCTGCTACTGGTGTTTACGCAATTGAAAAGGTGTTTAAGAATGTTAAGTGAAATAAACTCGTTAGAATTTTAAGAAACACTGATCGAGTACAAAGACATAGAAATGATTTTTAATCTCTAAACAATGAAAAAGTATCTATAATAAGAACATACAATCAGAAAAAATAAAAGTCTCTCGATAAGGAAAACCCAAGTCAAAAGTGCACCTTTACGTTGTTACGTAATATCTATATACAGCAAAAACAGATAGATACATAAAAAAAGAGACGTGTAAGAGTAAAATAAAAGGTTAGGGAAAGAGAACAATATATAATAACGGTATGATTTAATGATGATATTGTTGTATTTGTAGAAGGAAAAAGGATAATTATAAGAATTAAAGTAGCAAAGCAATCATTACTGTGGGAAGCATTTGGCTTAAATATTAACAAAATCAAGATGTAAATCATACAAATGTAAAAGGAGTAAAGCAAAGATTCCTTGAATAATAACATTAAAAGGATAACATGGAAGACGAGGTTGAATTCACTAGTCGGGAAAAAGAATCACAAGGGATGTACAAAGCAGACAGGACACAGAAAGAGTAAAGTATACCTAGCCAAAGACTGTTTACAAATATAAAACTTTGTTATTGCCAATTATTAAATTGGAAAGAAATTTGTAAGTTTATATGTTTGAAAAATCGCGCTATATAAATGCAAAACTTAGAATGTGAATAAAGCTGAATAAAAAAAAAATAGAAGCATTTGAAATGTGGCACCACAAAGTGTGTTAAAAATAAAATTGGTATACTAACAAAGAAACGAGTAGGTTTCTATTATAACCTATTTTCTAAATGTAACATATATTCACGTAAATGTTATATATAACTTGTTAATGTATAATTTAAGGTGAGTAAAGAAAGAAATTAAGATTAAAACAGAAACCTAGTCTACATACCCTACCCGACTAAACAAGCACTAATCTAACTCCGCTCTTTATTGCTAGGAATTATCTATTTTTATGTTATATATCTACTAGAGCGTACAAAAGCCTTATCGAATAATTCATCCGACCACGAGATAGCATGAGTACATGTGTAACAGGACATAGATCACACAAGTGTAAGTAAAAAACACAAATAATATGCAGTTTCAGTTTTCATGTCTTTTGTATTTTTTCATCTACTGAAATCCAATGTTTGGGATAATTCAAATGCAACTGCAGCTGGTTGCAAATGTTATTTACTGAGACCAGTACATAAGACATACACATAAACATAATCTTATTACTTTGGACATACAGCGGTAATGGCCAAAAAGCTGTTAACGTTTCTGTAGAATACAGTTGTAGATTTCCTTTTGTGTCACTTACACGTAAAAACTCATTTCAAAGGCTAATTATTCTCAAAATTATAAAAATGTGTCTCAGTTAAATATGAGACAAAACTAATTCATAAATCGAAGTGAGACGCAGCTTTTCTATACTTATGTTTACATTGAGATGTATTGAATTGTTAATCCCGTTTATTATCATATCCTGTGAACATCATTTTGTTTTCAAGGAAGCTTTCTGCTTTTACATCTTCGGACGTATCTTGGTATCTAACCAGGATATCGTCAGGATAAAACAATGTACACATTAGTTTGTGCAGTAATGGATTGTAGCATTTACATAAGTTTAGTTTACTATTTTCTTCTGGTTGTGCTTCCCGGTCCTGTCCGGAGGAATCAGGGCAAGTAGCAGTTCTTTTTATACAGTTTTTCCATAGATGTGTTTATGTTTGTAGGTGGTGGTACTTTAAAAAGATTTTTTGATAGTTCAGACTTGTTAGTGAACAAATATCGTTAGGCTTAAGCTTGTATTTAATGTAGGCCTAATAGTTTACTTACACGTGAAGACGACCACGGATTATTTAGTGCTAGAAATATTGTGTGATAAATTCTAACGACTGTAATAGTACAACCTAACATTTCTGATAATTTTCGCGTAATATCCAAAGTTAGGAGTGAAGATCGTAAATCAACAACTAATTTTTATTTTAAATTAACTTAATACGAAGATTTTTTTTAGAATTGAGCCGATTTACCATAAAAATTTAGAAAAGGAAACCACTTAGATGTGTATCGAATATAATGTAGGCTTCTCTTGTACAAATACTTCCACTTAGTTGAGGGTGAGTAATACATAATTTAATGTACCTAATTTAATTTGAACATGGAAAATTAATTTATTACTGTAAATGAATTTTTCATGTACTGAATGCTAAAATTGTATATACCTACATTGAATATAATATATTTTGTAAAACTTGGTATATTTTGTAATTTACTTTTGTTCAGAAACAAAGGATAATTGAAGAATTTCCAGATTCATTATTTTAACTAACGATAAGCAGGAACTTATAACGTATACTGTAACACATAGTCGTCACATTTTAATTAAATTATTTCAGTATATAATGCAGGCACAGTTATTTTTTCTTAGTTATAAGTAGTCTATACAAGCGTACTCATATATGAGAATACGTCATTTTGCTAACCACTTTGGTTAAGTTACAAAGAATTGAAAGAATTATAAAAAGAATGGTATTGAAGAAACTTTGGTTGTCTATAAAAATGAAGTAAGAATTACTTATCTTCTTTTATTAAGAGATAACAGAAGGTACACTTTTAGAAATCATTCGGCGTATGTCTAAGTAATGCGACACGAAACATGACTTACATCACACAAAATCTACACAAACAAAATAAAGGTGTTATAGGGGTATAGGGGTGTTACAGGTGTAATAAAACATTTTGCCCTAAATACACAAGAGAATGGGTATATAGGCTTACAAGTTTGGTTTTTGATTAAATGAATTATATATGATTGTGTGTAAAACGGCACGTATTTGCACTTTGGAAAAAGTGTATGAAGAATTAGATTTGTATATCATATTGAGGTATATCATATTGAGCAATGTTTTCGTTTACAGCTTCTAACTGACGTTAATTGAATATGTTTATAACAATTATATAAAAATAGAATGAAACGATGTTCGAAACTAAAATATAATAACCTGGTAACAGAAGTAAGAGCTAAAATACGTGACAAATACTTGATTCTGAATGCAGCTGTCTGCATACTATCTATAGTCGACCTGATCAAATTCCCAGGGTACATTGTACACGTAGGTCGTGGTTAACTGTGTTTGTCGCAGTACTGTTATCAGCACGTAGGCTTAATGCCACGGTTGAGCTGTTGTAAATACACTGTACAAGTGCCTGAGATTATGCTGTGGCACAAACCAGCTTGTAGAGTCCGAATGCAGACTTCTATTACAATTCTATTACAATATTTTTGGTGCCAAACGTAGTACTCAAATGGTTTTGTTAATCTTTTGTTCAAATAACTTTCCACAAAATGAATGAATTTCTAGCTATTTAATGTACTCAAAATAAGATTCAAAAGTAAAAAAATAATTTAAAATATATTTAAATTGTAAAGTAAAGGAAACAAACAAATTAAATAGAAGCATTAAAAATAATTTACAGAATATTTTAAAAATATATATTCATTTCTATATATATATATATACTGCAACAATACATATATGTGCATATTTGCCCAGGGCGGTATATTTTATATTGTAATTAGCGTAAATAGAATAAGGAACAGTTTTATACAATTTTGTGCAAGAAAATGCAGGCTCTGTCATGTCGAGAGTGCACCTGCTTCCATAGTTAAAAATACGGCGTGTTTGTGTTTGTGTGCGTGAAGCCAGCTGCAACAAGAATATGGGGTGACGCTACGAATTGTTTGTTCCAATTAATCAGGTCTTAACAGGATTATAATAAACTAATTACTTGTGTTAAACCTGTATGCAAAGACTAACGCCAATTGTAAAGACACCATTACGTAAAGGGATTTGTAACGAGTATGGTAATGCAAAATTTATTTCCAGAGGTGCAATATTAAAGATGCTATTTAATTAATATTAATTATTAGTGTAATTGAAGAGTAATTAATATGTGTGGTATATGTGAGTGAACAGAAAAAAATTACGCAAACAATGATATCGCTCATGTGACGAATATGGTCATGAGTTCGCGATAATTAACCAAAAAGTGAGTGTATTAAAATAACGTGTTGGCGCGAACAGACCATTTCTAGCTTGTCGAAAACAGGCCTGTTCCTGTCAAATCGCCACCAGTATAAATTCCACTGGCAATTTTGGGCGATCACACACTCAGACTCAAGAAATCTACAGACGACATTACGCTGCCCGTTTGCAGATCGACACACACACACACACACACACACACACACACACACACACACACACACACACACACACACACACACACACACACACACACACTACCACACTCACACCAAGACGTAAGAAGGAATTCTGGAGCATCAACAACAACAACACTTAGAGACAACGACCACAGCAGCAGAATCACCATCATCATCATCAGCATGCTCTCGATATTCTGGACACACACACACACACACACACACACACACACACACACACACGCAACGGTAACGGCAGATAAACTCAGGTGATAAAAAACAATTATATTTTATTGTGAAGAGAGCTCTCGGAAAAGAACTTAAATATGAACAGATAATAATTAGAGTTTTAAAGTAAAATATTAGTTAGATAAGAGAGTGTAATTTAACAACAACTTGTAGAAAAAAAATACTAATCTTTTGTTGTATTTTTTTGGGTGAGTCAGTATAAATCAATAATAGATTGGAAGTAAATGTAATATCATTTTTATTTGTTTATAGCAACAATAAATTCATTCTTTTATACTAAAATTATCTTGTTGGTAAATGACTTGCTATCAGTAATTAAAATTTGAGTTAATTTCAGACACACAAATAAAAAGAATTTAAATAACTTGTTTAACATGTTTGGTTAGTTAATAAGATTATGTGGGTGTTTATTTTTGTTGTATGTTATGAATAGCATAGCAGGTTACACTTAAGATGATGAACAGTCAAAACAGCAGGTTACAGTTTTGTAAAGCTTATAAAGGTGAATATTATTTGTATAATGTTTGAAATTTTAATAGTTAAATATTTTTCTATCAAGTAATAAATCTTAGAATGATTATTTTGAAACGGGTTTAATTGATTATTTCATGTCAACAACAACACACTCCTCTTTAAAAAATTGTTTAATTATTAAACCACTTATACTTGACGCAACGAGAAACCAAATCCTGCGACCTGGCCGGTGTAGTACATATTATAGTTGCGTTGAGAATATGATACTATATTTGTATAATTGTTGTAACGTTGCAATACATTTGGTAACATAATTCACTAATAGATTACTGGAAACCAATTTCTCAGAAGATCTTAATTAATTAGTTTGCTTATGTTATAGTATTACAGATAAGCTATAAGTTATTACGTCTTTTGGTAGTAGCTAGTTGTGACTAATACGGAAACGTTGTTACTACCACATTATTATGGCAATACTGGTTATAGTAAATATCCAGTTGATGAATAATGTAATAGAACCCGATACGTTCATGTTATAATTGTATTTACTTTTTAATTATGAAGTCTAAAGTTTATGTTGTTTTGTAAGATAATTTGATTGAATTGTTTAATTAAATTTATTAATGTTTAATTATTCCATTAATTACAAGGTGAGTGTCTCTTGACGTAGTTTAAAGAAAATATTTAGTGTTGATAATTTAGTTCAATTTGTTTTTTCTTCGAAGTTCGTTCAGGTGTGACGCTCTTCTGTCGACTAGGTAATTCTGTGAAGTAGACTCTCACTGAAAATACATTTAGTTATATTTACTTGTAGTTGGTCTGGCTGACTTCGTAGTGTTGATGATATAATCTAATTTTAGATTTAATTATCACCATTCAAATTGTCGCTGTCTGTCTTGCCATCCAATGAGAGACGTTCACCTATCCTGTAATGTCCTAGTCTATTGAAATAAGCTGTCTGACTCTGATTTGTTGTATTAAACTTGTAATTTATTTTCTGTTAACTTCTCTTTAATAATTTAAAATATCATAAACGGTTCTAGGTTAAAATTTACTTTACATTTGAAATTTGTTTATAAAAAGTTTTCTCAGGGTTGGCAATACTGATCTACAAACATCCGACTGTATTTGCATATTTTTTGGTTAAGTATTTTAATTCAAGTGTAGGTTCTTTTAGCCTGTAGAATACCAATATAGTAACTAGAAAATCTTATTCTACCATTATAGGTAGTCGGAAAGTGATTTCAATTCACTTATATCTTAATGCATAACAAATAAAATTCTAACCATGCCTGCAGCTGATGACATATTTAAATCGACATGGTTCGCTTTCAAAGAGATGCTATTTTTGTTGGATAAATTTACACGAAGAGAAACGAAAAATACTGAGGTAAGCCAAAACGTTTATTTTTAATTGGTTGAATATAGGTATACAAATATTCAGGGTTGCGATGTTTTAAAACACCGTTTTAAAACATGTTTAAAACATGTTTAAAACACCACTGCTCGTTTAAAACACTTATAAAACAAACAATGTTTTAAATCGTTTTAAACAAGTTTTTTTATTCCTTGTTTTTTATTAGATTTTTTTAATAACTCAGCAAAATCACCCAAAAATTGTAGAGATGTGATATACCACATACTGCGATTTGTTGATACATATAATATAATAATAATATATTAAATTTTTGAGACTGAACCTAACCTACATTTAGATCTAATTTGTTTAATCTTCAAGACCACCTTCCCCTCTCCGATGCCATTAGCTCTTGGTTTATAATTTAAGAGTGGTAGAATAATAATTTATTTAATTCTTTATTTTTAATGTATCATTAATAAAATAGCAAACATTTTTGTGGGTTTTTGACCAAGTCTATGAATTCTACGCATCTTTAATATGCCACTTGAAATGTTATTATTATAAGTTTGTTTTAATGTTTTAAAACAGTATAAATTTGAATGAATTAAAAACATATTTAAAACAAAAACAAAAAAAATCGTTTTAAATAAAAAAACTGTTTAAAACGTTTTTTCCTAAAAAATACGTGGTTTTTGCAACCTTGCAATATTGCGTTCCAGGAATATCATACAATGTAATGTTTGTTACAATTTATTTTTATGCACATTTATTTTTCCAACTAACACTACCTTCGCCCATAAAATATTCAACAAATTCATTTCTTATTGCTTCACAACTGGCAGCACTTTTTCGTCCTACCCTGGGTAGTGGAAGAAAAGACTGTGAATGGTTATTTTCGTTTTCACGTCGCCAAGTTCCAGGAATTACCTTTCCTTCTTTATCCTCATCGAATGTACCTTGGGGCGTGTAAGTATTTCGAGAAAGTTTATTTTTTCTCAAAACATTATGCAAATAAACGCATGTTAAAACCACCGTTGTAGCTTTTTGTGGTGATAACAACATCACTTTCCTTAAAACTCTGAAAACGGTAGACATAATGCCGAAAACATTTTTAATGATGCGTCGTGCACGGCAAAGTCTATAATTAAAAATCCGTTTCTTGAATCCCTTTTTTTGTTCTACTGGATACGCCTTCATTAAATTATCTTGAAGACTAAAAGCATCATCACCAACAAATACAAAGAGAACTTTCATTTTCCTATCACCTAGAACCTCTTCAGAAGGCAAATTTAGTTCATTGTTTTGCAATTTTTTATAAAAAATAGTGTTTTTGAGCACACCACCATCTGAAATTCGGCCTTGGCAACCGATATCGGCAAACAAAACGCAGTAATCTGCGTCAGCAATCCCTAACAAAACAATACTAAAATCTTGTTGGTAATTATAATAGTCACTTCCGCTGTGTACTGGTGCCTGCAGTACGCAGTGTCTGCCTTCGGTAGCCCCAAGGCAATGTGGAAAATTCCATTTTACTCCATAGGCCTCAGCTACCTTCCGCCACTCACTTTCAGTAGTAGGCATCTGTAAATCAAAAATAATTTTCTAACTTATAAATAAGTTTGGATTGGAAAAAGACATATTCCCACCTCAATAGGGAATTTTGCAAAGGGAAAATAATACTAGTATGTATAACTAATAAACATCTTTCTTTCAGGAGTTACTTGAACCTGAAGCTGAGGGTCAAGAAAATAGTGCAAGCAATGATATCATCAACGTTGACCAAGAATCGAATGAATCAGCACTCAATAGCACTCAGCAATCAGCACTCAATAGCACACACCAATCAGCACCCAATAGTACACAACAATCAACACTCAATAGCACACAACATTCAGCACCCAAAACCACACAAGAACCAATACCTAAAAGAAAATTAGTTGATCAATCTACCAATTCTTCAATCACCCAGAGGAGCAAACGAGTGGCTGCAAACATTCCAAACCCTAGATCAGAAGAAGCTTACCAAATACTCAAAGACACTGTTGCTAAACGTAATCTCAGAGACGAAAGCACGATTTATGGAGAACACGTGGCTTCAAAGCACAGAAAATACAGTGCCCACACACAAAGTGTAGTTGAACACCTTATTGAAAATATTATGTTCAACGCTGATACGAGCCAAATGTGGCCCCATCTAATGTCAGATATAGTCGATCCTCAACCTCACCTGCTCTAACAGACTCATCAACCATGCAAGACCATCACTCATCAGTCTCTGACAACAACTATACATCAAATGTACCAAATACATTCTTCGACTTACAACCAGTCTCCCAAGAAAATCATACTTTCACTCCAACTTCATTACCCTCCCCGAACTCATTGAGTCAATCAGCTGACAATTATTCTTGTGAGCCTCAAACATCGCTCGTGAATTACATAAATAAGTTTTCAAGCAACCAGTAATGTTGCTCTTTTTAAAATAAATAAATATTTCCTAACAAAATAAAGTATTTTTCAGACATTTTTGTGCATTTGTTTAATAAATGAGTTCAATATTTATATTTTATATTTTTTACTTACCTTTACATATTCTTGACGGCATTCAATAATAGCAGAACATAATTCAGGTATTATCTCCTCGAGATAAGCTGTTTTGAAATTTTGAAGGTATAGGCCTACATCAAACTTGTGAATGAGTCTCCTGTAGCTAGGTATCGTAAAGTCAGCATTAACATTTCTGTTGCCGGTATTGATTCCCTGAATGTTGTATCTTGTTTTGAAATCGTCGGACCAATCTGCTGCAATAACGTTTCAAAGTCAGTCGACTTCATTCTGCAGAATTTTTCAAAAAGCCCATATCCAATTTCAGCTGTAAGATCGTGCATCAAATCTGTCCCTCTATACCGACTTCTACTTTTCTACAAAGAAGTCATCCACCACTGTCGTGTTCTTCTACGCCTTTGCGTCTCATCACTTGCCTCACTAATAATAATGTACGACGCACTAGCAATGATTAAGTCATCGTCTGACGCCATTTTTATACTGGAGGTAGAAATGGAAGCTACCGCATAATACTCGCGAACATGAACGAATGACTACGAACACATTCGTTCGTTGTAATGTGGACAGCAAGCAATTTTTTACCGAACACCGCACAGATTCGGCCGCATCAATTCGGCCGCATGCGTTTGTCTGCGATCGTCTTAGTGTGTACATACCATAACTGAGTGTACTGTAACACAACAACGCATGCGGTGAGTGATGACAATAATTTCATACACTGCTCTTTAGTTTGTAGAACTAAAGAAGAGAAAAATAGATGTAAAATCATAAACTCTCTAATACAACAGTCAATTGTGGGCCTAGGCTTGTCGGGCGACAGTTTAAGGGCCGGGGGGGGGGAGCTCGTTTGGTTAGTCTATCGTCCGTAATCTGTTGACCTCTGCGAGAAGACACTGCATGTCGCTGCTACTCGATAGGTGAGTAAAACCGCCCCAGTATTGGAATCAAGAAACGTAGCCACTAGATTCCGGATGTCATAAAAAATAAGAGAATCAGTTATTTGTAACTTTATTAGGAATTAATAAAAACCAACATATACAAGCTGAAATCTTCTTCTTATTTCCCTATCTATCTTTTCCCACTATTTGTGTGGTCGATGTTTCTGATAGTTATCTCCATTTGGCCGTGTAAACATCTTCCACCGATAGCTACTTTATCCTCAGATCATTCCGTGCACAATCCATCCACCTCCGTTTAGGCCTGCCTCTCGTTCTCTCATCTTGTAACTCTATCTCCAGCATCCTTATCTCCATGTATTGATATTTTCTTCTCTTCTCCTCACATAACCATACCACTGTAGTCTCCTTTACAGCATTTTATTCGATATCGCTGTTACCTTCTTATTAGGCTGTTTATGATTTTATGCATTGTGGTTACTGAACACACACAACTAAGCATTTTCATTTCTGCCACATCACGCTTTATAGATAGTTACAAAGTGATGATAAAAACGAACGTTGTGCGTTGATAAAACGAAAGTAATGATCTTACAGGCAAAAGAAACAAACCTATCACACTTTTATTAATGATCGTATCTTGGATATGCTAAACTTTTCCATTACTTAGGCTGTGAAATGTTTTGTTTTTGATCTGAGGTGACATAGAAAGGAACATTTTTCAGTTTTACTTTATTAGTCCTGTTACTCATCCACAAAGCAGCAACGGTCTGCAACGAGTTGTGAAACATAAGGTCATGGATTTTCAACCGATCTATATAGGCCTACTTGTACGGATCAGAAACTTAGGTAGTTAGTTTCCTGAATTCACAAAAATTCTTAAATATTTCTCAGATTCAAATATATTTTTAATCGTTTTGTTCAGTCTATTAATGTTTTCGATCGTATTTAACATTTCATATTCAATATATAACATATTCATATATATATATATATATATATATATATATATATACACACACACACTATAATCAGTTACTTAAGTCAGCGTAATTGTAGTTGCAAAATCAATTTCATAATTATAGATTATTAGTTACATAACAGGGTCTGGAATAATTGCGTTAGCATAGAAACCTAATTTTTATTCGCCTGATTGGTTCTAAAAGTAAAAATAGTTACAAAATCAATGAATCTACATTTCAGATTTCACGACGCAGTAGGGCATGACGCCAGCGGTCACTGGGGTAACCTTGCTCGCTCAGTACTACTGGTGATAAAGTTGATGCATACTGTAGTCACACAAGCCCATCACAACTATAAATAATGACAAACTTGAAACAAACAAACAAACAAAATCGTCGCGATTGAAATTGGGGTACTAAATTTTTGGCAGAAATATTTTTTGTCTGTTTTTTGGCTCTTCAGCCAAGCAAAAAGTAATGTAAACTAGATAAAGATACATTTAATGTAGAATAACATCATTCTTCATCGTCAACAGGTTTGGGGGTACATTTAATTCGAATACTAAGATTTGTGTGCTAACAATACGAGTTAAGGAAGAAATAATCGTCAACAGATTATTAAGTATCGACAAGTGGTTTTTGTGATACTTACATGTCAATATGAACGTATGCGTTATATAGGCATCATAGTTAAGTGAAGAAAGTAACAATTAAGAAGTAACAAACTCTTTACTATGACAGCTTACAGCCTTGAAATCACAAACTGGTGCCTGTAGACTGGGAACATGAGGGACTTTTAATTAAAATTGTAGTATAGTTTTAACGTTCCAGAATGTTTTTGGCAATAGTGACAGAATGTTAAAAATGTGGAACTGGTACAATGATTCAGAGGGATTCAGAATGCTAGGCTAGGAAGACATGCATGATTATGACTCAAATAACGATTCAAATCTTGTAATGAGACATCATGTATACATATATGTAGCATTAAACATTCAAACATTACTCATTCAACATAAAATTAATTTAAAATTTTTTTTCTAGGAGTAGTTTTTTAAGCATAAAAATAATAAAATTTTACTGAAGTGTATCTATAAATATGTGTGTGTATGTGCGCGCGCGCGCGCGCGCGCGTATGTTTGTGTGTACTAGTGCGCGTTGTTATAAATCTTCTTCTACAGCCCAACGTGAGCCATGGATTCCAACACCAATCTTCTCCAAAGTCTCCTTTCATTGCCATCTCATTATAACCCTCCACATCTATTTTTCGAAGGTCTTCTAGCACATTATCCAACCATATTATCCTAGGTCGGAGTTGTTATGAATGAAATATGTAAATTGTAACTGCATTTATGCAGGAACTCGTGTAATGTAAATAGTTTA
This sequence comes from Magicicada septendecula, assembly GCA_034769895.1. Taxonomy (NCBI): domain Eukaryota; kingdom Metazoa; phylum Arthropoda; class Insecta; order Hemiptera; family Cicadidae; genus Magicicada; species Magicicada septendecula. The sequence continues at coordinate 546,700,937 of CM068367.1, read as the reverse complement.
GCTATTACGAACATCGAAAGACAACGTAATTACGTTATTAAAAAATAGCCCCATATTTACTAGAATACAATGTATGTGGTATGTGATAACGTTTCGAGTAAAAGAGGAATATTTGGACCGGGAGCAGAAGAGCAGAGCGTTTACAGAAGAAATCATAAGGTAGAAAATGAGAATGAAAAAGAGCTGGTGTAAGACGCGACCTTGAGGTGAGAAGATCGGTAACGATATAAAGGTTATAGAAGAAAGAGACTGTAGGGAGAAGACGAAGATAGGAAGAAATGTAGGAAAGTGAGGTGAAGGCTACGGAGCATAGGAACTTGAGAAGTATATAGTGGAGAGGGGATGACGTGACTCATCATTGCCACTTACAAAGTCGCGAGAGATCAAGATGGTAATTGCAAAACTGACACATTATAAAAAAAAAGAACTATCAAATCTGTAGTGAACAGTCAAATACTACCAAGTTCAATTTAATGTAGTTTAAATATTCAGTATAAGAATTTATTTAAATAATTTGGCAACGGGTTCCCAATATTTGTTCACCTTATCCGAGAAAACGTTAGTTGCGTTACATAACAGTTACTGCCACAGTATCTACAACAGTTGAAAGTGAAACAAGAACACTTTATTGGTCCTGTTTATTAAAGATAATATTAAGCAAATACTTAGTCGGTTATTTGATTAACAACCATTATTTATAGACAAAAACGTTTATTCAGAGAGAGGTTTCCATAACGATGAAAAAAATCGTTAATTGTCGTGTTTGTCTGATGTGTTGTTCACCATAGAATTCTAATAATATAATTAGGGTTGTTCTGAAACAAACGTCTCCAAGGCACTCAAACGCGTCAGTCTCGATTAAACATTGTGTTTATACCTAATCGGAACTGTATTCATTTTCTCTGTGCGTTTATTGCTACGCGGGAGACGCAGCTTACGTAATTTTGGTCGCACTTCAGTCATGCGAAAATCGAAAGTCTCCGAGACAATATTGTACCACGGCAGGTGGCAAGAAAGAAAAATATGTCTTCAGCTGTTATTTCCTCACATAGACAAGGGGTGTTACGTAACTGTTTGCTAACAACTTCCACTGCACCGCCACTTTTGTTTTAACTTCCCTCTGTTTACGAATTAATTGTTTCAAATTGTCCGGTTAATTTCGTATGTAATTATAACTACTAGCTTGAAGTCAGTCAGCACATTTCCACCGCTTTTAACAAAAATAGTAAAATTAAAAATCGTTAAGAGTTTATTTAGGTAAAAATTCACTTTTAGCAAATTGTTAAAATCTCAAACTCGTATTACTTTTGCTCAGTCGCCTTTTCCTTCCCGTTTCGACCGGTCGTAAGTGTATGCGGAAAGAGAATGGATACTCATCTATATATTGTAACGTGACATACGGTAGCACAAGGTTTACAAGTATAAATAATTGAAGAAAAGCTGTATAATAAAAATTATTAAATAGGAAATGATAGAACAACACCACTAACTGAATCTGGCTTAGACAAGGACAATGACAATGATGAGACCCAATAGATTGGAAAAGGTGATCCAGAGAAAATAGTTAAAGTCACAATATAAAAATACCCAAGTGTAAATAAGAATCATAGATATAAAAGTACAAAATTAAGTAGGAAAATAAATAGCATGTAAACTGTAGGAAATGTAAAAATAAAATGAAATGTAAGAACAAATATACTGATAAAAATAGAAAGAGTGGTAATAAGTAAACTAACAAAAGACAATAATCTAAAATAAACTTGAATAAGAATAATTCAGTAGGAAAGTGGTGATAATTAATAAACCTTGATAGGACCCAGTGATAATAAATGCATGAAATCTAGAATACAATGTTAGGGGGTGAACACAAAAGTGATAAATAAATAAGAAAAGTAATAATCAATAATGAACCATGATAGGACCCAGTGTTAATAAGTGAACTACATAAAAACACTAGTTAATAAAGTGAAGTGTAGTTCGAAATAAAGAAATAACTTGCAATAATAGATTATAAGTAATAACTGGACCCAAATATAATAAATAAACAGTATAACTTATAAGGGACAGTTATAAGTGGTCATGGGCCTAGTTTAATGAAAAAAGAAAATGTTTGTATTAATATATAACATGTTTGTTGGAAGCAAACCACTAATAATTGTTTTCCATTATGTTAAAGAAGTTTTTTAGTATAGAAAGGATGATAAGGGATACATTGTTTTATTGTTAATGAATAACGTTTATAAAAATATATATTAACCACTGTTAAAATAAGGATAAAAGACTAATATGTTATGCTGAATACAGTAAAGGAAGTTAGACACTATATTCAATAAGTGAGATTATAAGGGAATACTAGTGCACATCTAATGTTCATTTTTATTATATTTTTCTTTAGTTGTAATTAACCCAAATGTTATTATGTTGAATATTATGTTTAACAAAACCGTTTAAAAACAGGTAAAACTTTAGATATAAGCATGGGGCTAAAAGATTTATTAAGTAATTATGTTATGTTATATGATGATTAAAAATAATCAAATGTTATGATTTAGTTTAGGTTGTTACAGTAATTATGTTTAGCAGCATTTAAAATTAACAAAAATGACAATGAACAGTTGTAATGAGTATAGGGTAGGTGAATTATGAACTCTAGGCATTAGGCCTATAACTGGTAACCAGAAATTTGTGAAATTTAAGACAAAACAATAACCATTGATAAAGTAAAGTATATAATCTGTTTAGGTTTCATAATAATAGTGTAGGACACAAAACTGGATAGAAAATAATTAGTTTAAAGGTAATTAGCAAAAGAAAAACCAAATGAAAATGTAGTAATCTGTTATAATTTGAAAAAAGGTAAACTTGTGACATATCAAAATAATTTGTAAACAAAAAGCAAACTAATGGTGTTATTATATTTAAGATTACAGATAATATAAGGGAGTTATAATAGTTTAAAGATTTTTACTAATTTTGTATAGAAAAACGTTAGTTTTATATAACAATGCTGTAAATTATCAACCAATGGGACTTAGTGTTTGGAAGAGAGAAACCATAGTAACGGGTAAATAATTTGTACCAATCCATTATTAACTCTTGATGAGGGCAGATGTATTAAACCACAAGGAATAAATAAAGAATTAATTAAACAAAATTTATCAAAATTAATGATCAAAATAGTAAACTAAATTACAGAAGTAACACTAACACTAAAATGAATTAAAAATTACCAGAAGAAATTAAATTTCAATGAGGAATTGCTGAGGAATCCCCAAGTGACAGAATACGAACCATTGGAAGGAAGAAAATATCTCAAACCCATAAATGAATGACGGAATCTTCAAGAACAAGGAAGACTGATGAACAATAAACACCTTAACCAAATAATTAAGAAAAAAGAAGAATTGAATTAACAGAAACACACAAGAAAGGACAATCAGCAATATTCGTGAGAAATATTACCCGGATAGCAGAGACAGAGGATTGTTAAGTATATTTTAAAATACGACTTAACAGTAAAACACACAAGAAAGCCAAACAATAAGTGAAACTACACTTTCAGCTTCATTTATCACTTTTTAACAAACACTTGAACTTTCTTTTATTTAATGAACACCTCAAATTGAAGAACTATCGCAATCTAACATTGATTCCTTAAGTGAATATATTTTAAAACGTAAAATTTACTAAACTCAAATAACCTCCAAACGCTAAATCCAGTAGCTATAGTTTACCACTGTAATTATAAGTATATCACCTATTCTATGTTATTTATATGGTATTTGTAATATTTTGTACTTTTATTAGTCCATTTAACAACATTTTCTGTAGTCACAAGAACTTCGACCTGAGATTATAAATAAACGAAAAAATCAACTCCATAAGGCGAGTCTCGATAGCAACGGCTGGACAGAATAGCCAACCGCAAATAATTAAACATGCCGGCGCAAAAATAAGATTTATAATTTAGAAGAAATTGTAATAAGAAAAACCAATTGATATAATTGTTAATAAACATAATAGAAACATTAAACTGTATGTTTGATTTTATTTAATTAATCTTTAAAATTTGAGTACTCACTTATAAAAAATTAAACTTTACAATTTTGGTTTACTAAGAAGAGTTGGGCAACCCGAAGTTGAGGCAGAAAATACGAATTTGAACGTCCAACTGGTGAGTAGACACTCTCCACTTGTCTTGTAAGTAATTTAACGAGCGAGACCTCGTCTATTTACAATATGTACATGTTTAATATAGAAAGGAGTATTAATATTGTTATCAGTATGTGCCCTTTCAAATCGCCCTATACACCTAAAACTTGCACCAACATTGCTATGCTACATTATCCAGTTTCCTGTGTCAGGTTTTATGAAAATATACAATTTATGCTTACCGTTATTAAGCATATGAATTTCTTTAAATACAAATCATGCGGTCCTTTAGAGAATAAACAATTGAAACTGTCAGACTGCGCAATGAATTAATGTCGTTAGAAGTTTAAGAACAAAATTTAAAAAATATATTACAGCAAAACGCACACAAAAATGTGCCAACACAGAATTTTAAATTCAAGAAGAACAACTAAGGCGTATATTTTTATATAAGTAAAATATTATTTCGCATTCCACTAACGCGTATTAATCGGTCCCGTAAGTTGTGGCATGTAGTGACAGAAACGAGATCATACATTTTTGCATACAGTTGCAAATATATATAGCTGTATACATTCATCCATATGAAATCATATAGACATGAGTTCATCGAGTACAGAAATTTGATATGGGAAAAAAAAGTGTATATACGTGACCACCATTGTTTAATTGTTTAGTGTTTGAACCCAGATATGCGATTCATTCAACTTGAACATGGCGTAGATTAATACCAGTTCGATGGAATTCAGATGGAAATATGTGTTTAAAAATTCATTTGAACAGTAAGCTGAAAGGTCCAATAAATTTCTTAGCATGCTATCTTAAATACTGTTTGATAACGGCAAATTTAATGAATAACCATCATCATCATCATCATCATCATCATCATCATCATCATCATCATCATATTCTTTAGGAAGGATTAAACCAATAATTGTTCCGATCCCAAGCAGAGCTCTAATGCTACTCTGGACGCCCTACACCTCTCCGCATTTTCGGCTTACAATTCTATAGTTGTTTGGGGATGTCATCCATTCAGTTAAGATGCTCCAACCATTTTAGCCGATATTGGACAATCCTATCAAGTATACTCATAATATTCAGTTCGTGCCGTACATCGACATTTCTTTTGCGGTCTTGAAGAATACACTGCCACGCGCCTGAAAACCCTATTTCGGCCGCTTGAATACTGGGACTGGCCTGGTACTTCGCTAAAGTCCAATTCTCAGACCCATTGAGAAGTGTGGGGAGGGCCATAACCTTGTAGGACTTCAAGAGTGTTTCTTTACTTGTTCATTTTAGAGTTCTTGTGATGGGCTCTCAGATGGGCTCAGTTCAATATATATGGTTGAAATTGTGCAGCTTCATTTTCAGTTATGTAAGACACATTCCAGAACAATACAATCTACAACAAGTTTTGCTCGCATGCATCAGCTCCATGACAAGCGATCACCTTGGACTTCAATGTGAAGATCTGTAATACGAAATCGTTGCAGATTTGACTTAATGAGTGTACAGCCATGTACAAGCTGCTTTCCGAAGTTGACAGGGTAGCCTAGTCTTCAGCAAATAACAACGTGTCAACTGCAGCGGTGCCAATCATAATATGAGATGGATAATCACCTAACTAAAATTACAGCATGCTATGTGACCACCTTTAAGTAGTATCTCCATAATTATCTAGTAAATCTTTGATGATAATGAGGAAGCGTGTCAACACTAAACTTGGTAGGATCATTTTCCAAATTTGTAAAATTTGATCCGCTTAAGTAGGCACAAACCTCTGTTTAACTGAAACAGATTTTTTTTTAAAGAACTCAAAGCTTTAAGGTTTTTCGTTTCCGTTTCACTTAGTAAATTGACACACTTTTGTAATTTTTAGTTAATAAGTTTTAGCAATTCGGCAATTCGTAACAACAAGACTGTTTGCAAAGCACATTAAAGTGTTTTGAATGTTAATAATTCTTTGACAAGGACATGATGTTAGCCATTATTATTGTGTCGTGCTACTCTTGAGCTTCGATTCTTAAGTAATGTGTTGTAGATTCTTTTTTTTATTGTACTTTTGTTAATAATACAGTTATAAACGTCGACCCTGTACTTATGCAGTCTCTATTTATGATGCAGAAGAAATGAGACAGTCATAAAATTTGTATTTAACACTACGGTGCAAACGATATTTTTTAATTCAATCTTATTTATCTAAGTAATTCAACGATCTTAATTATCTAAGTATGAAAAAGGATATCGATAAAATCAAAACAACAAAATTCTCATCTGCAATTAGAGGTACAAAAAAATTATAATAAAAAATCCACGAGTTTTAAGACGCATTTACATACAGTTACGCAGAAACTATTACGCAGTCTGCGGCTGGATTTTCCAGATATAATTGTTTTGTTTCAATTACGATATGTTTATCTAATCGTTGTGCTCTTATTACAACTTAGAAGAGGTAGCATAACACAGCGTATACACTGAAGACCGGCAATTTTTAAACTTCGAACATTTCACCTTAAGTTTTGGAAAATAAATAAAAATTTGTTTCGTAGTTTCAGCTTGTAACCAGAACGTATTCTAGATAGAAGGTACAGTTTCCTGGCTGGTTAGTTTTATTGCTTTCCAACATTGAGAAAGAATACGACTTACGAAATCAATTTTGTAAATATAGCTTCCAAAAACAAATTTATAAATCTTGCTTAGTCACGATTATTGATAAATCGTTTATAACAAAGTGCTTAATTAGAAACAGTTAATAGTCGATAACAATGGGATTTAAGACACGACGTTGTTAAAGAGAAAGAGCAATAGGAGCAATAGATAATGTCAGAAAAACAATTTATATATAAAATATATATTAATTAAAACACTTTTACCTGTTTTTGCCTACAGAAACAGAATATTGGGAAATTACAAAGTGGATTAGAAACACTGCCCTAATTAATGTAATTGATCAAATTTATAAGAAGTGTTGAAAGGTGAAGCAAAAAGTGCAAGATTGAGAAATTAAACTATAAGAAACAAACAACACTTACTAGATTATAGTGAGGCAAATAAAAAAATATATTAATCTGAAAATTATCATACACTTAGAAGATGTGTATAGTAAGACGTCTGTGGATAGTACTATATAGTCAGTGTGAAAGAATAAGACACTTGGACACATAAAACGTGGTTGTAAGGGAACGATAGGTACCATAAGAAGCAAACCGGTGATCTGATTAATCGTGTTAATGTCTGGTTACTGGTTGAAGCAGCACTTGTGTGCGTATAATCAGATAACGTTTCAAACACGTATGTTGGAGAACATCGGGATATTTTACAAAAGATTAAACTGAATAAGAGAAGTTCTAATAGCCTATTTACAAGTAATAACATGACGCACCTTTAGGGATACAGACGAATTGTCTACGATTTTTGCACTCGTTGGAAAACTAAACAAAAAAAATCACATGTTCTGTGTCCTACTGTTTACGTATGGTGTAAAAAAAAGATGTACTGTATTGTGTAAGAACATTACGAAGTAGTTTGTGTTATAATAATAGTATTACAAAATAATACTTTCGGAAACAACTGTCAAATTGTGACTTATGCTATGTCGGACAGCAAAGACACGTTCCAGTTATGTCTCCCCAAATTGTTGTGTTTGCGGCGAGTATTTTTTTTAATTGGTGACCATTTAGTGATAAACGTGACAGGAGCGTGCGGCCATAACGGGGGAATGTCGCAATTGTCACGCTGTCTGCCTACACGTCTTGGCGTATATACTCGCTTAGGCATAGGCTACCTTACATACATACATGTTAACTGTGTAGTTACCAATGGCCTTTCGACGCACCGAGGCGTATTCGGTTTTGGCAAAATTGTGCTTTGCATATTTCTTACACGTTATTCCTGTTTCCTTGTTACTCATTCTGGCACTGACACTTGTATGCCTGTAGTTATACTTGTATTTCTAATATTTCATTGCCACAATGGTGTGTCGTTCTTGACTTCTAATTACCCAATAATCTGATCCTCATACTGGTTATGGAATACCATGTGTGTATCCCGAGGCATCCCGGTATTGTTGCACACTACTATAGAAAATTTTTTTCCGATTAGCGCTTTCAAGCTTCACAGTTCATCATCAGATGAAAATATCTGTGACGTTATATACTTATATATCTTATAGTGTATAATACAACATAACATAATATAATATATATATATATATATATTATAATTATATTATGTAATTATATGTATTTATGGTGATGAGCTGTGAAGCTTGAAAGCACTAATCGGGAAAAATTCTTCTATAGTGGTCTGCAACAGTGTTGTTTCTGTTTGTGATTATAACCACTAACACAACTTTATTAATCGGCCTTCCGGTATTGTAGCCATTCTATTCAGCTTTTCTGATTCCTCAACTTCAGTTTTCCTTCCATTTATCACAGTTTTCCATTACACTTGGCCTCTTTTCCCTAAAATTGTAGAACTCTCTAAGTTTCGTAATAGTGTCATTAAAATATCTATTGTGGTAAAAAATTATTTTCCTGTTTTCACCAAGAGTCGAAATAGCAAATGGCTTCTGCTGAAACCGGCAGAATGTATTTCTTAATGCATAATGATGTAAAGACTTTAGTTTTTTAAATATGCATTAATCCCGTTTATTGTATACTATCATTATAGAATTTATGGAGTCTTGAATTTTACTAACCGGATAACCGACTAATAATGAGGTCAATTGTGGGTAATCTTTCGTACTTAACGCTGTTTTACTTTAAACACATTGTAACTGCATCACAGATTACAGGAAGGGATAAGTTTTAAATGCTATAAAAATCTACTTTATTGATGAAGTGGTTCTAATTTTAGAATACTGCAAACGCTGAGTGTTTTCTTACGCGGCATAAGATGTAAGAAAATTTCGTGTATCTTATATAAAACACTCTAAATAAGAGAAATTTCTAAGCTATTCCAAAACACGATCATGTCTTAGACAGATTAATCATTTAGGCAAAAAACCGCATTGATATATATTAAAAGTTAAACAATTTAACGATAGTTTTTAATTAAAATTAATCTCAATAAAAGGGAAATAATTTAGTCTGGAGTGTATGGTTTGATTTTACTGACTTGGCAATTTCACGGAAGTCATTAGTAAATATATTAAACAAAAAACAAATTTTATAAAATAAATACATTCGTGTAAATTTACAATAACATACAGCTTAAAGCTTATCCTTGTATATTGTTTTATTAATAAATAATTTAGCTAGTTGTTAAACATGATGTATTTTACCGACAAAATTCTGTATATCGGTAGTACAAAATATATCTTGTAGTCACATTATTAGGAACGTTTCCTGTATATATACACAACTTTTCTCCCTTTCCTTTCTCTGCCTGTCTGTCTATCTACCTCTCTCTCTCCCTCTCTCACTCACTCTCCCCCGCTGTCTCTTTCTCTATCTATCTATCTATAGTCTATACTCCTGTATATTTTAATTATTATTTTAACTTTTTTAATTCCTCGAAGAGATTTCTGGATATAAGTTGAATTTACTCCTCACGATAATTTCAATATTTCAATATTATAATATTTGAATTATTTTTACGTCTAAACAAATATTATAGTGTTTAGTACAAATGTGTTCCGCTTGATATTCCAAGATTTCTGACTTTTTAAGTGTAATTTAAATACTGACCGACATCTTTAATATGATTGTATTAGACCAAACTGTCCCACAACATACCTTATTAACTTTTTCAAATTTTACTGTTTGATACACAATGCGATCTAATTGTATTCACTAAAAAAGTTAATAAAAAAATTCATATGCAAATAGGAATTGCGATAAAAGGTAAAACAAAAACAAAAAATTAATTAAACAGTATAGAAATGGAATGAACATTGTATTAGTCACATTCTCCTATTAATATGTGAGCGTATTTGAACATTAACAGTTTGTTTTGACCTATATTAATGTTTGTTTAGTTTAACTTTTAGCGTTTTCGGGTTGGTTCTACCACAAGAAGGAAAGTATAAGACGATTCTCTTTAAGTACAGAATAGTTGGGTTTGTTTCACGGACGCATATATTAATTTTAATGCTAACTACAGTAAAATAATACTTCACTAGCCCTAGCCTATTACGGCACATTAAAAAAAAATCTTTAATCTGTAGATTTTAATTAATTTTTCTCTAACAGCAAATTACATTAACGAGTGATGCTGTAACGTATCTATGATTCATAAATCAAATTGGTTATTTATGATAATTTTTTTTCTTTTATATTGCACTTAATTGAATTTAAAGTACAAGATATTTTTAACAATTTTGGGTGTAGACAGAGAGTGGTTTTCGAGGGATTGTTCAAATCCCCGGAATTTTCCACGAAACTAAATAATTGTAATACTGAGTCATGTTATTGTCCTTTTAAGGCAAGTCTAAATACTGTTTATTATAAGGAACAATAAATTAATTCTGTGCAGCGGAAGAAATATTGTTAGGTGATGGGTGACCATAATATTTTTAAATTTATCCAATCCACTTTTTTTTTAGAGGATTTATCCTCTCTAATTTTTTGTGCGTCCACACACTAAAAATTTCGACCATATATAAAACATTTTCGATTCTCCACAGATTTATGTAATTCACCCAATATATGCACTTTGTAAACCATTAACTGAATTTACTAAAGTAGAGCTCAAAAACACCTACCCACTTCTTTCTTTCCTTATACGATTATAGAGGCCTAGAAAAAAACTGTCTATTTAATTTTCATTGTATTTTAGTATTAGCTGAAACTTAATGACTGGTATGTAGTTACATTAGTTTGATGAATAAAGAATACTAGAAGTTACATAAAACTATTCAAAAGGGGAGAAACTATAATTTCTTCTTTAAAATATTATTTGCCATAGCTTTAAACCAATTTTAGGAAATGAATAAAAGGCATAAATTAATGAATATTAAACACAGTACAAATTGAAAACGATGATACAACTGTTAATTAATTTTTCCCCTTAAACGAATAAGTTTACCAATAAATAAAATTAACTAACAGAACGCGTTGGTTAGTGGAGGAATTAAACTCTTTTAAAATTATCAGCATATTGAATATAATTATAAGAGGAATACGCTTATAAAAAACCGATGCAATAGATTGGTAAGAATGACAGAGATTGTATTTTTTTGCCTTGTCCATCAAGTTTTTCATTACAACTAAGGCTTTAAGAATTCAAAAGTCGGCTCTTTCTTTCAGCTTAAAACAAAGGCGATGTGTACATTATGTCTTCTATTCTATACACACAGTTGAAACTATAATCAGCTCCACGTAATTGCGTTTCTTGGAGAATGAAGAAACAGTAGAAAAACGAGAAGAAAGAGAAACAAGAGGATAAGAAGAGGAAGAAGAGGAGGAGAATATGATATTACCTGTGGCTTTCTGAAATTTTCAACAGTACAATATCAGAATTAGTAGAAATAATATACGAATACATTTTCTTTTTCCTCGTTCTTTGCACTGTCTACATCTCCCTGTAATTTCTATTTATTGTCAATTTTCCAGTCATCGTTTATTGTTACTATCAATCACTTTGCCTAGTTTTTATGTGTTTTTTGCTACGACCTAATCCCGTTGTCATAATGTTTTTGAGAAGCCTTTATAACATTTATGATAAATCTTGCACCCAAGTACTGTATTTTTATATTGATAATAATGGTTGGCTAACATTTTAACCATGTTGTACTAGTGTTTCACATATTGAACATTGTTTTCAGTTATTTTCAAGTATTATTAATTATTTCTAAGGTAATTTTTTTTTTATGTAGATCAAATAAAATAAAATATTATTTGTAGTGAAAGACGGAAACCCCGAAGGAGTATTCATAAAATCATCCCTAAAACCTATGTTAATATTTCTTAGTTACATTTTATTAATTAAGTAATAATTTTAAAGTTTTCGTGCCTTAATGACCACTATAATTTACAATACAATAAAACAAACACGTTATAATCAGTATACAATATAGGACTGTATATCATTATATTATGACTGTTTTGTTTCTTACGTTTCATCATTTTCATTATTTAAAGAGAAATAAATAATAACATTTAGCCTAAGTGCCTACTGTGTGTCAAATCTTATGCTGAATGGTAGCTAAGGGAGGTAGCGCGCGCGCGCGCACACACACACACACACACACACACACAACCTGACTACTCGCTGCTCATTAATATCTTCCCGTCTTCTCCGACAGTTTCCTTCTGTACAAAGCAGACATATTTCTTTGTAGAAGTGGCATGTTTACTTCTCTTGACATCTGCTGTCGTCACCAGTTCATCCAAATGTTCTCCTCACACTTTATTTTGTTTGCTATAAATGATATTTATTTGTTATCATTAATTTTTATTTTAAGCCATATTTATACTGCCCTCCTAAAGTGTAATATAAGTATTTTAGTTTTACTTGCGGTTTTTCTATTTACAAATATTTGGGGGTCAGTCTTTCTTATTTTTAAGCAAAGTAGGAATGTTCGTCATCACAAGAACAGTATTTTGTACAGGAACAAGAAAGACTGACCCTCCCCTTTCAAAGAAAAACGTATAATGTAATCTGGGATAGCCTTTTACTTCCATATTCCTTAAGGAAATGGAAGTATGGTGATGGCAAAAAAAATCGTGTTCGAGATTATTGCAGATTCTGATTGTACTACACTCAAAACATGAAAACAAATCGTTTTTCGAAAAGTGTCTGTGTGTGTGTCTGTCTGTCTGTCTGTCTGTGTGTCTGTGTGTCTATAGATTTTTTTTCTATGGCAAACGATAACAGCCGCAAATTCAACAGAATCAAATAATTTTTTGCATACAGCCCTGATTTGTAGAGTACTCACGACCTTTTGTTTTTGGTGAAGATCGGTTGAGGGAAAAGGGTAGTTTACCTGCAACGGTTTTTTTTTATCAAGGGAATTTTTTTTTTGGCAAACGATAACAGCCGCAAATTCAAACAGAATCAAATAATATTTCGCATACAGCCCTGAATTATGGAGTTCTCAAGACCTGTTGTTTTCGGTGAAGATCGGTTAAGGGAAAGGGGTAGTTTACCTGCAGGGTTTTTTATCAAGGGTATTTTCTATGGCAAACGATAACAGCCGCAAATTCAAACAGAATCAAAGAAGTTTTTGCATACAGCCCTGATTTGTAGAGTACTCAAGACCTATTGTTTTTGGTGAAGATCGGTTAAGGGGAAGGGGTAGTTTACCTACAACCTTTTACGTTTTAACAAGAGTAAAGTACTTGAAAATTCATTTAAACTTTTTCAAACAATGGTAATTGTTAAAAATAAAATAATTTTGTTGCCAGGCAATAAATTTATAATTTTTTCATTTTAATGTAAATCATGTATAAGAGAAAATATATAATGCGTGGCAGGCAAGCATATCGCAGTTATGTACTGTTTACGTTTCCATTTTATTATTATGACTACCGCAATAAAAAGGCAGGGAAGACACACACACACACAATTCGCGTTATTTCTGGCCTCATTCATGTATATTTTCTTACTTTTGCACGCTTTTTAAATGGAAAGTGCCGAAACCCATACCAACATAACGCGTGCAAGCCGAAAAAGTGTCCAGCGTGGATAGCGATTTGCTTCCTGTGGATCGCTGGGCAGTGTAACTGCACGTGTTTACAGAGGAAAGATTCATAGACAGACTTTTCGTCTTTAGGGAATGAACCCTCTGCAAGATGCTGAGGGTCCATGAGTGACTTCGGATCGCTCCTTCTTTTCCGCGTGTTTGTTCTGTACAACGTACACTGTAGATTCGCAGCTTTATTCTAAGCAACGCTCAATAGGAAATGTTGAAAATTTTTGTCCACGGTGTACCCTCATACACACTAAACCTGCTCTGATGTTTTAATTACGGACATTATAATATTAAAACTTTGGAAACTTGAGCACTACTTAATGGAGATCAATCATTAACTTATACAAGCCATTAATTCATATTTTTTATATATATGTGTACAACGTTATCGGCAACAAAGAAGTAGTTTTTGTTAAAATTCCTTCCCGGGATATTTGGCCGTAGTCCAATGTTTTCTACAAAACCAGACGTTTCGGCAATGCCATCGACTTCCATCATCAGTGAAAATCGAGTGCGATAACGTAAGGTGGTATACGTTAGTGACCACAGTACTGTGGTTAAGGCTGAAGCGGTAAGTAGAAAGAAGTAGTTTCTATGGTAATATTTCATTTCGAAAATGATTTTAAATATAAATCTTAGAATGTGGAAGTCATGTATAGTTCTCCATACCGATATTTTTGACTTAGGACAGAAGAATATAACTTTTGTGTAGCCTGAATCGAAAGCTTACTCGTAATTAATATAACCCCCCCCCATCAAAAAAAAACTTTTTATCATTAAACTAAAGTTGGTTTTCTACAATTTAAAATGAAGATGATTGAGCAAGACATTTAGCTAGGAGGGAATTTGTCAACAGTTACAAATCCTGCTATATTGGAGGTAAAGCGGCGTTCATTGTAAGATAAAGGGATGATCTGGATGAGTAGCCTACTATGGTACAATGAACTGGAGATGTATTATGGAGAAACGTCACTGTTGAAAGATTATGGAGGCAATCTCTCATAATGAATCGGTGAGTCGCTAATGATGCTGTTGATGATGGTGATGATGCCGATGATGATGATGATGATGATGATTATGACGAGGGCGACGACGACACGATGACGTTGACTGTTATGATGTGTGTGTGTGTGTTTATTGTATACGCCTGCGAAAAAATAAATAATAAGTAGGATATCAAACCATTGTTATTACTGATAGATTGTCTTCATCATAAGAGCACCAAAATATATTGATGTAACTTATGTAATACACTAAACAACCGTTTTTTAATAGAAATGTAAAAAAGAGGAATTTCAGGAATTAGCTACTTTTAGAAACTTGCAAATTAGCTTCAATGATTAGGTCTACAAGAAAATATACAGTTACTATTTGCAAACCAGTACCCCTTAGAACGCTAACAATGGAAAGGGATACAACATTAAAAAGGCATTTAGCCTTATTCGCTTTTCTTAAGAAAATTGTACGTTTATTATTACCCTATAGTTTTCTTGTGCATGCGCGCGCGCATGTGTACTTTTATTTTATTACAAATTCAAATTTTTGATGGAAGTATTTGTTTTATTTACTTCTTTTTCTTTTTAGAAAGATACGTTTGTCTCTGTTCAACATCGTCAGGGTTAACTTTTAGCCACACAATGAAAAGTAATACACATAGTTTTTTAGGTTTAAAATTAACATAAAATTAATTAAAAATATGTTAAAACTAGAAAAAATAGCATTTTGAAAAAAGCTTACGTATTTTTAAATGTATGAACAAATACAGATTAAGTCAATATATGATTTAAATGATCAAAATTTAGACGGGCTTCTTCAAAAATTAATACTATGTACTAATTTAGCATACTTTTAATATTATGATATTTTATATAAAATACGTAAATACAGTAATTTAATATCTATATGAAAGTGAAAAAACAGTTGGCCAAAATAAAACTTGGCAATCTAATGTATAAAAAAATATAATTTGTAAAATAAAATATAAGTTTGACAATATTGAACAGAATGGGTCAACAGAATGAAAATACGTTAGTAAAAAAAAAAAAATAAATTAAAATAAATACATGTATTGAAACATTGTATCAAAATAAAATTATAACATTTATATAAAAAGACTATATAATCTAAGATGATACATATAATTTTAGTATTTATATTCATATTTGCCCACAATTATTCGTGTTTCATAATTATTAATAATAAAAAATATTGTTTATTTCTTACAAGAATATATTTGTATTAATTTGTGCTTACACCGTTTTGATAGTCATCTTTACTGTCATCTTCATAAACGTAAATGTACGTAAGGAATGTAAAAAGTATATTTACATTATTAGTAAAAATATATTCTTGTAAGAAGTAAAAAAATATTAATTATCATATTCTTATATTCTTATAATTAAATAACTGTTGTAATAATTATAGTGTTCTAATAAAATTCATGAAATGGGACGATTAATAATAATTATATTCAATGCAAGTATAACAACTGAAGACACAAAATAGGCTGAAATGTTATTACAGTTAACAAATGCATCGTGACGCATATAAACGGTAACAAATCAATGCGGATTTTACGCCTCACTGGAGTTATTTATTTATTCACTCGGTCATAAATCACAGCCAGCCGCCTACTCTGGCTGTGAAAAAAATATGTAAATAAATCCAACAAGAAGCGAGTAAACAGAGACATTTCGTTATACCAAGTGCACAATTATTTGTTTGAATGAGACGTCAATATTTATCGGCGCATCTTGACGTTCAGTGTCACCGGTATTACAGAAGATGCTCATGTCACTGTGATCGTAATAACGATTATTATTTCACGTCGGCTGACGTAAAATTTGCCGTCCAGGAATTTCACTTTAAAATACAATGGTTTTCTTGTCACGTGTATACGTCTATTGTTTTATTACTTCAACCAATTAATACCGATAATTTATGTTTAAGAAACAATATAATTGTTGATAATTACATGAAGTAAGTGGTGAAGTTTATGAACCACTGAGTTTACTGTTTCCAGATAAAAGAAAGTTCCTATTATTGGTCAATATAATAATAATAACAGAGACATTGTCTATTGGATTTAAATTAAAAATTACATAAAACTCGAGCAATTCCGCAAGAGAAAGGAAAAGTCTGTTTTTTTCCGGCGTCTTCAAATTAAAATGGCGACTAGCGCGACCAACCCGATGCATCTGTCAGTTCAACGGTGATTTGTATATATAAACGTTAACAGTTTTATCGGCTGGTATCAGTTACTTGTTGGGTTTTCTGGAGCTCGGTACTACAGGTATTGTGCTTCGCCGCAAACATGGGGATACTTAGGAAACGTTACACACCGGTGAGTATTGTAAGCTAACCACGTGCTCGCCAGTCAATACATATCGCGCTCATTTCAACAACTTAAATTTTAAAGAACTTAAATTTGAAAATTTAAATCAAAATTATAACTATGAAGTTTTGAAACGTTTAAACAATTAATTTAATTAATTAATTTATTAATTTTATACGTTTAATTTTTCGAACAAAATGTAAAATTAGTTTATTTGAAATAATCATTTGTTTAGTGATTGTGTGATCTATTAGCAAGCTTTTACGAAACATTTTCGAAAAATCTGAGTGCTTATGCCTTAAGCGAAATGTGAATTTAAAAGGACAATAATTCGAGTATACCAGTGCTGGTAACCTGTGCAGCGTCAGTGAATTATGTGAACGTTTTATAACAAAAAATATATAACAGCATTTAAATGTACGTACAAGTTCATTGTCAACAGCGGCATTATAGAATGGTCAGTCCGGTAACACGGCCTTGATCCGGCCGTTCGGGCTTTCAATTTATTAAGATTTCATTCATTCGCAACACAATAATGCCGCTTGCATTTCGTTATCCGTAACGAATCGCCGATAAGCGATTTTATATTTTTCGTAAGATGCTCTTCAGGCTTGTTCATAAAATTCGATTTGGCTTTGTAGGTGAATGTGCGTGTGTATGTGTTTTAGAATACGGGTTCAAACGCGACACTTCTCTCTGTTGCACACACACACACGCGCGCGCGTATGCATTAACTTTCATATTTAAATACTAACGCTTTAAATATTTTGCTTAAGTTTTGCTCATTGAAAATCATTATTACTGGCAGTAACAGTTTTGCCACTTAAGTATATGTGTGTATACAAGAGAGACTGACAGCTGACAGGGAGACTATGCACATGCAAACAGGTGCATAGCGAAATAGTTACAGATAAGTATGAGATATGGTACGCAGTGGTATTCAGTAGTGTTGCTTGTCAGTGCTTTGTCTGATTCACATGGTAAGATATACTGTTGACTCCAGTATGTGCGTATTAGAATTCTGTTTAAAAATATTTACACTAACCGTTTACAATCGTAGGCCCTATAAACACTTTATGGTAGCCTGTAGAACGCTACTATTAAGTAAGAATAATTTTAACTCTCATATTTAAATACTAACGTTTTAAATAGTTTGCTTAAATTTTGCTCATTGAAAATCATTATTTCTGGAAGTAACAGTTTTGTTATAGGCCTAATTGTTATTTTTATAACTTTTAACAACTGCTGACTGAAAAGTAATAGTCCATGTTCGTGATTTAGACATTATTAATCGTAAAGACTTTAGTGGTAACGGTTTTTGATAGTTTACACTTTATGCACTGACAAGTGTGATATTTAAGAGCTAGATTACAATTTCTCATTATGTCTCAACTCGAACATTTCTAAAACACTTGAACGCGTAAACGTACAACAACATGAGATGTCCACACAATAACCATTTTCTTTAAAATCCATGTACTTCATAAATTAGTTTAATTACATATTTCTTACTATACCGGTACTAAAAATTGATTCTGTGATGACTGTAAGTCGACTAGACATAAGTTAAAATGCAACTCTATAATACAATTATGACCCAAAGTGTATATACTACACACACACACACGCGCGCGCGCGCGCGCGTCTTGTATTAGGATGTGTGCACGTCGATGTATGTGTATACGAATTGCTGGTAGTGGTAAACTGACATTACTTTATGACAGAAAAATATTACATCTTTTCTCCTTTAAAATAGTGTTGTTACAACGGGTTCTTGTAAATTTTGTCAAAAAAAAAAATTTCAGGTTTTCCTTATAATTTATTTGGTAATAAATAAAACAAATTTTTTCAAATGCGCAAACAGAATTAGTTGTTGTTCGTAAACCCTATGTTTGTCCATTCCACACTAATAATTGACAGGCTTGAGTTTATTTATTTGAACTGACAAAATCAGTATACCTACTCTGGTTAAACCTAGTCACTCTAATCTCAGGTGCTTCAAAACCTACATATAATAAAATAATATAATAAAATAAAATAAGTACAATTGAATGTAATATTGGCGTATGATGTCCTAATGATTATAGCAAGATCAATTAATTTACAGACTAAATATATTCCTTATTGGAGTATAAGGAATATGTGTACTTTACCTGAGAACTCAGTAAAATATCGTAGTGACATTTGAATTTGTATATTCTTCTATGACAAAAGAAACATTAAACGTGTTTAGACATTTAAGACATCAACAATACAATTGTGTGCATTAAATTCAAAGATAAGATTATAATAATAATAGACCTACATAGTTCGTTAAAATTAAATAATGTTGAAAGTATAAAGTCTAAAAATGAAAATTTATGTCTTGTCAACAAACGAAATTATAAGACTCATTAATCCTCGATCCTTTGTATGTAATACTTGCGTTAGACATTACCAGTTTCATGATCGAGCACAGGACTTGATTTGCTTATTCCAGGTAAAGTTAATAGTTTTACATGAACCCCTTGCTGCAATCTCTCATCAACCCTTAGTTTGCTTCCCCATTTCTTTTTCTAACTATAATATTCTTATCAAAGTATTAATAAGTTTGATATGTCACATATGAGATGTAGCTCACCGAATCTTACGCGCGCGCGTGCAATTTGAGCGGGCACGTGTCGGTCGGAATAGGGGACTCGTGCGTGCCACGCCACGCTCTTCATTCAAGTCATGCCTCCACGCACGTGCGAGCGCGCGCGGTCACACACACATATACAACTTTCTCCGTCAGTCACTTATCACGTTGCGTTTTACTTGCGTCAAAGCGATAATTTTCCTTTTATTTTTTCGGTCTGTTTCTAAGGCCAATTAACTGTACAAAAAATCGTAATCGAGCTACAAATGTCGCAATCGCCACCAACAATAATGGCCGGTGTTGCAATAACAGCACAATGTACTCCTTCTTTCAGAACGTACCAACAATATATCTATATAGATTTTTTTGTCTTGAATAATATAGTTAGGAAGTGAAACGGACCGACTTCCTGGGAAATGCTCGAGACCTTCAATTAGTCGGTGCGCGTATCGATTGTTCCTGTCAATTAGTCGGAGCAATTTTGTCGTTACTTCATTTGTTAAACAACAACATTCTCTACGGAGCATTACGTGCAGTGAAATGCTTTAAATAAAAACTGTGCCTGCGGTTGATTCCTTTTCCTTTGCAATATCGCTCACTGTTGCAGCGGAACATTCTCCTGGCACTAGCACTACCGTCAGTGACAAAACTTCGCTATTGCTTTTTAATGTTCTGCGCATTAAACATTTTATTACATACCGGTAGTGTATTTATTTAACTTCAATGAACTATAACACTACTTCCCCTAATTATAGAATAAATCGCCACTCTTTGATTTAATTATTGTTTGTTGACGTTGTAGGATAATAAACTGTAATACTCAGACTTTCCTTAAGCCCGAATAAATAAGTTCATATAGCAATGTGTTGATTGAATAACAATTGCAGTTCGTTTCTGTCCTGCTTCATCGTGTAAAGGTTTGTGTATGTCCACTTCATCCCCATAATTACGCGCCCTCCACACACAGATGTAGACACGAACGCGTCTACAACTGTGAGAGAAGTTGAGTTACATGATCGTTTGAACTATTAGTCAAATTCACGGGGTACATGGCTAACGTAAGTATGCTACATAATATCTGAACATTAAGAGCACAGACACAATATAGTAGTAATGTACCTGTACGTACAAATACGTTCATGAACACAATTACTCACTCGCACATACATATAATAGCTGGGAACTAGTTACTTTATGTTTGTACTAGCTTGAATACACATCTCTTAAGAAATAGAATTAGGTTTAATTTTGCAGTTACTTGAACATCAACTCCTCCTACAAACAAACACATATACACGATACACAATTCTTTCTTACAGTATCTTTCACTATCACTGTATAATTTTGTCACACAAAACGGCTGGTTGTCATGTAGAATTCAGTAGATCTGACAGTAAAGATACGGTCCCACATTACTATTTCATTGAACAATAGAAGAGACGAAGACAGACAGGAAAAGAGAAAGAGAAAAACAGAGAGAGATACACAGACAGATAAAGAGGAAGAGAGAGAGAGAGAGAGAGAGAGAGAGAGAGAGAGAGAGAGAGAGAGAGAGAGAGTAACGAGACTTTATTTGTATATATACATAATTTATTATTACTAACACAACGTACATTTTAATCATCTCTCAATATTGTTGAAGAACATCAGCATAAATATACGTTGGAGAGTTACAACTCTAACTTTGTTATACATAGTAATAATGCTGAGTTACAATGCTGAAATCCATGTTTTCATGTCTGATTCAGCTTTTACCAAACGTGGAACTAAATTTATGCTACCAATTTTCAAATTAAAATCTCTCGAGAAAAGGAATAAATAATCTTTAAATGAAAAATTAAAAAGATTCTAAGAAAATTTTAAATGTAAATTTAGTTTTTTTGAATAACCACGTCTGTGGTCGGATCCACGACGCGTGACTTCCACAAGAAGCGAGCACGCTTCCACAATATACGTAGTTCTCGTCCTAATAGACTTCAGCACGATTACCAGAACCTTTATGTAATTCCTGCAGTACAGATCGTTATCGGAATTGCTATAGGTACAGTAATTTTTCTTCGATTCTCTGTAAACGTTAGAACAATAGGTACATTAAATAATCGTACTTAGTTACAAATCGATAGAGACCGCAATCGCAAGAATAAATGAAAATAGCGTGTTACAGACCGAATGCCGTTGTGGTTAGAGAAACGACAGTTTCTTTTGTATTTTCATCTACGTGCTGTATTGAAGTCTCATTTCCTGACACTGGTAATGTACTTGCCTGCCACTATGCTGAGTTAAACGTTTCCTCTCACGCTGTTTCCTCTTGCCTCTCAGTCAGACGCTGTTGACCATACTGTCCCTCGTAGCTCGTGTCACTTTGCCCACACGTCTAGAACAGTACTGATTTAAAAATTAAAATAAAACCACAAGTATCGTCTTAAACACGTTATTTCTACAGAGTAACATGTATACTACCAACAGATAACAATTTACAAAAATTTTGTATTATGTAAAGTATTAAATACAAATACAATATCAGTACGAAAACTGTTATTGTAAACATTTTTTCAGTATTTAAAACTAAATGGGACCCATAATTTATTTATAATTTCAAGGATGAAAACTGTACAACGTTTTCAGAGTGAGGTGTTGACATCACACTTGATTAAATCTCTCAATAAGATATCGTAAAGAAATAATACACATAAATATTTAATCTAGAGTTTTTGTTCGTTTAATTACATTAACTTTTTGAATTATACCCTACTTCTCGTTCTTACAACATAATTAAACCATTTGAAGGTTTTTTTTGTACAGAAACACTTAAACAAAAAAAAAGTCTTTCTATCCAGGTGACCGAAGAGAACATATGCTGTTATAATATATTAAGTAAAATTATGATTAATTAATTTGAAGAATGAACATTATTGTTTAGTTATCATAAACTACTATTATTCTTTCTTACTTGCATGTAAGAACACAGTTTATTTTTGTTGTTAAATTATACTTTTTTAAGCTTTTTAAAGAATGACAGTTTGTATATAATTCAGAAAAAAATTGTTACGGAGTAATTTAGTTGATAACACTATTAATAATAATATGATTTTAGTTACAATTTATTCTTTTAACGATACGTAGGCCTATTGTTTATTTTACCACAAACATTATACAAATGCTTATTTTTAACACAGTGATATAAAACATTGGTTAATAAATAAAAAATTGTTTTAAAATTAGTATTGTCACAATGCAATTTGTAACTACTTATGTTTTTTAAATCGAGTGGTAGCGAATTTTACATTGTAATGTTAGTCATTATTGCTGCATAATATTTCCCTCTAATGAAACAAAAAATGCATGCAGAAAAACATAACCATGCATGATGACGTTGCAACAGATGCTATGACTGGTTTCTGTATTTCAGTTGACGACACTGGTTGCTGTCATAATCGCCGCGACATGTGTGAGCCAGAGCATCGCCGCTCCTAAAGAGTAAGTACAGTCACGTAACGCTTGGTTAACCATAGACTCTTTACACGTGCCGTTATTTCCGTTAATGTATTGTTGCCCTTTTTCTGAGGCGAAAGGATACAATACGTTATAACAACGAAGGTACACAGATGTGAATCATAACAGAAGAAACGCGGATTTCTTAGACTTTAAAACAAAACTATTAGGATCTATTTGTCATACATTATACCGTTTTTGCTTTTGAAATACATATACAATTCAGAAAATAAAAAGATAATTAAAAATCCAAACTGACAAACAAAATACCATTTTAGGTACACTTATTCGTAAATTCTACGTAGTTCCCTACAAAATAATGTGTTTAAGAGATTTCATGCACCTTGTAAAGATTTTTCACACTAAAGTTTCACCGTTTCTGTAACATAATATTTAACTGGGCACATATCGGTCTCATTTATAAAATAAGGAGCAGTTACCTTTTATTTAAATAAATTGCCGAAATTTTAAAAAAGAAGAATATAATTGTTTAATAAATAAAAATTGAAATATTATTCAAATTGCTGTACTATTACAGGTAATGTATATTACAAATAATTGAAAACACATATACGTATTTAGTAAACATCGATTTAACGAGAAAAATTACAAAATTTGTTAACAGTTTATTCGGAAACGTTTATTTAACAAAGACTTCTAATATAAAATTTGCATGCAAGTACTGCTAATGATTCTCATATCGTATTAACAAAGATATTCTGTTCAGTAATTTCTGAGTTAGTTTAATAACAGAAAAATGAGAAATTCTTCATTTTATGTTAATACTTAAAATTAATTTTGTTTTTTATTTATTTTTTTTCCACGCACTATATTTATTTATTTAATCAAGTATTTTATACTTGAAAAAGAACCAGTAGATTTGAGGTAAATATTAAAACTGTTTACGCTTTAACAGTAATTTAAACCTTTAAGTATGCTGTTAGTATATTATTTGATTTGTACTTAATTAGTTAAACAATTCTGTCTCCCATTTCACTTTGTTCTTATAATCTGAATTACCAGATGAGCAGATTTACAAGCTTCTCAGATAAATTGATAAACTGAAACGTATGTAGTATTTAATCATTTTGTAATATTTAACCCAAAGAATTTGACAAAAGAATACCTAGTAATCCATGAGTAAATATGATTTATCATTTTATACTTTAAAATAGTTTTTTTAATTTGTAATATGAACTAGTAGACAAACGAAAGCTACTGCTAACAAATACACAAAAATGTTCATGTTTATTACAGAGCTGTAGAGATATCTCTACTAGTAGAAGCCGAGAACGCAAAGAAAGTATCCCCGGAATATTCGATTGTCAACGAAGCGGAAAGACGAGAAGGCGTAGTAGCTGACAGCGAGACTAGTGACACGATAACACATCACCACTACCACTCAGGTCATGCAGATCACGTGCACAAGCATAACGGTGAGGCACACCATGATCACAAACACCACGGTAGCGCTGAACACTCGCACAAACACCACGGAAGCGCCGAACACTCGCACAATCACCACGGAAGCGCAGAACACTCACACAATCACCACGGAAGCGCCCAACACTCGCACAATCACCACGGAAGCGCAGAACACTCACACAATCACCACGGAAGCGCCCAACACTCGCACAATCACCACGGAAGCGCCGAACACTCGCACAATCACCACGGAAGCGCAGAGCACTCACACAATCACCATGGTGACATTGGTCATGGACATAAACATCACGGGTCAGCAGATCATTCACATCACCACGGAGGTAACTTTGGGCACGGTCACAAACACCACGGATCAGCTGATCACTCACACCATCATGGAGGTAACTTTGGACATGGTCATCAACATCATGGTTCAGCTGATCATTCCCATAATCACCATGGCGATTTCGGACATGGACACAGACACCACGGATCAGCAGATCATTCCCATCATCATGGAGGAGATTTCGGCCATGGACATAAGCATCACGGATCCGCAGATCATTCACACAATCACCATGGTGACATCGGACATGGACATAAACATCATGGATCTGCTGACCATTCTCATCACCACGGAGGTGACTTTGGACACGGTCACAACCATCACGGTAGTGCAAGTCATTCTCACAGGCACCATGGCTCGGCAAGTCATGCGCATCAACATCACGGATCAGCAGATCACTCACATCACCACGGAGGTGACTTTGGACACGGTCACAACCATCACGGTAGTGCAAGTCATTCTCACAGCCACCATGGCTCGGCAAGTCATGCGCATCAACATCACGGATCAGCAGATCACTCACATCACCACGGAGGTGACTTCGGACACGGTCACAACCATCACGGTAGTGCAAGTCATTCTCACAGCCACCGTGGCTCGGCAAGTCATGCGCATCAACATCACGGATCAGCAGATCACTCACATCACCACGGAGGTGACTTTGGACACGGTCACAACCATCACGGTAGTGCAAGTCATTCTCACAGCCACCGTGGCTCGGCAAGTCATGCGCATCAACATCACGGATCAGCAGATCACTCACATCACCACGGAGGTGACTTTGGACACGGTCACAACCATCACGGTAGTGCAAGTCATTCTCACAGCCACCGTGGCTCGGCAAGTCATGCGCATCAACATCACGGATCAGCAGATCACTCACATCACCACGGAGGTGACTTTGGACACGGTCACAACCATCACGGTAGTGCAAGTCATTCTCACAGCCACCGTGGCTCGGCAAGTCATGCGCATCAACATCACGGATCAGCAGATCACTCACATCACCACGGAGGTGACTTTGGACACGGTCACAACCATCACGGTAGTGCAAGTCATTCTCACAGCCACCATGGCTCGGCAAGTCATGCGCATCATCATCAAGGACATGCTGACCACGGCCACCATCACCAAGGATCTGCTGAACACTCTCACAAACACCACGGCCATTCTGACCACAAACACAAGCACATTGCACGTGCTGACCACGGTGACGTGCATTATGTTGATACTATCAATGTGCAGACGCCCAATGTCGCAGAAGATGTCAGTGCCAAAAACGTTATTTCCGACAGAGCGTCTGAAAACGTTATCCCAGCAGCAAACGAGGGCGCAGGAGAAATCGCAGCCGCAGCCCTTCCAGAAACAGCAGCAGCATCTACGCAAGTACAAGTACTGCAGGTTTAGTTAATCGAACAACCTGTTCAGTAGGTAGTACATGTATCAAAATATTATTTATATTATGTAATTATTTAATAATAAATGACTTTCTGTTTTACTGTTTATCAACAAACTTTTATTTTTTACTCCCGATAACTAAATTACTGCAACAGTCACCCGTATCTTATGTTTGTTACAAAATCAGCCAACTCCCAAACTTGGTTGCAAACATGGCCAACTCCATAATTCAGCTGCAAATTTCTGCTTATTTTCTAAAAAGCAGATATTAGTGCTTTTTCAATTTTTAGACTACCATGAATCTACAGAAAAAAATTCAAGTTGTTAGTGTTAATAATTTTATGGAAACCAGATTTTCTGCTCTCCTGTAAAATTTTGCTAAACGGAGATAGCCATCTTTTTAACCAGGCTACTTATATAATGTTATATGATTGTGTTTCGTTGTACTTACAATAATTAAAATGAACTAATGATTAAGCATCTGCCAGGTTGTTGTTTGATTACTAATATGTTTATCACTAATGGTAATAGAAATACGTTTGACTTAAGTACATACATATTGCAACAATACATATATTTGCATATTTGCCCAGGGCGGTATGTTTGTAAAATATTTAGCATAGAAAAATATATGATGAACAGTTTTTAACAATATTATGCAGGATAAGAATTGTCAGAAAGCGTACACCTGCCCCGCGAGTGAATACACGATGGGGTGATGCGTACGTCTGTAATCAGGTTTTAACCGGATAATAATAAACTAATTAATACGTTTAAACCCGTCAACAAAGACTTACCCCAATTATAAAAACACCATTACTTTAAGGAATTTTTAACGAATATATTGATGTAAATTTATTGCAGAAATGTGCAATAATAAAGACGCTAGGTAATTTAATGTTAATTACTAGTGTAATTAATAAGAGTGTTATATGTGAGTGACCATTAAAAAAATTACGCAAACGATGATATCGCTCCTGCTACGAGGATATTTACGAAATCGCGAAAATGAACCAAAAAGTGATTTGTAATTAAAAGGACGCTTTGCACGAAGTGACAATATCTAACAGGTCGAAAACAGTCCTGGACTTGTCAGATCGCCGTCCAGTATAAATACCACCGGCAATTTTGGGGCGATCTCAGAGAGACTCAAGATATCTTCACACAACGTCACGCTGCTGGTCTGCCGACCGATCGAACATTCACCACACACACCAAGACTTATAGAGGAACTCTGGTCCATCACAAACAACAAACCGTAGAGACAGAGAACACAGCATCTGCATAATCATCATCATCAATTCTCAGGATTCAGGACACACACACGCGCGCGCCCGCAACGGTAACGTCGGCAGTACGCAGGTGATGAATAAACAATTATATTTTTGTTTGTGAAAAGAACTCTTAAAAAGAAACTTATATATGAACAGTAAAGACTTAAACTTTTAAATACAATCACTGTACATAAATTTATATGGTAGTTAAAGAAAATAATTAAATTTAAAAAGAAAATTTAAAAATTATAATCTTCTGTTGTCTGTTAAAATTTGGGCCTGTCAGTACAAATAAATAATTGTTGGAAGTAAATGTTATATTTTTTATTTTTGTTTATAGCAACAATTAGTTTTATTCTTGAGATTTAATATTATTTTCGTTTGTAAATGAGTTGCTATTATCATTTAAAATTTGAGTAAAAGTCAGACACACTGAAATAAAAAGGTGTTTAGATAATTTGTTTAACATGTCTGTTTAGCTAGTAAGATTATACGGTTATTTATTTTTATATGCCATGAAAAGCATAGAAGGTTATATTGTATTTTTTGTAAACTTATAAAAGAGAATATTTTTTTATTTTTAGAATACAAAATTTTAATATTTGTATATATTCGATTAATATTAATAAATCATACAATGGTTATTTTGAAACGGTTTTAATTAAATATTTCATGTCAGCAACATCTCACTTCTCTTTGAAAATTATTTTTTTATTTTGCACCTACATGTACTTGACGCAACGAGAATAAAAAAATCCTGCGACCTGGCCGGTGTAATACACTTCATAGTTGCGTTGTGTACATGGTAATGTATGTGTGTAATTTTTTGAAATACTTGTAACTTTGCAATATATTGCAACAATACATATATGTGCATATTTGCCCAGGGCGGTATGTTTTATATTGTAATTAATGTAAATGAATAAGGAACAGTTTTATACAATTTTGTGCAAGAAAATCCAGGTTCTGTCCTGTCGAGAATGCACCTGCTTCGATAAATAAAAATACGGCGTGTGTGTGTAAGCGACAAGAATATGGGGTGACGCGTACGAATTGTTTGTTGTCAATTAATCAGTCTTAACAGGATTATAATAAACTAATTACTTGTGTTGAACCTGTAAACAAAGACTTACACTAATTACAAAGACACCGTTACATTAAGGAATTTTTGATGAGTAGCCTATGGTGATGTAAATTTTATTTCCAAAGGTGCAATATTAAAGATGCTAACTAATTAATATTAATTACTAGTGTAATTGAAGAGTAATTAATATGTGTGGTATATGTGAGTGACCAGAAAAAAATTACGCAAACAATGATATCGCTCATGTGACGAGTATGTTCATGAGTTCGCGATAATTAACCAAAAAGTGAGTGTAATAAAAAGGACGCTTTGGCGCAAACTGACCATCTCTAGCTTGTCGAAAACAGGCCTGTACCTGTCAAATTGCCACCAGTATAAATACCACTAGCATGGTAAACGAAGACATTTGCCTGAACAAAAATTTCGATCAGGATGAAAATTTGGATTTATGTAGCTATAGATGTATACTTTAAAATAAGAAAACCTTACCATCGCGGCGGGACCCCGTTTCCAGGAAAATCGATCGGAAAAGTCGTGATTGTCGGTTTTCTTCACGTAATTGTTTAAATAATGAAGTAGTCCCCAGGACATAATCAATTCAAAATTTGGCCAAGTGCCTAATACTATTATAAAATGCTGCCACACTGGGCACTTATACTGGGAGAAATAAAATTTAGAATACAGTGAACACCCCAGTTATCATAATTAATAAATAGAATTTATATATATAGAAATATTGTTAAGTTTTGAAAATAGTAATGTGTCATGAACCTTATAACCCCTTTTAAAAGTAATTTTGGCCCAGAGACCGACATGTTCATGGGCAAGTCAGTGCATAATTCAACCTGTCTCAACAACATGTTTAACACTGCATGGACATGCACCTGTACAGGATTAAACTTGTGACTCTACTTAACTACCACAGAAATTTCTATCCCTATATAATCCAAACTGAATTTAAAAATGAGAAATTAATATATATATATAATGAACACTAAATTGAAACAGAGAAATTACAAGTTGATTGAATGAATTAGTAACAGTAATGAAACCCTTATACTGAAAATAAGAAGGAATTGCACGTTTGAATGGTGAGCTGCCAAAGATGCATGTCAGCCTCTGAGCTCACAAATTATACAAACAAATTAATAAAATTTACAAAAGATTTTCCTCCTAGTTCACGCACTATACTGTCCCGTTAATCGGGGATCCAATTAAAATGTTTAAAAACTTAAAGTCATGTTGTTGAATGATTGAATTGGTTCACTGGCTCTATTGAGTGCATCACAATGTGTAAAGAATATAATGGATTGAGTTCACCTTATTTTGTCCATTGGTGTGAAGTGGCAATCTCGTGGCCTACATTATAGGGTGTTTGTGTTTCGTCACTGCTATTCCTCTCCGGCAGATGAAGTTGAGATAGAAATCTGGATGTTCAAAAGTTCAGGTTGGGGCTGCTCCTCGCCTTCATCGGGAGACCCTGATCATACAACATTTTATCAGCTAGAGTTCACAAACAAATTCCCCCAGAAACTTCACACACACCCAAAACCCATATATAATCTTAACACAGCTTTAGGGCTATTTAAATATAATACTTGACACACTGGGCAAAGTTATATGGCCAACAGGCCCTATTTGAAAACATTTAGTACAGTTACATTTAATATTAATAAACTTTACCCATGTGGGTTAACATACTTCAATTTTGCTTAGCTTATTATTCGGCTTGTTACACTTTTAATAAAATTTGCACATAGTCTGAATTTTTGTTTGCCACGTGGTTGAGAGAGGTTACCTGATTACATCATTTCTATACTATTTAAATTAATACCTTTTGGCAATTACATACTTCTCAATTCTGGTGCCTTAGTAAGCTTTCTGAAATTGATAAAGTTTTACTATAATGACTAGTAAAGGTTGTATGTAACTTACTCTGAATTACGCATTGCACACTCGCCACGAGGTGCCATAATAAGGTTATCAGATTACATTCATGTCTGTACGATTTAAACAAATACTTTTTGCATTTACCTAACTCTCAATTTTGGTGCCTTAGTTAAGGCATGTGAATTTAATATAGTATTACTAAAAATAATTACCTTTAAATTACGTATTGCACCACTCAACACGTGGTGACACAAAAGGTTATCTGATTTTACTTACTGTGGCCTATTAAACAAGTTTTTCATTAGTAAAACTTTAAATAGATAATTATAAAAATATTGCCGAGACACCGCCGTTCTGTTTAGATTTAGCCTCCCATAGGTGGAAGAATGGTGCAACAAATTCTTCTCTGCCGGAGAGAAAAAAAAATAAGCAGCCAACAAGGCGACGATCAGTGCGAGACAAAGTTTCTTGATACCGGTTCCGCTTTGTGAGCTCGCAAACCGGGGCTCTCGCGAGAGGCCAGCACCGATCAAGCCTCGCTCTTAATGGTAATTCAGGCAGCAGTATTGCTTATCTCAACTGCTAGGGCTAAATACCGTACAGCATTTAACGTTTATTTTTGACGTTAAATACTGAATAATCGCCGATCTATATTAGAACGGCACAAAGTTAACTAGAAATAAGTATGCTCTTATGTCATAAATGATATTGTAAGGGTGATAAGGAGTTGTAGACAACAATTATGAGAAATAAGGTTGCTGTAAAAGTAAGGAATAATAATGGAAAAATGTAATTAAAACATAGTGAATAATATTGAGTTAGCCCTAAACCGAAAACAAAACATAGTAATCAAAATACAACCTTATAAATAATTGGAAAAGTTCATACTCGACTAAAAGCAATGAATACTCAAGGTTTATAGGTTTATTGAAATTTATTAATCTAAATAACTAAAACTAACATTATATTGTGTAAAAAGCTAATAAGAGATATTGGTAAATTTAATTTAGTTAATAAGGATCAAAACCATATGGTGTGGGAATCCAAATTATTCGTCTCAGAGAATCCTGAACGATGGTAATAATGAATTGTTAATTAGAGGAAAAATAAGGGAATAATATTAATTATAAAGATTTGATAATTTGCCAGCCCTTGAGCGTCCCCTTGTAAACCAATTTCTTATAATCTCATACCAGTCAAAAGACGCGTTGAAAGCGGTCTGTTTTGGTGAGGTATACCGAAGGGTCACGAAAATTAATAAAATTGACCAATCAGAAATCATCATCATATCAGAAACATTAGACGCCAGTTCGGAAACCGAAGAGGACACATTCGATTACAGTACTTTGACGGAGAAGCCACGCCGGTCCTGCGAGCAATTTGAAGAAGAACGGAACAGCTGACGGGAAGCAGTAACCTAAAAAAGTGAAAGTGAGGTTATACCGATAGTAAACAAAGTCGAGTTGATTTTTTTAAGTGAACTTTGTCGGAGTATGTGCGCAAAGGAAGTGTATCCATTATTAATAAAAAGTTAATAGTGCCAATAAAGAAAAAGGCACTAAACGCAAGTATAGTGACAATTATTAAATACTTAGAATAATTATGACCTTTTTTCGATAAAAAAATATTATCGATTACAATTAGTGATATTATGCCAATTTAACACATCAAGGATTGGGACCTTACTAAAAATGAATAATTTTAATAATCATTATTAAGAAGGATAAAAATACAAATGACTTTACTTATATCAAGTGTTAACTGTTTTAATAAATAACAGTATTTATAATGAAATAGACATTGTCATATGGATAATAAGAATCCAATGAATATAACGATAGCAATAAAACTATTTTAAATGAAAAGGGTTAAATATAGTCTAACATACTTTTCATAATTGACCTGAGAAACATTACTAGATATGATGTATCAGTTAATTAATGATGAACTTTAAAAAACTTTGAGCACTAATATTCTAATTAATTTGTTTTGTTTTATTTTGTGTTTGTTAACAATATTTAATACTGTATAATCATGCTAACTGGAAACATCCATTTACCTGATTTCATGTTATCCAATCTGATGAATCAGATAATTGTTTCATGAACGATAAATGGATTTATAACCGTACGTTACGGGATTTTTAAGAATGTTAAAGAGTTATGAATAATTTAAAGTAAAGTGGTTATTATTCAGAACCGCCAGGCCTAACCTCCAATGTTGACGTCAAACTTCCTTTGACAGATTTATGTTAGTAATTAAGATTTATTTTGTTATGTAATCACTCTCCTACTACTTAATTATGATAGTAGAGTTCATCTACCTGTTATGTATTTTGTAGACTAAAAGATCCCACAATTTTAAATGAAATAATTTAATCACAGAACCACGTTGAATGATGGTTATGAATATCAGATTAGCAACCCTGCGAATACAAAAATATTGGTATGGAGAACCATACATGACTTCCATATTCTAAGATTTATATTTAAAATCATTTTCCAAATGAAATATTACCATAGAAACTACTTCTTTCTACTTACTGCTTCAGCCTTAACCACAGTACTGTGGTCACTAACGTACACCACCTCACGTTATCGCACTCGATTTTCACTGATGATGGAAGTCGATGGCATTGCCGAAATGGCTGGTTTTGTAGAAAACATTGGACTACGGCCAAATATCCCGGGAAGGAATTTTAACAAAAACTACTTCTTTGTTGCCGATAACGTTGTACACATATATATCAGTGGCGAAGTTACATGGAGGCAATTGAGGCAATGCCTACCCTAACAAATTCTGTAGAATAAAAATTATAAATACGTATGAACTACATAACGTAAAGATTATACATTGTTACTGCGACTGTCAAATTTATTAAACCGAAACGTGCTTTATTGAGCGACCGCTAGATGGTGACAGGTGAGATTCGGCATAGTTCGTTTAAAGCGAATGAGGCAACCTGAACTTGCCTCAGCGTTTTTTGTATACACCGTATGTAAGCAATGTAGTGGTGTGATAGGGAAGTGTAGGGAGGGGGATTGTCCCGCGCAGTACACATAGAGCGTTGAGGCATGCCTCACTTCTGTGGTCCAAACAGTTAAGTTAAAGCGCCTGTTTTGTTTCTAAGTGTTTATTTTATGCGGTTATTAAAAGTGTCACTGTTATTCTGCTGAACTAACAGATGATCAAGATTGTTATTTGAATTATTTGTAACATTAAACATATAAATATATAGAAACTAATCAAGTTTAAAAATTTGAAGTTCAATCAGTTGTATTATTGTGTAAGACTAATACAAGGATTGTTCAATAGACACACGTATAGAGCTGTAAAGCATTTTTTATTCAACGATTTTAAAAGAAGTCTCCAATAACATTAAGACATGAGTTCCACTGTTGCGCTAACCTGTAGATTCCCTGCTAGTAAAATTCTTACGGCTGTTTGTGGAACCATTCGGTTACAGCAAACTCTACCTCAGCGTCTGATTTGACCCACCGTCCTTTTAGTGATTCCTTAAAAAAAATTTAAGATAAGATTTTTGCCTACCCATTCATTAACTACTAGCTTCGCCAGTAAGCAAATTGATGTCCATTTTTTCGGCTTGCACGCGTTATGTTGGTGTGGGTTTCGGCACTTTCCATTTAAAAAGCGTGCAAACGTAAGAAAATAACATGAGTGAGGCCAGAAATAATGTGAAGTGTGTGTGTGTGTGTGTGTGAGTGTGTGTGTGTGTGTGTCTTACCTGCCTTTTTATTGCCGTATTAAATGAAAAATATTATATTACATTAAAATGAAAAAATTTTAATTTTATTGCCTGGCAACAAAATTATTTTATTTTTAACAATTACCATTGTTTCAAAAAGTTTAAATAAATTTTCAAGTACTTTACTCTTGTTAAAACGTAAAAGGTTGCTGGTAAACTACCCCTTCCCCTTAACCGATCTTTACCAAAATCGAAAGTCCTTGAGACCTCTACAATTCAGGGACGTATGTAAAAAATTATTTGATTCTGTTTGAATTTGCGGCTGTTATCGTTTGCCATAGAAAATACGCTTGATAAAAAAACGTTGCAGGTAAACTACCCCTTCCCCTTAACCGATCTTCACCAAAAACAAAAGGTCTTGAGTACTCTACAAATCAGGCTGTATGCAAAACATTATTTGATTCTGTTTGAATTTGCGGCTGTTATCGTTTGTCATAGGGAAAACCCTTGTTAAAACATAAAACGTTACAGGTAAACTACCCCTTTCCCTTAACCGATCTTCACCAAAAACAATAGATCTTGAAAACTCTACAATTCAGGGCTGTATACGAAACATTATTTAATTCTGTTTGAATTTGCGGCTGTTATCGTTTGCCAAAAAAAAAAATTTCCCTTGATAAAAAAAAACCGTTGCAGGTAAACTACCCCTTTCCCTCAACCGATCTTCACCAAAAACAATAGGTCGTGAGTACTCTACAAATCAGGGCTGTATGCAAAAATTATTTGATTCTGTTTGAATTTGCGGCAGTTATCGTTTGCCATAGAAAAAAAATCTACAGACAGACAGACAGACAGACAGACACACACACAGACACTTTTCGGAAAACGACTTTTTTTCATGTTTTGAGTGTAGTACAATCAGAATCTGCAATAATCTCGAACACGATTTTTTTTGCCATCACCATACTTCCATTCCTTAAGGAATATGGAAGTAATAGTACCTATCATAAAATCAACCAGTATTGTAAAAATGAAACATTATCAATTAATAACTAACTTATTCAAAGTAAGTTCATAAACTTTATCGAGGAATAAACTATAATATTAACAGATAAAAGGAGTTGACAAAATTTATTTTACTAGACTAGAAAATTTCAGGTTATAGAGACAGCTCGGAATAGTTGGAACACTCTTAGCGGCAATTGAGACGATTTGAACAATTTAAAATGTAAATTGTCCTCTCAAATCAGTCTTGCACGCAGAACTTCACTTCAAGTACATGGATAATCATAAACAATCTAATTTCCAGTGAGAAGTCAACCTAACCGATTCGTCATAACACCAACTACCGAAGTGCATTAACTTATAAACTACGAACACCATATAACCGACAGTAATAATAAACTTCAATTAAATAATCCATTCCGAAGATTCTAAAATCGATCAAATACAATATCAATAAAATAATAAAAATAATAATCGAATTTAATACAAATAATAAAAAGAAAGGAGGGTAACCAAAACAGTTACAATATATATATATATTGCAACAGATCAAATTTTATTAGGCCTATACTAATAAGGATATACTGAGTGTGTAAAAATCACAAACAAGTCTATTATGGAGGAGATGAAAAATTATTTATTATACACACAAATATTGTTTTTAAAGATGTATATTGTATTATAAATTGTCATGTATTGATAATAGAAATAATTGTTTGTATTGTTCGATAATATAAATCGATTGTACTAGGTTGCTGCAACGTCATTCTCTCCTCTCGTCACTCCCGTCCTGGCGTCTTCTTCTTCACCGTCACTCCTTCTTGGTGTCCTATTCGTCCTGGCGTCCTCTTCGTCTCGTCGTCCTCTTCTACAGCGTCACTCCTTCCTGGCGTCCTCTTCGTCCTGGTGTCCTCTTCGTCCTGGCGTCCTCTTCGTCTTGTCGTCCTCTTC
Organism: Magicicada septendecula; assembly: GCA_034769895.1. NCBI lineage: Eukaryota > Metazoa > Arthropoda > Insecta > Hemiptera > Cicadidae > Magicicada > Magicicada septendecula. The sequence goes on along the minus strand of CM068367.1, from coordinate 546,664,623 downwards.
AACGGCAGGCGGCTCCAGCGGCGATATTTCAATGAGACTCGTTGTTATGTTTGACTGCTAACATTAATTAGTTTCTTTATAAATTGTTCACTCACAATGATTATAAATTTCACTCGTACAGTTTATTTTTAATTTATACTTTATATTTTCTTAATCTCAGGATTAATATGGGTATTAATTAATGCGGTGCGTTTAATGTACACCTTCCACGATATCTTGAAGTGTCTTTAAATTCCCTAAGCGGATATCTTAACTTACACGAAAACAGCACTGTATTATATTTTAAATTTTATCTAAATATTTTACCCACTCGGTTCTTAACGCAAAACTTCGTTAAGAATTATCAAGGTTTATTTTATATAGCCTATGATATATCTACGTTCGTAAGAGAACAACTTTCTTCACCGGGCACAACTTCCCCTTGCAACTTCTACAGACAGACTGTGTCCATCATAACTCTACAACGAATGAATCTCACTGAATTTAATGTATTCTGATAGGCTAAGCCCAAGTCACATGATTGATGGAACAAACAGATATACGAATTTCATGAAAAACTTTGTATAATTTAGCAAACGCCTGCATGGAAATTATCTACGAATTGTATTACCATATCTTTGATAAGATTTACAATTGAGTTTTCTTCATTAAAAAAACCATATTTCTAAAATAGTTATGAACCTCAGAGTATACACAAATTGAAGCTATTTACCTAAATAATTCCTTGTCAAAGTTTCACGTCAATCGGTTAACTACCACTGAAGCTATAGCGATCGCACATTATCACACCCGCACACGCGCACAAATTCACACAAAAAATACATGACAATATAGAACACCTTTTTATGAAGAGTTTGGTATACCCTACATGCTTATCCATTTCTAAATACAAAACTTACGACTAAAAGACAAAATTTTACATAAAACAAATTTAAATAAGAAAATGCTCGATATCCATGTGCTCTGATATAAACAACATAGCTTATCATCCTGTGTTCTGTTGCAATATATATATATATATATATATATATATATATCGGTTCATAACGTTATCCTACGTCTTCCGTCCCCTAGTCTCCATTGGTCTCGATCTAACCAAGATTCTTCTTCAAATTCCCGGTCTCTCATTGCCCGGTTGATGCCTTCTCTCCAACTCAACCTAGGTCTTCCTCTTCGCCTACGATCGTATGGTGTCCATCTCAAAATTTGCTTTGGGAGTCGATTATCCGGCATTCTTTGTACATGCCCAAACCATCTTAGCTGTTTTGTTTTTATGTCGTCGACAATAGAGTACTGAACCCCCATTATCTCCCGGATTCTGACGTTTCTTGCTTTTTCCAGTTTTGACCTCCCTGCCGCTCTTCACCAATAATCAATTTCAGTAGCTTCCTACGACTTTTCTGTTCTTCAGAAAAGTATTATTGTATTATTGGCCATATTTCACACCCGTATGACGTAATTGGTTTCGTGATTGTATTGTATATACGATGTTTATTTTGTTTTGATATTTGTTGGTTCTCCAATATGTTGTTCAGCAATGCTATTGATTTTCTTCCCAGGTTATTTCTTTCTCTTATCGCTTTATCTAGACTACCATCTTGTGTAACTGTTGTTCCTAGATATTTATAGCTACTGCAATTTATTATTTCTTGTTCGTCTTCTAAAACTAAATTCTTCTGTTCCCCACCAATGCACATATACTCCGTTTTCTTTGTGTTTACTTCAAGGCCCCATAGCTATTGTTCCTCTATACGTTTTCCAGTCATGTATTCCATGTCGTGATATTCCTGCGCTACCACGACTTCGTCGTCAGCGAAACACCGTGTGTACACTGTGTTATCAATCAGAGGTATCCCCATTCAAATTTGAGGTTCCACTGATTTTCAAACATATGGAATCTAAACACAAACACACTCTACAATTCACAAGCATATTCACATACATGTTCTCCAGTGGTTGTTGTGTGGCCATTTTTTGATTTCATCAAGTACTACACTTTATCGACGTTATGTCCAGAATTGTTTGTACAGAATAGACGTCCAGATGGACGTATACAAAATAATATGTAGTAGCTTCAGTGAGTTTTTAGGGTCTAGTGAGTTATAGTTCATCTACAAATGTTTGATTCTTTGTGTATCATAATAAAAATAACTTTAGATAATAAATTTATTTAACTATCGCTGAGAAGAACGTACTTACATGCAAAGGAAAAACGTGTGTAACGTGTTCAGTCTAATCTCGCTTTCGGCTTAAAGCAATATGTCCACTACATTATTCTAAAGATATGTATTAATTAATTCACAAAAAATAAATAAATTTGTGCAATACGATAACATTAGATACAATAAACTGACTTTCGTTATTAAAATATTTGAAATTTTTGAAAAACTAATTTGTTAATTTAGAGTTTACAAGTTGAATTTTCTGTTTTACTAAATGAGTTAAAAGTAGCTGAACTTGGTACTAAAGAACGTGTACAAAATTTTTGTTTATCGATGTGAAACTGGTAGACTAAGCATTATACGGAGAATCAACAATAATAATCCTGGATATGATTACCAGTAATACAGAGATTGCCAAGACTAAGTAACACTTACTATCCTGTCTAATATGTTAGACTCTCTTGTGCGGTGTCTCAAGTCTTTCAGATGTTGTTTACTACCTTTTCAGTTCGTTATAGTCTGTACAGGTTATGCCACAAGAAGGAAACCAAAACGGCAATACAGTATTTCTTTCTTTCTTTTTTAAATTCCTTAATTTCATATTGACCGGCACTTTATACTCTTGTATCACCTTTCGGCTCAATAACATTACGACACTCCAGCATAGCAAGTCTTCAGTAACGTTTTTATTTCATTAAAAAGTAAAATATCGTCTTCATACTTCTGCTTAATAATATTATTGTATTGTAAACAGAAAACATATTTAAGTAAAGTGCTTTTTGCACAGGAAACAAAAATTAAATTTCTTGAATGTTTTATAAATTTGTTTTAAATTCACTTTCAGATGTTTTACAATTTGTACAATGTGTTTTGACATTTCTGATTCGTGTTTTATGTACATTTTTGTAATGTGATTACATGAATAATTCAGATGTAAGATTATTTTCCAACAAGCTGCTTGTACATATATGAGTCAACTTGTTTTTTCTCTCCTTCTCCATTTTACCGTCGAAGTATTACTGTTTATATTAAAATTTAAAACAAATTAATTAAAAAAAATATATATATATAATTAATTTCAAACGAATTTAATTTATTTTATTTTTATCAATAGTTTCGTAACGCTTTGCATTAAATTTTATGGCACTTAATTTATTATTATTATTCATAGAAGTAATAGAGTAAGTCTTCTAAATTATTGTAATAAGTATTTATGGAACTAATCATGACCGCGATTAAATAATTTGTTCGCCTAGACGTAATCACAAATGAGCTGGTTAGCAAAGAGGTGAAAAAACAGTCGCCAATTTTTTAACAATTCATAAAGTCAATTGTGTGATACTCTAGGAAGTATATATTTTCTACTGAAAATTACCAAACAAATATATTTACAAAACATAATTATAAAACTAAGTAAATTCTAGATGATAAATGCCAGACGCTGTAGATGTTTTTTCTGTATTGGAGTGCTTATTATCTTGAGCTTAAAGAACACAAGTTACACAGTCCAAGAAAGGTGAATAAATGTTGAAAGGCCATATTAAAAGGCATAGAGGTGTTTCAGTGAGTTTGTCGGTCACAAAATCAAATCTAAATTAATGTTTTATTGACGAATAGATTACAAGCGGTATGAAAAATATGACTATTTGTTTTCGTTTCTTGTAGTAATCAACATAAAGAGATATGTAATAAATTAGTGTACAATTTGTTATATTTATAGTCAGAAGGATATGTTACATTATAAACACCCAGTGTCAAATGAAATGAACGAAGGTACAATGACCATTTTTAAAATTGTCTTTTTTTTGTTTATACAGAATTTCTTTTAAATGTACCTTGTCGGAACAAGGTAGTTACCAAGATGCTTTAACGTCGGAAAGCGTTGAAATGTACTTCCACTGCAAAAAAGCAGTAATACAAATTATATGTATGGATTAGTAATTTTTAACTAATTAATTATATTACATTTTGGGATAATGAAATTATAAGTAGTTGTGTACTTCAGGATCTCCTTTAGCGTCAGCTTTCAATGGTTTTCTGTGAGTTTCCGCAACGAAGTATACTGATGCATTCAAATACCGTGATTCAATTTAAATTTTATTCCAAGTTCCCAGTGTGTAGATGGCAGCGTTTACAAATTTACTTTACATTAATTGCTTTCTAGATGTGACGTATCTTGCCAAGAAAATGTTTAATTTTGCTCATGGTCATTCAGTCCTACTTTAATTTTAAGTAGTTTTGTACTACCTTTCAAATTATTACATGTTTCATGCTATACATATAACATTTACAAACATTCATAACTTCTGTGAATGTATCCATAAAATGTATATTAATTAGTAGAATCAATTAAGTAAATTATATAAACATACATGAGAATGTTACTCATTTTCATTAGAATATTACATTATTTTTATAAAAATTATTGTTTATTATAAGAGAGCACAAACCCTTACGGCCGGAGTTGTCACAGTTATGAAACATGTTTACTGGGTTATTACGCCGTGGTCCATTTCTAACATTATTGTTTATTATAAGAGAGCGCAAACCCTTACGGCCGGAGTTGTCACAGTTATGAAACATGTTTACTGGGTTATTACGCCGTGGTCCATTTCTAACATTATTGTTTATTATAAGAGAGCACAAACCCTTACGGCCGGAGTTGTCACAGTTATGAAACATGTTTACTGGGTTATTACGCCGTGGTCCATTTCTAACATTATTGTTTATTATAAGAGAGCGCAAACCCTTACGGCCGGAGTTGTCACAGTTATGAAACATGTTTACTGGGTTATTACGCCGTGGTCCATTACTAACATTATTGTTTATTATAAGAGAGCGCAAACCCTTACGGCCGGAGTTGTCACATTTATGAAACATGTTTACTGGGTTATTACGCCGTAGTCCATTACTAACATTTGTTGAAACAAGAAATAAAACTTTGTGGCCACTCCCACGGCGGTCATCTTTGGCGGAGCGGGAACAAAGCATTAAAGTCCGCTAAAGAATAAATTAATATTAAAATTAAACCAGTGCGCAGGCTATGTGAATTGCGCGTCGCGAGACGATCCATTAGTTTCCAGAAGAAGCCATGTGCGGCTTAGCAAGGCGTACCTGGCTTGGTCTACAGAAGTTAAGTACCCGGATGTCCACCTTATCGTCGGCTCACCTGGGGTATCCATGCTCAGTCACTTTGCTGGGGCTCACATAAATGACGAGCCCAGTCAACCAGTGTCTAGATCAAGGTACATTTCTGTCCAGGAAGATGATTCCAATCATGATGCAAATAGCAATCAGTATGCGTCGGCTTCCGATAGAGTCCGATACACTTGATATCTGAGTCCTCCATTGTTCCTTTTTAGGACCAACACGTCAAGGGACACCAGCTTACCGTCCGCTTCTCTCTCTATGGTGGACTGGATATTGCGGTGAACGCTGTTCAAGTGGTCCAGAAGCGGTGGAACTCTTCTTTTTTGTAGCTCCTGACAACACAGGTGTCGTCCATATTCGGAACCAACACTGCGGTCTACGTGGTGGAGATGGCAAGTCTACCTCCTCAATTTTTTTCATATGAACGTTTGTCACCACCGAACTCAGAGGACTACTCATAGTGACAGCCGTCAGTCTGTTAATAGAAATACCCATCCCATTTTGTTAATTATATTTTAACTAGAGTACAGTATGGTTCATGAAAAACACATATGCTGTTTTTGAAGTCTTCTTCCGGTATGGACCGCGTCAAAAATGTCTTCATTCACGCGGTCAATACAGAAAGAAGACTTTAGAAACAAAATGGACACCGGCCGCGGAATCCTACGTGAGAATATACACATATGACGTCTGAAATAATCAATCAATTGTGCTGTCTTATTCTCTTTCAGATTCTTACAAGAAAGCCTTGCATGCTTTCTTGTTCTGAGCAAAATTCTTAGTCACTTCATATCCTCTTCCAACCTTAATCGAATCTATCTCCTTGAACAGTGCTTTTCCTTTCTTCTTCACGGTACTCATCATTTCCTTAAGTGCCGGCAGACAGTCTCGTCACATCTATTCGCTCAGGGAATTCGTCTTATTTCGCTCTAACATCTTTGAGCACAGTCTTCCTAATTAATTCTTTTTAGGATCCTAAACAGATCATTCCTTTGAGTATTTATTGCTTTAAGTAATAGCCAAGTAAAGAATAATGACATCGTAATTTCCTTTTAACAACAACAAATACTTCACTGAATGATGTAGAAGGATCGCTTCTTTGCCTTGAGGAGCGTTATTTATTTCGCTTTTTAGCCACTATGATATTCACATAAAATGAAAGTATTCTGTATAGTAAATGCGCATTTGACAGAAAACAACTTCTATTAATTATATTATGTAGCATATTAACACAACTTTTAGCCAGTTTCGTTGTGTCTGGAGTTCTGATAGTGCATTCTTCATCGTTCTTTTCCTTCTTACTTGATAATTCCTAATTAGTTAATAAAAATTAATAAACCTAACAGACGTCTTAAACAAATCAGTAAAGTGAATTAATACAACTCATTAATTGTAGCTAAGTTTCTTGTGCTACTTATTAAATTGCCGCCTATCGAGATTCTTACATTTTTTACATTTGTATTTTAATGACATTAGCATTAGTATTTATTTAAGTGAATAACTACTGCAGAAAGCGCAGAGACCGGGATTCTTAAAATTGATAAGGGAAGTAAATAAACTGACCCGAATCACCAGATTCTGTGTCTAGTATTGAATTGACAACTGATTATTTCCGTGTGGATATTTTTTGTAATAATGTCAAAGAAACGTACGAATAACGGAACAACGATAATTAAGTGTACATATAAATTTACATTAAATGTCCTTTGAGTCATTTTTTGAGGTGTACCTTTGTTTGTCTTGCAACGATATTATGCCACTGGCTAAATGGCATCATATCGTGGCAAGTAAGCCATTCTCCTATGCTCCATCTTACAAAGATCGGGTGACGACTGTGTAGTGCAGTATTATATTTTGATATGATGTGTAGTCGGATTGGTCATACTTGTCGCATTAGAGTAGATCCTCAGGAGAACCGCTAAGGTAGATTTTGTGGGAATAGCGACCGCAGTCAAATTTCTCCGGAAGGTAAAATTAATGTGGCCCCGACTTTAATATTATACCTGTATGCTTACCATGGTGCGGTCTCAATATGATTGTATGCTTATCCAAAAATATCGGCATGTTCTAGGAGTCTACCCACGGACGAGGTAACACGCGAAGTGTTAGTCCTACATTCTGAGCGTTCCATTATCCTAGTTGTTTTTACTCACACCTTGAATCCTGTTGTTCAGCAAAGTACTGAAAAATTATGTAATTTTAAATCTGGCAGCAAGAAAAATTCGCAAGCTCATTACTCACGAACATCAGTCAATCGATTAAAATTACGAAACAATTTTTTACTTTACAGTGAAGCACTATTCAATTTTATGCACTTGTATTTTATGCAATTTACGGAACATTAGTGTGCTACAAAATAGAACTCAATTGTTACCTCGTTAAGCAGGCACAGTCGTTACTATAATGAATGACATTAATGACACTGTTACGACTGGTAAATGCTCCAAACTTTAGTTGTCTCAGTTTAATTAATTTAACGACTACGGAGCGTCAAGCAAATATATTTTACTCTTTACACACGTTAAATTTCAATTCGCGAAACTTGTTTACTATTATATTAACTAAATAGATTATATAAAATTTGTTTTATTGAAAAGCGACATATAGTGAAATCACAGATATAAATGTTAAACAAATTGTTTTTAAATAAGCAATCTCTTGATAAAAGGAGATATTTTAACCACCTTACACACTTTGCAAAAGTAATTAGTTATGTTTTTTATTAGGATATTTGTCATTGGTTCGTGAACATTACCTCATAACTACATATAGTTTTTTACTCCTGGACACATGTTGACCAAAGCATGTTCGGGTAAATTCTCTGTAGGTAACATTTTGTCCATGTCACAGCTTAAGATGCGTAGTATCTAAGATAACTAACTAAATCATCCTTCAGAGTTTGAAAAGAACCATCGTTGATTTCTTTTTCAGCCATCCTGGCTTCACTCTAACAACTTTTTCTGTTTCCACCTTCCCTCTTTGTTAAACGTTCTGATTACGAGTATTCTACTTTCTTTACCTACTATCACGTCGCTACTTAGGATAGTTGAGTTGAAAACCTAAATAGGACTCGAACTGTTTTTGTGGCCACACATTATTATTGCTAGCATGGTTTATTGTATTTGTAGAGAGTTTACTATTTTTTATATTCTTAATCACTTTTAGATTGCATTTCCACTCTGTTAGTATTAGTGTGCTTTTTTCATTATTTATTAATGTTTTTAACCGAATAGTTTTTATCACAAAAGTATACATTTCCAGCTGGCGCAACAATATTCATAAGTGTGTTTACATTATGTGTGTCTTTTCTATGCTTATGCTCGAACCACCTACGCTTTCTCATGACCTTCTCCACTCACCTTACCAATACTTCACTGAACAACAGTACGAACTGTTAATATTAAACACGTGTATTACATATATTTTAATTTCCTTGTTCTTTCTATTCTAATTGTTTGTTTACACCCCCGTTTAGGTAACAGGCATTTTCATCACCAGATATTTAATTATATCCCTATTTTATTTGGTAACGTGTAGAAGTTAAGTAAGGCTGTCAGCCAAGTACAGAACTTAGTTTGTATTTAAAAATGGAATGACAAAACGTAACATGCTGAAATCACATAAAATACTGAAAAACTCATATGATCTCATTACTTTTCATTACTAATGTTGTACAACAAGACAAAAAGTTGAGACAGCAAGACATATTAGAGACTAAATATAATCTAAAACCACAAGTACCATAAGAGATAAGCTCGTATTTTAATTCTGTGCAGACACATTTCCACATTGCCTAAACCGCGAATTAATCAGTTTCATTGAGTGAATCAGTTACTCATAACGAACACACAGATCGTGCTGACGCTGTACTGTAACAAACTGGGATGTTGTTTTTACGTTTGAAAGAGTGAGTGAGATATTAGATAGGCGTTTAAAAATAATAATAACTGTCTTTTTGTATTATGCGTGCCGATGTGAATCCTCAAGTATACGAATAAGTTTATGAAAAAAGAGTGTTCCGATTATGTGTTAAGAGATTATTAGAACATTCTTATGTGTTATTGTGCAAATTTGATAATTTTGTATGATTCTATTTGTCCTTAAATTATGGTGTCTATGCCATGGCCTAAATGCTTATGTTTATAGGGTGCCGACTGTATGACTTAAACTTGCGCAGCCTAAGAACGGTTGCCACGTGGCGCTGAAGTTCACGCTGCAGACTCATTGTTGCCCAATTCATTCTGAATTCTCTCATCAACATTATGCCTTTTGACTTTTCATCGAAAGCCATCAGGCAGAGTTCTTTAGAGCAGAGTTCTGCGAGTAGGTTATGTGTTGATTGATTATAGAACGGTGTCTAATTTTAACTTTTGCTACAGGTTATTGCACGTTTTTACCTGTCTACAAGCAAGTGTTCTAATTTCATAAAAGTTTCGACAAGACACTGAGTATCAATTTAACTGGAATGTTATAATTTATTTCACTTGTAAAATTTCTTTAAAAGATGTCAGTGATTGGTTATTGACATTTGACCTATTAGAGCGACGGACTTATTCCATCACTGCTTTTTTTATATCAAGCAACGTTTTGGCTACGCAACAAATCTGTAGTTGTCTTCAGGCAAAAACAAACTCTAAAACATCACTAATAAAATATAAACGTACTAAATTTTGACTCTCTGTCGGTTGTGTGACAGTGTATTGTTTATATTACTCAAATGACTTCAGGTACACTTAATTTGTACAATAATAATTTGTTGTGTTGGTTACAGTGATGCACTTATTAGGAACTTAATACCTAGTAAGCACCAACATTCCGGTATAAAGTAAGCAATCAGATTACGCTATAACGTCTTTAGATGGTAGGCCATTCTCGGCCTATAAAATGGTTTGTAGTCTGTAGTGTTTATTATCACATTCTCTACCGTCTCCTGTGTGAATTTCCATTTTGCATGAACCTCAAAATATCACATGAATAATGCAAACAGTAGCAGTTAATTTTAGGAAGCGCCTCGCGTTTATTCTTGGAGCTTTTGTCTTCGTCTATATAAGGATATAAGTATTTTTATTCATAACGTAATGTAAGGACTTACACGTTTCAGACGTTTTTACTTTCTATTAATAAACGAATTAAAGATAATCTGTTTGTAAATAAAATGTTTTTTATTACTTCCATGTTCCATAAGGAATAGGAAGTATGGTCATGGCGAAAAAAATCGTCGGTTGATTCTGATTGTATTACCCTCAAAACATGAAGAAAAGTCACTTTTCGAAAAGTGTCTCTGTGTGTGTCAGTCTGTCTGTCTGTGTGCTGTGTGTCTCTGTGTAGAAGTTTTCTATGGCAAACGGTAACAGCCGCCAATTCAAATAGATTCAAATAATTTTTTGCATACTTCCATGAATTGTAGAGGACTCAAGGCCTTTTGATTTTGGTGAAGATTGTTTAAGAATTAGGGGTAGTTTACCTGCAACATTTTATGTTTTAACAAGGGTAATTTTTTATGTGACGAACGATAACTGCCGTAAATTCAAACAGAATCAAATAATTTTTGGCATACCTCATTAAATTGTAGAGGACTTAGGTTGATTGTTGATTTAGGTGAAAATTGGTTAAGGGAAAGGGGTAGTATACCTGAAACATTTTATGTTTTAACAAGGGTAAAGTACTTAATTTTGATAAATAAATTATCCTGATAAGAAGATCATAATAATCCACTGTATAAACCTAGATAAAATATCTACAAATGAAGAGGCTAGTTGAACGGGGTGGGGGTAACTTTCTATAAATGAAAATATAGTCGAATGTGGAGGGGATAATTTTTTATGTGTATTACGTTATCGGCAACAAAGAAGTAGTTTGTTGTTAAAATCCCTTCCCGGTCTGTTTGGCAGTAGTCCAATGTTTTCTGCAAAACCAGACGTTTCGGCAGTGCCATCGACTGCCATCATCAGTGAAAATCGAGTGCGATAACGTGAGGTGGTATACGTTAGTGACTACAGTACTGTGGTTAAGGCTGAAGCAATAAGTAGAAAGAAGTAGTTTCTACGGGAATATTTCATTTCGAAAATGATTGTAAATATAAATCTTAGAACATTGAAGTCATGTATGGTTCTCCATACCGATTTTGTGTACTACGTTATCGGCAACAAAGAAGTAGTTTGTTGTTAAAATTCTTTCCCGGGCTGTTTGGCCGTGGTCCAATGTTTCTTAGAATGCACTAGAAATAATTTGGTTTACCCTTACAAATTGACATTATCATAACTCAGTTTTAGAATACCTACATAGTCATGAGATCGAAGGTATGTTTAAATATGTTTACAATGAATTCTACATTACAAATTCAAATTTTTCATGATTGGGGTAAACGCTATATAAAACCTGGATGATTTGTCAGAAGCAATGTAAAATGCTGTGTGTGATGAAATATTAAAATACAAATTAAATTATATTCCTAATATAATAAGGTTCAGTATTGTGTCTACCAAAAAGTTTAATGTAAATGTTGTTAATGTGTTTTGTAAATCTAATACCAATAACATCTACAATCTTATGAATCATATACCACGATCAAAAATATTTAATGAAAAATTCAATACCAAAAAAAGTATCAGTTTTCAATACCGAGAGCTGACACAACGCATGTGCATCACACAATATTCATTTCACATTTTTAAATGTTAAAAAATAAAAGAATATTCAAAAGGTCTCTAAACAGAATACCATACTTTATGCAATTTATAAGAGAACAATAGAGCAGTAACATCATTTTTGTCAGAAGCGGATCATGAAGATATTGTAATAATTACTTACTTAGGCGAATAATATTTAGCTTTATTCAATATTTATGTTCTTCATTTATTTTGTATTCTTCTGTTATTGTGCAACTGTCGTTGAAAAAGATAGTAATGAAGAATCTCCTTCTTGCATTCTAATATATTTTTAAGTGCTGCATTCAAAAGCGAAATATTTAGTTGTATATTGTGATAAGGGTAAGTGAATAACAGAAACATTGTTTTCGTTTGTTATATTTACTTTGCAATACATCTAACAAAATGATTAAACATTTTAACAGTTACTTTCCCTATCGCAGGAAAATTTTACGTACACTTACATAAGACTTTATAGACACAAATATCACAGAAAAAGCCACCACCTCTAAGTCAGGCGAAGTGGTCAAATGGCCACTCTTTGCCTGTTACTATACATGTTTCTCTTTTCGTGGTAGAAATCGTTTTTTTACTAATACTCGTTTTTTGCTAATACTCGGCTTTTGTGCAGATTACTGGAAAAGGAACCAACTTAAAGTAAGGCAGAGTGCTATACATGTCTCCCACTTTTGTTCGTTTTGCACAAAATTTGCTTCCAGTTAAGTTTTCGAAATTTTACTGAATCACGTAAAAGAATGTTGGCCACCTAACGAATAATAAAGTTCGTTTTTTTCAATCTTACTCTTTAGAAATAATTGTATTTATCTGTTGTTGTTTTTGTTAGAAAACGTTACGTTCTTTACTTTAAATATTACTCTGTTATAAGTGCTGTATATAGCATTAAGAGTCATGTTTCTTCCAATCATGGCTTTTATTTTTTAACAGTAACCTATAAATCAAAACCGTTATTACTTAATCCTACAAACCAAAACATTACGCATTTTCGTTTTACATCAAGAAATAGAATTATTTACAATTAGCACATTTCTTGTTCTTCACATCGTGGTATAGGTATCAATACAATCGCATAATCAAAATCTCAAAAATATAGTGCGGATACAGAGATTGGGAGAGTACCTAATATTCTAATGGTTGTGTTAATGACATCACGTTTATAATATCGGTATCCTTCCTTACCGACTCGGGTCCGTTCACAACTAGAAATTCTGCTAGTTGACATTGATTCATTAAATATGTTGAGTCATGCATGTGTTTTCTACGTGTTTGAGCGATTTAGTTTTGTCTGTTTAAAAGTGAAAAAATAAGAAGTATGGACACATTACAACCTGAATACTTTACTGTGGACTTTATATTATTAATGCGTGTAGTCTAGTACGTCAATGTTTCTTTAATACATACATGCTAAAAGTGACGTAAATAGTTTAGCTGTTGGCAGATTTTCTACAATAACTGTTTTATACAAAAGGATAAAAAGACAAATATAAGGTTAACAGTTCTTGTCAAAAGATTCAACTTAATTGTGTCCCTTGGCTTGCAGTATTATAACTGAAGTAATATGGTTACAGCGTTTACATATTTAACAATACAAAACGAATACTAAATAAATGTAAGTAATTTTATAACTTTATATACATGCTGTTATCTATAAGAAAAAATTGAGAAATCCGCTTTAATTGTAATTTCAATTAATTGACATGCGGCTAATTAAACTTGTGCGGTTTTTAATGTAACCTGTGATCAGCAGTTAGTTGTCAGCCGTATTTGAACTTTTGTAAATCATATTGTTACATTTAAAAAATTATTTATTTCGTATCGTTTTTATATCGTTGTGTACTGAAAGTAATACGACGAGTTATATGTTTCTATTCATGTTCATTTACATATCGATTTATTACAATAAAATACATATAAACACTATTATACCCTCGTTTCATTTAATTACCCGTTCACTCTTATTTGAATCTGAATTATTTTTAACAAAATCTGTCGTACTCAGAATACAGACGAGAAACCTTTTACATGTTGAATCAGTTGACTCGCCAGTAGATGCTAAAGTTCTCACCGTTAGCATGTATCCCACGACAATTTTGTTTTTAATTTTTTTTGTATTTCACTTTCTTGAAAACAAGATTTAAAACTAGTTAAAAGGAAGTATATACATTATGCTCTAAGGTTTTTTATATAATAGTGCGGCAGCATGTATATTAAGTTTTGCTGTTTATGATTTTCTGTAATACTGTAAAGAAATGTCTAAAATCAAGTCATTACATGCCGCATGTGAAATCAACGTTTAATCATTTGTAGCTTATAGGTATTGTTTTAAGTTAACAACTATAATGTTATTTAAAATTTAGTTCAAGTCATATAGTGAAAGTCAGCTAACGGAGTGAGTTTAAAGCGTTGATTAAAATAGATTCAGTCAGCAAAAAGAAGAGGCAGTCTGAGCTTGTTGCAACAGCTGCGGAGATTGGGTAAGTTGAAGTGACGTCTGCTGTTTGGTTAGGCCAACTTTAATTAAAACTGTTGACACTAAGTCGTGATTTTCTTCTATATCCACGTAAACTGTAAAATTTTAAAGCTGTTAAACGTTAAATCATATTATAAGGACGTTCTTAGGTTATTTATAAAACAGTTACCAAATTCATATAGTTTACGGTCAGAATACTACAATCCATGCTACAGTAAAAAAGTTATATCTGATGATACGATACTTTTCTATTCTCCATCTTTTGACTACGAGATTTAACTGAAAAAAAATAGTAACACAGAAGTGCTGTATGATAGGGATAGTAATTTTCAAAAGTAACCATTATCTTTTGTTGAATCATTCTAATTATCTTTTGAAAAGTTCTGATTGCCATACACGGTACTATAAATGACATAAGTAGCCTCATCCAGCTACGCTGCAGAAGAAACTTACTTTCATACCGTTCATGTATTTGTAAACACGCCAAACGTAAGATTTACACTAGCAACATAAATAATACCAATACGTAAATATTCCTTCGATTCAATCAAATATATTGGAACTTACCGTCTGCGGCTTTTAGAAACAGCGTCTTTACAAAATTTACTAAAAGCCGCAGACGGTAAGTTCCAATATATTTGATTGAACAACACGTGGCTTGGTACTAAACATTTGGAATTTATTCCTTTTAAACATTCCTTCGATTGTTTTACTTGTTTCTTTACAGCTATCCTATTATAACTTATTATTGGAGCTATTCAGAAATTAATCTTTGATTGTATGGTACAAAAAATAAAAATAAACGAAAATATTTATCACTTACAAATTTACGCACGTGATTATGTACGAATCTTTATTACTTTTCCTCATAATCACCAGCCATGTAAAGGTACTTATTAAATTTGTTTTGCAATCCCTCGTTTAAAAACACTGCCACCAAGATATCCAGCAAAGTTTTGACACCATTCATGAGATCCGCATTGGTTCAGATTCCTGGGTAGCAACTACACCTTCATATCGAGAGATGGCATCTTTACCGGTCTCGGTCCGGCGGTGTACATGTCTCAATTCGGCCGCTGACAGAGTACGTTCGTTCTCTAAACCCGTCTGTGAGCTTCCGTGATATATGGGCTTCCGGATATACTCGAACCATCCTACGCGACACTCTATCTCGTGACGGGAGGTTCCCGGAAAACGTAGTCGACAGCTAATAAAATCTAATGGACGAATTCGTCCCAGTACGGTCCCACACAGTCCTCGTAGTACTAAAGATAGAAATTAAACAAAAATAAAATCCAGCGTAATTTGTGAAGTACCATGTGAAGGAAACTACGGCAAGAATATTATAAATGATCTGAAAACTACCGTATATAGAAAGATGGCTATATCAGCATAGCTGCAATAAAATAAAACCCAATAAACATGACCCAACAGCTCTAAAACGAAACATTCAAATACATGGCCACTCATTTCGCTTTGATGAAACAAATATAACTCATAGAGGTATCAGTCATGTGAAACAAAATTTTTCGAAATGATAACTACAAAAAATAAACAAATAAATTTCAGAAAAAACAATAAAACTGAGGTACAAAGCATCAGTTAGTCTTATTCACACTAAATTCATTTCTAAAAAGCAGACAGAAAGTAGAACCGGACAAGTCCTCAACTCCAACCCCCTTTCATTAAATCCTCTATCTATCCATTCCGCTAGTCCACAAATCCATTCCTTCTTTAGTTATGTAGATCCGTGTACATTGTACAATACAAAGTTTAATTTAAGTATAATTTGTATGATGCTATAGTTTAGTGTAGTGTAGTGATATGTGAAGTGTTTGTCAGTGATTCACAACAACACATGTAAGCATCAAGACCACTGTTAAGATAATGAAACATTAAAATTGTAATTTACAGAATAAAATGATACCTATATTTTATATTTTACGGATGATTATCAGACAAATCACATGCACTCATGTTATCACGTGTAGACTTCACCTGTTCGCTATTGTTGTTACATGATTTATTCGATATACGACATACCACGAGATTGGGTCCTTGACTGGTTTCAGTTATAATGAAACATCTTCTTTGTAAGTGATGTGTCCTAACGACATTGGTGAATATTCTTCTATTTCTTTTTTTAATTTTCCTTCCGGTGTTGTTGGTCACAATTTAATGGACCTTTATAATTTTATAATCAAATACCACACCTGAGTGGGTGGGTCTTGGAGTAGGCGATGTGTAGTGCAAAACTATTGGAATTCTTAAACACAAGATAAAAATATAAATATCTTGTTGATACATCCTCTTCATTCACTTATTAATATATATATATATATATATATATATATATATATATATATATTAACACTTTCACTGTGAAGTTACTTTTAGGTTTTGATTTCCCAGACGTTTCGACGTAGTGTTCGTCTTCCTCAATGGGATTTAAAATACTGAAAGTCTATACATAGTAACGGTTATGGGTTGTGGGTGTGTGTGGTGGGGGTTGCTGGTGGGAGGGAATTGGCGCTGGGATTCAAAGCGTGTGTATGAATCAACGTATCGAAAAGTATGTGTGATCTGTAATGTAATTGTTCGTTTAATATGTTGTTTGGTTGTAGTGTGTGATATCTGTAAATTTTAAATTGTTCTGCAGTGTTTATTTTTCTACTTTTAGGTAAGTAGTGTAGTACTTCCAAGTTTGCTTATTAAATCGGGCTATGTTTTGCTTATAAAAATGGATACAATCCCGATTTAATAAGCAAACTACACAAACGCATCCTAAACACAAAAAGTAAAACACATAAAACCAACAGCACACAACCCAGTAAATACATCACACTCACATACTACAATTCTAACACACACAAAATTGCTAACACATTTAGGAAACACAATTATAAAGTAGGCTACAGAACTAACAACACCATCAGGAAACACATAAATAATACTAACAAAGACACTGACACGTACAGCAAAACAGGAGTTTATAAATTTAACTGCAATGATTGTCACCAATTCTACATCGGCCAGACGGGAAGGTCTTTTCCTCTAAATATTCTGAACATTTAAAAGCCCTCACCACAAACTACATACATTCCACATTTGCCACACATTTACAAAACGAAAACCACAGTTACACAAACATAGAGCACAACATGGAAATACTACACTACTTACCTAAAAGTAGAAAACTAAACACAGCAGAACAATTTGAAATTTACAGATATCACACACTACAACCAAACAACATATTAAACAAACAATTACATTACAGATCACACATATTTTTCGATACATTGATTCATACACACGCTTTGAATCCCAGCGCCAATTCCCTCGCACCAGCAACCCCCACGACACACACCCACAACCCATAACCGTTACTATATATAGACTTTCAGTATTTTAAATCCCATTGAGGAAGACGAACACTACGTCGTAACGTCTGGGAAATCAAAACCTAAAAGTAAGTTCACGGTGAAAGTGTTAATATATATATATAAATGTAAATGATAATTTTCTTTTTCAAAAAGTAACGTTATATCTCTTGAAATACGTTTTAAAAATTTTTGTTTAAATGACTAAAGTCTCATTGCTCAAATCTTGGTAAAAACTGATCACTAGTTCTGTTCAAAATTAAGAAAATAAAATCGTGCTTAAGCACGATTACTTAAAAGTCAAATAAAACATAAATAGATTTAAAATAAGACGTGTATTAACCAAAATAATTGTAATGGTCATAATGTAACTAATAAAGAGAACAGTAAGTGAAATAAAAATGTTCTCTCTGTGTCCTGACGTCTTAAGTGGTTCCTTTACAAAACACATGTTATAACAGTTCTGTTCAGGACAGTCAAAACCTAATTTCACGACCATCTACATCACTCTGAGTTATACCATCACCATGTAAACACATGTTATAACAGTTCTGTTCAGGACAGTCAACACCTAATTTCACGACCATCTACATCACTCTGAGTTATACCATCACCATGTAAACACATGTTATAACAGTTCTGTTCAGGACAGTCAACACCTAATTTCACAACCGTATACATCAATCTGAGTTATACCATCACCATGTAAACACATGTTATAACAGTTCTGTTCAGGACAGTCAACACCTAATTTCACCACCGTCTACATCACTCTGAGTTATACCATCACCATGTAAACACATGTTATAACAGTTGTGTTCAGGACAGCCAACACCTAATTTCACCACCGTCTACATCACTCTGAGTTATACCATCACCATGTAAACACTGTAACGTATTCCCACGTTACAAATCCAGGGAACCCATCTTAACTGACGTCTGCCAATTACATGGGCTGCCTACGTTGTAACGAACTGTTATTAAAGTCAAATTAATTGAACAAATTACTTAATATAACTATAAGGAAACAAGGGAAGGTATTTTACTGATTTATGCACTCATTTTCATGTGTAACAAGACGACTTCTCTTTATTAACAACAGTTACTAAAAGATCCCATGACATCATTAATTAAACTAAAATATTTAAATGCTTTTCATAA
Source organism: Magicicada septendecula (assembly GCA_034769895.1). Lineage (NCBI taxonomy): Eukaryota > Metazoa > Arthropoda > Insecta > Hemiptera > Cicadidae > Magicicada > Magicicada septendecula. The sequence continues at coordinate 546,645,632 of CM068367.1, read as the reverse complement.
AACTTTGGGATCAAACTGATTATGTATTCTTATACCTCGGATCCGAGTTTACTTTAAGTATATTTATATTAAAGACTTCTAATTATTTTCAGTTCATCTAGACGCTTGCAAGACTTCTTTTACCATTTGAAGAATGGTATTATTACTTGAAGTGATAATAAATTACATTTACATTTAAGGCGTTACAACGTATGATAATTGAATCTTACAGTAAACTCTTAGATTGTCTCATTTTAATTTTAAATAAAATTAATCGTCTTTGAAAAGTCTCTTTTTAATGTGAGTTGTGTATCAAATATGATTAACTCTCGATAGCCAAGCTATCGAGTCACCTTTACAATTGGTCGTAGTAACCTCGTCCTGGGGTGTCTGTCTTGGGAATTCTTGGAGTCGGCGTCATCATCTGTGTCGTGTCTTCGGCAAGAATTAGGTCGGATGTTCACTGCGGAGATTAAAGTTTCTTTGGTGAAAGTAGGTGTAGATTCACGGAGGTCCTCGTCAGCGTCTTATGCATCGTATACGTGTATTTATGAAGTTTATGCAGATCACATCTTCAGGAGTGATGTTGTAATTGGATTTACCTCTTGAGGGGAGACGTCATCTTGCTTACCACTAGTTAAGTTTTGTTTTACTTATTACATTTTCTTCTTAACACATCTTTATATTATCCATACATTACACAATGCTCTCCACGTTTAGCAGTGGTAGCTAATATTCTAAAGTTAAATAAAAAAACAAATACATTTTGGTGGAGCTCTCGCTCTTACGTCTGTACGGTGTGACGGCAACATAGCGACTCTTTCTCGATTGAACTGGCACATAACAACGGAGAGGGGCAAGTACTCCGCGACAATATAGTTCCTATTTTTATTTAAGTAACATTCTTATTACCAAAAACCATACATTAATTATACATATATAATTTAAGTGAGTTATTTTAACTACTATTCGTGCCTTCAAATTTCTAATTATAAACATTATGATTTTTATATCTTCCTAAATTACAGACGACTCGATAAACACGTTGAGTCCGGAATTAACAGGTCACCGCATGATGACTAGCAAAGGGTTAATTATGATAATAATAACTTTTTACAATTCGACCTTTTTTATTAGTACTTCTGTTGATTTTCGTTCACTTCTCATTCTCATACTGATTTAGTACAGGGGCTTTAGGTTTAATAGTGAGATTTAAAAATACTTAATCGCTCGCAAACTTAATTTTTATTTATTTAAGATTACAGTTAGAATTAAATCGTCACATACTCCACCGCTTAAGTTTCACGTTAGGGGTGTTTTGTTAGTCTAACGCACAAATGGGGACTTGGAGTATGTTTGGTGTCAGTGTGTGAAGTTATTTATTATTACTATTATTTATTATTAGTACACGGTTTGTTTTCTCTATCTCTCTTTAAATGATCTTGTTCATTTAAATGTTCTCCTTCGTGAAATTCCCTTAATCTCACTTCTTAACACGCTAACTTATATTTTAAGTCTTAATACTAATTTCCCTAATTATCCGTAACTCACAATATCGTGGCCCGACTGACATCGGCTTACTCTAACTACACCAGTTAGCTTTCAGCACTCATTAATGCTCTTTTGGCACCTTTCTGCCCCATCATTACCCTTTTCAGTCGGCGCCGTTGTGACTTGTTACGTTACACGTATATAATTATTTCTTAATTATATATCATAAACTTATCTCTAATATAATCTAAAGACGATCCCATACTCCACTTTAGATCATTGCTAATCCTAACATCTTATACTACAGAGAGAAGCGGAATCTCACGAAGATAATTCTCATTATCTCTTTAACAATACTTAAACAAACTATGCGGAAGGGGAGACACTTTACACAATGCAATGTAATACACAGGGGTGGTTTACTTAGGTACCAGTTCAGAACAATAGGGAGGGTGGCTGCTTACTACAATTCTCAACACGCTTTATTTCCTCAAACTGGCCACGACCGGGGTGTTTACACTATGTAACTATACTTGTATTATTATTTTCCTTTCACTTATTTACTGCTACACTTCACACAAATTTAGTTTAAATCAAGATTTATTCAGCCTTATTATCATTTAATGCAATTATTATTCACTTATTATTACTTTCTTTACTTATTTATTATTTACTTAGGGGAGATTTAAAAAACTTCCTTAGAATTATCTTCTATTTAATTACCATATTTATTTATTTTAGTCACTATATTTATTATTATATATTTATTATTATATATTTATTTATTATTATTAAGTCACTATATTATTTAATTGTCGTCACGGTGAAAATACTTGCTCTACTATACTATACACTAATTACATAGATAAGATGAATTCTTGGGTAAATAATTTGTATAATTCAGAAAAGAACAATTTCTCTTCTAAGGGAGAGACAGAAATTCAACACACACATATTTCAAAGTTAAATAGCCGATCAGCTGTTTGCTAGAATGTAGGCCACCCTCTTTATTTAGTAAACAAAGTTAGGGTAAGTGTGTCAGTGAGAATGCGGGGTTTACTATCACGTATTGTTCTCTACACAATGCCACCGATTACTTCCTTGACAGGTCACAACTGGAGAAGCCAGCTCGGACGCATAGGGTGAATCTCATTCAACAACGCACGCCTTCAATTTACATGTGTATTACGGTTATAACAGTTTGACTTTATTAATTCTTGTACTTTCCCCAATTAAATTAATTATTTATTTTGGTAACAATTTCAAGTTACGAAATTCTTTCCACGTAATTAACCGGGTCTACTTTACACAGGAGCATTATTATTATTTCTTTTTTTTTTATTACTTTTACCGTGACGACAGACATACACTAACATATACTATGCAGGCTTATTCAAGAAACAACAGGTCTTGGATTGTCATAATATAAACCTGTTAAAGACTGAGCAGTTGACCAAGCATTACAATTCATGTACCTACTTGCATTTAGCTTCATACAATGATATTTCAATTTATACTGACTATCATTTGCGTATCTTAAAACAAATTCTTTTTTTTTTTGAAAATTAAAGTTACATCAATTACATTTCCTGAGTGCATAGATCAATAACTGAATACCGTGAGTTATCTAATTTACTAATAAATTAAGAGCAGAATGGCGCAATTTTGTGACACTCTGTACACAATTACTCTTACAAAACAGCAACAACACAATACACAATTAATTATTATTTACAGCTAATCAAAGCACAGCAAAGCAGAGTAAATTAGAGCAAAGCAGAGTGGCGCAATTTTGTAACGTATTCCCACGTTACAAATCCAGGGAACCCATCTTAACTGACGTCTGCCAATTACATGGGCTGCCTACGTTGTAACGAACTGTTATTAAAGTCAAATTAATTGAACAAATTACTTAATATAACTATAAGGAAACAAGGGAAGGTATTTTACTGATTTATGCACTCATTTTCATGTGTAACAAGACGACTTCTCTTTATTAACAACAGTTACTAAAAGATCCCATGACATCATTAATTAAACTAAAATATTTAAATGCTTTTCATAAAACTTTGGGATCAAACTGATTATGTATTCTTATACCTCGGATCCGAGTTTACTTTAAGTATATTTATATTAAAGACTTCTAATTATTTTCAGTTCATCTAGACGCTTGCAAGACTTCTTTTACCATTTGAAGGATGGTATTATTACTTGAAGTGATAATAAATTACATTTACATTTAAGGCGTTACAACGTATGATAATTGAATCTTACAGTAAACTCTTAGATTGTCTCATTTTAATTTTAAATAAAATTAATCGTCTTTGAAAAGTCTCTTTTTAATGTGAGTTGTGTATCAAATATGATTAACTCTCGATAGCCAAGCTATCGAGTCACCTTTACAATTGGTCGTAGTAACCTCGTCCTGGGGTGTCTGTCTTGGGAATTCTTGGAGTCGGCGTCATCATCTGTGTCGTGTCTTCGGCAAGAATTAGGTCGGATGTTCACTGCGGAGATTAAAGTTTCTTTGGTGAAAGTAGGTGTAGATTCACGGAGGTCCTCGTCAGCGTCTTATGCATCGTATACGTGTATTTATGAAGTTTATGCAGATCACATCTTCAGGAGTGATGTTGTAATTGGATTTACCTCTTGAGGGGAGACGTCATCTTGCTTACCACTAGTTAAGTTTTGTTTTACTTATTACATTTTCTTCTTAACACATCTTTATATTATCCATACATTACACAATACTCTCCACGTTTAGCAGTGGTAGCTAATATTCTAAAGTTAAATAAAAAAACAAATACATTTTGGTGGAGCTCTCGCTCTTACGTCTGTACGGTGTGACGGCAACATAGCGACTCTTTCTCCATTGAACTGGCACATAACAACGGAGAGGGGCAAGTACTCCGCGACAATATAGTTCCTATTTTTATTTAAGTTAACATTCTTATTACCAAAAACCATACATTAATTATACATATATAATTTAAGTGAGTTATTTTAACTACTATTCGTGCCTTCAAATTTCTAATTATAAACATTATGATTTTTATATCTTCCTAAATTACAGACGACTCGATAAACACGTTGAGTCCGGAATTAACAGGTCACCGCATGATGACTAGCAAAGGGTTAATTATGATAATAATAACTTTTTACAATTCGACCTTTTTTATTAGTACTTCTGTTGATTTTCGTTCACTTCTCATTCTCATACTGATTTAGTACAGGGGCTTTAGGTTTAATAGTGAGATTTAAAAATACTTAATCGCTCGCAAACTTAATTTTTATTTATTTAAGATTACAGTTAGAATTAAATCGTCACAACACATGTTATAACAGTTCTGTTCAGGACAGTCAACACCTAATTTCATCACCATCTGCATCACTCTTAGTAGCATACAACCTGAGTTCTTGTTTTACACAGACATACAACCTAAAAAACGACACACTCGACTTTACGGGCAGAAGAAATTTGGAGTGGTAATACCTTTGTACCGGATTGACTGGTCCCTACAACGTCCCAGGGTTGGATGAAGTGATGTTGGCTTCCAAAGGAGCTCTTACCCTCTCTTCAGCCCGTATTTCGTGATGAAGTGCCACATCATACAAGAGGTGGCCCTGTTGATGCAGAATAGTCCTGATCTAGACTGCAGGGTTGATAAATATTCCCGGTGGAAGGCAGTAGTAGCCACCAGTTCGGAGATAGAGCGTAAGGAAAATAATCCTGGCCCGGCTTATCCTTGGAACATTACAGGTATGAATCTCGTTGTATTTAGTTTGTTGTAATACTGTGTCCTATTGTTATAGAGTTACATTTTGCTACTGCCTTACAGTCAGGTGTTGGAGCATCAATGGCTAGGGGAAGAAAACCCTGAATAAAAATTACCGGAAGTCATAGCCCGTAAGGAGGCAGTCCCTCCACATGACTTTCCCATCTATAGGCTGGTACCCTACAATGGGGAAATTAATGTACTCAGAACTTTCAAAGGAAACAGCCGGACGGAGTTAATGGTAAACGACTGCAGCCCAAAGAGGACAAGCAATATCGGAATAAATGAAAAATTAAAACTGGGGACATGAAATGTACTGAGATTAAAAAAGAAGTACTATTTAAGGATTAAAAAAGGAAATATTATTATTGCAATAATTTCATAAACTAAGAAGAAATTAAGAGGAACTAAAGATCTTGAGGAATTTAAAATGATCTATAATGGAGTCGACCAACAAAAGCAAGCAAAAAGTGGAGTAGCAGTATTGATAGATCAAAAATGGAAGTCGAGGATTGAAGCTGCACGTATTTCAGCGAGAGAATACTAACTGTACGATTCAAAACCGCCGCAACTATCCAACAGTGGTAAGAGTCTATGCTTCAGAAGAGGGGGTGGAAAGAAGAAATTGTGGAATTCTGTGAAACGTTACAGACAGAAATGTATAAGTGGAACAGAACAGACTACCTCATTGAAAGTGGAGATTTAAATACTCGAATTAATTTTTTTACGGGGGAGGAAAAATGCATTATGCACCATCAGGAGACACCCGACTGGTCTCCCGGTACTCGCACCCACTAAAAAACCTCCACTTTACAGGCAGGGAACCCCCCCTGGAACAACTATTCGTATGGCTTCAGGGTGGCACCTCGTATTGCGCCTACAAGGCTTCTACAGCTTTATCTATATCATCGACCTGTGAGACGGTCCAGTTCAGGCTTCTTTTGCCGCAGGACCATCCTCACGAAGGTCACAACCATGTCCCAGTTCTCTTTGCTGTTGAGCATGACGTCTATGATGTTATCAGGCGTCATGGCGCCAATCTCCGATTCGAGCCCTCGCCTCTCCAGCACCCACCGTTGACACTCGAAAAAAGTATGATGAGCGTCATCAGAGTCTGAGTCGCCATACACGCACGACGGATCCTCCATCTTACCCATCCTTCGCAGGTATGCACAGAAATAACCATGCCCTGTCAGGAATTGAGTAAGGTAATAATCTACCTCGCCGTGCGTTCTGTCCACCCATTCAGGGAGGTTCCCAATCAGCCTCGCCGTCCACCTAGCTCGACTCTCCTGCTCCCATCGTAGTTGCCAGCTCCGCATGGAGTGTGCCCTGGCCACTGCTCTTGCTTCTACAAACCCCAAGTCTTCCTTGGTTGTGTAGACCCTCCTTCTCTAGTGTCGTGGTAGTAGGAGTATTTGGAGAACAACATAGAAATGGTAATGGAAACTCCCTTATATTATTTGGTAATAGCAATGATCTGAAAATAACTTACACCGTTTTTAGAACAAAAATTAATAAGTATAACTGACGAGATAGAGGGAATAGGAGTATAATTAATTACGTTCTGGCAAATAATAAGAATAGCCCAGCAAATTCATGATTTCTAGGTGTAAGAGGTGCGGATATATATTCAGATCATTATCTCCCTATTCCTAAGATTGTCAAGTTTGGTTGATGGAAGTGAAGGAAACCTTGCACCAAAGCAACTGAGGAGGAATCTAAAACATATTTACTGCATGATGACAATATTGAAACCTTTTAGCAGAATCGTTTAACTCAGCAGTTAAAACAAGTGGAAACAACAAGAACATAAATTTAAATTGAGATATATAAAAGTTGTATAGAAAAAGCACCGAACCAGACAATAAGTAAAATGAAGAAAGTACAGAGTAGAAGTGGTTTTAGACTGCAGAACGATGACGTTGGTAAAGCAATGGAAGAGAAGAGAAGGGCGTACCACATGTATCTACAACTAAGAACAGATGAAACTAAAGATATCTGTAAAGGAAAAGAAACAGATCTAACAGTTCAATGAGGTAGGGACATGATGAATCATAGAGTCAGTTTATAGAGACCATTAAACATGATGCACACGGAAGACAACTTGTAGGCTATAAAATGGTAAAAGGCATGCATAAAATAGAAAGTGATACAGCAAATTTAAACATCATTCCTGAAAATAAATGTATAGATTTTTATAAAGGTCTCTGGTGTAATGATGATGTGAAATCTGTAACTTTGTTATCTACGAGGAACACTTAATAACAATGAACAAACAAGCTTGAAAAAGTCCTTGGAAGAACTAAAATTCGATACGCAAAAGGACAGGATGGATTGAACGCAGAATTATTTAAATATGGCGGGCATCTTGCTTAAACTTTGGTTATTACTTTCTTATAATATGTGTTGGAGAAGGCAATAGGTATTACAAATTGGCTGACTGCTCGAGTGGTGTATATTATTAAAAAAAGGAAAAAGAAAAACAGAATGATTGTAATAACTGTAGGGGAATATGTTTATTCTTCGTATTGTTTAAATTAGCAGCCATCCTTACTATTTCTTTTATGAATTTGCTAACTGCTATAATTTTTTTATTGTTCGAATAAGCTTTTCGTCATTACTGACATCTTCAGGTCTTAAACAACGAAGTTTCTCGTTGTTTAAGACCTGAAGATGTCAGTAATGACGAAAAGCTTAGTCGAACAATAAAAAATTATAGCAGTTAGCAAATTCATAAAAGAAATAGGAATATGTTTAGTTGATACTACTTACAAAATGCACGCAACAATCATAAACCAGTCTGTTCATACTATTCTCGAGCATCTTATTTTGGAAGAACAGAATGGTTTCAGAAAGAAAAGATTATGTACAGGCAATCCTTTTATTATTAAAAAAATCAGTGAGAAACGTCGTAAGTTTAATATAGAAACGTATGTAGCTTTTATTGACTTTGAGAAAGCCTTTGATAGAATAAATAGGAATTTGCTGTGGCAAGTATAAGAAGAACGGGGTCATTTACAACAGATTATAAAAACCATACAAGGAATATATAACGGAACAAAGCTACCTATTCATAATAATTATAGGATATCTCAACAAAGTCAACCAACCAACCAAGGTGTTAGACAGTGGTACAGTATATCACCTCTTCTTTTAACTTTTACGACAAGGGTCTAGTAGGGAAATGGAAAAACATCTGGTGAATCATGGTGTTACATGACAGATATTTGAATGTGCTGTTGTTTGCTAACGATCTCCTTGTAATTTAAAATACAAGTCTGCTTTAGAAAACTCTATTTTTACGCTTCATCAGTTCTGCAAACAATACAATATGAAAATCTCTACTACTAAAAGAAAGGCAATGGTATTTTGAGGTAAGGAACTAATAAGAACAAAAATAATAATTAGTGATCAAATTGTAGTTTGGGTTCAGCCATTTTAACTATTTGGAAAGTGGTATTAGTTATTAAAAATTAGGATATTGAGGTTAAGTTAGATAAGTTCCAGACGATTTTTAGGACAAGGAACCATACTTTAGAAACTAGAATAAAGTTTCAAGATACGCGTACAAAGTTAAAGGTTTACAAAGTTATGGCTGTCTGTGTACTATCCTATTGGTAATATCCTCTGTAACATCATATTGTACTATCAAACAGATCTGAAAATATAAACCTTTAGGACACAGGTGTGTGGGAAGACCCAGGAAGTGATGGCTGTAGGATCTTTAAAGGGGGAACCTTGCATATGCCGTGATGTGAAGATGATGATGACTTAACATTTATTTTTAAGTTGACACCACGTATTCTGAAGTATATGAAATTACTTATTAAAGTATGGGAATAACAAAATTTAACTGATTATAGGCCGATAATAATTAATTTAATGTCTCCAATTGATTAATGTTAAATTCTGTATTTGTCATTTTTTGTTATCAAAACAGTAAAAACTTTCTACATGTAGCGTTAATTAACTTACACACGATCAAAAGTGCAGTAAACGACGTTTAAATTGTATTACGTTTAAATTATATACCTAGTGAAGGTACTAAACTACATCCGCATTTTGTTTTTCTTATGGTTTTGTCAAACACATGTTTCATTTCCTCATTTTTAAAATTCATATTTGTATATTTAATCGCTACCTTTAATGTAAATTTATAAAAAGCAACAGCCATACTGCTACGTTATTTAAATTTTACTCTAATCTATAAAAGTAAACGTTATGTAAATATGTTCAATGTTTCTTTTATTCCTTAAGGGAAAAATATATATATTTACAGGAAAAAAAGAACACATATATCTTACGTTGATAACAATACGGTATTTAAAGGAGCAAGAAAATAAATCTGTCACGCATAAGTAGATACGCTGTGCTGTAAGAATATAATATTTTAAATAAACGACCGGAGCTGGTGGAGATAAATACAAGGTGCCTCTTGAAACAAACCGGCACTCCTGCATTATTTATGTGGAGTTTGTGCCCACAATATGGAAATTTGTTCCGGCCATGAAGCACAATTTTACAAACACAGACTATACTAGTACAACCTTCTAATATTTAGTTTACATTTTGACGCTAATTTCTGAAGTAGCTGTTTATTTTAACGTTTTTTCAATACTTTGTAATTCACCGCTGTAAAACAAATTGATTGGGATGTTAATAGTGTTACGACATCTCAGAAAAATCTACATGTTTATCGAATGTTCCAGATGAATCCAGCGGAATCTGTGTGATGTACGTGATTCTCGACGCGATAACAGTTGAAATGTTACAACTGTGGAAAACGTGATCATCTACAGCTACACTGTTGGGAGAAGAAGATACCGAGAGAAGAGAGTGATCGCAACAATTGGAGAAGTAAAGCCCCAGAACAGCACACAGTTTCCACGCTACATAAGACCAGTGGAAACTTGATTGTTAATGGATTTGAGGAAGGTAAACCAACATCATTTACAGTTGACCCGGGCGCAACTGGTGTCCATTGTGCGGCCTGACTTAGTTAGCAACCGCCAGCCACTAATTAGCTCTTGTACAATACAGACTGTGACTGAAAGCCCCATCAAGGTGCTAGGAAAGGTAGACGTACGTGTACGCCTGAGTCTTCTCGAGTTTAGCTACCAAATGCTTGTTGCAGACATTGTCGATGAAGTGATTCTTGGCACGGACATTATGAATGAAAACGGATTCGTTGTGGACTTCAGAGAGAATGTCCTGAAGGTTGGCCAAGAGAAGATAAAGCTTTGGATGGCTAAAATGACAGGGTCTACCAATCATTCGATTAAGCGAGTGGCATTAGTCGAAGAAAAAGTCAACAAGTCTGGTCAAGAGGAACCCTCCCTATTGCAAGCGGAAATGGAGAAGAACTAGCAGAGGAAATACAAATAAATGTAACTACAAAAAAAGTGATTGGAAAGCCAACTATAGGTGTCGAGACAAAACTCTTGTAAAAATACAGATTTATCGAATTTTCCAGATGAATCCAGCGGAATCTGTGTGGTGTACGTGATTCTCGACGCATTCGCGAGATTTTTCTGGAAGCCGCCCGCCGCGCGTACTGTGTCAAGGCCGCAATTAATTGCGTCGTACACACTGGCGCTAATACGCAGTTTGGAATCTTCTGGTCTGTGGGCGCAGTATAAATACTAGGCGGCAGCGGCCTTAGTTTTCAGTTATAGTCGCGATAAATTACAGTGCGGTTCGAGAGTTATTATCGGGCGATATTACTCAGTGCGTTCAAGTGATTATTAGTAAAGTGTTGTGTTTTATAATCGGACGGTGTAATTGTAATACAATTGTGTTTAATATTAGTGGACATTTTATTGCGTGTGAACAATTTTTATTTGATTTGTTGTAAGAGACTGTGTTGTTAATTACGAACTGTTTAACTGTGAAAATTAAAGCTTGTGATTAGTGACTTAATTGGTGTCTTGTATTTTGTTTCCACTGTACCTACGACGATCAAGTAAACCGTCGTAACAATAGTATAGAACTAAGTGATCCCAGTGCTATTACATTTCAAATGGGACGTAAAATTTTAATACTGATTTACTTTTTCTATGAAATTTTATTTAGTAATTAACAAATTTAATCTTACACATTTGTTATCGTTACGAAATGAGATTCAAAACTGTACTTGAAAGGCACGATGGTTACTTAGTGAAACTGTCTAATCTAGTAGCGAAAAATCTCATACATCCAAACCATTATTCAGAAACAAAGAAAATGTACTGTTCAGTATGCAACATTAACAATAAATAGTATAATACAGTATACAGTAAATAGTATACTGTATAGTAACAATACATTTTACTATAAACATCTATAAAAAATTACATCTATAAATTAGATTACATGTGCATCATTATACCAAGATTGGAAAAATGTTATTTAATTAATGTTTTTAATTGACTCAAAGTACGATAACGACAAACAATTTCAGAAGTGGATAGGTGAAGGATAATTAATTAGATGTAGCAAATACATTATGTTACAATAATGAATTTATTAACAATAAATTTTCAAAGAGCGAATCCCCAAATAACCTATGGGGATTCTTTAATAAGAATAAAATATCGGTATGGAGAACCATACATGACTTCCAAGTTCTAAGAATTATATTTAAAATCATATTCGAAATGAAATATTTCCATAGAAACTACGTCTTTCTACGTATTGCTTCAGCATTAACCACAGTACTGTGGTCACTAACGTATACCACCTCACGTTTTCGCACTCGACTTTCACCGATGATGGCAGTCGATGGCACTGCCGAAAAGTCTGGTTTTGCAGAAATCATTGGATTACGGCTAAAGAGCCCGGGAAGCAATTTTAACAAAAAACTACTTCTTTGTTACCGATAACGTAGTACACATATAAAAAATTCTCCCCTCCACCTTCAACTATAATTTTTAATAATAGAAAATTACCCCCACCCCGTTCACATAATTTCTTCATTTATAGATATTTCATCTACGTTTCTACAGTGGATTACTATGAGCTTCTTATCAGGATACTTTATTTATAAAAATTAAGTACTTTACTCTTGTTAAATCATAAAATGTTTCAGGTAAACTACCCCTTTCTCTTAACCGATCTTCTCCAAAATCAACAGACCTTCCGTCCTCTACAATTCAGGGAAGCACGCAAAAAAATATTTGATTCTGTTTGAATGTGCGGCAGTTATCGTTCGCCATTGAAACATTACTCTTGTTACAACATAAAATGTTGCAGGTAAACTACTCCTTTCCCTTAACCGATCTTCACCAAAATCAACAGACCTTGAGCTCTCTGCAACTCAGGAAAGGGTGCAAAAGTTATTTGATTCTCATTGAATTTTCGGCAGCTATCGTTCGTCATAAAGAAATTACCCTTTTTAAAACATAAAAAGTTGCTGATATACTACCCCTTCCCTTAACCGATCTTCAACAAAATCAACAGACCTTGAGTTCTCTTTAGTTCAAAAAGGTATGCAAAAACCTAGTTGATTCTGTTTGAATTTACGGCAGTTATAGTTCGTCATATAAAATATTACCCTTGTTAAAACATAAAATGTTGCTGGTAAACTACCCCTTTCCCTCAACCGATCTTCACCAACACCAATAGGTATTGAAAACTCTACAATAGAGGGCTGTATGCAAAACATCATTTGATTCTGTTTGAATTTGCGGCTGTTATCGTATAATATAGAAAAAAATTACCCTTGATAAAAAACCGTTGCAGGTAAACTACCCCTTTCCCTTAACCGATGTTCACCAAAAAAGACAGGTCTTTTGTACTCTACAATTCAGGCCTGTATGCAAACAATTGTTTGATTCTGTTTGAATTTGAGGCTGTTATCGTTTGCCATAGAAAACATCCTTGATAAAACATAAAACGTTGCTGGTAAACTACCCTATTCCATTAACTGATCTTCACCAAAAACAACAGGTCGTACAAAAACGTATTTGATTCTGTTCGAATTTGCGGCTCTTATCGTTTGCCATAGAAAATACCTTTTTAAAACATAAAACGTTGCTGGTAAACAACCCTTTTCCTTAACCGATCTTCACCAACACCAATAGATATTGAGAACTCTACAATACAGGGCTCTATGCAAAACATCATTTGATTCTGTTTGAATTTGCGGCTGTTATCGTTTACCAAAAAAAATTACCCTTGATAAAAAACCGTTATGGTATTTCCCTTAACCGATCTACACCAAAAACGATAGAGCTTGAGAACTCTACAATTCAGTGCAGAATGCAAAATATTATATGATTTTGTTTGAATTTGCGGCTGTTATCGTTTGCCATACAAAATACCCTTGATAAACATAAAACGTGTCTGGTAAACTACCCCTTTCCCTTAAACGATCTCCACCAAAAACAATAGGTCTTTAGTACTCAAGAAATCAGGGCTGTATGCAAAAACGTATTTGATTCTGTTTGAATTTGCGGCTCTTATCGTTTGCCATATAAAATACCTTTTAAAACATAAAACGTTGCGGGTAAACTACCCCTTTCCCTTAACCGATCTTCACCAAAAACAAAAGGTCTTGAGAACTCTACAATTCAGGGCAGTATGCAAAACATTATTTGATTATGTTTGAATTTGCGGCTGTTATCGTTTGCCATAAAAAATACCCTTGTTAAAACATAAACGTTGCCGGTAAACTACCCCTTTCCCTTAACCGATCTTTACCGAAATCAATAGATCTTGAGAACTCTACAATTCATGGCTGCATGCGAAACATTATTTGATTCTGTTTGAATTTGCGGCTGTTATCGTTTGCCAAACAAACAAAATTACCCTTGATAAAAAAAAACCGTTGCTGGTAAACTACCCCTTTCCCTCAACCGATCTTCACCAAAAACAATAGGTCGCGAGTACTCTACACATCAGGACTGTATGCAAAAAATTATTTGATTCTGTTTGAATTTGCGGCTGTTATCGTTTGCCAAAAAAAAAATTTACATATAGACACACAGACACACACAGAGACACTTTTCGAAAAATGACTTTTTTTCATGTTTTGAGTGTAGTACAATCATATTCCGCAATAATCTCGAACACGATTTTCTTTTGCCATCACCATACTTCCATTTCCTTAAGGAACATGGAAGTAAATATCGGTATGGAGAACCATACATGACTTCCATATTCGAAGATTTATATTTAAAATCAATTTCGAAATGAAATATTACCATAGAAACTACTTCTTTCTACTTACTGCTTCAGCCTTAACCACAGTACTGTGGTCACTAACGTATACCACCTCACGTTATCGCACTCGATTTTCACTGATGATGGAAGTCGATGGCATTGCCGAAATGTCTGGTTTTGTAGAAAACATTGGACTACGGCCAAATATCCCGGGAAGGAATTTTAACAAAAACTACTTCTTTGTTGCCGATAACGTTGTACACATATATATCAGTGGCGAAGTTACATGGAGGCAATTGAGGCAATGCCTACCCTAACAAATTCTGTAGAATAAAAATTATAAATACGTATGAACTACATAACGTAAAGATTATACATTGTTACTGTGACTGTCAAATTTATTAAACCGAAACGTGCTTTATTGAGCGACCGCTAGATGGTGACAGGTGAGATTCGGCATAGTTCGTTTAAAGCGAATGAGGCAACCTGAACTTGCCTCAGCGTTTTTTGTATACATCGTATGTAAGCAATGTAGTGGTGTGATAGGGAATTGTAGGGAGGGGGGATTGTCCCGCGCTGTACACATAGAGCGTTGAGGCATGCCTCACTTCTGTGGTCCAAACAGTTAAGTTAAAGCGCCTGTTTTGTTTCTAAGTGTTTATTTTATGCGGTTATTAAAAGTGTCACTGTTATTCCGCTGAAATAACAGATGATCAAGATTGTTATTTGAATTATTTGTAACATTAAACATATATATAGAAACTAACCAAGTTTAAAAATTTGAAGTTTAATCAGTTGTATTATCGTGTATGACTAATACAAGGATTGTTCAATAGACACACGTATAGAGCTGTAAAGCAATTTTTATTCAACGATTTTAAAAGAAGTCTCCAATAACATTAAGACATGAGTTCCACTGTTGCGCTGACCTGTAGATTCCCTGCTAGTAAAATTCTTACGGCTGTTTGTGGAACCATTCGGTTACAGCAAACTCTACCTCAACGGGGATTCCTTAAAAAAAATTTAAGATAAGATTTTTGCCTACCCATTCATTAACTACTAGCTTCGCCAGTAAGCAAATTGATGTCCATTTTTTCGGCTTGCACGCGTTATGTTGGTGTGGGTTTCGGCACTTTCCATTTAAAAAGCGTGCAAACGTAAGAAAATAAACATGAGTGAGGCCAGAAATAACGTGAATTGTGTGTTTGTGTCTTACCTGCCTTTTTATTGCCGTATTAAATGAAAAATATTATATTACATTAAAATTAAAAAATTTTAATTTTATTGCCTGGCAACAAAATTATTTTATTTTTAACAATTACCATTGTTTCAAAAAGTTTAAATAAATTTGCAAGTACTTTACTCTTGTTAAAACGTAAAAGGTTGCTGGTAAACTACCCCTTCCCCTTAACCGATCTTCACCAAAATCGAACGTCCTTGAGACCTCTACAATTCAGGGATGTATGCAAAAAATTATTTGATTCTGTTCGAATTTGCGGCTGTTATCGTTTGCCATAGAAAATACGCTTGATAAAAAAACGGTGCAGGTAAACTACCCCTTCCCCTTAACCGATCTTCACCAAAAACAATAGGTCTTGAGTACTCTACAAATCAGGGCTGTATGCAAAACATTATTTAAGTCTGTTTGAATTTGCGGCTGTTATCGTTTGCCAAAAAAAAAAAATTCCCTTGATAAAAAAAACCGTGCAGGTAAACTACCCCTTCCCCTCAACCGATCTTCACCAAAAACAATAGGTCGCGAGTACTCTACAAAGCAGGGCTGTATGCAAAAAATTATTTGATTCTGTTTGAATTTGCGGCAGTTATCGTTTGCCATAGAAAATACGCTTGATAAAAAACGTTGCAGGTAAACTACCCCTTCCCCTCAACTGATCTTCACCACAAACAATATGTCTTGAGTACTCTACAAATCAGGGCTGTATGCAGAAAATTATTTGATTCTGTTTGAATTTGCGGCTGTTATCGTTTGCCATAGAAAATACCCTTCTTAAAAAAACGTTGTAGGTAAACTACCTTTTTCCCTTAACCGATCTTCACCAAAAACAAAAGATCTTGAGAACTTTACAAATCAGGGCTGTATGCAAAACATTATTTGATTCTGTTTGAATTTGCGGCTGTTATCGTTTGCCATAGGAAATACCCTTGTTAAAACATAAAACGTTACAAGTAAACTACCCCTTTCCCTTACCCGATCTTCACCAAAAACAAAAGGTCTTGAGAACTCTACAATTCAGGGCTGTATACGAAACATTATTTAAGTCTGTTTGAATTTGCGGTTGTTATCGTTTGCCAAAAAAAAAATTTCCCTTGATAAAAAAAACCGTGCAGGTAAACTACTCCTTCCCCGCAACCGATCTTCACTAAAAACAATAGGTCGCGAGTACTCTATAAATGAGGGCTGTATGCAAACAATTATTTGATTCTGTTTGAATTTGCGGCAGTTATCGTTTGCCATAGAAAATACGCTTGATAAAAAACGTTGCTGGTAAACTACCCCTTCGCCTCAACTGATCTTCACCAAAAAGAACAGATCTTGAGTACTCTATAAATCAGGGCTGTATGCAGAAAATTATTTGAATCTGTTTGAATTTGCGGCTGTTATCGTTTGCCATAGAAAATACCCTTGTTTAAAAAACGTTGTAGGTAAACTACCCCTTTCCCTTAACCGATCTTCACCAAAAACAATAGGTCTTGAGAACTCTACAATTTAGGGCTGTATGCAAATAATCTTTTGATTCTGTTTGAATTTGCGGCTGTTATCGTTTGCCATAGGAAATACCCTTGTTAAAACATAAAACGTTACAAGTAAACTACCCCTTTCCCTTAACCGATCTTCACCAAAACAAAAGGTCTTGAGAACTCTACAATTTAGGGCTGTATACGAGACATTATTTGATTCTGTTTGAATTTGCGGCTGTTATCGTTTGCCAAAAAAAAAAAATTTCCCTTGATAAAAAAAAACCGTTGCCGGTAAACTACCCCTTTCCCTCAACCGATCTTCACCAAAAACAATAGGTCGCGAGTCCTCTACAAATCAGGGCTGTATGCAAAAAATTATTTGATTCTGTTTGAATTTGCGGCAGTTATCGTTTGCCATAGAAAAAATCTACAGACACACAGACAGACACACAGACACACAGACACACAGACACACAGACACACACACAGACCCTTTTCGGAAAACGACTTTTTTTCATGTTTTGAGTGTAGTAGAATCAGAATCTGCAATAATCTCGAACACGATTTTTTTTGCCATCACCATACTTCCATTCCTTAAGGAAATATGGAAGTAAAATTACCCTTGATAAAAAACCGTTGCTGGTAAACTACCCCTTCCCCTTAGCCGATCTTCACCAAAAACGATAGGTTTTTAGTACTCAAGAAATCAGAGCTGTATGCAAAAACGTATTTGATTCTGTTTGAATTTGCGGCTCTTATCGTTTGCCATATAAAATACCTTTTAAAACATAAAACGTTGCGGGTAAACTACCCCTTTCCCTTAACCGATCTTCACCAAAAACAAAAGGTCTTGAGAACTCTACAATTCAGGGCAGTATGCAAAACATTATTTGATTATGTTTGAATTTGCGGCTGTTATCGTTTGCCATAAAAAATACCCTTGTTAAAACATAAACGTTGCCGGTAAACTACCCCTTTCCCTTAACCGATCTTTACCGAAATCAATAGATCTTGAGAACTCTACAATTCATGGCTGCATGCGAAACATTATTTGATTCTGTTTGAATTTGCGGCTGTTATCGTTTGCCAAACAAACAAAATTACCCTTGATAAAAAAAAACCGTTGCTGGTAAACTACCCCTTTCCCTCAACCGATCTTCACCAAAAACAATAGGTCGCGAGTACTCTACACATCAGGACTGTATGCAAAAAATTATTTGATTCTGTTTGAATTTGCGGCTCTTATCGTTTGCCATAAAAAATACCCTTTTAAAACATAAAACGTTGCAGGTAAACTACCCATTTCCCTTAACCTATCTTCACCAAAAACAAAAGGTCTTGAGAACTCTACAATTCAGGGCTGTATGCTAAACATTATTTGATTATGTTTTAATTTGCGGTTGTTATCGTTTGCCATATAAAATACCCTTGTTAAAACATAAAACGTTGCCGGTAAACTACCCCTTTCCCTTAACCGATCTTTACCAAAATCAACAAATCTTGAGAACTCTACAATTCAGGGCAGCATGCGAAACATTATTTGATTCTGTTTGAATTTGCGGCTGTTATCGTTTGCCAAACAAACAAAATTACCCTTGGAAAAAAAAACCGTTGCCGGTAAACTACCCCTTTCCCTCAACCGATCTTCACCAAAAACAATAGGTCGTGAGGACTCTACAAATCAGGGCTGTATGCAAAAAAGTATTTGATTCTGTTTGAATTTGCGGCTGTTATCGTTTGCCATAAAAAAAAATTCTATAGACACACACACACACACACACACACACACACACACACACACATTTCGAAAAACGACTTTTTTTCATGTTTTGAGTGTAGTACAATCAGAATCTGCAATAATCTCGAACACGATTTTTTTTGCCATCACCATACTTCCATTTCCTTAAGGAACATGGAAGTGAAATTAAAATTTAATATAAATGTATTTAGTGAACTGCAATTGAGTTACAAAGATACAGTTTAAAAAATGGGACACAGTTTTCAGTTTTAAGGCGACGTTTATCGTGTAAATCTTTAATAATAAAGGTTTGCTGGGAGTTAGTAAAGAATAAGAATACACAAAATAATTTTAAATATTATTTACATTTCTGAAAGTGTTATATATTAAAAATTTTAAGTTTTTCCAATAATGTACCTTTTTTATTTCGTCATTGCACCTGTAAGACACTGCCAACGCAGAATTCCATATCAACTTGGAAATTAATTGGAATTTTATTTGATTCGTTGTAATCCTAAACAATATGTGCTTACTGCAATGTAAAATGCAAATTCTCCTCTTATGACTAATTTGCTTCAAGATTTATTTAATTATTATGTTTTGCAAATAGTTTAATACGTGTCGACAGAAATTATTATACAATGTGTATTATTAATTATTATTCTATTTATATGTAATATAACTATTTTTCTAGTAATTATGGTACAGTACACCCTCTGTAATCCGGTACCGCGGTAGTCCGGCCCCTCCAGTAGTCCGGCGTTTTTAGGCGGGTGCTGGCGAGCGTGGAGGGGGAAAAATTCACTGACCCTAGACGTCAGTTGGATGATTAGTCTCTCGCTGTGTACAGTAGGATGGGCCGAAAAAAATTATTATTTTGTTTACGCTACACCGCGGAAAACTTGCCACTAGAAGAGATAAGTAAAATAAAAAATTGGTTAATATCCTCCGCTTGCACATCACCCCAGAAAATTATAAAAACTGATCAATTTTAACAATTTTCGTAATTAAAAAAAAAGTTTTTCCACGTAAGTCAAACGCTACAGCTTTAGATAAGTAAAGAATAGCACAGTACAGATAAATAAATTAAAAAAAAATCAGAGATATTTCAATAATTATTGGTCACGCAACGGACCTGAAAAACATTTTTTTAACATTAAAATTAAAAATTTTACATTAGGACATAAAGTAGTTAGGTCTAATAATAATGTTACAAGCTATGGCATTATGTTAATATTCTTTTAGTCTTTCCTTTTGGTATTTGGTATTTTAAATTCCGATTTGTGCGAAAAACGTGGCATGATGGTACGTGAAAGAAGAGTCAATAAAAACAAGATTAGAAGAGAAAAAAACGTAATCGCACAGAATTACAAAGAGAGGCTAAAATGAACGTATGCAGGGATTCCATTTGAAATTTTTTCGCAGAACCGAAAAAAGAACACTATTCCCTTATACAAGAACCGGGCTCTGTATACATTGGCCATTTTTCGCCCTCTTTGGAATCTGCTAGTGATATTGTTGATATCCTTATTTCTCATTTGTCTACATTTGGGATCCCCTTGACGAACTTGACGTAATTTGGTACGACTGTACGGTAACTAACACAGGCTGGAAAACTGGCGTTATTCGTTTGATTGAACTGCATGTGAAAAGGCCACTGCAGTGGAGGTACGGTATGTCTTTTGCATTTCAATGAATTTTGCATTCACACATCTATTTAAAACTTTTGATGATTACACTACAAGTCCTAGATCCTGTTCTTGTCCAATTAGCAGGCAGTTTAGTGAATGTGAATAACTTCCAGTGGTAAATTTTGAAAGCATTCAATGCGTGATTCCTGAAATTGACCGGAAAGTGCTAAGCAAAGATCAGTAATACCTGTTTGATGTTAGAACTGCAGTAAAATCAGGTAAATGCCCAACAATTTTGTCTGTTTGTGTTCCCGGGCCTATTTTGCACTCAATATGGTTAACTACGGCAAACGGAGTTCTCAGATTACATAAGTGTGATAAATGCTTCAGATGAACAAGAGATATTAATTTATTTCATTTTAAAGTTCTACATGCCTGTCTGGTTTAATATCAAGGAAAGCAAGTACTTTACAGGTGGTCCTAAGTATGTGTTTGAAGCTATAGAAACATCAAGGTTCCTACCTGAAAATTTACTTCAAGTAGTAGACCTTGCATGTAAGGGAAAATCAATTAGGAGCTTTGTGACGCCAAAACTAAATTTTGCGGCCACTGACTACACCGAAATGATAGACTGGAGTACCTGTAATCGTTTGCCACTACCTTTGCTACGAAGTGTAAGCGATGAGGAGATTTTGTCTGTAATAAAATCAGATTCTTCTTCTTAATTGTGTATTCTCCTTCCACTTGGTTCCGCCTTCCGGATAGTCCGTGATCTCAAATCTATTTTATTTTTATTTTATTTATTAATTTTATGAATAAATAGAAACCAATTTGCAGAAATTCAAAATTTATTAACAATTGTTTATTATAGATCGAGTGTTAATCGATCATTCACAGTAGTATCGACTCTTTCTCAGGGCGGTCGATTAATTTTTACATCTGTATTTTATAATTATTAGGTTCTTTGAACGGTTATTTTTTATAGTCAGGGAAGGGTAAGGTCAGGAAAGTATAACACTTTACAAGTAAAAAGCTTAAGAATTAAAAATTACAAAGTTATTAGTAATATATAATGTTTATTAAATACAAATTTAATACCATCGAAGTCTGGATGGCTATGTTGGTAAAGCTCGCTTTGAATTGTGGGAAGTCAAAGATGGCCGCTCCCGGACTGCATATGTTAAACCGTATTCAACTCGATGAAAATTTCTTCCAATAAATGGTGCCTTTTCAATGTTTCCTCGCCTCCGCAGTTGGGATTATTCCTTCTGGTGTTAGTAGAATGGTCCTGGCTCAGTGTCTTGTGATTCACTTCGATTAAATATGTGTGATAATGTTTAATTTACTTTGTTCAATAAGGTCGAACTTTGCACTTTTCGTCTCGTTATGAAGAATTAGTATTGTGTAGGTTTAAGTTATTATTTCACTCATTTACCGTTCCGTATTACTTTAGTTTATTTATTGTATTAAATGTTCTCACTGAGTTTAAGTTTAAGTTCAAAATTTTATCATTTACTATTTTTCACTGCAGGCTAGGCTTACAGACCGATCGCCATATTTGTCTGCTATATAGGTTAATATAGGCTAAAATCTCGTTCAAGTTTCCTCAACAAGGTCCAATAATTAACTGTTCTCATTTCCTTCGTCTCCTGACAAAGTCTTAGCCAATTTAATATTAGCAATACATTGTTTCAATTCTTTTTGGCTTCCGCTACATGCAGATAATTTACATTATACTACTGAATATATTTTTGCTATTATTTGATTTTATGAAATACTAAATACATAATCATTTTCTTTAGTTCATTCTGTTTGATTCGATACTAAATAAGATATTTTTACAAAGTTTTTCATCTAAAATGCTATATTTCTTTCATTTTGAAAAAGTAGGCTTTAATTTTTACATCCTGTTCTTCTCCAAATGTTTGCCATTTTATATGTTATATTTATGATTGTACTAAATCTCAGATTGACATAAACTGTTTATCTTCCCTTAATTTCTTGTAATTTTATCAATTGGTTATTCTTTTAAGTATTATACATTAATTTGTGATTCCCCACTCTGAATTTTCAGTTATTACATTCGCATTTTTTCTCATAATTCTTCCTATCTTTTTACAATATCTTTTTAAAGCATAATTTACATTATATTACTCTGTGACTGATTTACCTTACATAAATTTCATCACTTTAACTATTTTACTGGACTTGATTCATCAATTATAATGTAGTTTATATTTACCATTTGGCCTATATTTTATCTGGTTTTACATACAAAGTTTTTTAATAATCCAGCTTGTTCCTACCCTTTCTGACCTTCTATTCTAATACAATGTTAATTAACAATTTCTTACTTTACTGCAAGAACCTTTAGTATTGGATTTAAACTAATAATACATAACAATTATTTGACATGAAAAACATGGCATTTAAGCTCAGACATTCTAGTCTTGATTATTTCTAGTAACTCATAGTAAACATTTTATAATAAAAGAATGGTATCCACACTCAGACATTGCATTCTTGAATAAAACTATTAAACATAATAAACATTTAGAATATTAAAACCTTACTCTCTATTTCAACATTTCTGTATATAGTTCATTGATTTAACTAGAAACATAACACATTCGTTTCTTCATTTTTAAACCTTTCTTAAAATTACTTGTGTGCAGTCTTATCTGTTTTTATTTTATTTTAGGGATGTATCCCTTGTCACTTCACTGATTCACTAACTGCTCTCTATTTATCTTACTCATTTCATTGAATGTTATTAGATAAAGAGTGGCACTTTATTAGAAACATTAGTCTTTGCCCTTCATAATACTATTCTATTAAATAGTATTCATGAAGTTAAATTAAAACTTTAAAGTTGTTTAAAGGTACACTTTTATTAAGTTTAAGTATTTAATGCACCCTTCTTGAAGTTTATTTATTATAATATAATAACTTGCACTTGTCCCCTGTTAATTCTTGATACTATCACTAATCAATTTTATAGTTTTTATATTATCAAGATATTTATTTATGGAGGACTGTTAAGATTTGTTTTTATTTCATTATACAATAACTTTTATTGGTGCACTTTCACTTATAACTCTAAACACTTTTGTTTTACATTTATTTTACATTATTTCTGTTTTTGGGTGTTATACTTTCATTTTGTGACATTTACTTTCCCTTGGGGTTTTGGTTTTCTCCTCACTGGGTCTCTTTTGGGTATTTGTTGTAGTCTTCTCGCTCCTACTATCTTGTATCTTCAAACTCGTTCCTGTTTAATAGGTATTTTGGTTTGTTCTGGGTATCTTCCTTATTCATTCTTGGTTTCTTCATTATCATATATTTATTATGTACGTTGGTTTGTTCAGGGTATCTTCCTTACTTACTCATGGTTACTTCATTATCATATATTTTATTATGTACGTTGGTTTGTTCTGGGTATCTTCCTTACTTACTCCTATCCTACCTGGGTATTTTCCTTAATTTATTTTAGTTTTTTGGGGTTTATTTTTCTTTACACATATTTGTTGCATAGTGGTTTTTTCTTTATTTTTACTTTTTCAAGTTATTATTGTATTTTATTGTGATACTTAATTGTTTTCATTTGGATTTTACTTTGAGAGTTATTTTAATTGACATTTATTTATGATCAAATTTCATTCTTTATTAAGTGGATAATCAGTCATGCTACAGATTGCTCTCCTCCAGAAGCGATTAGTTCAGACCATACCTTGAGTTTGTCTGAAATAATTGCTTATGATACTTATTATATATTATATTTCTTGACTTCCTTTCCATTTCTATCTTTGCTTCTTCATATTTGAGCTTACATTTTTTATTCTTAAATTGAGTTTCCTTGATAGTAATAGTCATATGAGGTTTATTATTATTTATTTTCATTTTTTCTTAACTTGGTGTTATATCCTTGGGATATTTATTCCCTAACATTCCCTAACACGTGAGCTGGGGCAGTTCAGAGAGACACTTTTGGCTACATATACTCTGCTGGCCATGCTACATTTCTCATTCAGATCAGAGGAAATTCATCTCTGCTCAAAACATAATAATACTGCTGGAATCATATACAGACAGTCATTAATAACAATTAGATAAGAATAGTCTATTTTACGACTATTAAAAATATCTTTGGATTCCTCACTTCGTATTTGCTCAGATTTGTTAATATTTCTATCTCAATTATTTTTCTTCGCAGTTATTCTTCTGACTTGTTAGCTCTACTGATATATTATTTCTTATTATGGTGAGAAGCTCTTTTATTAATATAATTATCACTAATTATTAAGTATAAAGTTTTTTGTGTGAATTCTCTGTTATTCCTTTGTTGTTATCACAATCTGCTTCTGGTCATTGGTAGCATATATTTTATGATATTTTGGTTTTTTCTTAGTTCTCATGAATTGTTCCACTAGTTTCATGTTCTTGCCATTATTCTTCTAATTGTCTTTATTATAATTGATATTTATTTTATGATCATAGTTATATTATTGATTTATTTATATTTTTTTCTTTTTCACAAAAAAATTATTTCGCTCTTGTTTTTTATCCAAATGAATTCTTTAATTATAATATTTATGTGGTCATTGTTTCTCCTTGTATTGCGTAAAGGTTTTATTATTTTTATTCCAACACATGTTTATTCATTTAATTGTATCAGTGGTTCTTACTTCCTTTTCTTCTCTTCAAAATTATTTCATTAAATAGTTGTGGTAAGTTGCTCTTACTAGATTTTCTAATTTGTTTGTTTTATTTAAATTCCACATTTTTTTCTTTAATTCCATAATTAGTTTCATATATAATTGTCAGTAAGTTGTGCTTACTATAATTTTAAATTTATTTTTTTTTTCAATTCAAAATTCTCTTTTTTATTTTTATAATTTAAGGTTCACACTTGGTTGGTAAGTTGATCTTACTTTTTTTTTGAATTTATTTGTTTATTTAAATTCACAATTTTTTTCTTTTATTTTCCTAATTAGCTTCGTAAATATTTGGTAGTGAGTTGTTCTTACCTTGTTTTTGAATTTCACTGTTTTTCAAAATTCAAAGCTCTTTTTTTTAATTCCCAAAATTATTTCATAAATAATTGGTTGTAAGATGATCTTACTTTGTTTTTGAATTTACTGATTTTTTTAAATTCAAAATTCTACTCCTCATAATATTTTTTCATGGAAGCCTGGTTATATACGCCTTTGATTCTATCTGAATCCATCTCCTTTAATTCATACGTATTATTGTTCTTTATTTTGGAGACTATATATGGTTCTGTATATAGTAGCAACAAGTTGTTCGTTATTCCTTCCAGCGTGCTGGGTAGTTCACGATTTTTCAATAATATTTTTTCTCCAATTTTGTAAGTTATTATTTTACCACTAGCCTTTTGATACTTGTTTTGCCGTTTCTCCTGGTCTTCGGCCACTTTGTTGTAGAATTTTACCTTGTCGAACGTATAAATATTATTCCTAGGGAACTCTATTTCTTCGATCTCTCGTGGGGGTGGTTTCTCGTACATGGCGGAGTATGGGGTAATTCCTATGGCTGGGTGGTATGCCAAGTTGAGGAATTCCTCCGTGGCTTCGAGATATTCTTGCCACTTTCTCTGTTGATGGTGACAATAAGTTCTTAATATCCTCCCCACTTCTCGTAACACCCTCTCTGCCGGATTACTGCTCGGGTGGTAGACCGAGGTTTTGTACGTTCGAACACCCATTGATAATAGGGTATCCCGCCATTTTCTCCCCTTAAACTGGGTTCCATGTTTCAAAAGCTGGGTTCGATGGGATATACTGTTCTGTTAATTTTCCCAGACTTTTCCTAGTAGTTGCCCGATTAGCTGGGTATAGCTTAACAAACTTAGTGAAATGGTCCATTAAGATTATCAGGTACTTATATCGGTGTCGACCGCCACTACGGGGAAATGGTCCGCAGATATCTAAGAATACCTTCTCCAATTTCGCCTGGGATGTTATAGGAATCATAATGCCTTCCTTCTTCTCGTTGTTTGATTTTACTAGTTGGCAGATACGACAACATTTGATATATATCCGGACCTTCCGGTTTACGTTTTTTATGTGGCAGCTCTCCTCCAAAGCCTTAATCACCTTTAAGGCGCCCATATGACCATATCGTATATGATAATTTATGATTATCTCCTTTTCAATATGCGTTGGAATAATCACCTTCCAGGTCTCCAGCTTTAATGATGTTTTAATGAACAATATTTCTTTATTTATTTGATAATATTGAGCGAAGGTTTCGTCCCCTGCTTCCAATCGAGTTTTTAAATTTCTCAATTTCGGGTCTGCTAAGGTGGGTGCTAAGGTTCGTTAATAATGTGGCTAGATCGGCTCTGGTGCTAATAATGTGGTAGATTTTGAGTACGCTTTCTTTCTCTCCCTCGAATGTTTGCTCTTCCACATTAACACGTGATAACACATCTGCTACGACATTCTTTTTTCCTGGGATGTATTCCCATTTTAGATTGTACTCTTGAAGGGCAAGTATCCACCTTGTCAGTCTGCCGTGATTCAATTTGCAGCTTTTTAGGAACGATATTGATTTATGGTCTGTTCGGACGGCAACTGGGTAACCCAAGATGTAGGTGCGGAATTTGCCACAAGCGAATACTACACTCAGCAATTCCTTTTCAGTTACAGTGTAGTTCTTTTCGCACTGGTTTAAAGATCTACTCGCAAAGCTAATCATTGATGTTGACCCTTCTCATCTTCTTGATACAGCGTCGTTCCTAGGCTGATGTTACTGGCATCGCAGTTCAAGAAAAAAGGTAGTTTAAAATTTGGGTGGGGAAGTATTATTGTTTCCAGAAATTTATCCTTAATCAGTTGGAAAATCACATCCTGCTCTTGACCCCAGACCCGTTTGTTTTTTGATGATAACTATGGTTGAAAACTTGCGGTTAATTCCGAATATTGTTCCTGGAACTTGCGGTAATAATTACAGAGTCCCAGGAATGACTGTAATTGCTTTATATTTTTGGGTGCAGGGAATTTCTGGATCTCTTCCACCTTTTCTGCAGACGGTGAGATTCCTCGGTCATCCAAGTTAAAACCCAAGAACTGAACTTCTCTTGCTATGAACTTGGATTTTTCCAATTTAAGCGTGATGATATTAATAGATAACTTCTTAAGTACGTGTTCCACACGGTAGCAGTGTTCCTCCCAAGTTTCTGAGGTAATCAGTAGATCATCCACATACATGGTGGTAAACTGAAGTGCTTCCTGCCCAAGTATCTGGTCCATGCAGGTCACAAAGATGGCAACTGAATTCCCGAGTCCGAAGGGCAATCTCTTGAATTGGTAATTGCGCCCCTCGAATATGAATGCCAGATACTGACGACTCTGTGGGTGTAACTCCACCTGCCAGTAACCGCACACCGTGTCCCAGGTATTAAAGTACTTGGTACCGTGGAATCGTTTCAAGATTTCTTCTATCTCACCGGGCGATGTTCTGTCACTGATTATCATTTTGTTTACTTCCCGCGCATCCAAGCAAAGCCGGACTTGGCCGTTTTTCTTAGGAATAGCCACGATAAGGCTGGTGAATGAAGATTGGCTACTCTCTATGATGTCACTGTTAATCATCCTGTTTATTTCTGCTCTTACAGCCTGCTTTCGTGAATGCGCAATGGGGTATGATTTTCTGTTAAACTCCACTGTTTCTCTAAATTGAAGAGTACATTAGTAATTTTTTACCTTATCGGGTTCGTCTAAAAATGCTGAGCGGTACTTTTCATAGATTCTTATTAACTGATTCGCTTGGTGTATGGGCAATTTCTCCCTTGTGATTCCGCCCCGGAAATCCCTTATTTCTTGTATCTTTTGGGACCATAAATCCTCGTCCGTGTTATCGTATACTCTGGGGTTAATGATGGAGTTATTTTCGATATACTTTATGTTTCAAATTTGTTGGTGGATACTGCTGGGAAGTACTGTCTCGCTACTACTAAATCAGCCGTCCAGGTCAGCCCTTCTGCAAACAGCGATACCCTTTCTGTGCGTAAATCGATGATAGCAGAGTTCCTTCTTAGCACATCGCACCCCACCAATATGTTAAAGGGCAGTCCTGTCGCAATTAAGAATACTATGGTTATAGCTATACCCTGGCTAACCACGTTTACTGATACTTGCCTTCTGATCGTTTGGTTTTGGCGACCAGTGGCACCTATTAATACAATGTTATTTATTGGTAAAGTTGGCAATATTTGACCACATTCTTTTTGGATTCTCTCCAATTCAATTGTGTTAATTATAGAAACATTCGCCCCTGTATCGATCATTAATTGGGCGAAGACTCCTTCCACTTCCGCGTTTATATAAATTATTTCACTGTTTATACTATTGAGGCGAGTGTCGTCCTCCTCCAATAGTTCGTTTCTAATATTTTTTAAATAGTTGCAACTAATGATTGTTATATTATTAGAGTTAGTTGCTCCTTGCAACTCTTGTTGATACCCAGGAGGTAGGAGCAGTGAAGGGTCATGATAATTCATCACTGCCTCCTCCCATTTAAATTCTCATTTTCTTGGTTATTAATGTTCGGACCGACTGAGGCGTCAGTCGGGAAACCTTGAGTGGGTTCGTGTCACTCCGTGCGATGTTCGAATGGTTGTTCTCGGTTTGGGTTCCGTTCTGGGTCATCTAGACTGGTACTTCGTCTAGGTGGATTGTACCTCGAACTATCACGTTCTCTGCTTCTCCGCCGATCCTCATATTCGTGGAAACTGTTACGCCGCTGGTGGGTGTATCTTCGTTGGCTGTTTCCTTCGGCTCGTATGAAATTTACCCTGGGCCGTGAAAACCTGTTGTTATTAAAGTTATTGTTTGGTGGGTAACCCCTATTATTATTATAATACCGTTCGGTATTATTATTGTTTGGGTTTCTCTGACTATTTATATTTGGATTCGGGTAATAATTGTTTCGATTACCTTGGTAACCGTTATTATTCCTATTTGCATTTGGGTTATTCGGAATGTTACTATTATTATTATTATTGTTACTGTTATTATAATTGGAGTTGTATCGGCTCCCTTGGTATCCATTGCTGTTCTGGTTATTACCGTTGTTCGGGTATGAATTGTTTCTAATTTCCGGCCGATCATTCCTCCTCCTGCTTTGCCGATAGTATTCCTCATTCTCGTAGTTCTCCAACAGTTCAGTCATCGCCTGTATTGTTTTTATTTAGCTACCCCTCCTTGCTCTGATTACCTCTTCATCGTAATGGTACGATAGCTTATTTACGAGGCATTCTTCTGGTATGGCCGGTTCCAAATGCTTCGCCAGACATACCTTTCCGAGGAAGTATGCGGTCATAGTGTTACCCATTTGTGGTTTGTATCGGCCATGACAGATGTTGTCCCGTATTAAGTTCTGGGTGGTCTCCGACCAGTACTTCGCCTTGAACAAGTTTTTGAATTGCTGGTAGTCATCGATCTCGCTCCGGTTTGCAATCCACCAATTATCAGTCATCTCCCGGAATGATTCGTCCAACAGTTCCCGGTTATTTATCCACCTGTTGCCCCTATGTTTGGCGAAGTATTCCTCTATTCGGGCCAAGAACTCCATCGGCTTCCTTTTATATTGGCGGAAGTTCAGCCATTCCCGATTCTCGTTTATGGGGATATTCCTGAAGTTAGTTGGTCTGTTTCTTATTACTTCCATCTCTTCCTGGCTCTGCCGCACTTGACCGGTGATACTCGTCATCGCCACTTCCATACCGTCACACCTTTCCGTAACTTGGTTCTGTACCTTCCCTAATTCTTTCTGAGTTTCTTTCCGGTGTTCTTCCAATTTGGTTCTGTTGGTTTCTTCGATATTGGTTATTTTGGTGTTTACCACTTCCTTGAATTCCTGTACTTCTCTCTCGGTCTGGTTACATTTTCCGTCAATGTCCATGATCTGTTGTTTTATTACCATGGTTTCTTCTTCTATTTTCCTGTTTGTGTATTCCTTATTATCATTGAGTTCCTTGCTCATTTCTTCTCTTAACAACTCCATCCTTTCGTCTCACTTGTCCAGATTCTCCTGATTGACCTCCTTTAATTCTTCTCTTAGTAATTGGTTATCCTCTCTCAATTCTTCCAACTTCTCCCCCATTTTTTCTTCCACTTTTTTATTAATTTCCTCCATTTTTTCTTCCATTTTCTTGCTGGTTTCCTCTATTTTCTTATTTGTATTTTCAATTTGATTACCCAATTCTTCATTTAAAGACTGGTTGTCCTCCTTCAATTCTTCTAACTTCTCCCCCATCCTTTCTTCCATCTTCTTATTGTTCTCTTCCATTTTCTCTTCTATCTTCTTACTATTCTTCTACATCTTGGATTCTATGTTCTTATTTATTCCTTCCATCTTTTTTCTTAAGGATTGGTTATCTTCCTTCCTTTCCTTACTCGATTCTTCTTTTGTGGAATCCATTTTCTCCTCCATCTTCTTGCTGTTTTCCTCCATTTTCTCTTCCATCTTCTTGCTCATTGATTTGTTATCCTCTCTCATTTCCATTATCACTCTGAACATCTCTTGTATTGTCGTGTTCTCTGTTTGTGAGGGTTTCTCGGGTTGTTCCTCTGGTTGTGTGGGTTGTTTAGGTTCCATTGGGGGTAATAACATTTCCACGTCTTCCACCGGCGTCGCCTCTTTGTCTTCCATGTTGATTTCCTTTTCGGCCTCCGCCGCCCTTTTCTTCGATGTTGCTCGACGTTCCATTTTTCTTACTCCTCTAACTGTATAACCGCTGCCAAGCTTGAATTAGGAATTGGGCAAGTTATAGTAGCCTATCAATCACTAATTGAAGCCCCTTAGCTGGACGCCAATTTTGTAACAACCTTAAAAATTCTGTTGTTTACAAAATAATATTTTAATTTGTTTACCAAAATAATAAAATTTTGGTTGTTTTGAAAAAATATTTGTTTTAATGATTTTTGTTGTTTGTAATTATTAAATTATATTTCGTTAATGTCTGGTGTAAAAATTCAAATCTTACCTTTCTGTTTCTGTGTACTGTATCACCTTGAAGTTTAGAGTTAATTTCCGCGTTAATTGGTTTATCTCCCGCACTAATCGATCGACGGTTCTTCTTCTTAATTGTGTATTCTCCTTCCACTTGGTTCCGCCTTCCGGATAGTCCGTGATCTCAAATCTATTTTATTTTTATTTTATTTATTAATTTTATGAATAAATAGAAACCAATTTGCAGAAATTCAAAATTTATTAACAATTGTTTATTATAGATCGTGTAACAACCAAGAATTAAAAATTTTTAATATTATGATCGAAAAGACGTTACATACAGCAAGACACCCCTACACGAGCCGCAAGCAATAAATAAAGAACAGTTTAACGATGTGTCAACTGAACGCTTGCTTCGGACAATACGAATACGCTTCACATAACTTTACAATGGGAAATAAGGTTGGCCGTGACAGACTCGACTCAACCGAGATTTACAGCCTGCAACATGCAAGATAAAAGGAACTATGTCAAGTAGCGATTTACGGAGAAACTGTGACGGACACACACTGCAAGGTTAATTTGAAGTGTACCATCAGTAAGAAAAGGGTGTAAGTACACAATGGTATTTACCCTGTATGAGAACTGACATCGATATCTAAAGAATGGAATCGAACTTGTGCACAGCGGGGGAACGTCTTACTGGCGACAACCGATATTTACGACAGGGAGAAGGAGTGCCGTTTTGGAAACGACGACACGCTGCGTCCGGATAGCTCACGGAAAAGGGTCAAGGATAGTGAAACAATAACGAAAAACGACATATTGTTCGCGTGAGAACAGCAGCAGGGTCCGGAGTACGCTTAGACAAAGACCTGATCGACAGCCGAGAAATTGCTCTTGTTCCAGGAAAAGAGTACGGAGGCTTTCGACGCGAACTTGTGGGGAGACAGGATACCCAATCACAACCCAGCATCTACCCAGAGGACAGGTGGAGAGGACCGTCGTCATCATGGCAACGGGAACGTCGAATGAGAAGTGAAGAACGATAGTCTTGCATAAGGGTAGGAGTTCTTCTGTCCTATCATGTTCGACCTAAGGCGTGTCTTCCAGAAGATTGCATTGTGGGAAACGATGCTTGATAAAAACTGTTTGCAGAGCACGCGGGAGGACAGTCTTCATACATTTTCAACAATCTTAATACAATTTTTGAGAGTCTTCTTATAATTTTCGGTCAGTCTTCTATAAATTTCTCAATCGTATACTTTAACAGTCTTCACGGAACTAAATCTTCTAAGTCTTAATACAGTTCGATTAACATACGGACAGCAGTGGGACTTTGAAACTCTGTTACGCGGTATATAATTAAGTGACTTAAACATTTCGATATTGGCGAGTATCCGGTAATAGTGTACCTACAGCGACTAAATCATGCGACATACGCCAGTGCTTAATAACTCTAGAGTTCTTTATTATACTCAGTTACCGCTAAATTCAGAACTGAACTAACCAATCACAGTTTCATCAATAACCGACGCGCAGAACTATTTGTTAATGTTTTACCGGACAACGAAATCGTAACGTTGTACAGTGCGAAGCGATACAATATAATTTGGAACAATTACACCACGGTATCAAAGACACTATACATTAATGTACACACAAGAAGTTCAACAATAGACAGTCAGATATATACACCATAGTTAATGATGAACTTACCCACACGACACATGATTTCATAGACTCTAACAGTAACAGCCGAATCAACAGAAATACACACAGCGCGAGTGAATCTGATCCGCGTGTGTTGAGTGTTAGTGACATCACAGCTACGCAACTTCACACATATGGACCACCAACGAGAAGGAGTTACACCGATGGAAATATCGGATAAATCACTTTACAAGTAATCTTTATGCTATGCTTATCATAAGAACTCTACTGTCCTGTCTCTTTTCAAGAAAACACCCTTGAGTATTTAAATTAAATATGATAAATATAATTAACGCTATTCATCTGAGGCAAGCAATGAACGCATTAGTATAAGATTTATTGTTTGACTATTTGTGTTTTTCTATATATCGATTGTATTATATATGTATGTGTATGTTTTCCAGCAAACAACGTATTGGATTCGCATTGTAATTTGATATATATACATGTGCTCTTTTTATGAATGTATTTACAGGGAATCATCCATATTTATATATTGAAGTCTCTTTATTTAATGATGTTAATAAATAAGTGTTTATTTTATCCAGAATATATGCGTTCATTATTGTCAAAGTTACCTCAGAACAAGAAAGTAATGGCACTTGAAAGATTTATAGTCGTTTTTATTAATTTATACAATAATTAGAGTCTCAATGCAGTAATTATGCTAACATAAAAGAACTAACGTATTACTTAGCTTCAATCAGTTGATATGAGTAACCTAATTGAGTGATTACACGATCTCATTTTACAAATTAGTATAATTACATAATTAATTAATTATTGTTGGCATAATTAATCCCCAATTGAAGTTGTATTTGGCTCCCAAAGAACGTGGGGCTCGGCAATCACAGATTAATTAATTAAATCACGGTTAGCATAATAAATAATTGCATAATCTTTGTATTTGGCGCTCCAGAACGCGGGGCGCAATAGGGATCAACTCCTTAAAAGTTGTAATCGAGTGTTAATCGATCATTTACAGTAGTATCGACTCTTTCTCAGGGCGGTCGATTAATTTTTACATCTGTATTTTATAATTATTAGGTTCTTTGAACGGTTATTTTATATAGTCAGAGAAGGGTAAGGTCAGGAAAGTACAACACTTACAAGTAAAAAGCTTAAGAATTAAAAATTACAAAGTTATTAGTAATATATAATGTTTATTAAATATAAATTTAATACCATCGAAGTCTGGATGGCTATGTCGGTAAAGCTCGCTTTGAATTGTGGGAGGTCAAAGATGGCCGCTCCCGGACTGCATATGTTAAACCGTATTCAGCTCGATGAAAATTTCTTCCAATAAATGGTGCCTTTTCAATGTTTCCTCGCCTCCGCAGTTGGGATTATTCCTTCTGGTGTTAGTAGAATGGTCCTGGTTAAGTGTCTTGTGATTCACTTCGATTAAATATGTGTGATAATGTTTAAATTACTTTGTTCAATAAGGTCGAACTTTGCACTTATCGTCTTGTTATGAAGAATTAGTTATTGTGCAGGTTTAAGTTATTATTTCACTCATTTACCTTTCCGTATTACTTTAGTTTACTTGTTGTATTAAATGTTCTCACTGAGTTTAAGTTTAAGTTCAAAATTTTGTCATTTACTATTTTTCACTGCAGGCTAGGCTTACAGACCGATCGCCATATTTGTCTGCTATATAGGTTAATATAGGCTAAAATCTCGTTCAAGTGTCCTCAACAAGGTCCAATAATTAACTGTTCTCATTTCCGTCGTCTCCTGTCAAAGTCTTAGCCAATTTAATATTAGCAATACATTGTTTCAATTCTTTTTGGCTTCCGCTACATGCAGATAATTTACATTATACTACTGAATATATTTTTGCTATTACTTGATTTTATGAAATACTAAATAAATAATCCTTTTCTTTAGTTCATTCTGTTTGATTCGTTACCAAATAAGACTGTTTTACAAAGTTTTTTATCTAAAATGCTATATTTCTTTCATTTTGAAAAAGTAGGCTTTAATTTTTACATCCTGTTCTTCTCCAAATGTTTGCCATTTTATATGTTATATTTATGATTGTACTAAATCTCAGATTGACATAAACTGTTTATCTTCCCTTAATTTCTTGTAATTTTATCAATTGGTTATTCTTTTAAGTATTATACATTAATTTGTGATTCCCCACTCTGAATTTTCAGTTATTACATTCGCATTTTTTCTCATAATTCTTCCTATCTTTTTACAATATCTTTTTAAAGCATAATTTACATTATATTACTCTGTGACTGATTTACCTTACATAAATTTCATCACTTTAACTATTTTACTGGACTTGATTCATCAATTATAATGTAGTTTATATTTACCATTTGGCCTATATTTTATCTGGTTTTACATACAAAGTTTTTTAATAATCCAGCTTGTTTCTACCCTTTCTGACCTTCTATTCTAATACAATGTTAATTAACAATTCCTTACTTTACTACAAGAACCTTTAGTATTGGATTTAAACTAATAATACATAACAATTATTTGACATGAAAAACATGGTATTTAAGCTCAGACATTCTAGTCTTTGCCCTTCATAATACTATTCTATTAAATAGTATTCATGAAGTTAAATTAAAACTTTAAAGTTATTTAAAGGTACACTTTTATTAAGTTTAAGTATTTAATGCACCTTCTTGAAGTTTATTTATTATAATATAATAACTTGCACTTGTCCCCTGTTAATTCCTGATACTATCACTAATCAATTTTATAATTTTATATTATCAAGATATTTATTTATGGAGGACTGTTAAGATTTGTTTTTATTTCATTATACAATAACGTTTAAGGGTGCACTTTCACTTATAACTCTAAACACTTTTGTTTACATTTATTTTACATTATTTCTGTTTTTGGGTGTTATACTTTCATTTTGTGACATTTACTTTCCCTTGGGGTTTTGGTTTTCTCCTCACTGGGTCTCTTTTGGGTATTTGTTGTAGTCTTCTCCTCCTACTATCTTGTATCTTCAAACTCGTTCCTGTTTAATAGGTATTTTGGTTTGTTCTGGGTATCTTCCTTATTCATTCTTGGTTTCTTCATTATCATATATTTATTATGTACGTTGGTTTGTTCTGGGTATCTTCCTTACTTACTCTTGCTTTCTTAATTATCATATATTTATTATGTACGTTGGTATGTTCTGGGTATCTTCCTTACTTACTCCTATCCTACCTGGGTATTTTCCTTAATTTATTTTAGTTTTTTGGGGATTATTTTTCTTTACACATATTTGTTGCATAGTGGTTTTTCTTTATTTTTACTTTTTCAAGTTATTATTGTATTTTATTGTGATATTTATTTGTTTTCATTGGGATTTTACTTTGAAAGTTATTTTAATTGACATTTATTTATGATCATATTTCATT
The DNA here is from genome assembly GCA_034769895.1 of Magicicada septendecula. Taxonomy (NCBI): domain Eukaryota; kingdom Metazoa; phylum Arthropoda; class Insecta; order Hemiptera; family Cicadidae; genus Magicicada; species Magicicada septendecula. The sequence continues at coordinate 546,609,100 of CM068367.1, read as the reverse complement.
CTTTATTAAGTGTATAATCTGTCATGCTACAAATGCAATGAAGATTATTTTGAATGAATGTGTTTTGAATTAATGTTGTTCTTTACTTGGTACGAAGTCTTTGTAAGATTATTTAGTTATTTATTTCTGACCAGGCTTCCCGTTGTACGTAGTTAATTTTACTTGCCTTGTCAATTATTTCCTTATTATGTTGCCAATTATATCTTTCTTGGAAATTGTTTTCTCTTGACCTTTTCTTAAGATTATTATACCTCACTACGACTGGTAGTCTTTACTTTGAACTACTACATTGACACTGATCAATAATTATTTACTATTTTTTTGTATTAATATACCTCATTTCCCGCTTCGATGTTCTCTGATTAGACGCTTAAACAAAAGTGAATTGTCGTCTTTTTCTAGAATACATTATTGGTAGAAACCATTTCCTTCTTCAGCCTTTGGTTTAGTTTTATACTACAATATTTTTAAATTCTTATTATTGTCTGTTGCATTATTTACATTTTCTTGACATTTCATATTCCTTTATAAATAATGAAATTTGTTATAGTACCTAGCTTTACAGAATATTTGTGATTCCTTTATTATTTTATTATACCAAGGTATGATTTTATTTTCCATTTCTTACAAACTACTTATTATTAATTATTTACAATATTTTACATACATTGATTCATATTACATTACTATTTAATATTTGCCATACTTTTTAAGTGTACTACAAGTTGACATTTCATCCAATCCAATTTGGCTGAAATCCTTCTTGCCTTTCTCAATGACCTAACCAATTAACAAACTTTAGTATAACTAGTTTACCAAGGGTTATATACTGTAACAATTTACAGCAGTATATCGTTAAATATATATATATATATATTTATATATATATTACAACAACACACGGTGTTAATGTGTTAGCCCCTCGTTTTTGGAAGCCATTTTACAACATCGCAAATATAATGTGTTTATTTAATTGACGTGTGTTAAATCTTTATGTACATTGCCTCACATTAAATTCGTGTGTGTGCAAGAATGAAGGTTGTAATCATAATACTGTAATAATAATTCGATTTCATTGGTTTATAAATTAATTCAATTTTTTTTATTCACAATTATCATTTGGTTAACGGTTTAGAAACTCATTATTATTTTGACATATTTAATACGAGTAATTTGCAATCTCAGATTACACATTACTTTCTTATTTATTTTACGATTCCACATGATTCGTATTTTTACATACCTACTACGTATTACTCGTAGTCTTATATGACACAAAAATATTATAACATCTTATTACTAATGCATTATTATAAATTTTCTATACTGCTCTCAGCTAGCTCAATTTTCTTACTGATTATCTACTCGTTAATTCATTCATATTAATTACTTCTCTTTGTTATTGCATATGCTTCTTTATGTTATTTTAGTAAAATTCTTAATTTTTCAAAATCAAATATCAATCTTTTCAGTAAGTTATTAGTAAAAGAATTTAAATATTTCTGTGAATATTACTTTTGACTGTTTGAATCTTACCCTAATTAATATACAAGAAAAGTTACATTTACACTTATAATTTTATTTACATTCTTATTAATTTAGAGTCTTTCTCTTATTATTCTCTACTTGTTTTAGAAGATTAAATTGTCTTTTATTCAGTCTTTAGTTAAGATGAAAATATGACTTTCTTTCACCTTATTAGTAGTGGTTCCTCAGCGTACCCTCTTGGTCCTGGTCCTGAGTCCTTTATTGGTGAATCCCTCGTAGACGTGTGGTCCCGAGTCCATTCCTCGTCCTGGATACGGATGATCCTCTTCGGTCCTGGAAGTCCTGGGGTCGGGTATTCTAGGAGTCTTGTAGTCTCTCGTACTCTGGATCATTGGATGCTCGTACTCTGGATTCCATGGATGCTCGTACTCTGCTTGTGGTTTCTTAGTAGAGTCTTTGGCTGCCAGGTTGTCGATCATGTCTAGGCGTTCCAGTTGTTGGACATAGCCTCCGATCACATCAGTAGTCGAACAAAGAAGAGTTGTAGTTCTTGAGCAGAGCCTCCGGCCGCTTTGATGGTCTGCCGAGAAAGAGAATGATGTTTGCGCGTCCTCGTATTTATACCTAGAGCGCAAAAATCATGTCTCGACAATATTCTGCCTGTTTGAAAGTGTCGAGAACGTCACTCTTAACCCACGCTTTACAGTTACATTTATTTTGCTCGTATTCGCGAATTGCGAAGTCTTTGGCACTTTACCTGATATTCATTCGATCGGTAATTTTTTAGACGTTCATCACACACCAACCATTTTTCTTTATCTTCATTACTTTAATTACTATTGATTTTCTTACACTAACACTTTTTGTTCATTTTACATAATTTGTTATACACTTGTTCGTTATTTTTAATCACTCATTTTGGTGTCTTTAGTTTTTCACTACGATGCATACAAGCGTTATAAATTAATTAAATACAAATAATTTTGTATCGATAAAGAAAGGGTGGCGCTTTTCATGAATGAACCAGTTCCACCCCCCCCCACACACACACCTTTTACGCGTGTACACACATGCAGAGAGCAGCTGGCTATACTCCCTGTCTCAACATGCAAATCTGGCGTTTATATTACAGTTTAGAGTGCAGGCTGACTTATTATTATTACCAAAATGCGTTATTTATTTGTTCAAATTACTTACTTAAATTAGCCTGTGCAATGCACAGTACCCAACATATTTGTAATGTTGCAATATATATAATATTTATAAAGACTTTACCTCAAGATGTTTACTCCTTATTTGGAACATGTTTCGGGAAAACTTGTGTTCCCATCTTCAGCCTTCCTGTTTTTGAACCTTGTGAGGTACTTGTGTGTTGGTTGTCTGTTGCTGTGGTTTACTGTTGGCCTCTGGTGCTTTAAATTGGTACTATTGTGTGTGATTGTGGTGTATACGAGTATATTAGTATTTAGTGTATTTTCTATGTTGAGTGCTTTGAAAATTGTGTCGTGTTTTGTATTGTTTTGTATTTGTTCAGGTATTAGTTTGTTTTGTGTTTAATGTTTGTAAATTTGCAAATTTTCCCAAATGTTCACTGTGGTGCCTTTGTGTGGTATGTGTTTTATTAGTGTCATGTTGGTTATGTCTGGGAATTCGTGTCCAGTGTTTATTGCATGTGTAGCCAAATTTGATTTATATATTTATGGTTTTTTGTATGCGTTTAGGTGTTCAAGATAACGGTTTTCAGCTGTTTTTTGGTTTGTCCTATGTAACATTTATTTCAATCTTGCCATTCAATTTTGTATATACCATTGGTTGTTATGTTATCTTTGTTGTGTGGGTTATTTATTTTTTTAAATTATTTTTCTTAGTTTTGTATGCTATTTTAATGTCTGTGTTTTTAAATAGTTTTGTTAGCTGTATCATTTTATTATTTATGTAGCATGTGCCAAAAAGTAACATGTGCTACGTATTGCATAATACGTTTTCTTGCAGTAATATAGGCCTACTGCCACTGGTCAAATAAACCAGTTGGGTTTTGCTAATACAAGCAAGAGAACTTGCTATTGTTATTGAGAGTGTGAAGAGAGTGTAATTGTTAAGTGAGTGTCAAGCTTAAATTGTGTATGCGTGTAGAGAACTTTTGTAAATATATTTAGTTTAGTGACATACATTAAAATTTAAGTGTAACGTGTAGTAGGCGATTATGTAACTACAACTATTAGTTATGTCTTTATATAAGTCTAAATAAAAGTTTAATGATGCCTCTAACAATTAATAAATTATGACCGAGTAATTGATTTTTCTGTTATAATATTAGGTACTATTTATACGATTTTTATTAACCACTTTGAATGTAGCAAAGATGAAACAATATGTTCTCAAGAATAAAAAACTAATCACACTTAATTTGAATGGCTTTTGTGAGTGTAACAACCGTTATCTCACACAGAGAAAGAACGGAGCCGAGATGGTGTGAGAGGAGCAGAACATTTCATAACGCAGGCAATTTCCTGTATCCACAGATAGACTCATATACAAGGTTAGAGCTATCTATGCCACTTTACGGAATTCGTGCTGCTCGTAGAGTATACTCTTATTCTTACCACACAACATATGTTTATTTATTATTTATCTTCACACAGTTTTCTGAACGAAGAGTTTCCTGATTTCCATTACTTTGTTCTTGTGTGAACACAGGTTTTTAAACTACTGTTAATACTCCAAACTACCGAGCCTTCAATAGAATATACATGTAAGCTATACATGTCACAGTGACATAAACAGCATTATTCTGACGAGTTTTTAAAATTACTTGTAATTAAAGCAGCCTGTTATGGAAGAATAAAAAGCAAGTACGGTACGGATTAATTGTGTGTGTGTGTGTGTGTGTGTGTGTATGCATAAAATACTATAAACTTTATACTATGCAAACAAAAAAGTTTTTTTTGTTTACTGGAGACAAGTTAACACTACTACTACTACTACTGGAAACTGGACTACTACTGCTACTACTGCTGCTGCTACTACTAATACTACTACTGCTACTGCTACTGCTACCACTACTACTACTACTACTGCTACTACTGGTACTGCTACTGCTACTGCTACTGCTACTACTGGTACTGCTACTGCTGCTGCTGCTGCTACTGCTACTACTACTACTACTACTACTACTACTACTACTGCTACTGCTGCTGCTGCTGCTGCTGCTACTGCTACTACTACTACTACTACTACTACTACTACTACTATTACTACTGCTACTGCTGTTGTTGCTGCTGCTGCTGCTGCTGCTGCTGCTGCTGCTGTTGTTGCTGCAGCTGCAAATACTACTATTCCTGCTGCTACTGCTGCTACTCCTACTGCTGCTGTTGCTGCTGCTGCTGTTTTTGCTGCTACTACTATTACTGCTGCTACCGCTACTGCTACACCTGCTGCTGCTGTTGCTACTACTCCTACTGCTACTGCTACTCCTACTGCTCATACTCCTGCTGCTACTCCTACTGCTGCTGTAGCTACTGCTGTTGCTGCTGCTCCTAGTAATACTACTACAGTACTAGTAAAATTGTTGAATTTGTACGAAAAATTACTTCTCAAAAACTACACATTAATTTCATACTCACATGGATTAAGTATATTTTAAACAAAAACATTTCTAAAGTAATCTACATACTTTTTGTAAAAGATAATGTTATATAAACATTTCCCATCTAAGTGTAACCAATAGTTTTATTGGCTGTGAGAGGAAAAAATATTTATTTAAAAAGCTGTCCTTTGTTTTGTAAAACTTCTATATATGCATCTATTGGAAATTAATCTCAATACGGCTTTTGCGTTGTTTCCATCGTTGTCCAATATATTTGTTCCCAGGCGTAATATTGTAGGCAATTTATCAATGCATTGAAAGGGGAACTGCACAACAGCGGGCAGAACACCCACCGTTTACACAAGTTATAACACTCATGAATTAAAAAGGAAAACTGTAACATATTTATTAACTAAAATTATTTCATTTTTAAATTACATTTATTTTTTAAAGAGGAACTGACACTTTTCTGTTTAAAAGTAAATTAATAAATTGTTTCGTCATTGTTATAGTTTCGCCTATTTTATTGGTTCTTCTGCGTTCTTCTATTTTACAGTTATTCTACACGGTAAGGTAATTCTTTGTAATGTAAACTTCTACTCGCGACTACGCGCGCGCGTGTATGGTGTTTTGTTGTATATTTATGTTAGTAAAGTCAGTAAGGTTAGTTTTTAACACAAAACGTTTTTAAACAACAAATTAAATTGTGGGAAATATATCGTTATAATCGTTACAGAAAATTCAACCAAGGTGTCATGTCACTTTGGTCTCATACAATTTATGTTGAAAGATACTATCTCTGTTTTCAATTAGGAAAATCTTATCATGGGCTTTAGACAAAACGTTTTCTTATCAATTGGTATTAGCGAAGTGAAATCAGATATAGAGTTTGTTATCAATACTAAAGTATTAAAGAATATTAATTGCATTATATTTACTAATGACATACCTGATCTCAAGCTGATTAGACAAGTTCGCGAAAATGGAAAAGGAATATTTTAAAAGATATCACGCGGGTATTGCTGAGGCAGAAGCAATTCAGTTTCTTATAGAGAAATATTACCAAAACGTAATATCCAAAGTATGAAAAGCCTAGTACATTTACTGTCAGAAGAAATAACCCTTCCATGTATGTGTAGATTACTTTATTATTTAACGCTTCCAGTTATTTCGGTATATATCTTGTCAGGAGGCGCCTTTAAGAAATTTTAATGTTTTAACATGGTGTTTATAGTCTTGAAAAAGTTTCTGAACTAACAGTTTAAGATTTATAATATAAATTCATCACTAATAACTAACAACAAAAATCACAATTATCTATTTATCAAAGGAATAAACACAAATATTATTCATTTAATTCACCAGTATCCTCTAGGTAAGAAGATAATACCACTAGACCTTAATACATTACGTCGAACTTTTCGTTCAGTACAAACAAAACTAAACTAGACTTTCTTCTTAATAATATGAATTTTATTCAGTAATACTCTCTCTGCAAAAACAAAGATTTACAAATTAAAAAGGTGTATATTTTGGGATTGTAATTGGTTAAGCTAGATTTCTTTAAAATAGGTAGAAAGGCCTATGCGTATCAGGAGTATTGCCGGACAACTTTCTATTAAATTCAAATCTGTTTAGTATCATGTAGCATACCTTCAGGAGAGATCATTTTCGACTTATAAGTGATATTATTTTCTGTAAATCTCACGGTTAAAAACCTGTAACAATGGGATATAAAAACAAATCCACGATTATCGTTATCTTTATATTTATCGTTTTAATATAAATTTTCAAGTGTTTTGGTTACAAATATTGTTTAGTAAACCAAATTTAGGGAAATAAGTATATACTATACGTTTCTTTGTTTACATAATGTCTTTGCTTTAAAATGTAGTGGAACATTCGGGACACTGTAATTATTACTTTTTAATTAATGTATTATGTCATTTATAGAGCATGTATTTTCACAAAAATCTTTTATTTTAATATTAAAATATTATATGTACACTTGGATGTTATGTAATTCTAGAAAAATATGTTTTAGATGTAAATAACACTTGATTCTACTGTTTTTTCGATGCAAAAAATATATTACTATAATATGTACTATTCTTCGTATTGTTTAAATTAGCAGCCATCCTTACTATTTCTTTTATGAATTTGCTAACTGCTATAATATTTATTGTAACAATAAAAATTACAATATAATATGTACGTTAGTAAAGACTCATAAATATTTTTATGAACTTGTTGTCATAAACGTTTTGTTTGGTTTTTGGATTCTGCTTTTTCGATTTTATGTATTTCCTAGGCTTTGAAAAATAGTATAATGGTTTACACTAATGGTTTTTGACTTTTAAAGTTAATTGTGTGTTCGTTAATTAAATGAAATTTAAAAATCTCATTTACATAAATAAATATAAGATTGTTATTTATAGTGAAAAATGATTACGAATTAATGAACGGGAAAACTTGCATTGTAGGTACAAACATACTAATTTAAACACAAATATCAATTATCTTTTCTGTGCTAATATACACATGTTGGATCTAATGTTGGGTTATAATTATATCCTAAATGTTTATTACATATGAAATTCATATTTCCAGTATCCGAGCCACAATTTACGTAATTGGTATGCTACCTTATTTCAGTCCTGTCACTTCTGTAGCTATGTGGATCTTTTAGATAAAAATCTTTCAAAATTTAATTTCCGTGTTTCAGAAAATATTAACTATATTGTTGTCGGACAAAAATTGGTAGTGTTGGTGACACAGTGGTAATAGACGAGAGTGCGTACGGCAAGAGAAATTATAACAGGGGTCGACTTATAAAGATTCGGTATGTAATCGGAGGGATAAACAAAAGGAGTGACATAAACATCCATACACAGAACATCAAGAGCCACTGGATAAAAAATTATAAAAGACATGAGGCGATGGGTGGGAAGGATGCCGGTGAGTTTCTTTTCAAGAATATCGGAGTATATGTAACTTATTTGTTTACTAATCTGATACGAACAAAATTAAATTTCACTTATCAAAACATGAAATAATTATTTTATTGCTAAATTAGGCTTATGAATAAATAATAATCATTATTCATCATTTATTATTAGACCTATTATTATTATTATTATTATTATGACGTAAGAGTAATATTATCATTAATATACTACATAATGTTATATAATCGTTGCGCTGTTATCATTATACGATAATAACATTTTTTTTTGAACCAACTAACGTTACGTGCAACGGACTAAAATGCCACTTACTCCTTTGGATGGGGCCGCCGCAGTAACTCTACTGTAAAACATTCGTAACAATAGATGCACCTTTTTAGTGGCCATAAAAATAAGAACAGACTTCACAACCATTTTCCGATTAGTAATCCGTCATAAAATACCTGAAACCAAGTAACAGTTAACGAAGCGACAGCATTCGTGATTTTCACGAGAGCAAAACGAAAAACTAAACTAGTAAACAATAACACATAAAAAACGGCGGTCATGTTCTGGCTCCTAAAAGTGAAATTAATTGATTGATTCTATTCCAAGATAAGTAAAAATAAACTCAAGGGTCTCACTGTGACACACGTCACTGGTTCCGTCATGCTACTCAAATCAACCGGCACAGCGTGTTGTCAAGTGACAGTGACATTTGGTTCATGATAACGCTTGCTAATTAAATGTTGCATGAACATTTTGTCTCGGAAATGTTTTGAACAAAGTTCAGTAAAATTTCATGGCAAAATTAATTTATCTGACTGGAGGATAACAGCTGGTTTAGTTGACAGCTGAATTCTATTAACTCCCACTTGACGTCAGGACAGCAATATACACACTTTACTACCGTCCGTGTTTTCAGAAGTAATGTCGTGTCGTGTTGACACGTAATTAACCCCTGATGGAAAACAAATATTCAATAACCGGTTGCTAAAACATTACGACTATGCTGCCAAAACTTAATTTACAATTACAATTGGTACTTTAATTAATGTTACAACTGACACAACTACGTTAGCTTTCAGTATATTACAAACGGTTTGTACTGTCAGTTTAGAAAGTATAGACTGTAATGGAGTATTGTGTTAGGGTGGTAATTTTAACGATCTAGTTGTACTTCATGCAACCAAGAACGCTTAAAGACACGTTTGATTAGATGGTGTTATGAGTGACTGATTTTTTAAGCAAAGATATAATAAAGAAGAGACAAACACAGACACATATGTCATTAACAGAAATGCAATGTATTCTAAATTAGGTTTTATGCACGGAAAATAATGGTTTATTACGGCAGTTTCGTCTTTGCAAATTATGTATTAAATCATAGGAAGGTAATTATAACACTTGTCTGATAACTTTATTAATATATTCAGTTGAACTAATAGTATATTATAATTAACAGTTCCTTACAATTTCTTCCTCTTTCAAGCACTATTTAAACAAGAAATTATAACTCACAATTTTAAGATATAGTAAAGTTGTACATGAGTACACAATATTTCCTGTAATTATTAGCGAGAGATTGAGTATATAAATGACAGTCAACAACTGCTTATGCAATATATGGATACTAATTAACCCGCATAGGAATAATGTAAAAATAAACAGTTAAATTACGTGCAAGTATTTAAGTCAATTAGAAGATGCAGAAGTACATTAGAACAGCGGGGCTAGTCAAGGTGTTTAGTATCGATGATATTGAAATTAAGGCTTATAAAAAATTGGTACGCAATTACAGAACACTCTCGTACAGTCAAGAGTGTCGTTATTGGCGCCTCTCGACTAGCCCAGCATGTCTAGTCTGTATCAAGTCCGTTCATTCAGGTAACACTCAAGTAACATCCAGAATCTTCAGTAGCACTTGTAAATACTCGTTATGCAGTACTCAGTAAGGATGGAAAGTTATTGTGGAATCCTGCGCAACCTATAAAAGCCAGGGCGTCTTGCTTAGTCAGTTTACAATGAGAGAATTCTTTAGTGAGGATCAAGTCATTAGTGAAAAGTGAGTCATTGGTGAATTGTTGTATTATAAGTAGTGCAGAACATTTAATAGCTGACATTATTATTCTATCTGGACAAATTTAATTTGAATTATTTTATGAGTGTAATCTTGTTAAATAACTTGTTCTTAACAAACTTGGTGATTCATTAAAGCTGGTTATTAATGATTTCATTGGTGTTTATATTTTGTTTCCACTGAACCATACGACGATCAGTGGGACCGTCGTAACACTGGGTCAGAAGTAGAACAGAACCGTTAACAGTGGAAACAGTGGACATTCTGTACAAGACTAGTGTAATTTGTAATTTATCTGCAAATACGGATACCAGCTATATGATAGAAGCTTTCCAAGAGCTGCTACGGGAAACACAGGAACAACAAAAGCAGAACGACAAAAGAGACGGAAAGACAAAAGGAGGACACTGACGGGAAAGGGAAGAAGCAGAGTAACGACAGAAAGCCCTGAAATAGAAGAAAGGCAAAAAACACTGTTGCTCAAGTCGGAAGATCGACAAGACGAGAAACTTAAGCAGGAAGGAGGTGACATCAAGAAGTTGATACAGGAACAAAAGCAGATGCAAGAAAATACTTCCTCAGAATTGGGACTCCTACGTGTTGACTTGGATGAATTACGAGGTAAGCTTAATAACCAAACTACTAGAATATCTGATGTAGAAGAATCCATGTCAAATAAAATAGCTGAAGTTGAAACATCTGTATCGAATGCGAAAGAAACTATGTCGACAAAAATATCTGCAGCAAAAGACTCGATTAGAAACATAAGAGAACAAATTAAAAATGAAGTCGAGCACTTAATTAAAATACAGTCATGCAATTCGAAACATTTCTGAACAGGCTGCATCACTGTAAAGCCAAAAAAAGACATGAAAAATAAGACAATAGAGAAAACCATTTTGCCTGCAGATGGGACAGTTCATGTCAAGGCCCCAATATTCGACGGAAGCACTCACTAGGCGACGTATCTTTGGCAATTTGAAGCCGCTGATAGCGCAAATAATTGGTTGAAAGACGAGACAGTTTCACTCGTTTTCGTTTTAAAAGAACCTGCGGCAAAACTACTACAGAAAGTGCTACCTGACAGCCAGAACACCTATGCTGAACTGATAAAAGCTGTAGAATTACGGTATGGTGATAAACATTTGTGAGATGTGTACTACGCTCAGTTAAGAGCAAGATGACAACGTTTCGGGGAAAGTCTTCAAGAGTTTGAAGCAAGTATAAACAGACTGATTACATTGGCCTATCCTGAAGCACCAGAAGATTTTCGAATAAGGTTTACAATGAAGACATTTAAGGCTGTTGTCAGATATAATAAACTACAACAAGTGCTACGGATAGCAAAACACTAGAATAGCGCGGACGCCCTGATACATGCTTTGCAATTTGAGGCCGCTAAAATATCGCGACGGCACAGACGATGAAGAGGAAAAAGAACGGACACAGACCCAACTATCGGTGCTACAGAATAAAGTAAGAAAGGATGGAAGACCGAAGTGTTATAAATTTAAAACCTAGACATCTACAACGAGATTGTTGGGGTAGAGTTCAGCAGCAGGGAAACGAGCAGTAGTCGGTACAACGGGGCGTGTGATGACCAATTGGAGGAACAAAGCCCCTTGACAATACGCGAGTTCTACACTTTAGAAAAATAGCGGGAATTTGGTAGTTACCGGATTTGTTCAAGAAAGGCCAACCTCGATTATAATTGCCATAGATATCACAGTCTCCATTGTGTGTCCTGACGTGGTGAAAAATCGCAAGCCAATCTTATGCTCTTGAAGCTTGCGAACAGGTAGTGGAAAACTGGAGATACACATACGCATCGGCCGACTTGAGTTTGATGATCAAGTACTTTTGCAGACATTGTGGACGAAACAATTCTTGGTGTGGACATTATGAGCACGTATGGTTTTCTAGTCTACTTAAAAAACAATTTCTTGTGAATCGGAAAGGAAGAGGTAATGCTCTCTACAATAAATACATCAGAAAAATCGATGGACGTGGTAAACCAAGTGGCTGCTACTGTCCCGCTAAACTCCGAAAGAATCATCATGGTTAGAAGTGGGGTAGATACTAGGGGAAACCAGTGCTCTATATTTGAAACCGATAGTCAGCACACGGGGCATTCTAATTGCCAGAATTTTAGTAAAATCTGACGAAACCGGAAATGTATCTATTAGGGAAGAGAATATTTTGGATGAAGCTGTCATGTTACAATGCAATACGCTCCTAGGTAAAAAGTATTTTGTAGCCTGGTTAGCCAGAATGACGCAACAAAGTTTCTGTGCTTCGGACACTTCAAATATCGGTATGGAGAACCATACATAACTTCCATGTTCTAAGATTTATATTTAAAATCATTTTCGAAATGAAATATTACCATAAAAACTACTTCTTTCTACTTACTGCTTCAGCCCTAACCACAGTACTGTGGTCACTAACGTATACCACCTCACGTTATCGCACTCGATTTTCACTGATGATGGAAGTCGATGGCATTGCCGAAACGTCTGGTTTTGTAAAAAACATTGGACTACGGCCAAACATCCCGGGAAGGAATTTTAACAAAAACTACTTCTTTGTTGCCGATAACGTTGTACACATATATATAAAAAATATGCATAAAATTAATGGCTTGTATAAGTTAATGTTTGATCTCCAATAAGTAGTGCTCAAGTTTCCAAAGTTTTAGTATTATGATGTCCGTAATTAAAACATCAGAGCAGGTTTAGTGTGTATGAGGGTACACCGTGGACAAAAATTTTCAACATTTCCTATTGAGCGTTGCTTAGAGTAAAGCTGCGAATCTACAGTGTACGTTTCACAGAACAAACACGCGGAAAAGAAGGAGCGCTCCGAAGTCACTCATGGACCCTCAGCATCTTGCAGAGGGTTCATTCCCTAAAGACGAAAATTCTGTCTATGAGTCGTTCCTCTGTAAACACGTGCAGTTACAGTGCCCAGCGATCTACTGGAAGCAAATCGCTATCCACGCTGGACAATTTTTCGGCTTGCACGCGTTATGTTGGTGTGGGTTTCGGCACTTTCCATTTAAAAAGCGTGCAAATGTAAGAAAATAAACATGAGTGAGGCCAGAAATAACGCGAGTTTTGTGTGTGTGTGTGTGTGTGTGTGTTCCCTGCCTTTTTATTGCAGTAATCATAATAATAAAATGGAAACGTAAACATTACATAATTGAGATATGCTTGCCTGCCACGAACGATATATTTTCTCTCATACATGATTTACATTAAAATGAAAAAATTATAATTTTATTGCCTGGCAACAAAATTATTTTATTTTTAACAATTACCATTGTTTGAAAAAGTTTAAATGAATTTTCAAGTACTTTACTGTTGTTAAAACGTAAAAAGTTGCAGGTAAACTACCCCTTCCTCTTAACCGATCTTCACCAAAATCAAAAGGCCTTGAGATCACTACAATTCAGGGATGTATGCAAAAAATTATTTGATTCTGTTTGAATATGCGGCAGTTACCGTTCGTCATAGAAAAAAATTACCCGTGTTAAAACATAAAATGTTGCTGGTAAACTACCCTATTCCCTTAACCGATCTTCACCAAAACCAAAAGGTCTTGAGAATTCTACAATTCAGGACTGTATGCAAAACATTATTTGATTCTGTTTTTAATTTGCAGCTGTTATCGTTTGACATAGGTGTACGGTAGCGCGATAATTTCGCTTTCTAGGTTGGCTAATCTGCTTACTGCCTTGCTTCAATTTTTTGCGTGTTAGAACTTTGTACAGTGTGTATCAAGCGCTCTCGGCGTTCGGTTCGACGAACCTTTTCGCTGTCATTTATTGTCGACATTTAATGTAGGCTTTAGGCCGCACATTCGTACTTATGGCCAACTAGCGCCATAACTAACTATCATTTCAATTCAAATCTATAATACTTGGCAACACGCATTATTAGCCGACCTGATTTCAATAAATGAAACATTTGTAATGTGACTTAAGAAAGGCATTAAAATCAATTCAAATACAGTCCACATCTTATCATTTTCTTCCCACTGAAGCAATGCATGTATCACATACTATTCTTAACAAACATGGTTAACCAGCCGACACGATTATTCACTTCAAGAAAAATCTTTTAAGCCCACTTGGGCCCAACACACAACATTTTTTGGTCCTCCGGGCCGGATTTTCCATCCAATATTTTCTACCATTATTTCTGGCCATCACGGGCGAATTAGCACGTCAGCTAATACGATCGTGGCGTGATTTGCATCGGCATTTCGCTCGTCATCTTCAGACAACATATTAGCAAGTGCCTGCCAGCTACAGTGCTTACTCAAGGTGGTCATCTCTGCCAGCTGTTTGCCATCTTCACCAAGGAGCCGACGCTGCAGGACATCGCCAACAAGGTATCACCAACAACAGTGAAACAAGGTGCGTAAAATGTCTGAAGAAGGCCTCAAGGTGCTGACCAGAAAGAGAGGCAGCTTAAAGTCCGCAATAGTGCGGATACAATCCGCTGTAAATTCATTTGACATAACTTTAAGTACAAAACATTTTCTAACTGTAAGACTGGATAGTCTCAAAAGCTTGGCCTCGAGGTACGACGAGGTACAGTCTGAAATAGAGCTCATTAGTAAAGACACGAGCGTTGCTCAAGCAGACCGAGTTGAGGTCGAAGAAATGATATATTCAACTGAAGCAAACATTTTGCAATTACTTGACACATTTAATACTCAGATTGTGCCTCCCGTATTATCGACGCCCATGCAATTAAAGCCGATAAGTTTGCCCTGCTTCTCAGGCAACATATTGGAGTGGCAACATTTTTATTCAATTTTTACCGATTTAGTGCATTCAAGATCTGATTTAACACCAGTGCAAAAATTACATTATTTACATTCCTCTGTGAAGTGTGAACCGTTAGATTTAATCAAGTCATTACCTATCTGTAAAGAAAATTATGCAATAGCGTTAAATTTGCTGTCCGAAAGGTATAACAACCCATTCATATTAGCTAAATACTATGTGCAAAACCTACTTCAGGTCAAGTCCACAATAAAGGACTCGGTCCAAAGTTTGGCGGAGTTCACTAACACAATAACGTCTTCCGTTAATTCACTGGCAGCAATGAAGCTGTCAGTGAATTCATTTGAATTTATTACTATACAGTTGTTATCCACCAAACTTGACCCTATTACTTTCAAACTTTGGAAGGAGTCAATAGACCCTGAAAATTTGCCTAGCTTTCAAGACTTCACGCATTTTTTAAACTTACGCAGACAGCTGTTAGAAAATACAATGCCTATTGAACCCGGACAGCAATTCAACAAACTTAATGTAAGACCTAACAAAAAATATGAGAAGTGTAGCTTAAGAAATACTGCTGGCAGCACTACATTTAAGAGCTATCACACAGCGGCAAATCATTATTCATGCGTGTGTTGTAAATCCAACCACCCGCTTTACATATGTAATAATTTTCGTATATTAAGCACCGCTGAGCGGGGGCAATTTGTTGCAAATCATAAATGTTGTAGCAACTGCCTTAGATCAGGTCATCTGATAGCTAACTGTAAGAGTAAACAGGTGTGTAAAATCTGTTCAAAACGACACCACACATTGTTGCACGCAAATTACGTGCCGAAATCAACAGCTGCCAGCAGCAATTATTGCTTGCTTAAATTACAGTGCAAAAACAATGTTCTTTTATCCACAGCGGTTGTATCTGTCGTTGATCGGGCTGGCAACAGGCATAGGGCTAGAGTGCTCCTGGACGCCGGTTCACAGATAAATTTCTGTACAAAATCATTTGCAAAAAGGTTACAGCTCAAATTAGCCAAATCCAATATTCCAATCACAGGAATAAACAACACAGCGTGTTGCGCAACTGATATTGCTTCCATACGTATTATTTCTCGCTATCAGAGACATAGTTTCGAGGCGAAATGTGCCGTCTTATCTACCTTAACTCACAATCTGCCTTCAACCTCGTTTGATATCAACCAGTTCCACATTCCAAACAAAATTTTCCTGGCTGACCCAGATTTTAATATATCTTCGCAAATCGACATACTATTAGGGGCACAATTTTATCTGGATTTGATATTAGCCAATAAATACACACGCGGCCCCAATTTTCCCATCATTCAGGAAACAAAACTGGGCTACATTATGGCTGGCAATCTGCCCAAGCACTGCCACAACGAGGGTCCTGCTGTTTCGTTCCTAGCAAGGAACAACGACAGTCAAATTCTGCAATCTCTCGAGAGATTTTGGGAAGCAGAAACTATCCCTGACAATACCCCTGATAGCGAGTCGGCCTGTGAAGAGCATTTTGTGCGCTCTACTCAGCGCAACCACGAGGGTAGATTTATAGTGTCACTTCCATTCAAGTCTGATAATCCCCACTTGGGGGAATGTTACACGAGTGCCGAATCAAGATTCTTAAGCTTGGAGCGTCGATTTAGGCGAGATGCCAAGCTCGCTCGCGACTACGCGGACTTTATCAAGGAATATATGGATCTTGGGCACATGACACTCATCGATGATGGCGCTATCAATTTAGGAGCGTCAAATATTTACTACTTGCCTCACCATGCCGTGTTTAAACAGTCTAGCTTGACCACAAAACTGCGCGTTGTTTTTGATGGTTCGTCCAAGACTACTAATGGCCTTTCGTTAAATGACATATTGTTAGTAAGCCCCAATGTTCAACAAGACCTTTTTTCCATTCTTTTGCGGTTCCGCATACATAAGTATGTTCTCATTGCCGACATCGAGAAGATGTATCGTCAGATTCGCGTAGCTGAACGGGATTGTCACTATCAACGCATTTTGTGGCGTGATTCTCCCCTCGAACCACTTAAACATTTCGCGCTGCGAACGGTAACCTACGGCACGGCTAGCGCCTCTTTTTTGGCCACTCGTTGCCTTCTACAAATTGCTAGGGACAATCAGGCTTCCTTTCCCCAAGCGGCGTTAGCCATAACCAACGATTTTTATGTCGACGATCTACTTACCGGTTCGGACACTATCCCTAATCTAACCAAGCTGAAATCCGATCTAGGTGCGTTACTTGGTCAATATGGTTTCACGTTGCACAAATGGGCATCAAATCAACCCACAGCGGTCGCAAATCATTACCATTTTTCACGACCCCTAAATAAACAGGACAATGTGCGTACCCTAGGCATTCTTTGGAACAATACTGCCGATTCATTTTTGTTTGACATCAAACTATTTCCCGTTGATTCAAGCATATCCAAGAGAAAAATTCTTTCGATTATTGCTGGAATATATGATCCTCTTGGTTTAATCGGTCCAGTTGTCTTTCTGTATAAACATTTCATGCAGCGACTTTGGCTTTGTAAGCTTGGTTGGGATGAACCGATTTCCGGTCAGTCACTTTCGGATTGGCATTCTTTGTGTGACAAATTGATTCTGATAGGCAAAATAGTAGTCCCGCGATCTATTCGTTGCAAGCGTGAGGCAGCTACAGTTTAATTGCATGGTTTTTCGGATGCTTCGGAAAGAGCGTTTGGCTGTTGTATATATATCAGAGTCATTTATCAAGATTCTACTGCCTCCTGTCGCCTCTTGTGTTCCAAATCTCGCGTGGCTCCCCTACGCCAGGTGTCATTACCTCGCATCGAACTCTGCGCTTGCTTGTTATTATCGCGACTCGTATCTAAGGTTATTCCTGCTCTTTATTCGTTTATTGATAATGTAAATTTGTATTCTGACTCTATGGTGGCTCTTTACTGGATTCATGCGCAGTCTACGCGTTGGAAAACATACGTCGCTAATCGGGTTGCTGAAATTCAGCGTCGTACGCAAACTTATACCTGGCATCACATTGATTCGCGACACAATCCTGCTGATATTATATCTCGGGGGTGTCTCCCTGACGTTTTGCGCGATTGCTCGCTTTGGTGGCACGGTCCTAGCTGTCTGTCTCAATCGTCAGAGTCTGATCCCTTTCCATCCTTCGTACCGGCCACTCCGTCGTCCTCTGAAGTCACCGCGGAAGAGAAAAATACACATAACCTTTCTCTAATGTCTACCCTGGCTGTCGACCTATCGTTGGACTTTTCCTCGTTGCACCGGCTAACGCGTGTATATGCTTACTGTTTTCGGTCCATCAGAAATATTAGGCACTCAACTGCGGATAAACTTGCGGGCGATCTGACCCCTGTAGAAATTCATCAGTCTCTCAACTTCTTCAAAAAACAGTCTCAGTCGATCCACTTCACAACCGAAATTAATTGTCTTCGGAACGGATCTTCTGTTTCCATTAGGAGTAAGTTGGCTTCTCTCGACCCGTTTCTTGACGAGTCTGGAGTGATACGCGTGGGCGGACGATTGCAGGATTCCCAATTACCCTACGATTCGAAACATCCTATTGTATTACCCCCATCGGCGCATATTACACGCCTTATCATTGAACGTGAACACATTCGTTTACTTCACGCTGGTGCTCAATTCGTGCATCATTCACTGCGTCAACGTTGGTGGATTGTTAATGCCCGGCTAGTCATCCGTTCCATTATTCGAAAGTGTCTCAAGTGTATCAGGTTTAGTGCCACACAGCAGGTTCAGAAACTTGGTATTTTGCCATTCCCTAGAGTCACTCCTTCTAGGCCGTTTCTATTTTGCGCGGTTGATTATGGTGGTCCCTTCATGATTCGTCATGGCGGGCAGAAGTCTAGAACTCTTTCTAAGGCATACGTATCTTTGTTTGTTTGCTTAGCGACTAGGGCTATTCACTTGGAATTGGTTTCCGACCTTACGGCCAGCGCGTTTATAGCCGCATTACGTCGTTTCATGGCACGTAGGGGTATACCCAGTCAACTGTACTCCGACAATGGCACAAACTTCAGGAAGGCCCGCACTATCTTACATGATATTTACAACTTTTGGCACAATAAGGATGCCATCTCTTCGATCAAGTCATTCACATCCTCTCAGGGGATATCATGGTCATTTATTCCGCCCTCCTCACCTCATTTCGGTGGCCTTTGGGAGAGCGGCATAAAGAGTTTGAAATTTCATCTGCGCCGCGTGGTAGGCAAATCTATACTCAACTTCGCAGAGTTCACGACCGTTTTGTCTCAGATAGAGGCCTGTCTGAACTCTCAACCTTTATTTGCTATCTCTTCAGATGTTAACGACCCGGTGCCACTTACACCTGGCCATTTTTTGATTTGCGCACCCTTAACGGCGATACCGGACCCAGACCTTTCTCACGTTCCTGTTTCTCGTCTTGGGTGTTGGCAACTTCTTCAGAGGTTTGTCCAAGGCATTTGGAAGGCATGGTCTCGCGATTATTTGCACCAGTTGCAGCAGCGCCACAAGTGGAAATTTGCCAAGGATAATGTTTCCATTGGTGACTTAGTTTTGCTTATTGAGGATAATTTACCTCCATTGGCCTGGAAATTTGGCGTAATTACCGCCACATTTCCCAGCCCAGATAACTTGGTTCGTGTCGTGGACATTCGCACGACGACGGGTGTGTTGCGGAGACCAATACATAAATTATGTCTGTTGCCAGCGCGAGACGAGATTTGACATTATGATTACTTAGCACAATGCTATTTTTATTTAGCCACTGGCTTATTACTTATTACGACCATGTGGTCAACATAATTGTGATGAATTATCACAATATTTTCTTATCAATTTTGCGCCATCGCATGCTTTTCTAATTTTCATGTTTTTGGTGGTCTCATTTTATAAGATTTTAAAGGGGACGAACAATAACGAAAAGGAGTTATTACCTTGTTTAATTTTAAAGACACATAAGTCAAATGTTCCAAACTTGTTATTTATAAACACTTGTTTTAGCATAAGCTTAATTATTTTTTGAGCCAGCAACTGTCTGTTTTGCTCAAGCAAGTAATAGTTTAGTTAATATGCAAGGCTTTTATTATTATTTGTATTTTCGTATGTGCAACATTTGATTTATGCCTCATGTCTTCCTCACTATTGTGTAAAAATTTGGTTATTTCTAAACTTATTTTCAATTGTTTCTGTAATTTCAGTATTGTATTGTTATTTGACATTGCAATTATTCATCTTGTAATTATTTAAATTATTGTTATTGTATTCGCATAAATTGTGTCTATGTAAAACTATTGCTTGCGTCTGCCGTATGTAACTGCCACGTCTAGATTTATTTTATATTGTATTTTATATTGTATTCATTTTGCAAGTAAGCATGCACAATTATTTTTACTTAAATTATGATATACACGTCATATCTGGGCTTGCATTCAATCAGCATCTAGCTTGTTCATACATTATTACATATTGTAAGTTCCTGAAACTTCAGGAACAGCATGACTAGGTCAATACATGCCGCCCTGCTGAATATACGATTGAACATGTAACTGCAACATGTTCAATAACAATTTTGTTCATGTAATGAACTCTCTGTTCAGGTCCACGGGCCTCAATTAATTTTACAGTAACCATCTATGACATGCATAGGGTTACCAGCTATCGGTCCATCATGTGATGAGCTTCCGATCATGCATTAAACATTGTATAACTATGTATTTTTCTTTCATGTTTTATAATGTTATATACTGTGCACATACACTACGTGATAGTAATATTGGTCAAACCAGACTTTATTCATATATGAAACAGCTGTTCGCCAACCTTGGCTTACAAACGCCTATCTCTAGGCTTATCTTATGCATGCTTATCTCTAAACTAGTGACGGACTGCCGTTATCTAATCTCATAACTCAAAGTTCAACTTAGCCTTGAATCTAACTATCATTATTAAGAAACTGTACTCTTTTAAATTAAATTGTAAAATGTATCATAATTTATTAAAAAATGTTAAAAAATCATTTGATTTTGACGGGCAGCTTATGTACGGTAGCGCGACAATTTCGCTTTCTAGGTTGGCTAATCTGCTTACTGCCTTGCTTCAATTTTTTGCGTGTTAGGACTTTGTACAGTGTGTATCAAGCGCTCTCGGCGTTCGGTTCGCCTAACCTTTTCGCTGTCATTTATTGTCGACATTTAATGTAGGCTTTAGGCCGCACATTCGTACTTATGGCCAACTAGCGCCATAACTATCATTTCAATTCAAATCTATAATACTTGGCAACACGCATTATTAGCCGACCTGATTTCAATAAATGAAACATTTGTAATGTGACTTAAGAAAGGCATTAAAATCAATTCAAATACAGTCCACATCTTATCATTTTCTTCCCACTGAAGCAATGCATGTATCACATACTATTCTTAACAAACATGGTTAACCAGCCGACACGATTATTCACTTCAAGAAACATCTTTTAAGCCCACTTGGGCCCAACACACAACAATAGGAAAAAATTACCCTTGATTAAAAAAAACCGTTGCTGGTAAACTACCCCTTTCCCTTAACCGATCTTCATCAAAAACAATAGGTCTTGAGTACTCTACAAATCAGGGCTTCATGCAAAAAACTATTTGATTTTGTTTGAATTTGCGGCTGTTATCGTTTGCCATAGAAAAAATCTACAGACAGACACTCAGACAGAAAGACACACAGACACTTTTCGAAAAATGACTTTTTTTCATGTTTTGAGTGTAGTACAATCAGAATCTGCAATAATCTCGAACACGATTTTTTTTGCCATCACCATACTTCCATTTCCTTAAGGAACATGAAAGTAAAATTACCAGAGGACCTTCAGGAACTGTTAAACAGATATTCTAACGATATCGCAAGTGGTGAGGTAAAAGAACTCGGAGAGTTTTTACATGAAGTTAAAGATTCTTTTGCAGTTCGGGGCCAGTCATTGGGAAGAACCTCTCTTGTGTTGTCCGGGGATACAACACCGATACGCCAACCTCCTCGAAGACTTCCATAATCTAAGCAAGAGGAAATGTCTCAGTCAATACAGGACATGATAACAGATGGAATAATTGAACCTTCGTCAAGTCTTTCGTCTTCTCTGGTAGTGCTGGTAGCGAAGAAGGACGGTGAGTTACGTTTCTGCGTAGACTAACGGAAATTAAAAGACGTGACAAAGAAAGATTGGTATCCATTACCTCGCGTTGCCAATACACTCGACACGCTGTCTGGAGCTCCAGTGGTTTTCCACACTGGACCTGAAGAGTGGATATTAGGAAGTGCTTCTTCATCAAGAAGACAAGTTAAAGACAGCCTTCTCGACCACAGGTGGCCTATTTTATTTTAAAGTCATACCATTTGGACTATGTATTGAACCGTCAACGTTTGAAAAAATGGACCTGGTCCTCCGAAGCCTGACATGGAAAACTTGCCTCGCTTATTTAGACGATGTCGTAGTCATCGGTACGATTTTAAAAACCACTTGGAAAACCTTAAGTAGGTTCTGACTAGAAGCTGAAGCTGAATCCGAAGAAGTTTTCTCTATTCTAGAAGGAAGTACATTGTTTGGGCCATCTGGTCTTGGCAGCGGGTGCTAGTATAGATCCCAATATAGTAGATACCGTAAGAGACTAGCCAGTTCTGAAGAGTAAACACGACGATCTGACTTTCCTAGTGTTATGCTCAAGAGAGTGTGATCAAGCATTCAGGACTTTCAAAATTGCATTATGTTCGCAGCCAATTCTTGCACGCACAGCTTCCGAAGGGAAGTACATCGTAGACACAGATGACAGCAATACTGATCTAGGAGCACTTTTGTCCCAAGTACAAGAACGAGTAATGGCGTATTACAGCATTACAATTTCTAAGCAAGAGAGAAATTATTGCGTTACAAGGAGAGAGTTGCTAGCAATCGTTAGAGCTCTGGAGCGAGCACTTGCATAAATACCTCTATGGGAGAGGATTTTTACTATGCACCAACATGCCGCGCTTACATGGCTCTTGAGGTTTAAAAACCCGGAAGGCCAGTTGGCAAGGTGGCTCGAAGGTCTGCAAAAGTACAACTTCAAGGTACAACATTGGCGTGGCGCCTGCATGGTAATGGAGATGGCTTATCTCGAAGACTGTGCTCGAAAGACTGCCGATATTACCACAAAATGGGGGAAGAGAACGCAAGCCAACATGTTGAGGCCAAAGCTGTAGATTTCCTGACAGATGGATGGACGACGTAAAATTTTCGACAAGAACAGATAACGGATGAAGACATTTTACCCATGTTTACGGCTAAAGAGTAAGGTCACCGCCCTAATTAGCAAGATGTGTGCCATGGTTCCGAAGTGCTAAAGGGCTACTGGACACAATGGGAACCTCTAACCTTGGAGAACTGATTGTTGATAAAGCCTTGGGGAAGTGCAGATGGAAGAGACGTGATCATGTAGCTGACATTTCCGCGAAGTAAATTGCACTCTGTCTTGAAGGAGAAGCATGATGGCACGTCGGAGTCATCTTGGCGTTAATAAAACCCTTGACGAAATACGGAAGCGATTCTACTGGCTTCATCTCCGCCACGATGTAGAAGAAAGGTGTCGGACATGTGAAATATGTGCTGCAAGCACGGACCCACAAACCAGAAGCAGGGGGAAAACAAGCAGTATAACGCTGCTCGTTATTTTGTCCATTTTTTTCAAAATACGCATAACACGTAAATTTCGAATATCTGAAAAAAGTGAATAAATTAACAGATTTGAAAAATAACAGGCGTTTTCATGAAATACGAATCTTACAACACACAAAAAATGTTAGTCCTAGCTGTAATCAACGTTAAACGTTAAACAACGTGTCGCTTCACGAACTTTACAACTGATCCTCGTAGTGGGGAACTCTTAGTAATTGACATTATTATTACATGTGGATAAATTTAACTTGAATTATTGTACGAGTATAATGTTGAATAATGTTTTGATTAAAAACAGTTATTTGTGATTCATTAAGGCTGGTAATTAGTGATTTCATTGGTATCTGTATTTTGTTTCCAATTTACCATCACTGAAACAAACATTGATCACTGAAACGACGATCACTGAGACTGTCGTAACAATATTAATCTTACAAGTTGTGACAAAACGCAATCTACATCAAGGTAAATAGAATAAATTTAAATGGCACACTAAAAATAAGAAAAAGTAACAATAGAGTCTGTAATAAAATACAAAAGACAACACTTCATTTTCAAAAATAAAATGTTAAAACTGGGTAAAAGACAATGCGGGTGAACTTGAGCATGTGTTACACAGTACTAGAGTGAACGGTTTGTTCATTAATAGTCTGTTTTGAATAGATCAGCGTAAAATAAATCTGCAAATGGAATAATAGCACTTCACTAAACAACTTTAACTAGTAATTTAATCTTTGATTCTGCTTTCGTCACGTAGATTGATTGTAAATCAAACAACATACATTCATCTTAACTGAATCTGGCATCTGGATTTCAGTGCTGTAGTGAATTTTACAATTTAGGAAGCATGACGTCGTACGTATCATCTTGTTGTATAATTGTTACACTCGTTCTGCGTTTACGGTTCGTTTCTTCCTGTCGTCATTCCGTATGGGTCTGAAAACTATTAGAAATTTCATTCTTTCAAAGTGTGACTGTCTAGTAAGAACGGCCGAGTCAACATGTGAAGGTGGCCTCCATCTATATTTAACATTTAAAATTTCGTACAATTTGCTTACTACCGTAAATCCTTTAAATCAGTTACGTTAATGTAAACGTTCAATTTATTTAAACTACAAATTGAAAACTGGCAAACATTTATCTGAATAAGAAGGTTACAGAAAAACTAGATACCTTAGTTGAATAGGAACGATTTACAAAATTTTGTCTATATAATAAGTTGAATGGTTTCGTTAATCTCTGAGATTGTAATACTGGTTTTACCATATATTTAAAGATGGACTTTATTATATTTTAACTAAAGTCACTAACATTTAAAAATGTTTTAAGGAGTTCCCTTGACTGTTACGCATCTGGAAAAATAAGATGTAACTTAGTAACTTTCTTTTTCTAAGTCAAGATCTAAACAGCCCACAAATATTTTTTCAGAGTCGTGGTGAGCCTTTCTTAATGTAAGAGACCACTGATGCCAAATAGACTAGGATACAGTATAAACTATGTAGACTAAAATAATATAATAATATAAAATAAAATATAATATAAAATAATAATAAGATAGACCCAATCTTAGTTTGTGACCTATCTAAGTAGTTTCCTTCCCTGTCGACATTTCCTACTCTTGATTTTAAGGTAAGTCTTGGATGATCTTATCTCCATTTAAAGATAAGGTCAGGCATCTTCTGCCGTTTACTGATTATTACTTGAGTATTTCATCTTATCTTTTACTGGCATACATGGTTAGCTTTAAAGGGAATAACACTGAAAATATTTACATTCCCTAAGATACTCCATTCTGTGGTGGACTATTGAAGAATCTCTGGTAGATCGGTGGTAGAAAGAAAGAAAAAGCAGATAAAAGTGGTAAACACGTACACTGTAACTACAATAGACTGTAAAGTTACAGTACACTGTAAATAAATACAATACATTGAATACAGAAGTATGTAATCAAACATTTGAATTCTATAATGAAGTTAACAGTTATTACGTGAGCATGTGATACATAAACACGCGCGCGCGGGGACTTTTTCTAATTCGAACTTTTATGTTTCTTGTAGTTGTTATATATTATACTGTACAATCAGAATAATCATAAATTTATTTGTAAGTATGAAACGTGCATAAGAGAACAAAATAAATTGATACTTTTAGTGGGAAAACGTTATTATTGTCATATACACAATGCGTATGTGACTACTTGTGTGTGTGTATGTAAATGTCCAGTGTATTATATATTTTTACACAACCTAGGGACACCAATACTTTATTAAATATTCCTATCTAAAGAGAGAGTATTCCATCGACCGCTTTGGCCAGTGCACTAGACTTACGTAATTCTATACACTTCATAACTTGACACACACACACACACACACACACACACACACACACACACACACACACACACACACACACACACACACACACACACACACACACACACACACACACACACACACACACACACACACACACACACACACACACACACACACACACACACACACATATGAAAGTTCATATAAAATTCTCTTACTTCAAATTAGCTAATTAGTATAATACTAGTTATCACTTGATATCCACTTGATTACCAATGGATAGACCACTCGACACTTTAGTCAAGCACTAGCTAATTAATGAAACAAACAAATTCACCTTTTCTAAGAATGTGAAATGCTGTTGTGGAGTACAATATTGGAAACTTGAAAAGACATGTAATGTAAAGACGCGGATAGCTTAAGTATATTATTATTATTATGCAACAAATAATATTACTATGACACTGTAATAAAATTTGTTTGTACTATTCGCTGTAAAAATTAAGGGAGAATGTATGATGTATTGTAAAACACTAATTGATCGGTAATTTTTGTTTGATTGAATAATCCAATTTTTAAAGGGGATATACAATTAAAAACAATAAGGTCAATTTATAATAAAGAAAGTTCAATTCCGTTAATATTTATTTGAAAATATTTTAATGTACGGGTGTCTAACAGAGTGTTATGTGGATGAGCTCGCGTGTCTATTAGTCCAGTAAGCGCAGCTTTTGACGTAACAAAATTTTTACTGTCGATGGAATTTCACAAAATTTGATATGTATGTTCTATATGCACTCTAGAACAAAGTTAAAAAAGTTAAACTGTACGCTTTTTATTTGGGGGTGAGAACCACCCCTTTTTCAAGGGTGATTGACAAAAAAAATAATTAACCCCAGGATCCAATAGAGAATAAAATTCTAAGCAAAAACGTTAGTATGCAACTGTTTTGAAAAATGCGTTGTTTTCGGGTTATTCCAAATCAACATTTTCGTTTTTTACCCCCAAAAAACAGGATTTTAGCGTAACTTTTAGCGAATAACTAAAAAAGTTTGAGTTTATAGTAAAAATGAATACGGCCAAAATTATTCTATACGAAATAACAAACAAAATGCGTTTTGGCCGGGTTTTAATCCACGAGTTGTTTTCAAGATATGGCCGTGAGAAGTTGTAACTTGCAAATTTTTTGCCTGTACTAACAAAGTTTAACCCTTCCTACTAACCGAGAAAAATACTTTTTACTATAAAATGTCTAGTGCATATTGATGGTATATTAATATCATTTAAATTAATCATTATCCGGATTTTCTGTTTTCAAAAAAAAAGTTACATCATAAAAATTGCACACTTTTTAGAATTTTTTCCCAACTCCGGCCCGCGCGTTTTTTCCCACATGTCCAATAATAGACATAATAAAATTATTTCTAGAGTTAACTTATACATACCATAAGGACCAACTACAAATTATTTAGATTTTTTTCGGTGCTCCCGACAAAAATGGCGGCGATTTTTCCTTTTTTCACATTTTCGGAAATTTGCAAATCTCAATACATTTGGTGAAATAGCGGAATAAGGATAAACTTTAGCAAAAATATTATACACATCAAAGTCAAAGTACACAATTAGGTGACCAAAATGCCTCTTGGTCCATGTTTTTACCTGTCATCGTTTCAAAGATGCAGCTGTCACAAGGTGGTCAAGTATCGAATTTGAGGGGTGACATTTTCCTTTGACCTTGAATATTTTTTGTCGTACAACTTTTAGACAGGTGGTCCTCACGACATTATCTGTAAGAGTTGAAATTGTCTATCTATTCGTTTTTGAATTATTTGTGTAGAGTTAAAATGAACAAAGTTATAGCCATATATATATATATATATATATATATATATTGCAACGTTACATATACATAAAAATGGGCGTGACTTGTCTCACGTTCAAGATTGACAAATTATGTAACAAAATAGCATTTAAATTGGGTTTCAGGTGTATCTGCAATAAGAACTCTATGTAACTTGTAACGGTATTTCAAATTTATTTGATATTAATAAAATTGTGCACTTAGCACTTACTTCGACTTAAAACATTCGTTATTATTTGTTATTATGCCGTAAGGCTTATGCTATATACATCCTTACTGACTAAATATTCTATTCTACTAATTATTGTATTAAAGAAAAATCTCATTTCCAGACTACTCAGTCAATTAATGTGTGTTCAAAATATCAATATTTAAATAGCTTTTTTATATATTGTAATGTTCTCAAAATATTAATAGTTATTGAATTTATCTTTTGTTTCTCAGTACTGATTTATCTCAAATACTAATTGTTTTCATTTAAATGCTTTGTATTCATTTTATTTCATATTAATTTGAGCTCTTGTTACGTTAATCGTATTTCTAAAACATCTATGATTTTAATTCTACTTTACAATAAACAATGGCTCTTACTTTAAATAAAATAGAAATGTCTTTATTTGTCTTTGAGCTCATTGTACGATTAAGAGATAAATTAGTTGTTTATCACCTTATTGTCGTCAATCATACTCGATCATTTGATCCATCTGTAGTCGTCCTCGTCTCGCACTCCAGCGTCCTCTTGTCCATCGTCGAATCACTCCTCTTGTCCAGCGTCGACTCGCTCTTCTTGTCCAGCGTCGAATCACTTCTCTTGTCCAGCGTCGACTCGCTTTCTTGTCCAGCGTCGTATCACTCTCTGGAACTTCTCCTCGTGCTGTTTCTGACGTCAATGGATCTTCTTATGTGGATCTTCTTATGTAATTTTGTTATTATTTAAAAACAGTTTGTTTTACAATCCAGTTACATAACTGTATGTAACTGGAAGGATGAAATTATTTACAAAAATTTAAATGTTCTGTGCGGACGGGCAGAAGCTCCCGCTGCACCGTGGATGATTTACGAAAGAGAACCACTGTACCTTGTGTGTCCTATTTATACCCATGTCTTGGTCGACACCTGCAGTGGTACGAAATGGACATGTCAGAAACTGTCTCTGGATTCAGTTCCCCCACTCTTTGTCAATTTAGCTATTTCTTATATTTCTGCGAATTGCAGAGTCCTGTAAGTATACTCTTATAGTTATCTTATAACTATTTTTACAACACATGTTCACTGTAATTTTGGACATTGCAACTTAACCCTTTCGATTTGTACACAGTTATTTCACTATTACACTCGTACGGTGTGGCACTTTCACATGGTTTCCGTACACAGTATTTAGTAAATTTTCTTACATTTTATTGTGTTTTTGGATTTTACTCTTTAATTATAGTTTATGAATAATTACAGAAAAACAGTAATTATGCAATTATTCATCTTGGGGTGGTAAACTCGCCTGCATAGACCTGCGTTCACACACACTAGCAAAATACTGGTGTACACACTTTCAGTTACATTTGTGTGTGTGTGCACGTCGATTCAGGTCGAAACACCTGTTCATATTTTCGTCTGAGCCAAGCTTGCAATCCCTGACATGCTTATTTCTAATACATTATTAATTATTTACAGTTTATTAGGTATATTTATATTTTTATATTCAAAGCTGAGTACATCACTTATTTGTACTGTCGCAATATATATATATATACATATATAGTAACAAAATAAAATTTTTTTTAATTTATAAAAAATATTATTATATATTTTTTTTCTTATTTATTATTTATTAATTTTGGTATTATATTCGTGTAAATTTTAATTCGTTTATTTAATTTTTTATCAATTTATATCACTTTGTGTAATTGGAATTATGATTCTGCGTTAAATGGATTGTCTCCAAGAACAATCGATTTGTGATCTTTCTTTATTCGAAGTGTGTCCTCCTTTAAGGTTGTTAATTTCAGCAGTTCTGGTAGTTATGTATCAAATATTATCTTATATTATTCTATTTATAAGTTTAGAAATAAATAGAATTCAAAATTATAACATTCAATGGTTTTTGTTGACAAAATATAAAATGATCGGTTTTATATCGATTGATGAATCGACTCTCTCAGGGCGAGCGAATTCTTTTATACAAATTATTAATATTAATTCTCAGGTTCTTTAAACTGTTATGTTAGAATAGTCAGAGAAAGGGGAAAGTCTAGAAAGTATAACAC
Source organism: Magicicada septendecula (assembly GCA_034769895.1). Lineage (NCBI taxonomy): Eukaryota > Metazoa > Arthropoda > Insecta > Hemiptera > Cicadidae > Magicicada > Magicicada septendecula. The sequence continues at coordinate 546,579,041 of CM068367.1, read as the reverse complement.
TTATAATTACAAGCTTAATGATCTAAAAATACAAAGATATTATTTAATATATAATGGTTAGTAAAGTAATGTTTTCGAACCAAATTCGCTTGTTGGCGAAGCTAGCGGTGGACTGCAAAGGATCATGGGATTGCAAAGATGGCTGCTTCGTATCGCAGATGTCGACAGCTGCTAGACCTCAAAGAATTCTCTGCAAATAAATGTTGTTTTTCCAAGATTTCCTCGTCCCAGCAACAGTGATTAATTCCTCTGGTGATAGTGTAGTTGTCCTGGATCAGTGTTCAGTGATTCGTTTCGGTAATTTGTGTTGAATAATGTTTTTATTTCACTTCATACCATAAGGTCTTTGTCTTTATATTACCATGGCAGATTTTGTCTTTATAATCGGAATTATAGTTTATGTGTGTTAATTCGGTTATTGCACCTTATACTGTTCAACATTAGTTCAGTTTAATAGTTATACTGGTTTAATTCACAGAATTTAGTAGTTATTTAAAGTTTGTCAAAATTCGCAATTTTACATAGGATAGGCTTGGCTGATTTTCGCCATCTTTTTTCTTTCTTCGTTATAAGTGAATAATTCGCGAGCTTTCGTTCTGATGTGAACTACTCAACGTCTAATAATCAACTGTTTTACTTTCTTCTTCATCCGAAACGTCTTAGCCAATTTAATATTAAAAAGACATTGTTTTAAATCCCTAGCATTTCCGCTTACATGGTTGACTTTTATATTACATGAATGAATTCATTTTTACTATAATTTAATTTTATTAAATACCTAACACATATTCTCTTTATTCAGTTAATTCTACTTGATTTAATACCGAATATGATACTTTTACAATGTTTTTCATCTCGAAACGCCTTATTTACAGTATTTTTACATGTAGGCCTAAAATTTTACTTCCTGTCACATTAAATGGTTTACAATCTTTATGAAGTTATTTATTATTGAACAAGATCCCTTATTGAAATAAAATGTTTATTTTTCCTTAATTCCTTGTAATTTTATGAATTAGTTATCTTTTTTAAATTATATCTTTAATTTAAATCTTCCCCTTAATTTATAGTGTTATTACACTTGCATTTTTTCTAATAATCTTTTATACATTTCTTCAATATCTTTATAAAGTATTGGTACTGTAAGAATACATTGTGTTGGATTTACATTATACAAATTTCATCAATTTACTTAATTTAATTGACTTATACATCAATTATAAAGTTGTTGAGATTTACCATTTTTCCAGATTTTAGTTTTGTTCACATATAATGTTTTATGACTAATACAGCTTGCTTCTACCCCTTCTGACTTTTTGTTCTTATACCATCTTAATTAAAATCCCTATACTTAACTAAATTAACATTTAGTATTGAATCCATACTATTAATACATAACAAATATTTCAAAACAAAAGAGTTGTACTTAAACTCAGACATTTCAGTCTTGATTAATACTAGTAACACATAATAAATATCTTATAATAAAAGAATGGTATCCACACTCAGACATTTCAGCCTTGATTAATACTATTAAACATAATAAATATTTTAGAATAATAAAAAACATTGCACTCTATTTCCAACATTTACGTATAGAGTTCATTGACTTTAATATAAACATAACACATCTGTCCCTTCATTATTTAAAGTATTACTTAAAACTAAATTTTGTGCAGTTTTGGCTATTTTTATTTTATTTAGGGGATGTACCCTTTGTCAGTTCACTTACTTAATGCCTGCTCTTGTTTATCCTTAGTCATTTTTTAAAAAATGTTGTTAGATAAAGAGTGGCACTCACTTAGAAACATTTGTAGTCTATTTTCATAATAATATTCTACAAAATATCATTTCTGAATTCAATAATAAAACTTTAAAGTTGTATAAAGGCACAAATTTACTTAGTTTGTGAATTTTACCACTGACACATGAAGTTTATTTAACATAATGAAATAACTTGCACTTGTCCCCTGTTATTCCTTTATCTTATCTCTAATCAGTGTTATTGTTTTATAAGATCAAGAATCTTATTTATAGAGGATTATGAAGATTTGTTTTTTCCATTATATTAATAATATCCACTGGTTCTCTTTTAATACTACCTGTAGACACTTTTGTTTATATGTACTTTACATTATTTTTTATTTTTTGGTGTTATACTTTCATTTGTTACATATACTCTCTTTTGGGGTTTCATTTTTTCTTACTACTGGGTTTGCTTTGGGTATTTCCCTACTTTATTTTATTCTACTACGTGGTTTCAGTCCTGTTTCAGTCGGTTGGTTCTGGGTACTGCCTTACTTACTCCTATCCTACCTGGGTATTTCCTTACTTTATCTTAGGTTTTGTATTATTTTTTATCACTTATCATATGTTGCATAGTTGATTTTAATTTATTTTTACTTCTTCAAACTATGAGTGCACTTTACTGTGGTCCTTAATCGTTTTTTATTGTATTTTTCTTTGATTTAATTTTAATTTTAATTTGTTTATGATCATTATTTCGTTCATTATAATGTGGATAATCTGTCATGCTACAGATTGCTTTCCTCCAGAAGTGATTAGTTCAAACCATACTTGGAGTATGTATGAAATAATTGCTTATGATATTTTTTAGTTATTATATTTCTTGTCTTCCTTCCCATTTCGAAAATTTGCTTCTTCATACTTGAACTATACTTTTTTTTTCCTAAATTGATTCTTCCTTGATAGTTATTGTTATCTGAGGTTTATTATTATTATTATTATTATTATTATCTTTTCCATAACTTGGTGTTTCTTCCATGGGATATTCATTCCCTAACATTCCCTAACACTTGAGCTGGGGCAGTCCAGAGAGGCACTTGTGGCTACATATACTCTGCTGGCCATACTACACTTTTAATTGAGATCAGAGGAACTTCATCTCTGCTCAAAACATAATGCTGCTGGAATTATCTACAGACAGTCATTAAATAAAAATCATATAAGAATAGTCTATTTTTCGACTAATAAAAATATCTTTGGATACCTCACTTCGTATTTTCTCAGATTTGTTAATATTTTCTATCTCAGTTATTCTTCTTAGATTTTTAGCTCTGCTGATATGTTTACTCTTATCATAGTTGGAAGCTCTGTTAATACATTTATTTTTCTCATGGTTGGAAGTTCTGTTGATATAATTATCACTAGTTATTGTGTGTAAACTTTTTCATCTGAATTCTCTTTAATTCTTTTATCATTCGCACAATCTTCTTCTGGTTTATCAATAGCATATATATATAAAATGTTTTTTCTTTTCTTAGTTCTTATTAATAGTTCCACTGGATTCATGTTATTATCATTATTCTTCCAATAGTTTTCATTATTATTGAAATTCAACTTGTGATCATAGTTATATTATATAGTTTTTCTTTTCAAAAAAAATTATTTCGCTCTGGTTTTCATCCAAATTAATTCTTTAACCTCATTTTAATTATGTGGTCCTTACTTAACAAGTTTATTCATTTTATTGGTATTAGTTGTCCTTATAGTTTTTTAGAGTTCGGTAATTCAATAATTATTCATATTTAAAGGCTGTAAAAATTTGTAGTATGTTCATCTTACGTTCGTATTACATTTAGTGGTTATACTAAATTCAAATTCTTCAATTTCAAATTAAGTTTCATAAATAATTAGTTGTAAGTTGTTCTTACTTTTCTTTTAAATTTTGTTGATTTATAATAACAAATTCTATTCTTCTTAATTCCAAATTATTTCCTTCAAATCACTTATGTAAGTTGGTCTTAGTTATTTTTTAAATTTTGATGATTATTTCTCAAAATTCAAATTCTTCCTTTCCAAATTAAGTTTCATAAATAATTAGTTGTAAGTTGTTCTTACTTTTCTTTTAGAATTTTGTTGGTTTTACATTATTTTTTATTCTCAATCCTCTCCTCGCAATATTTTTTTATGGAGGCCTGATTATACACGCCTTCGATTTTTCCTGAAACTATTTCCTTCAGTTCATATGTGTTATTATTAATAGTTTTGGTGACTATAAATGGTCCAGTATACAGTAATAACAACTTCTTAGTTATTCCCTCTAGGGTGCTGGGTAGTTCGCGGTTTTTTAGCAGTACCCTTTCTCCCACTTTATACGTTATTACTCGTCCAATCGCCTTCTGATACTTGTTTTGCCGCTTCTCCTGGTCTTCGGCCACCTTGTTATAAAATCTTACCTTGTCAAATTTATAACCATCATTCCTAGGGAACTCTATGATTTCCTCAATCTCTCGTGGGGTTGGTTTCTCGTACATGGCGGAGTATGGGGTAATTCCTATAGCTGGATGATGAGCGAAGTTGAGGAATTTCTCCGTGGCTGCTAGATATTCCTGCCACTTTTTCTGTTGGTGGTGACATTACGTCCTCAGTATTGTTCCCACTTCTCTTAACACCCTCTCTGCCGGATTACTACTCGGGTGGTAGACCGATGTTTTGTACGTTTTAATCCCAAGCGATAATAAGGTATCCCGCCATCTTCTCCCCTTAAATTGTGTACCAAGGTCAGTTATGATTGAGGATGGTTTTCCTATTTCTGGCACATATAGTTCGGTTATTACTCCCAGAATTTTTATAGTAGTTGCCCGATTAACCGGGTATAGATTTATATACTTTGTGAAATGGTCCATTATTATAATGAGGTATTTATATCGGTGTCGACCGCCACTACGGGGAAATGGTCCGCAGATGTCTAGGAACACCTTCTCCAGCTTTGCCTTAGATGTTATGGGTATCATAATGCCTTCCTTCTTCTCGTTATTAGCTTTCACCAGTTAGTAAATATGACATGATTTGAGGTAATTTCTCATCTTTCGATTTATATTTTTATTTTTGTGGCAGCTCTCCTCTAGGGCCTTTATTACTTTCAGGGCTCCCATATGACCATACCGTATATGGTAATCGACTATTATGTCCCTTTCAATGTTGGTTGGAATAATCACCTTCCAGGTTTCCTGATTTAAGGAGGTTTTAATAAATAGTATCCCTTTATTGATATGGTAAAATTCGGATACTCAGTCATCTGGTTCTTCTAATCGATTCGTAATCCTTTTCAACTTCGCGTCAGATTGCTGGTGGATGCGGATGTTCATTAATAACGCCTCAAAATCTGATCTTGTTCTAATAAGATTGTAGATCTTGAGTACGCTCTCCTTCTCCCCTTCAAAAGTATGGTCTTCCAAATTGATCGGCGATAACACGTCCGCTACAACATTCCTTTTTCCCGGGATATATTCCCATTTTACATCGTATTCTTGCAGGGCAAGTATCCACCTGGTCAGCCTGCCGTGACTCAACTTGCATCTCCGTAGGAACGAGATAGATTTATGGTCAGTTCGGACTGTAACAGGGTAACCTAAAATGTAGGTCCGGAATTTACCACACGCGAATACTACACTGAGTAGTTCTTTCTCGGTCACATTGTAGTTCCTTTCGCATTGATTCAAAGTCCAACTAGCGAAGCTAATCACTACATGGTGACCCTCCTCGTCTTCTTGATATAGTGTCGTTCCTAGACTGATGTTGCTGGCATCACACTTTAAGAAGAAAGGTTGTTTAAAATTCGGGTGATGAAGTATAACGATTTTTAAAACTTTTTCTTTAATGAGTTGGAAGGTAATTTCCTGCTCTTGACCCCAGATCCATTTGTTTTTTGAAAATAATTGATGTTGAAATTTGGCTGTTAGCTCGGAATATTGATGTTGAAATTTTCTGTAATAATTACATAGTCCGAGAAAAGACTGTAATTGTTTTCTGTTTTTTGGTTTAGGGAACTTCTGGATTGCTTCCACCTTTTCCAGTGACGGTGATATCCCTTGGTCGTCCAAATTAAACCCCAAAAACTGGACTTCTCTCGCAATGAACTTGGATTTTTCCAATTTAAGAGTTATGTTATTTATTGCTAATTTCCCGAGTACGTGTTCCACTCTGTAGCAGTGTTCCTCCCAGGTTTCTGAGGTAATAAGTAGGTCGTCTACATACACGGTGGTAAATTGGAGTGCTTCCTGTCCAAGTATCTGGTCCATGCAGGCCACAAAGATGGCTAATGAATTCACAAGTCCGAACGGCAATCTCTTAAATTGGTAATTGCGCCCTTCGAATACGAACGCCACATACTGACGACTCTGTGGGTGCAACTCCACTTGCCAGTAACCGCACACCGTGTCCCATGTACTAATAAACTTGGTACCGTGGAACCTTTTTAAGATCTCTTCTATTTCACCAGGCGATGTTCTGTCATTTATGATCATTTTGTTTATTTCGCGCGCATCCAAACAAAGCCGGACTTGGCCGTTTTCCTTTCGAATGGCTACGATTGGACTGCTGAATGGAGATTGACTACTCTCTATGATGTCACTGCTGATCATTTTATTAATCTCCGCTCTTACGGCCTCCTTCAGTGAATGTGCGATGGGATATGACTTTCGGTTAAACTCCACTGTTTCCCTAAATTTAAGTCTGCACTGATAGTTTTTTATCTTACCGGGTTCATCCGAAAATACTGACCGATACTTTTCATATATTCTTATCAAATTGTTTTCTTGGTGTCTGGGTAATTTTTCCTTTGTGCTTCCGCACCTGAAGTCCCTTATTTCTTGTATCTTCTGTGACCATAAATCCTCTTCCGTGTTATCGTATACTATTTGGTTAATTAGGGAGTGGTTTTTTATATAGTTTATTTTTCTAAGTTGTTGGTGGATACTGCTGGGAATTATAGTCTCACTACCTACTAGATCCGCCGTCCACGTTATCCCTTCTGAAAACAGCGATACCTTTTCTTTGCTCAAATCAATAATAGCTGAGTTCCTCCTTAATACATCGCACCCTACCAGTATATTAGAGGGCAATCCTGTTGCAATTAAAAATACCATATTTATTGCTATACCCCGGCTAATAACGTTTACAGAAACTTGTTTTCTAATTGTTTTGTTTTGGCGACCAGTGGCACCTACTAATATAATGTTATTTACAGGCAATATCGGCAATGTTCGGCCACATTCTTTTTGGATTCTTTCCAGTTCAATAGTATTAATTATAGATACCGTCGCACCGGTATCAATCATGAGTTGGGCGGAAATTCCTTCTACTTCCGCGTTTATGTATATTATCTCGTTATTTTGACTATTGAGGCTAGTGTTGTTCTCCTCCAATAGATCGTTTCTGATATTTTTAAAAAGTTATTGCTAATGATGGTAATATTATTATAGTTAGTTGCACCTTGCAACTCTTGTTTATACCCAGGAAATAGGAGCAGTGAAGGGTCGTGATAATTCATCACTGCCTCCTCCCGTTTAAATTATCATGTTCGTTGTTGTTATTAGTAGGGCCGACCGAGGTGTCGGTCTGTGAACCTTGCGTCGCTTCCTGCCGCTCAGTACGATGGTCAAATGTCTGTTCGTGGTTTGGTTGCCGGTCGGAATCATCTAAACTGGTGCTTCGTCTATGTTGATTGTATCTAGGACCATCACGTTCTCCGCTTCTCCGCCGATTATCACCATCGTGGAAACTCTTCCTTCGCTGATGGGTATATCTTCTCTGCCCATTGTCTTCGGCTCTTATGAAATTCACCCTTGGTCGGGAAACCCTATTGTTATTATTATTATTGTTATTTGGATGGTAATTCCTATTGTTATTGTAATAACGTTCGGTATTACCTGGGTTGGGGTTTCTCTGGCTATTATAACTATTGTGGTTTTGATAATAATTATTTCGATTGTTTGGGTAGCTGTTGTTATTCCTGTTAGGATTCTGGTTATTTGTGAAATTATTATTATTATTAGGGTGATTATTAACATTATTATAATTTGAATTGTTGCGGTTCCCTTGGTAGTTATTACCATTATGGTTATTATTGTTATTGGGGTATGAGTTATTTCTTAGGTCAGGCCGATCATTCCTCCTTCTACTTTGTCGATAGTAGTCCTCGTTTTCGTAGCTTTCTAATAATTCGGTCATCGCTTGCACCGTCTTTATCTGGCTACCCCTTCTCGCTCTTATTATGTCTTCGTCGTAATGGTATGACAATTTATTTACCAGGCATTCCTCGGGTATTGCCGGTTCTAAATGTTTCGCAAGACACACTTTCCCTAAGAAATAGGCCGTCATAGTATTACCTACTAGAGCATTGTATCTCCCATGACAGATGTTGTCACGTATTAGGTTCTGTGTTGTCTCCGACCAGTACTTTGCTTTGAACATGTTCTTGAATTGCTGGTAGTCTGCGATTTCACTTCGATTCGCCATCCACCAATTGTCCGTCATTTCTCGGAAAGACTAGTCCAATATCTCTCGGTTGTTATTCCATCTACTTCCTCGATGTTTGGCAAAGTATTCCTCAATTCGGGCCAAGAACTCCATCGGTTTCCTTTTGTATTGGCGGAAATTCAACCATTCCCGATTTTCATTCATTGGGATACCCGTAATGTTAGTGGGTCTATTTCGAATGACTTCCATCTCTTCTTGGCTCTGCCGTACTTGACCGGTTATGTTCGCCATAGCAACTTCCATACCGTCACACCTTTCCGCGACTTGGTTCCGTACCTTTCCTAATTCTTCCAGGGTTTCTCTTCGGTTTGCTTCCACTTTCTTTCTATTGTGCTCTTCGATGTTAGTGAATTTAGTGTTTACTTCTTCTTTAAAACCCTGTACTTCTCTCTCGGTCTGTCTACATCTTTCATCAACTTCCTTAAATTGTTGTTTTATTACTACGGTTTCTTCTTCCATTTTCTTGTTTGTATATTCCTTATTATCGTTGATTTCCTTGCCCAACTCTTCCTTTAACAACTCTATCCTTTCGTCTAACTTGTCTATATTCTCCTGGTTGACCTCCCTTAATTCTTCTTTTAATAGTTGGTTATCCTCTTTCAATTCTTCCAACTTCTCCTCCATCTTCTCTTCCATTTTCTTATTGTTTTCCTCCATTTTTTCTTCCATCTTCTTACTAGTCTCCCTTAACTCTTCCTTCAACTGTTGGTTGTCACTTTCCATCTTCTTACTGGTTTCCTCCATCTTCTCTTCCATTTTCTTACTGGTTTCTTCAATTCTCTTATTTGTATTCTCAATTTTATTACCCAATTCTTCCTTTGTTGTTTTGCCGTTCTCATCCATTTTCTTACTCAATGATTGGTTGTTCTCATTCATTTCCTTACTATTTTCCTCAATTCTCTTGTTTGTATTTTCAATTTTACTACCCAACTCTTCCTTTGTGGATTGGTTGTCCTTCCTTAATTCTTCTTTTGTGGATTTGATTTCTTCTTTCGTGGAATCCATATTCTGACTCATTTCCATCATCATTCTCATCATGGTTTCCTGGAAATTGACATCCCCTGTTGGTGTAGTGTTCTCGGGCTGTCCCTCCTGGAGATTGACATCCCCAGTTTGTGTGGGAACCTCGGATTGTTCCTTTTGTTGTTCGGGTTGATTCGGTTCCGCTTGTGACATTGGTTTGGTTGGTTCGATCGGAGGTAGCATCATTTCCATGTCTTCCACTGGCGTTGCCTCCTTGTTTTCCATATCTGTCTCTTCAATTTCTTTTTCGGCTTCTGCCGCCCTTTTCTTAGATAGTGCCCGTTTCGGCATTTTTCTTCCTTTTCTGACTTGATAACAGCTGCCAAGCTCTAATTAGGAATTGGGCAAATTCTTCTTATTTTATATGGCCTTTCAATCACTAATTAAAGCCCCTTCAGTAGGACGCCAATTTTGTAACAAAATAAAATTTTGTTTAATTTATAAAAAAATATTATTATATTTTTTTCTTATTTATTATTTATTAATTAATTTTGGTATTATATTTGTGTCAATTTTAAATCGTTCAGTTCAATTTTTATCAATATATATCACTTTGTGTAATTGGAATTATGATTCTGCGTTAAATGGATTGTCTCCAGGAACAATCGATTTGTGATCTTTCTTTATTCGAAGTGTGTGCTCCTTTAAAGTTGTTAATTTCAGCAATTCTGGTAGTTATGTATCAAATATTATCTTATATTATTCTATTTATAAGTTTAGAAATAAATAGAATTCAAAATTATAACATTCAATGGTTTTTATTGACAAAATATAAAATAATCGATTTTATATCGATTGATGAATCGACTCTCTCAGGGCGAGCGAATTCTTTTATACAAATTATTAATATTAATTCTCAGGTTCTTTAAACTGTTATGTTAGAATGGTCAGAGAAAGGGCAAAGTCTATAAAGTATAACACTTACAATTACAAGCTTAATGATCTAAAAATACAAAGATATTATTTAATATATAATGGTTAGTAAAGTAATGTTTTCGAACCAAATTCGCTTGTTGGCGAAGCTAGCGGTGGACTGCAAAGGATCATGGGATTGCAAAGATGGCTGCTTCGTATCGCAGATGTCGACAGCTGCTAGACCTCAAAGAATTCTCTGCAAATAAATGTTGTTTTTCCAAGATTTCCTCGTCCCAGCAATAGTGATTAATTCCTCTGGTGATAGTGTAGTTGTCCTGGATCAGTGTTCAGTGATTCGTTTCGGTAATTTGTGTTGAATAATGTTTTTATTTCACTTCATACCATAAGGTCTTTGTCTTTATATTACCATGGCAGATTTTGTCTTTATATTCGGAATTATAGTTTATGTGTGTTAATTCGGTTATTGCACCTTATACTGTTCAATACTAGTTAACTTTAATAGTTATACTGGTTTAATTCACTGAATTTAGTAGTTATTTAAATTTTGTCAAAATTCGCGATTTTACATAGGATAGGCTTGGCTGATTTTTGCCATCTTTTTTCTTTCTTCGTTATAAGTGAATAATTCGCGAGCTCTCGTTCTGATGTGAACTACTCAACGTCTAATAATCAACTGTTTTACTTTCTTCTTCATCCGAAACGTCTTAGCCAATTTTATATTAAAAAGACATTGTTTTAAATCTCTAGCATTTCCGCTTACATGGTTGACTTTTACATTATATGAATAATACATTTTTACTATTATTTAATTTTATTAAATACCTAACACATATTCTCTTTCTTCAGTTAATTCTACTTGATTTAATACCAAATATGATACTTTTACAATGTTTTTCATCTCGAAACGCCTTATTTACAGTATTTTTACATGTAGGCCTAAAATTTTACTTCCTGTCACATTAAATGGTTTACAAACTTTATGAAGTTATTTATTATTGAACAAGATCCCTTATTGAAATAAAATGTTTATTTTTCCTTAATTCCTTGTAATTTTATGAATTAGTTATCTTTTTTACATTATATCTTTAATTTAAATCTTCCCCTTAAGTTATAGTGTTATTACACTTGGATTTTTGCTAATAATCTATTAAACATTTCTTTAATATCTTTATAAAGTATTGGTACTGTTAGAATACATTGTGTTGGAGTTACATTATACAAATTTCATCAATTTACTTAATTTACTTGACTTATACATCAATTATAAGGTTGTTGAGATTTACCATTTTTCCAGATTTTAGTTTTGTTCACATATAATGTTTTATGACTAATACAGCTTGCTTCTACCCCTTCTGACTTTTTGTTCTTATACCATATCAATTAAAATCCCTATACTTAACTAAATTAACATTTAGTATTGAATCCATACTATTAATACATAACCAATATTTGAAAACAAAAGAGTTGTACTTAAACTCAGACATTTCAGTCTTGATTAATACTAGTAACACTTAATAAATATCTTATAATAAAAGAATGGTATCCACACTCAGACATTTCAGCCTTGATTAATACTATTAAACATAATAAATATTTTAGAATAATAAAAAACATTGCACTCTATTTCCAACATTTAAGTATAGAGTTCATTGACTTTAATATAAACATAACACATCTGTCCCTTCATTATTTAAAGTATTACTTAAAACTAAATTTTGTGCAGTCTTGGCTGTTTTTATTTAATTTTGGGGATGTACCCTTTGTCACTTCACTTACTTAATGCCTGCTCTTGTTTATCCTTAGTCATTTTTTAAAAAATGTTGTTAGATAAAGAGTGGCACTCACTTAGAAACATTTGTAGTCTATTTTCATAATAATATTCTACAAAATATCATTTCTGAATTCAATAATAAAACTTTAAAGTTGTATAAAGGCACAAATTTACTTAGTTTGTGAATTTTACCACTGACACATGAATTTATTTAACATAATAAAATAACTTGCACTTGTCCCCTGTTATTCCTTTATCTTATCTCTAATCAGTGTTATTGTTTTATAAGATCAAGAATCTTATTTATAGAGGATTATGAAGATTTGTTTTTTCCATTATAATAATAATGTCCACTGGTTCACCTTTAGTACTACTTTTAGACACTTTTGTTTATATCTACTTTACATTATTTTTTTTTTTTTTTGGTGTTATACTTTCATTTGTTACATATACTCTCTTTTGGGGTTTCGTTTTTTCTTATTACTGGGTTTGCTTTGGGTATTTTCCTACTTTATTTTATTCTACTACGTGGTTTCTTCCTATTTCAGTCCTGTTATTAGGGATGTCGGTTTGTTCTGGGTATTGCCTTACTTACTCCTATCCTACCTGGGTATTTCCTTACTTTATCTTAGGTTTTGTATTATTTTTTATCACTCATCATATGTTGCATAGTTGTTTTTAATTTATTTTTATTTCTTCAAACTATGAGTGCACTTTACTGTGGTCCTTAATCTTTTTTTATTGTATTTTTCTTTGATTTCATTTTAATTTTAATTTATTTATGACCATTATTTCGTTCATTATAATGTGGATAATCTGTCATGCTACAATATATATATATATATATATATATATATATATATATATTGCAACTCTACTTATATGCGTTGTTGTTGTGTTGTGTATGAGTACCTACCTGCTGTCCGATCTTGCGGTTTCTTCCGACTAGGGCGTGTGGATTTTGGATTTGAATTTCGCAAGTTTGTAATCTCAAATTTATGGCAACAACACACAAAATAAGTTACTTTAATGGTGAAGAGTTTTGTGAGATTGGTAGGCTTTGAAGTACAACAATAAAACAATGCAATATGGGGTAATAAAACGTTGTTTATTACTCCAATAACACACAAGAATAAAAGGGTTATATTATCAATTATCAGTTATATTAATATTATCAATTATAAGGGTTATATTACAGTCTAAACAATTAATCGATCTTGACTAATGTTTTTCAATTGGTTGATAATTGAAAAGAAGTTAAACTCGTTACTTGACAAGTTAATTGCAAGTAAAAATTTAATCAATTAATTTATTTAATTTAATTAAATTTCTTTAAATAAATTGGATTCAAATGTTAATAAAAATAAATTTTAAAAACTCTGAAGTTAATTGAATATTTTCCAAAAATAAATTAGGCGTGACAGTGAAGTTCACGTCATTTCATTTTCTAGTGATTTGACTCTGTTATACTGCAGTATGAGCTAATAATTAGATTGTTTGTTAAGATTTGTATAGCGCTTTCGTATTTTTTCTATTGATTCTTAACTACAGCTTACTAATGACTTAGACTGCTATACAGATTATCACAATGAATTTATTCTTATTTACTAGAGTCTTTGATTTTTGTGGCACCTGAATTGTTTAAATTACAATGCTTTTAATTGAAAAAGATAGAAACTTTTACGTTTGAAAAATAAATAAGTTGATTTTGCTTTCCTGTTATTGAAGTGGATGGTAGAGTTGCTCCAAATTGTCCCTCGCTGTCCTGGTCCGATCTGCTAGAGATAGTGATCTGCTTAGAGCGTCCTGGATTCGGTCGTTGAGTTCAGAATTCGGCAACACTCTCCTCTGCTGCTGTTTGTTGAAGATTTTAACGTCTGCGGCTTTCTGCTGGAACTGGTTTGTGTCCCTCGTCGATTCGCACGTCGTACGTCAGCGTGTGTGTGTGTGTGTGTGTGTTTTCGTTCGAGTGGTAACTCAGATCGTCAGCTGGTTCACCAATGATTTAGACGGCCTCTCTGTCGTATTCTTGAAGTCTGGTCTTGTAGTCTGGTGGATCTCTTGCGTGCTTATGACCACAGCTTGTAGTACACAATAAGCTTGGTTGTTGTAATGAAGAGTATCTCGACTTGACGCAATAATTACGAGTTGTACAGTTGATCTGTATTTACTATGTTCGTAATTATGTGTGTTGACCACGTAGAGTCTTCTGATGAATCTTCACAACTATGGTTACGAGATGATTCAAGAATTACGTCCTTACTTCGCAAATACTGGCAGTAGAGTGATGGTTCAGCCCCAAAACACCGCGTTGGTCGGGATTTCGTCAAATGATTTGATTGGCTGACACACTCTCCCTACTACACAAAATTTGAATTCCCTCAGTCCGTGAAAATGAAGTTAGTTTCCCACAGACGGAGAATTAATATTATTACTAATATTATTAACTCGGCGGAACTAAATTGTCGGTCCGGATTTCCTGTGATAGATTTATTTTGCAATATCTTGGTTGCAAACCAAGTTGTGCTAAATCTAAAATATACAATCTGTTGGAAATTATTATCTTTATAACATATTAAAAGCTCATTAATGTAGCTCTATTTTTACAGAAGTTATTCACATTAATTAATTAACTCTTTTATTTGTTAATTATATTGCGTAAAATTTGCACACGTTATCATTAATATTTCGCCAAACATTTTGGCTATCTTGGATTTCGCCTTAATTTATTAGTTTCCGAGATATTAACAATTAACAGTTTGGGGTGTTGCTATTCATTCTACAGCGAGCTGATTACATAACGGCCACGTGTGCGTCGTTTTACAAAGCATTATTTTCATCGCTACTACATACAAATAGCGTTTTGACTATTACAATTTATTTAAACATGATTCTAGTATACAGTTGACATATAACTCCAAATAATTGATATTTGGTGCTGTTATAATATATATATATATATACGGCGCGTGCTCAAAAGTGCTTATTGTAAAAATAATACATTTTTAATCCTACTTCGTGAAAATTGCGATAATATTTTGTACAAATAAATTAAAGATGCTCTAATAAGTAGTATAAAATTGTATTTAATTAAAATAATAAATACATTTTTTAAATGTTAAAGTTGTGTCCAATAATATCGAAAAAATAGCTTGAAAAATAGAGTAAAAGCAGAAATAAATTTATGTATTTTTGTGTTATTATTTCATCTTACAATTATTCGAACACAGTGAATTTTAAAACCCTTATTTTTAATTAGTCACTATTTTCATGTTAAGTGATTGTTTGTAAGTGATCTATTAATACAAAATTTTATAATTTGCCGATCTCAAAAACACCATGGTACCATTTTTTGAACGCGCCTTTTGATTATTTACTCTTACAGTAATTTATTTAATTTTAGTGGTGGCTTTTACCCTTAACTAGTGGATGAAAAACATTTCTGGCATCATATTTAAATGTGTCGACCTCAAAAACGCCCACATACAAATTTTCAGCCGGTTTACTCGATTATTTATTTTAATAGTAATTTTTTTATTAAAAATAGGGGTGGTTTTTACCCTGATATAGTGGATGAAAAACTTTTCTGGCATCTTATTTCAATTTATCGACCTCAAAAACATCCAGAAACAAATTTTCAGTCGTTTTCTGTAATTATTTTTTTTCATTTTAATTTTTTAATTACAGGGGTGGTTTTCACTTTCTTACGTCGTCGCCACGCATATTTGTGTCTACCCTGGACATGGTCTTACATAGTAGTAGCCTTTAATATTGCTCTAAAAACTAATTATACACCAAAACGCGGCATTAAAGCATTAAAAATGCGAATGTTCTTATAACCACCACCGACAAATTGTCGATATCACCCCAAATATAGAATTATTGTTAATTATCATGTCATATTTACATTCAGCACCCTTCAAACCTCACCCAAACAAATTTGCAGCCTCTAATTCCAATTATTCAGTCTCCCACGTATTTTTGTACTTTTGGGGGTGGTTTTCACCCTTTAGGGGTAAAAGCGTACAATTATTATTTTTAACTTTGATCTAGGACCCAAATGGGGTGTATAAGCAAAATATCACGTTGATACATGTACAGTCAAAATTTTGTTACGTTTTGGCGTTTTTTCCGCTCTCCTTACTGGACTATATACGAGATGATGAATCTTAAGAGCTTCTGACAGGTCATACAATTACAGGGCAGACGAAAGAGAAAAAGGTTTTTAAGCTTTTCTTTTATCAGTAGACTATATAAAACATTTAATAATTCAAACTTTCTAGTCCAGCTTTTGTTAAAAAGTTTTGTGTGAACTTTTTGAATGGCCATTAAACTAACGCTAGCAACAAGAAACAAAAGTAGGTTTCAGTTCCGCTACGAGGATTCATTGGCATTTATTTAACTGCATTTTTGCCTCTGAACTTTGCATCGCTGACTCTATCAATTACAAATATATTCTTAACATACATTTGACTTTATTCCCAACCTACATGAGTTATAAAACTTTAATAGTGTACCCAAAGTTTGCTCGTACTATATAGATATTTCTAAATATTTTGGGTGCAAACTGTACAGTTAGTTCTATTTCTGGATAATGTAAATGTACCAGCCTACTACCTGTAATTCACTCCGACCATGTTCATATATTTACTGCAGCTCATTGTAACTCCATCTAAATTTCCTGACAATGTACAGAGAACGTTTTCTGTTATAAGAATATAGTACTCAGGAATAGTTTGCATAAGATAATTTTAGAGACTTACGAAAGGTGCAAATTTTAGGGATTCAGTTTAGATAATTATAAATATATTGTATAAATTAACAGAAAACATAACCGTGACGTGGTTTTATAAATTTTATTTCACGGTTCAATATGTTTTAGGCTGACTGCCTAACCGATATCCAATATGTTAGCGAACAGTAAAAGAATTAATACAATGACTTAAAGTGAGAAAATTTTAGTATATTAAGAGCTACTTGTATATAATAATCCAGAAATTATCTGTATTTTATAAATAAATAAATTCACTGCACTGATTTTTAGGTACTTATGTTCGTAGTCTGCTTTCTAATCATTAATAGTGGTGACTTTCTTCATAACCGAACGAAACACGTTGTACGCTGGAATCACTATTTACTTCATTTAAATGTAAGTACTAATACATTATTTTTTCAAATGAAAATAACTGTATCTGATAATCTGTCTATAAATTTTAAATACCTTTTATAACGAAATCATATTTTCTATATAAAGCGATATAGTTGTTTCAGGATAACAATTTTAGAATAATACAGGAAAATCATAACTGACTTACTATTAAGCTCAACTACGCAATTTTAGTGTCTAAGGCACTAAGGAGTAGAGAGGGGTGACGGAGGGGAGGGGAGAAGGAGAGAGAGAGAGTGCGTGTAATGAGTGGAGTAATGCTACAGTTATGTGAAGATATATTTATCACCTATTGTAAGTAACTTGTGTTTTCTCTCGTAGATTATGGCTGTGTACGGGAAGGTACGACATATATGAGTATGTTTGATATACTAACGAATATGTTTCTCTTATTACTTATGACTCTGTTTAAATGCTATTTGTTTGGTTTGCATTAACACATTTCTATTCAACGTAGAATATTCGAATGGAAGCTATTAGTTTGCACCTTATACACACACATATATATAAGGTACCTTATACGTAAGTTTTACACACACGCACACACACACACACACACACACACACGCACGCACGCACGCACGCACGCATTTAGTACCTCGTATACTTTATTGAATAGATATCTTATAGAGCATTGTCGGTGTACAGATTACTTCACTGTTTTTAGATTTGATTATTTAATTTTCCAAAGCAAGTCACGTAAGTACAGCACATTACGTGCTTAAGTAAACCATTTGGTCGCTGCAGTAACTTTTAGTGAACAGATACTGCTCTGGTCTTCCACTGATTGGCATAATGTAGTTTATTGGCTTTGTCCTTATGTAGTTATGTGGTCAAAGGTATGTGTGAAGTCTCGGCCAATGTATACTGTAATAGTAGCCTTGAGATGCGACCCCCAAATCACGGAAATATTCCAACGCAGATATCCTCGGGTAATGGTCTATTAGCGTAGTGCTGGAAACACTTCCCAGAGGATGAAGACCAAGAAGAAAAGTAAGAATATTTCAAAGTTGACCATGAAGAAAAACAAGAAGCTGAAGCTAAGAAAATATACAGACTTGCTTATTTGATGTGTAAAAAAGTGCGTGAGTGTGTGCGTGATTGTATTATTGAAGCAAGTTATACTGTAATTATTCTAAAAATATTTGTATTCCCAGGTAGTGCAGTTTAACTGTTAACAAGAAAATTAGGCGGTAGAGAATATTTGAGGTAAGTTTAATAGTCAACTGATAAACAGTTAACAGTAAGTTAACAGTGGGCATATAAAGTAATTTTGAACGTGCCTGTTTACGATCATACGTAACCATTGTTGCATCATACAAAACACTATGGTTCTAAATAATTTGATTTAGTAAAGCAAAGAACAATTTCAGAGAAAATTATATTCATTCTAATCTCAAGAATTTGATTTAACAACACTAGTACGGGACACTGATTACACTCTTTAATTAAAAATAATTACAACGCAGATATCACTGTCGGACTGTTCTGACAACGCAACGCTAAATGACAACCTTATACAGCTTTAATTTACCTGTGTACCCTAATTTCGTATTACTCAATATGTAATATAAATTGTGATTTATGTTTTCTAAAGTAAGTAATATGAGCAAATGTTCTGATATTACCATTAATGAAAACTTGCTATTATCTGTATTGTACTTACCACGGATACAAAAATTAATAAACATTCTTTCGTGTTTAATCAATAATTTTTTAAGTACATTATATAACTTCAAAGTAAACAAGGGTTCTTTATTATTATTAACAATGAATATGGTCGTTTACGTACAGGAAGTAAGCAATAAATGCTACGAAGGAGTACGAAAACGTTTATATTTTAGTACTTAAGAAATTAAGACAGGAATTTTGCTTCTGAATAAAAACACTGTCTATAGTTTCTTTCAACTCGCTGTTTTTGTGTTTGTTATGATTACTTGAAAGTTGATTATGTAGCATTGTTAAGTAATTTGACATTTGTTGCCAGGTGAATGAATTCAAACAACTTGATAAGTTTTCCATGATAACCTCACCACTCTAAAGCAGCAGAAACATAATAGGAACTTTAAACGATTTAATACAGTGAAACGACAGGAGCTGCTCTGGTTTTGAACTTGTACAGTTTCAAATGTTTCCTAATAGTGACATGTGTCTACAACGACGTGATCTTGTTTACAATATACCACACTCCTAAGACATAATATTTAAATTGACGTCTTATTCATTTCATATTACTGACCTCACAGCTGGGCAATAATTAGATTACCTTTTTTATGCCGTGTACCGAGTACTTATATGCAATTTCGTTAGTTTTTTCGACAACAGAGAACTGATTACTAGAAACTGGGTAAACAAGGTGAGAAACGTTTTTTCTGACACTCTCAGCATAGTATACTCTCTGATTTTCCTTAACTCGAAGTGACGTTAATAAAAAAATAAAGTTTAAGTGGAAAAAGATTTGTAATTTAGTGTTTGATTATTCAATTTTATTGATTAGTTTATATGATTCTGTAAGTCATTCAGAAATAGCTGCACAAGGAACTGCAAATTAATCTTAAACACTTGCCAAAGCAATTGAAGAATTTAATAAACATTTAAATTATTTTCATAATATTATAT
This sequence comes from Magicicada septendecula, assembly GCA_034769895.1. NCBI lineage: Eukaryota > Metazoa > Arthropoda > Insecta > Hemiptera > Cicadidae > Magicicada > Magicicada septendecula. Next base: position 546,559,302 of record CM068367.1, on the reverse strand, counting down.
CTTATTTTTGTATTAAATTTATATTTGGTTTATTTATAAACTAAATTCATGTAACGCGCGCGCACGCGCCAAAGTGTGTGTGAAAGGAAGACGGACATTATTTCATTCTTCTTCACTCTCAAGGAATATGCCTGTTTCGTCGTCAAGGTTCCTTCGCCTTTTGGGTTTGACAACTCATGTGTAAGTAAAAATATTTATTTTAGACGTAAATTTTTCATATTACGTATACACAGTGGCGTAGCTAGGCTTTTTGGCGCCCGAGGCAAGGAGATCGTCGGCCGCCTCGCCTTTACAATTAAAAGGGGACAAAAGAGCAAAAATAAAGGGCCATCCAGCAGACAAAGTACTTAATAAATACAAGTGTGTAGATTGTTGTATGAAAGCACGTACCACAAAGGTCTTAAGAACATTTGTTAAGTTAAAATTAAGAAATTACATATTATAATATTACCGGTATTCAGTTTGTATACATTTATTAGTAACAAATGTAGACTATAAAAATGGAGTAATATAGAAAATCTATAACATAAAAATGTTCTAATAAACATGCATATTTCTTGTAGGCCTAAAGGGTATCGTCAAAACAATATCCTAAAGCAACATAAAGTTAAAGAAAGAATACATTAAAAGTAATAAAATAAATCACTTACCATTACAGGTTAATGGTTCCGTTTTCTATTAATAAACACTTAATATTTATTTTTAATATTTTAATAAATATTTAAAACGAGACATTTTAAAATGTAACTTTCTTGGTCTTAATTGCTGCAAAGTCGGTTATTAAATCACTACAATCTTAAAACGAAGCAGTGTCGTTTTCAATTGAAAGTGTCGAAAGATTTGATATCCTATTTTGAGATATTTTTGATCGTAGGTACGATTTAATAAATTTAAGTTTACTAATCGATCTTCCACAAGACGACACAGACACTGATAATGTAAGAAACATTTTTAAAGCTGTTGCTAGTGTTTTGTAGGCTTCTAATCCCACTGAAGAAATGTACAGTAGCAGTCCCTGAGGTGTAAAGTCCATTTGTTCTCCGTTAAATTTTCCTCTTTTTAATAAAAGTATGACGTCTTTCAAGTCACTGAACAATTCTTCACTGTTTAAGGCATGTGGATACAGTTTTGCAACTGCACTTAATATTGATTTGGGAAAGCTGTTCCTTAAAAAATGTATATTCCCATCATTCACGAACGCCTAAAATTTACAGAGCAAAAAGCCTTTTTCTAACTCTTTTATGTTAGAGAAACGGCTTGAAATTTCAACTAACAGTTTGTCCAAAATTTCTATTAGAGAACGTCGCATTTCTTGCCGAACGGTTAATGCAGAATCGTCTGTATACTTCCTTCTTATCGCTTTTGTGATACTGACACCCCATTCATTACATACCTGCTCTGCCTTAGAAATGACATTGTCACACAGCTCATTCATTCCTCCAAACATTTAATTTGTCCGTTAGCTTCTCCAGAAGTGTCAATGCTTGAATAAAGATTATTCCTTTAGTCTGCAAGATTTTCTTGATTTTGTCCATAGAAGAAAGAATATCTGTCCAGAAAAAGAGCAAGGTCAGAAAATTAAAGTTTTCTATCGCATTAATTGTTAATGCTGCATCTTCCCTCGTATTAATTGTCTCAGTCGGTGTATCCCTCTGTTTCTCTAGTGCAGCAGTCACTTCATCCAGCTGGGTGGATATTGATTTCACCGCATCTGCTTTTGAACTTCACCTGGTATCACAATGTCTTTTACAGTAATATTTACGAAGTATTTAATAGCACTGCATCTATAATTGGAACAGGAAAAGAGGCCGAATAGACGTTCTACTGTCCCAAAACATATCACTGCCTGAATATTTACATGAGCTTCCGTATCTTGTAGAGCAGCAGCACCGAAAACACGGTCTACATTGTTGCTAGTAATGTTCTATCCTTCATCGCCTGTAATTTCAAGACTGCACGATGCAACATCATTTATGGTACTAGAATCAAGTGAATCTTGTAACTGTACTTTGAGACTTTCACAGTTTGGAGTATTCACGTCGTTAACTTTACTGTATATATCAACAGCCTCGTCGCTAACAACATCCATTTTATGATCGCAAGTTGATTCCTTAACAATTGTAATATTTTGACACTCAGGGTTCAATTTTCCTATAATAAAAGACTTCATAAACTCTTTGGAACTTGTAGTTCTTAATCTTTCTTCCCTCCTCTTCCGAAACTGGGCGCCACTGAGTTTACTTCGTTTCATATCAGCTTCAAACAAGATTTAAAAAAAATCTAATTTCAATAATAGTATTAGTATGATGACATTTACGTGACGTATTATAGATATACCCACAAGACGCACAAACCAAAAACAAACCGCACCCTCAAGATACTCATCAACACGTTCGCTGCGTCGGACCGGGAAGAATTGCACATACATAGCTCACATAACTTTCTTTTTATTGTTTGTAAATAATATATTCGTATGTATATGAATATCAATTAAGATTATCTATAAAAACCCAATACTGTATGATTATCAGTTCTCCTTTCCAGCACAACAACTTACTACAAATTTGTTATGATAATGAACCGTAATTACGATGCTTGAGCATAAATAGACTGATACTGTTTATCACGGAAGGTTTATGACAACACACAAGCTGGCTAGTTATTCTTCTTTTATGAAAGGAATAGTCGTATCAAAGTAACAAGTTGCTTGTAGTTTTATAAACTGGAAACAATTTTTTCAAGTCTAAACTTACTTTGCCGACCGGGGCGGCTGCCCCCTTGCCCCCCCTGCTGCGCCTCTGTTTATACAAACATGAAATAGAATTAAATTCATAACTTAACCGATAATGTTAGTTATCTTGCTTCACCAAACTAGTTACAGACAAAGTAATAAAGCAACAAACTTCAAGTTAACCTCAACTGTGCCTCCTGTAAATACAGTGATGCTTACTGTGTTGAAACAAACGTTGCTAAAAAGTTAAACACATGGCTTTGTAACTGTTTACTGAGACGAACGGATTACGTAAGTCTAGTGCACTGACCAACGAGGTCAATGGAATACTCTCTCTTGACCAATATATAATAGGGCTAGGTTGTGTAAAATATATAATGTATAGAACATTTACACACACACATACACACACACACACACACACACACACACACACACATATATATATATATATTGTGCCGAGTCTGGGAGATTCGGCGCGCATTCAACGTATAACGTCAGGAAAACGTTATAGGCAGTACGGTATTTAAAGCGGTTTAATTAGTGCTGCACCCTAGCCGTGGACATAAGAAATACTACTGGGTGAATCTAGAGTGCTCGATAAGTGCTGCACTCCAGTGCCCGCCGCTGTAGGCAAGCGAGAAGGCCGGAAATAATTCTGTTTAACTTTGTCTCGCTTGGAACTTCGTCAAAATTGGCTGCCTTTTTCTACTCCGGACAGATGAAGAAATTTTCGTGTACCACTCTACCACCTATGACAGGCTAAGTTCTGAATAGAACTGCGGTAAGTCTCGCCAATATTTTCATAGTTAAGTATTAAAAGTTTTACTAAAGAAAAACTTGTTTAATAGGCCACAATAGTGAATTTCTGATAACCTTATTACGTTACCTCATGGTTATTATGCAATGCGTAATTCAGTGTAAGTTGCATACAACTTTTACTAGGGATTATTGTAAAACTTTATTCATATGAGGAAGCTTACTGAGGCACCAATTTAGAGTCATATAATTGCCAAATGGTATTAATTTATATAATAAAGATGATGTAATCAGATTTTACCTATCTCGACCACGTGGCACAATATATTCAGACTATATATAAAGTTTATTAAAAGTGTAACAAGCCATAATTAGCTATCAAAATTCAATCATGGTAACCCGCATGGCTGGAGTTATTATTATAAAATTTAACTGTACTAAATATTTTCAAATAGGGCCTGTTGGCCATACAACCTTGTCAAGTATTATATTTAGATAGCCCTAAAGCTATGTTAAGATTATATATGGGTTTTGGGGGTGTGCGAAATTTCTGGGGGCATTGTTTTGTGTACTCTGGCTGATATAATGTTGTGTAATTAGGGTTCCCCGAGGAAGACGAGGAAACAGCCCAACAACAACCAGACATATTTCTATTTTCACAACTTAACAATATTTCTATATATATATATATATATATATATATACATATGTATATTCTATTAATTAATTATGATAACTGGGGTGTTCATTGTTTTCTAACTTTTTATTTCTCTAACCTAATCTAGCCTAACCGATATCCAATATGTTAGCGAACAGTAAAAGAATTAATACAATGACTTAAAGTGAGAAAATTTTAGTATATTAAGAGCTACTTGTATATAATAATCCAGAAATTATCTGTATTTTATAAATAAATAAATTTACTGCACTGATTTTTAGGTACTTATGTTCGTAGTCTGCTTTCTAATCATTAATAGTGGTGACTTTCTTCATAACCGAACGAAACACGTTGTACGCTGGAATCACTATTTACTTCATTTAAATGTAAGTACTAATACATTATTTTTTCAAATGAAAATAACTGTATCTGATAATCTGTCTATAAATTTTAAATACCTTTTATAACGAAATCATATTTTCTATATAAAGCGATATAGTTGTTTCAGGATAAAAATTTTAGAGTAATACAGGAAAATCATAACTGACTTACTATTAAGCTCCACTACGCAATTTTAGTGTCTAAGGCACTAAGGAGTAGAGAGGGGTGACGGAGGGGAGGGGAGAAGGAGAGAGAGAGAGTGCGTGTAATGAGTGGAGTAATGCTACAGTTATGTGAAGATATATTTATCACCTATTGTAAGTAACTTGTGTTTTCTCTCGTAGATTATGGCTGTGTACGGGAAGGTACGACATATATGAGTATGTTTGATATACTAACGAATATGTTTCTCTTATTACTTATGACTCTGTTTAAATGCTATTTGTTTGGTTTGCATTAACACATTTCTATTCAACGTAGAATATTCGAATGGAAGCTATTAGTTTGCACCTTATACACACACATATATATAAGGTACCTTATACGTAAGTTTTACACACACGCACACACACACACACACACACACACGCACGCACGCACGCACGCACGCATTTAGTACCTCGTATACTTTATTGAATAGATATCTTATAGAGCATTGTCGGTGTACAGATTACTTCACTGTTTTTAGATTTGATTATTTAATTTTCCAAAGCAAGTCACGTAAGTACAGCACATTACGTGCTTAAGTAAACCATTTGGTCGCTGCAGTAACTTTTAGTGAACAGATACTGCTCTGGTCTTCCACTGATTGGCATAATGGAGTTTATTGGCTTTGTCCTTATGTAGTTATGTCGTCAAAGGTATGTGTGAAGTCTCGGCCAATGTATACTGTAATAGTAGCCTTGAGATGCGACCCCCAAATCACGGAAATATTCCAACGCAGATATCCTCGGGTAATGGTCTATTAGCGTAGTGCTGGAAACACTTCCCAGAGGATGAAGACCAAGAAGAAAAGTAAGAATATTTCAAAGTTGACCATGAAGAAAAACAAGAAGCTGAAGCTAAGAAAATATACAGACTTGCTTATTTGATGTGTAAAAAAGTGCGTGAGTGTGTGCGTGATTGTATTATTGAAGCAAGTTATACTGTAATTATTCTAAAAATATTTGTATTCCCAGGTAGTGCAGTTTAACTGTTAACAAGAAAATTAGGCGGTAGAGAATATTTGAGGTAAGTTTAATAGTCAACTGATAAACAGTTAACAGTAAGTTAACAGTGGGCATATAAAGTAATTTTGAACGTGCCTGTTTACGATCATACGTAACCATTGTTGCATCATACAAAACACTATGGTTCTAAATAATTTGATTTAGTAAAGCAAAGAACAATTTCAGAGAAAATTATATTCATTCTAATCTCAAGAATTTGATTTAACAACACTAGTACGGGACACTGATTACACTCTTTAATTAAAAATAATTACAACGCAGATAATCACTGTCGGACTGTTCTGACAACGCAACGCTAAATGACAACCTTATACAGCTTTAATTTACCTGTGTACCCTAATTTCGTATTACTCAATATGTAATATAAATTGTGATTTATGTTTTCTAAAGTAAGTAATATGAGCAAATGTTCTGATATTACCATTAATGAAAACTTGCTATTATCTGTATTGTACTTACCACGGATACAAAAATTAATAAACATTCTTTCGTGTTTAATCAATAATTTTTTAAGTACATTATATAACTTCAAAGTAAACAAGGGTTCTTTATTATTATTAACAACGAATATGGTCGTTTACGTACAGGAAGTAAGCAATAAATGCTACGAAGGAGTACAAAAACGTTTATATTTTAGTACTTAAGAAATTAAGACAGGAATTTTGCTTCTGAATAAAAACACTGTCTATAGTTTCTTTCAACTCGCTGTTTTTGTGTTTGTTATGATTACTTGAAAGTTGATTATGTAGCATTGTTAAGTAATTTGACATTTGTTGCCAGGTGAATGAATTCAAACAACTTGATAAGTTTTCCATGATAACCTCACCACTCTAAAGCAGCAGAAACATAATAGGAACTTTAAACGATTTAATACAGTGAAACGACAGGAGCTGCTCTGGTTTTGAACTTGTACAGTTTCAAATGTTTCCTAATAGTGACATGTGTCTACAACGACGTGATCTTGTTTACAATATACCACACTCCTAAGACATAATATTTAAATTGACGTCTTATTCATTTCATATTACTGACCTCACAGCTGGGCAATAATTAGATTACCTTTTTTATGCCGTGTACCGAGTACTTATATGCAATTTCGTTAGTTTTTTCGACAACAGAGAACTGATTACTAGAAACTGGGTAAACAAGGTGAGAAACGTTTTTTCTGACACTCTCAGCATAGTATACTCTCTGATTTTCCTTAACTCGAAGTGACGTTAATAAAAAAATAAAGTTTAAGTGGAAAAAGATTTGTAATTTAGTGTTTGATTATTCAATTTTATTGATTAGTTTATATGATTCTGTAAGTCATTCAGAAATAGCTGCACAAGGAACTGCAAATTAATCTTAAACACTTGCCAAAGCAATTGAAGAATTTAATAAACATTTAAATTATTTTCATAATATTATATCTTATTTTTGTATTAAATTTATATTTGGTTTTTTTATAAACTAAATTCATGTAACGCGCGCGCACGCGCCAAAGTGTGTGTGAAAGGAAGACGGACATTATTTATTCTTCTTCACTCTCAAGGAATATGCCTGTTTCGTCGTCAAGGTTCCTTCGCCTTTTGGGTTTGACAACTCATGTGTAAGTAAAAATATTTATTTTAGACGTAAATTTTTCATATTACGTATACACAGTGGCGTAGCTAGGCTTTTTGGCGCCCGAGGCAAGGAGATCGTCGGCCGCCTCGCCTTTACAATTAAAAGGGGACAAAAGAGCAAAAATAAAGGGCCATCCAGCAGAAAAAGTACTTAATAAATACAAGTGTGTAGATTGTTGTATGAAAGCACGTACCACAAAGGTCTTAAGAACATTTGTTAAGTTAAAATTAAGAAATTACATATTATAATATTACCGGTATACAGTTTGTATACATTTATTAGTAACAAATGTAGACTATAAAAATGGAGTAATATAGAAAATCTATAACATAAAAATGTTCTAATAAACATGCATATTTCTTGTAGGCCTAAAGGGTATCGTCAAAACAATATCCTAAAGCAACATAAAGTTAAAGAAAGAATACATTAAAAGTAATAAAATAAATCACTTACCATTACAGGTTAATGGTTCCGTTTTCTATTAATAAACACTTAATATTTATTTTTAATATCTTAATAAATATTTAAAACGAGACATTTTAAAATGTAACTTTCTTGGTCTTAATTGCTGCAAAGTCGGTTATTAAATCACTACAATCTTAAAACGAAGCAGTGTCGTTTTCAATTGAAAGTGTCGAAAGATTTGATATCCTATTTTGAGATATTTTTGATCGTAGGTACGATTTAATAAATTTAAGTTTACTAATCGATCTTCCACAAGACGACACAGACACTGATAATGTAAGAAACATTTTTAAAGCTGTTGCTAGTGTTTTGTAGGCTTCTAATCCCACTGAAGAAATGTACAGTAGCAGTCCCTGAGGTGTAAAGTCCATTTGTTCTCCGTTAAATTTTCCTCTTTTTAATAAAAGTATGACGTCTTTCAAGTCACTGAACAATTCTTCACTGTTTAAGGCATGTGGATACAGTTTTGCAACTGCACTTAATATTGATTTGGGAAAGCTGTTCCTTAAAAAATGTATATTCCCATCATTCACGAACGCCTAAAATTTACAGAGCAAAAAGCCTTTTTCTAACTCTTTTATGTTAGAGAAACGGCTTGAAATTTCAACTAACAGTTTGTCCAAAATTTCTATTAGAGAACGTCGCATTTCTTGCCGAACGGTTAATGCAGAATCGTCTGTATACTTCCTTCTTATCGCTTTTGTGATACTGACACCCCATTCATTACATACCTGCTCTGCCTTAGAAATGACATTGTCACACAGCTCATTCATTCCTCCAAACATTTAATTTGTCCGTTAGCTTCTCCAGAAGTGTCAATGCTTGAATAAAGATTATTCCTTTAGTCTGCAAGATTTTCTTGATTTTGTCCATAGAAGAAAGAATATCTGTCCAGAAAAAGAGCAAGGTCAGAAAATTAAAGTTTTCTATCGCATTAATTGTTAATGCTGCATCTTCCCTCGTATTAATTGTCTCAGTCGGTGTATCCCTCTGTTTCTCTAGTGCAGCAGTCACTTCATCCAGCTGGGTGGATATTGATTTCACCGCATCTGCTTTTGAACTTCACCTGGTATCACAATGTCTTTTACAGTAATATTTACGAAGTATTTAATAGCACTGCATCTATAATTGGAACAGGAAAAGAGGCCGAATAGACGTTCTACTGTCCCAAAACATATCACTGCCTGAATATTTACATGAGCTTCCGTATCTTGTAGAGCAGCAGCACCGAAAACACGGTCTACATTGTTGCTAGTAATGTTCTATCCTTCATCGCCTGTAATTTCAAGACTGCACGATGCAACATCATTTATGGTACTAGAATCAAGTGAATCTTGTAACTGTACTTTGAGACTTTCACAGTTTGGAGTATTCACGTCGTTAACTTTACTGTATATATCAACAGCCTCGTCGCTAACAACATCCATTTTATGATCGCAAGTTGATTCCTTAACAATTGTAATATTTTGACACTCAGGGTTCAATTTTCCTATAATAAAAGACTTCATAAACTCTTTGGAACTTGTTGTAGTTCTTAATCTTTCTTCCCTCCTCTTCCGAAACTGGGCGCCACTGAGTTTACTTCGTTTCATATCAGCTTCAAACAAGATTTTAAAAAAATCTACTTTCAATAATAGTATTAGTATGATGACATTTACGTGACGTATTATAGATATACCCACAAGACGCACAAACCAAAAACAAACCGCACCCTCAAGATACTCATCAACACGTTCGCTGCGTCGGACCGGGAAGAATTGCACATATATAGCTCACATAACTTTCTTTTTATTGTTTGTAAATAATATATTCGTATGTATATGAATATCAATTAAGATTATCTATAAAAACCCAATACTGTATGATTATCAGTTCTCCTTTCCAGCACAACAACTTACTACAAATTTGTTATGATAATGAACCGTAATTACGATGCTTGAGCATAAATAGACTGATACTGTTTATCACGGAAGGTTTATGACAACACACAAGCTGGCTAGTTATTCTTCTTTTATGAAAGGAATAGTCGTATCAAAGTAACAAGTTGCTTGTAGTTTTATAAACTGGAAACAATTTTTTCAAGTCTAAACTTACTTTGCCGACCGGGGCGGCTGCCCCCTTGCCACCCCCTGCTGCGCCTCTGTGTATACAAACATGAAATAGAATTAAATTCATAACTTAACCGATAATGTTAGTTATCTTGCTTACCAAACTAGTTACAGACAAAGTAATAAAGCAACAAACTTCAAGTTAACCTCAACTGTGCCTCCTGTAAATACAGTGATGCTTACTGTGTTGAAACAAACGTTGCTTAAAGTTAAACACATGGCTTTGTAACTGTTTACTGAGACGAACGGATGACGTAAGTCTAGTGCACTGACCAACGAGGTCAATGGAATACTCTCTCTTGACCAATATATAATAGGGCTAGGTTGTGTAAAATATATAATGTATAGAACATTTACACACACACATACACACACACACACACACACACATATATATATATTGTGCCGAGTCTGGGAGATTCGGCGCGCATTCAACGTATAACGTCAGGAAAACGTTATAGGCAGTACGGTATTTAAAGCGGTTTAATTAGTGCTGCACCGCCGTGGACATAAGAAATACTACTGAATGAATCTAGAGTGCTCGATAAGTGCTGCACTCTAGTGCCCGCCGCTGTAGGCAAGCGAGAAGGCCGGAAATAATTCTGTTTAACTTTGTCTCGCTTGGAACTTCGTCAAAATTGGCTGCCTTTTTCTACTCCGGACAGATGAAGAAATTTTCGTGTACCACTCTACCACCTATGACAAGCTAAGTTCTGAATAGAACTGCGGTAAGTCTCGCCAATATTTTCATAGTTAAGTATTTAAAGTTTTACTAAAGAAAAACTTGTTTAATAGGCCACAATAGTGAATTTCTGATAACCTTATTACGTTACCTCATGGTTATTATGCAATGCGTAATTCAGTGAAAGTTGCATATAACTTTTACTAGGGATTATTGTAAAACTTTATTCATATCAGGAAGCTTACTGAGGCACCAATTGAGGGTCATATAATTGCCAAATGGTATTAATTTATATAATAAAGATGATGTAATCAGATTTAACCTATCTCGACCACGTGGCACAATATATTCAGACTATGTATAAAGTTTATTAAAAGTGTAACAAGCCATAATTAGCTATCAAAATTCAATCATGGTAACCCGCATGGCTGGAGTTATTATTATAAAATTTAACTGTACTAAATATTTTCAAATAGGGCCTGTTGGCCATATAACCTTGTCAAGTATTATATTTAGATAGCCCTAAAGCTATGTTAAGATTATATATGGGTTTTGGGGGTGTGCGAAATTTCTGGGGGCATTGTTTTGTGTACTCTGGCTGATATAATGTTGTGTAATTAGGGTTCCCCGAGGAAGACGAGGAAACAGCCCAACAACAACCAGACATATTTCTATTTTCACAACTTAACAATATTTCTATATATATATATGTATATATATATACATATATATATATATTCTATTAATTAATTATGATAACTGGGGTGTTCATTGTTTTCTAAATTTTTATTTCTCCCAGTATAAATGCCCAGTGTGGCCGTATTTTATAATAGTATTAGGCACTTGGCCAAAATTTTGATTTTATTATGTCCTGGGGACTACTGGAGTTGCATATGTATAACCTAATACGCATGTCATGTGTTATGCAAATTAAGAATTGTAATCCTAACATGGATGTCCGTAAAATAATTAATAAAGTACCTCATGGGGGTAAGAAAAGGGCGTGGCAAAGAGATCTCTGTAATAATTGTACTGTATTGTGGAACATGTGATGTATTGTATATTTGTGTGTGTATTTTGTGGGGTTTTATATGTATTGTACATTTGGGTGTATTTTTTTTGGGGGGTAAGAAGTGGGGGGGAGTTAGATATAGGGTTTTTATAAAAGAAAAGATGAAACATAGGGTTATATATCCATTTAATTTTTGATGACATTAAGTTATTCTATCTCAATTAATTTTTGCTGAATATTTCTTCAGGTGACATTGTTTAAAGAGTATAAATTATTTTAATTAACAATTTAAGGGGAAAATAGATTCTGACTGTTATATTTATTTATTTTGTTGTTATTTTTGTTTTTCAAAAGGAGATAGAATAATAAAAGGGATTTTATTAATTTTTAATTTTATGAGTTTTCATTGCAAATCCCGTCTCACTGGATCCAGCGCATTTTTGGCTTCTCCAGACTTTGGTCTAGTTCTAATTAACTTGTGGCCCCTCTTTTCAAAAAAAAAAAAAAAATTTCAAAAAAATTTTCAAAAAAAAAATAATCTTTTTTTTTAACAGTCTAAGTTAAAGAGGGGTTACATTTGATAGCAGAGCGTGGTTGAGATTAGGGTCAACCCGTGGGTCCTTTGGGTGTGACGGGGCTTGCAAACTCAGGAAACATTTTGGGAGTTCTAATGGAACTTAGAAAAATTTTGAAAGGACCTATATCTAAAAGTGAATATTTTTGTTAGGTTTAAGGTTTGTGTTTAATATGTACATGTACTTGCCCGCCTTGAATAGTTGAACCTACCGTTCAACCGTAGGTTGCCACGTGGTGAGAAATTTTGGAAGAGGACACTCCTTTGGAAACGCGACTTATCGCAGATCTGTGCCTGGGTGGAGATGGTTTGCGTATTACCTTGCCCATATTAGGGGAGGTGTTTTAATTATGCGGTATGGCCCGATCGGCAGTCGGTCTCCTTCGACATACGGGAGCCGAAGAATTATTGGAAATATTTTTGAAAATTGTCGTTGGTCGGTGATTTTTGTCGTGTTGTGTGTTAGCGTGTGTGTCGCGTTCCATTTGTGTACAGTTGTTGAGAGAGAGCAGTTCAGGTAAGTGGGCTGGGTCCTCGCAACGGTAGGGGGACCCGCAGTCTGCTTAATGGAAGAAACAGTACTTAAGATTTTCCTGTATTATTGTCGTTATTTTGTAGGTGTTAGGTGTTTTGTGGGAGTTATGTTTTGTTGATTGTGTATTTCGAATTGTGTAATTCTGGCGGCGCTATGCTTTCAGAAATTGCCCCACCCCCTTTCAGGTGTTCTCCAGAAACTGTCGGTGGTAGATGGATTTGATGAGGATGGGTTGCTGGTCTTCTTGGATCTTGTCCTGCAGTTGGCAGATTATCCGGGTGTGTCCGATGGGGAGGTCTTGTCCCTTATATACCCGTATTGCCAGGGTTCGTTGGCAGGGTTGGTCACCAACACTCTGCGTCGGGGCGGCACTGTCGACGCTTTTCATGGGGAAGTGTTGGATTACTTCATACCACATCGACGACGTTCCCAGCTTATGTTAGATTCATTCTATCGCCTACAGGCCAACGGAGAGGCGTTGGGGGACTTCGTGCAGGACATACGGAAAGCTGCCCGGGTATTAAGATTAGGGTTGCCCGAGACGGAAGTAATACAAGTAATTCTGGAAGGACTGAATCCCCAAGAGAGATCGCGTTTGATATTCGCAGACCGTCCCCGTTGTTTTGCGGATCTATGCCGGTTGTGTGTGGTTTCGAATACTGTCCGAGCAGGGGACAAGTACCGGGGAAGAGCTGCTACGGATGTCCAATACTCCAGTGGTTCGTTAGGAAGAGCCAAAAGGGACAAACAGGGTGGCTGGAGAAGAACGCAAGAGACGGTCAGAAAAACTGAATATTCCAGAAGTAATGGAGGCTACAAGGGGGTGACAAGTGAGAAGACGGTAGCTACGGTTACAGCAGAGAAAAAAAATAAGTACGAAACTAACAGGGAAAGAAGAAGTTACTTTAGTAAACCAACATCGGCAAGTAGGGAGCCTGTAGCTAGGCGTTATTCCTATGAGGAGAAAGAAGAAAAGCGAAGTAACTTCTGTGGATCAATACAAGACGACAAGAACACGTCTGTTGATATTGAATTACAGGACTCTGAGAGGACGGCATGGTTAAATCCAGATGCCGTGGAATTTGTTCCGGAGTCTCCATCGCAGTTCATGACGGATCCAGATCCGGTAACATCATCATCGCCTACGCCGGAAGATGAGAAGTCACTTGATGGTGGAGCTTTACCATCGTCAGTAGAATTTAATTTAGACATTGCACATGGACCTGGACAGCTGGATTCCAGGTTGGAAAAGGTTGAGGAAGTTGTAGTTGCTGAGAGTGGTGAAGAAGAGGAATCGAAGGAAGAGGCAGAAGAGTGGTCTGCACATGCTACGCAGGGGAGTATAAGTGTAAGTGTTAGGGAGGCTGCAAGTGTTTCGGAGGTTGCGGATGGACAAGGGGATGTCCAGGCTGTAAGTGTGGTAGAAGTAGATGAGGTAGAAGTTGAGGAGAAATTGGGAGGCAGCGTTGTGGAGTGTGTGAGTGAGAATGACGTAGTGTGTGAAGATGTGCAGACGCTTTCTGTAAGTAGTGTTGAGGATTCCGAGGAATGGAAAGAAGTTTCGGGCGGACCAGGTGAGCAACTAGAGGATGAAGATGTGCAGTGTCGTGATGGTGATTTGGATTATGTAGGGGAGAAAAAGGAAGAGGTGGAAGAAAGAGAACCAGGGGAAATTGTAGAAGAGAAGAAGGTAGAAGCAGAGGAGTTAGAGGTTGAAGATAATCCAAATCGGGGTAAAAGTAGTCAGGTAAGTTGCCTTGATTCTAATTCAGAAGAAAGAAATCAGTACAGCTCAAAACGAGATAGTTTCTCAGAGAGAGGTGTCCAAAAGGAACGAGTTCCTAAAGTTCGTCATAAAAAGGTGAGAAGAAGCGGTTGACGGGTAGCGGGTAGATGTTCCCCACAGTCCCAGTGGTGTTCATCTACTTCAGGGTTGCGCCCCTGCCTCCGCGAGCCTTGGTTTTCTCCACCCATCCTTATTTTCGGAGGGAACCATGTCCTTATCCTTAGTCCTAGCTGTTGACCTTTCAATAATCCTTGCCCTTTTCATCTTCCCAATTTTCCTACCCCTCCCCTTAGAAAACAAAATAAAAACCAAAAAACAAATAAAAAATTAGAAAGAAAAAAGAAAAAAAAAACTTTAGAAAAGGAAAAAAAATATATCAGAAAGGAGTTAGAAAAGAAGTTAGTTGGAAGAGTTGGGACTAGTTTGGTGTAGGGAGGTTAGTGTTAGATTGTTGATTGTTGTTTTCATTGTTCTTTGTTGTAGTTTATTGCTGTTTTTTGTAGGGTCCTGGCCATGCCGCATTCCCCGGTTATTTCTGTGGTAGGTTATTTTGAATTAAGTGTGGGTTGTTAGACGTTGCCGTGCTGAAGTAAAACCCCCCATTGATAGTTATGCAGTCATTTGAAGAGTAAATGTAGGGATTGATGTTCGCGTGCCCTCTATGCGGTTTTCTCTGTCCGGCTAATAGGGGCCGTCCGCCCTAGTGTAGGAATTTTTTTTTTTAAGCCAGTTACATATGTCAAGGATTTGTGATGCCTTGTTTTGCAGCATATGTCTGGTTAGTCCAGATGTGGGAGTAGTGTTATGGGCACTCACATATCAAGGTAATAGATACCTTGTTTGGGTCTTCGGACGCGTATGTGAGTGGCAGCGGTAGGAGTAGGTGGTGGTCACCAGAGAGTGTGACGTGTTGGGGCGGTCCTGTGGGATGGCCTGGCGGAGAGGGTCGCGTGGGGATGGTTGCAGTGGCGTTGAGATTTTCCAGTCCTGTGAGAAAGGGGGGGAATAGAAGTTGTCCTGAGTAGGTATCAAGTTTGGGTCTCAGTTTGGGAGGCCTTGGGAGGTCAGAACTCAGACGGTGCACTTGATGAGACCCTTTCGTCTTTTCTCCTTCTTTCTCTTGTCGCTGTATGATGACCCTGATCAAGTCATCATGCAGTACCCTCACACACTACACTTCTTCTTCTTTCCTCTTACTTCGTTTCCACCCTGTGCCTCTGTTCTCCCGAGAGCGGTTAAGTTTCTGAGCTTTCCCAAAACAGCCAAGAAAGTAGTACTAGGACTAGCCAAGAGGCTGTGAGTTAGCCTTGGGGCAACTATATTGCCCTTTTGGGGTGAGGGTGTGCCGAGTCTGGGAGATTCGGCGCGCATTCAACGTATAACGTCAGGAAAACGTTATAGGCAGTACGGTATTTAAAGCGGTTTAATTAGTGCTGCACCCTAGCCGTGGACATAAGAAATACTACTGAATGAATCTAGAGTGCTCGATAAGTGCTGCACTCTAGTGCCCGCCGCTGTAGGCAAGCGAGAAGGCCGGAAATAATTCTGTTTAACTTTGTCTCGCTTGGAACTTCGTCAAAATTGGCTGCCTTTTTCTACTCCGGACAGATGAAGAAATTTTCGTGTACCACTCTACCACCTATGACAAGCTAAGTTCTGAATAGAACTGCGGTAAGTCTCGCCAATATTTTCATAGTTAAGTATTTAAAGTTTTACTAAAGAAAAACTTGTTTAATAGGCCACAATAGTGAATTTCTGATAACCTTATTAGGTTACCTCATGGTTATTATGCAATGCGTAATTCAGTGTAAGTTGCATACAACTTTTACTAGGGATTATTGTAAAACTTTATTCATATCAGGAAGCTTACTGAGGCACCAATTGAGGGTCATATAATTGCCAAATGGTATTAATTTATATAATAAAGATGATGTAATCAGATTTAACCTATCTCGACCACGTGGCACAATATATTCAGACTATGTATAAAGTTTATTAAAAGTGTAACAAGCCATAATTAGCTATCAAAATTCAATCATGGTAACCCGCATGGCTGGAGTTATTATTATAAAATTTAACTTTACTAAATATTTTCAAATAGGGCCTGTTGGCCATATAACCTTGTCAAGTATTATATTTAGATAGCCCTAAAGCTATGTTAAGATTATATATGGGTTTTGGGGGTGTGCGAAATTTCTGGGGGCATTGTTTTGTGTACTCTGGCTGATATAATGTTGTGTAATTAGGGTTCCCCGAGGAAGACGAGGAAACAGCCCAACAACAACCAGACATATTTCTATTTTCACAACTTAACAATATTTCTATATATATATATATATATATATATATATTCTATTAATTAATTATGATAACTGGGGTGTTCATTGTTTTCTAAATTTTTATTTCTCCCAGTATAAATGCCCAGTGTGGCCGTATTTTATAATAGTATTAGGCACATGGCCAAAATTTTGATTTTATTATGTTCTGGGGACTACTGGAGTTGCATATGTATAACCTAATACGCATGTCATGTGTTATGCAAATTAAGAATTGTAATCCTAACATGGATGTCCGTAAAATAATTAATAAAGTACCTCATGAGGGTAAGAAAAGGGCGTGGCAAAGAGATCTCTGTAATAATTGTACTGTATTGTGGAACATGTGATGTATTGTATATTTGTGTGTGTATTTTGTGGGGTTTTATATGTATTGTACATTTGGGTGTATTTTTTTTGGGGGGTAAGAAGTGGGGGGGAGTTAGATATAGGGTTTTTATAAAAGAAAAGATGAAACATAGGGTTATATATCCATTTAATTTTTGATGACATTAAATTATTCTATCTCAATTAATTTTTGCTGAATATTTCTTCTAAGAAAGTAATTATTTTAATTAACTTTAATAACAAGTATGTGGATTTGTCTCTATTTAATTTTAATTAATTTTGTTTGAGAATTAGTTATTCTAATTTACATTATCAAGAAGTCTATAAAAATTATCTCCATTAAGTTTCAATTGATCATTTTAAAGAGAACATAGAAAATAAATCTTATATTTATTAATAATTTTCAGGAAACATTATCTAAAGAAAATTAATGATTTTAATTTTTAATTCATTTTAAAGAGAACATAGAAAACAAATCTTATATTTATTAATAATTTTCAGGAAACATTATCTAAAGAAAATTAATGATTTTAATTTTTAATTCATTTTAAAGAGAAGATAGCAAATAAATTTTATATGTGTTAATAATTTTCAGGTGACATTGTTTAAAGAGTATAAATTATTTTAATTAACAATTTAAGGGGAAAATAGATTCTGACTGTTATATTTATTTATTTTGTTGTTATTATTGTTTTTCAAAAGGAGTAGAATAATAAAAGGGATTTTATTAATTTTTAATTTTATGAGTTTTCATTGCAAGTCCCGTCTCACTGGATCCAGCGCATTTTTGGCTTCTCTAGGCTTTGGTCTAGTTCTAATTAACTTGTGGCCCCTCTTTTCAAAAAAAAAAAAAAACAAAAAAAATTTTTTCAAAAAATTTTCAAAAAAAAATCTTTTTTTTTAACAGTCTAAGTTAAAGAGGGGTTACAATATAATATTAATTTTAATAATAATAATGGCTCCCATGTGTACCACCGAAGTAGCTTAGGAATAGGCAGAGTACGCTGCCTAATGTGAGCTGTACGGCATACAAGGAAGGCAGTGTAGCCAGCACTACAGGTCATGCAAAGGTTTTCACGGGGAATATCTGTTGTAACAGGTTTTGGGTACATCTGTGTATGTGATTTTTTATATTGCAGACGTTTCGTTCCGTAATTTCAGAACATTTTCATTTTTAAGGCGTACTGATGTAGATTTAACTACGGAGGGCGTTTTATATCTTGCTTCCTTTGTGATCGTTGCCGTGGAAGATTTGAGCGTGGGAGTGAGTGTGTTGTGGCCATTTGGTGTCTGTTAATTTGAGAACGAGCTGCCAGTTAGGAATTTCCAAGCTGTCGCTAACTTAGTACTGTTTCCGTTTTTAGTTTAATCCTGATGTAAACAAACCCACGTGGCCCTTTTGAAACGCTATTGGTCAGAGACGTTGACACTTTTCACACAGTAACGTGTTACGCGCATGTGCAGAACGTCTGTACAGTCATGTTAGAGTTGTCTTTACTGCGACAAGTGGTTTTTCATTACGTTTAATCATCTTTATGAATACATAGTAGAACGTTATTGCTGCTAGCAAAATGAACATAAATCAAAAAATTTTTAGTAAATGATATTGCCGAAAAATCGGGGCACGCCGTTTTAAGACTTCCTCCTTATTACTGTATTCTGAATTCCATTGAATTAATGTGGAGCCAGTTGAAAGGGTATGTTGCCCGTCGCAAGACAAGATATAGGCTGCATGATGTAAAACAACTGATAAATCTGGCGGTAAATGAAATAACGATGGACAAATGGAGTTGTTGTCTCGAGCATGTATTCAAGGAAAAAGATAAGCTATGGCAATTCGACCAAATTACCGACGCCGTCGTGGACAATCTTATCATTAACACTGCTGATTCAAGTGCTGATTCATGTTCCGTCACAGAGATGGAAGCCATTTAATTACTCTCTGACAACAACTGATAATATGTTATGGTATGGTTAAACTTTGTACCTATGTAAAATGTCGCATTGCAGGTGCGAGTAGTGACGTCATTTTTCACTCTGTTATCTGCTGCCGGTTTGACAAAGGCTAGCAGCAGCCAAATTTAAGTTTGTTACTCGCTAAACTCCGAACGGCAACAAGCCTTCGTTTCGCCAGACTCGGCTACATAAGTTTTTCAATATTTCATCATTTAGCATGATCATCATGCGATAATTTAATTAGGCGATTTCGGCCTCTACATACTATTATGTACTTCAATATTTTAATTCTATCTTAATTCTCCGGCACTTATGCCGCGCTAAAACTGCACGCGCCAGCAATTATGTCGTATTAATTTTCAATAAACAATTATCTCTAAAAACATATACAGTCCACTTTATTATTTCATTTCTGACCAGCTAACTCCAACCAGCGTTCTAAGATCAACTCAAGATTTATCGAGAGCTTCTAAAACGCAACATTTCTGGTCCTCCGCGACCGGATTTGGTCCATCACGATTTCAGAAATATTTCATTTAATGGGCCCAAACAACGTTTGGTTCAAGCCCGAACATTTTCAACCTTCAGATTGCTGGCCGTTGCATACCTTCTAAAAAAGTTACTTCATACTCAACATTGCAAGATTCTGCAGAGCAGCAACTCTGAGACAACAAGACACGGCAGGACAGCATCATTTGTTCTACTACTACTACTACTACTACTACTACTACTCTCCAGCACTACAGCCCATGGTGAGCCTTGGCCTCCGCTACGACCAGTCTCCACTCATCTCTGTCCACTGCCTTCAGTCTCCAGTTCCTAATGCCCATCTTTCTTAGATCTTCTTCCACATCCTGCTGCCATCTTCTTCGAGGCCTTCCTCTTCTTCTTTTGCCCAGTATCGTTCCACTTAATATAGTTTTGGGCATCCTCGTAACATTCATACGGAATACGTGTCCCAGCCATCTAATTCTAGCTGATTTTATGTGTCTCACCAGGTCTTGTCCACCAATCAACTCATTTATTTCACCGTTATTTCGGATCCTATACATATTCCCTTCCTTCATCGGTCCAAATATCTGTCTCAAAATTCTTCTTTTCTATGTCTCGGATGCGTAAGTAACAACAGGTTTGATCAGTGTTTTATATAACATCAATTTGGTTCTTGGAGTTAGAAGCTTTGATTTCAGTGCATCATTTGTTTTACAGCAACGAAATTCCAGAACCTTAAAAAATTACGGAGAGCTACAACTTCAAGCGTCACCTGACCAGCAGAAACAAGAGGTGCGCCAACTTCTAAGGATTGCCGAACAGGATCGAACAACGGGATAGAAGCCAGCTTGAGCACGCCGGGATTCAACATCCACGTGACTATAAACTTTAATTTTTTTATAATTTTTCATGTATAATTGATGGTTACAGCAAACTAAGTAATATTTTTGCACTGATTTAATAGCATTTAATATAACCTCATTAATGATTTTTTCATAAACAGATATTATTGTCAAGTGGCCATAAACTTGTATTTTTATCTAGATTTCCATATGTACATATGTACATAAATTTTCATTTACGCAGCTGTATAATAACGCATTAAGAAAATTAAGTGATGTGATAAGAATATATGTATATTGTCATTTTGAATAACTCATATTTTCAATAACTTTCATAACTATTCTTTTAAAAGGGAAAATAAGTACCTATTATAGTAAGTAATATATTAAGGTGTATACCGATCACTGGCTCCCGCATCATATCAGATTTTAGCAAATTATTCAAAATTACAACAATTGTTCACCTGCTCTATATTTAACTATCGTTTCAAATCACATTTTACATTTCGGTCATGGCTGATGTGAAGGCGTTAATTAAAAAACGGGGCACAATTAAGGCGTCTATATCCCGTGTGAATACTTTCGCTGATAATTTCGATCCGGATACAAGCGATCATCATGCCTTAAAAATTAAGCTCCGCTATTTAATGGAACTATCTGAGAAATATGACGAAATTCAGACTCAAATTGAGGCTGACGATTCCGATTTCGCATCAGTCAGTGACAGAGTTCAAACAGAGGATGATCTCTGTAATATTGAGTGCAAACTACACCATTTATTAGAGCAAGTAGAGGAGGTGGACAAAAAGCCATTGTTTCAAGCTGAAGTTACACCAATTAAAACCCCACCTATACAGTTAGAGCCAATTAAATTGCCCTGCTTCTCAGGCAGCATTATTGATTGGCAACATTATTATAATATGTTTGTGGAATTGGTACACGTCAGGACAGACCTGACGGACATTCAGAAATTACACTATTTGCACACTTCATTAAGGGACGAGGCGTTAAATGTAATAAAATCTCTCTCAATCACCGATGAAAATTATGCGGTAGCCATTGATATATTAAGAGCCAGGTACGACAGCAAATTAATTGTCTCAGCCTATCACATAGGGAATGTCTTGGGCGTGAAATCCATTCAACAAGAGTCCAGGGTTAGCATTTCCAAATTTATTGACGAGATCACCGCGAATATAAATGCCTTAAATTCATTAAGTTTACCGGTAAATATATTTGAAATCATTTTCGTTCAATACTTAACGCAAAAACTCGATAACCATACATGTCGGGTCTCGAAGGAAAGCTTGTCCGATGAGCGATATCCTAATTTCAATAATTTTATTAAATTTTTAAATAACAGAAGGCAGTTATTGCAAAACGTCGACGGCGCGACCAGTTCAGTAAGCAAGATACACGTTAGCGATAAGACTCTATCGCAAAGCTATTAAACCGGTTGATATTACGAGGTCGACATTCCATTCTCATATCAGCAGCAACATCTGTCAGCTGTGTAGAGGTAAACACCGCCTTTCTGAGTGTCCACAATTCGTGGCTATATCTCCCCTGGAACGAAAAAATATTTTAATTAAAAATAAACTCTGCTTAAATTGCATACGTCCAGGCCATGATCTCGCACACTGTCCTTCCAAATTTACTTGCCAGACATGTGCTAAACGCCACCACACAATGATCCACATATCAGGCAATAACGCCTCGTGCAGGAACAATCAGTTTTCACTAAAACTGCAAACAAACAAATCTATATTATTATTCACCGCTGCCTGCATGACAACTGAATATGCAGGTAGGAAGCACCCAGTTAGGATTTTATTGGTTTCAGGATCGCAAGCCAACTTCTGCACCATGAATTTCGCACGTCGCATGGGTCTAAAACTAATTAAATCTCAATTGCCCATCACCGGCATAAATAATTCATTATCTCAAGCTGACTTCAGTACTAGGGTAAGGTTGCATTCACGTTATAAGAATTTTAGCTTAAACATACATTGCGCTGTGCTTCCCAGTATCACGAATAATCTCCCTGAGGAATCATTTGATATCTCATCCCTAAATTTACCAAAAGGCATATTCCTAGCCGACCCACAACTGAACTTCTCTTCGCAAATCGACCTATTGCTTGGTGCTCAGTATTACTTACAATTAATTGAACCTGTCAAATTTATCCGTAGCCCACACTTTCCCATAATACAGGAGACAAAATTGGGATCCATTCTCGCCGGTAACTTGCCATTTAATGTCGACATGACCAAACCTGTCTCATCCTTCATAGCATGTGAAGATAATAATGCCATTTCCTCGCAACTAAAGGACTTCTGGAAGTTAGAGGACGTTGGTATTCGTGCTTCCTCCGTTGAAGATTCGGAATGCGAAAGTCATTTTGTATCTAATAGTTTCCGTAATAATGATGGCAGATTTGTGGTATCCCTACCTCGCAGGTCATACAATTCTCATTTGGGCGATTGTCTCCACGGAGCTATTCGCAGGTTTCAATCGCTGGAAATCAAGTTCAAGCAGAACCCTGCCCTTCACAAGGACTATAGCGCATTCATGCATGAATATTTAACTCTAGGTCACATGTCTTTACTTGATGCGTACGATTTGTCAGTTAACCAGTCAGACACTTTTTACTTGCCGCACCACTCAGTTTTTAAAGGCTCTAGTATAACTACCAAATTGCGAGTTGTTTTCGACGGCTCTGCCAAAACAACAAACAATCTGTCCTTGAACGACACATTGATGATTGGTCCCACGGTCCAGCAGGATCTGTTCTCTATTATGTCTCGTTTTCGCACTCACCGATATGTCCTCATTTCGGACATTGAGAAGATGTATCGTCAAATATTAGTTAATCCCAAGGATTCTAATTTGCAGCGTATTGTCTGGCGCGACGCCCCCCATAGGGAACTCCAACATTACGCCTTGAGGACAGTCACATATGGGACTGCAAGTGCGTCGTTTCTTGCTACAAGATGTCTCGCTCAAATAGCCCAGGAAAATAAAATTAAACACCCTATAGCTTGCTCAGGCATCGCAAACGATTTTTATGTGGAAGACCTCATGACCGGTTCAGATAACCCGCACATCCTATCTAAAATGATATCCGACATCACAGATTTATTAAGCCAATACGGTTTTACCTTGCGCAAATGGTTTTCAAATGATCAGACCATTATAGACTCGCACGCTCATTCCTCCCTCGACCTTAGCAAAAATCAAACTGTGCGTACCTTGGGTATTCAATGGAACATTGACGAAGATAGTTTTGTATATAGTGTCCAAAGACATGTCAATGTAGAGGTATTCAACAAGAGAAGGATATTATCAGTCATCGCAGGAATTTACGACCCTTTGGGACTCATTGGCCCGGTCACATTCTGGTGTAAGCATTTTATGCAGAAATTGTGGTTAACAGGTACAAGTTGGGACGACCCCTTATCAGATTCGTTATCTAATCAGTGGGTAGAGCTTTATTCTCAGCTGATTTCAGACACTTACTTTAAAATTCCAAGGTCTGTAAAGAGTTTAAATAATTCGCAAATCATTTCATTCCAGCTCCATGGATTTGCCGACGCGTCAGGAAAAGGTTACGCGTGTTGTATTTATGTGCGTACGGTCTCTTCAAACTACGACATCTCATCAAACTTGTTATGTTCTAAATCTAGAGTCGCCCTCTTGAAGTAGATAACATTACCCGGACTTGAACATTGCGCCTGTCTCTTGTTGGCTCAGTTGGCTTCCAAGGTTATAGACGCCGTGAGTTACAAATTCGACGACTTATATTTTTACTCGGACTCCATGATAGCCTTACACTGGATCCACCAGCAATCTTCCAGATGGAAGGTATTTGTCGCCAACCGTGTTCCAGAAATACAGCGTCTCACATCAAAGGGTACCTGGCATCATGTCTCGTCACTGGACAACCCTGCCGACATTTTATCGCGTGGTTGTCTCCCTCGGGTGCTACACGGCCACCCACAATGGTGGCATGGTCCATCCTGGTTGTCCCATAAGTCATCATCATGGCCCATCCGCGCTTTTGATGCCCATTCACCCTGCACTTATCCCGATCTTGAGCAGGAACAACGTAAACAGGTCCAAACCTCATTGATTGTCGCTTCATCTACGTCTAGTTATTTTGAAATCTACTCTTCGCTTTCAAAACTCCTCCGCGTATTTTCGTATTGCCGTCGATTCATTCGGAACTCTAGGGTCCCTATAGCGGATAGAGACACTTCCTTTTTAACTTCTCATGAGTTACATGGTACACTTTTAGTTTTTATTCGTCAGTCCCAGAAAGCGCACTTTAGCATCGAAATCAAGGAACTTGAGGCACAACGCTGCATCCCTAATAATAGTAAAATTCTTTCACTTAACCCCTTTCTGGACCAGACAGGAATATTACGCGTAGGAGGACGTCTTCAGCACTCCCAGCTTACCTATGAGAGCAAACACCAAATCATACTCCACCCGCATTCACATCTCAGCAAATTGATCATACAAAGCGAGCATCTTCGTTTACTACACGCTGGTGTACAATTGACTCAGTTCTCTCTACGGCAGAAATATTAGATAATTAATGATAAATCGTATATACGGTCAGTAATACACAAATGTATCACTTGTTTTCGATTCCGTGCTAGGGGCGCAAGCCAATTATTAGGACAATTACCCCCTTCCCGGGTTACCCCCTTCCCTGCTAAGCCATTTTCTCAATCTGCAGTCGACTATGCCGGTCCCGTACTCATACGTCATGGCGGGCAGCGTTCAAAGGCCACGTCAAAGGCTTATTTATATTGTTTTATTTATATACATGACCACTAAAGCTATTCACTAGTCTCAGATCTTACCTCAGACGCCTTCATAGCGGCATTAAAACGGTTTATATCGCGTAGAGGTATCCCTGATCAGATATTCTCCGACAATGGAACAAACTTTCGTCGTGCTAGTAGCACACTTCACGAATTATACAAACTTTTTAAATCTAATGGATTTGAACGGACCACCCAGGATTTTACCAGTGCCCAAGGCATCAAATGGTCCTTTATTTCCCCCTCAGCACCGCATTTCGGCGGCCTGTGGGAAAGCGGAGTCAAGAGCGTCAAGTTTCGTTTGCGGCGCGTTGTCGGTGGAATCATTCTTACCTTTGAGGAGTATTACACTATCCTAACTCAAATAGAGGCCTGCCTTAACTCACGCCCCTTGTTTGCCATCTCCAATGACTCTAGGGACCACGAAGCTTTAACTCCAGCTCACTTCCTGGTTGGTTCTCCGCTCACTGCACTCCGCAACCTGACTATTCTCAAGTCAATATTAGTCGTCTGGGCAGATGGCAGCTGCTCCAAAGATTCACCCAGTCGATATGGAACAGGTGGTCGAAAGATTATTTGCACCAGTTGCAACAGCGCAACAAATGGCGCATCCCGTCAAAAAATTTGAGTCCCGGACAACTCGTCCTTATTCTAGATGACAATTCCCCCCCACTTCACTGGAAACGCGGGGTAGTCACGAATGTCTATTCGGGTCAGGATTCAATAGTGCGCGTCGCGGATGTTCGCACCGCAAATGGTATCCTACGTCGACCCATTCATAAATTATGTCCACTTCCAGTGGGCTCAGACTAATTGCATGAACGTTCTTGCGACATGCATCATTGTATCGAACCTTTATCATATTTTCTATTTGTAATTTTTATTATATTATTATTAAGGTTTTATTATTGTATTATCATATTGAATTAGTTTTCGAGGATGTTTTTTCTTCCTTAATTCTCCGGCACTTATGCCGCGCTAAAACTGCACGCGCCAGCAATTATGTCGTATTAATTTTCAATAGACAATTATCTCTAAATACATATACAGTCCACTTCATTATTTCATTTCTGACCAGCTAACTCCAACTAGCGTTCTAAGATCAACTCAAGATTCATCGAGAGCTTCTAAGACGCAACACACAGTACACTGGTAAGTAATTATCGCAGCTTCTATTTTCGCTTTAAATATAGGCCTACTTTATTTTTTTCATACGATATTCAAACAGTAAATAAAAAATCCATTAACTCTGCGTGTTATAAAATACCGGTATATCATTGTCGCTCTGACACAGTCACACAAATATTACTTCGGTCCGGAATGTAAAAAGTATTACAATTTACATGTGTTAATACAGTATCAATATTATATGTACCCTGTCTGTACTCCTTCTGTCAGAGTGACACGCCTCTAACTCAAGCAACAAATAGCGTTTCAGATGTGCCAAGCCTCTTTGTTTACATCTGGATTAAGTTAAGAACAGAAACAGAATCCAGTCATTTCTGTCGTTGATCGCTGCCTCCCCTTTCCGGTACATCTCCATGCCTTCCCTGTACTGTCTGATTTTCTTATTGTTAATTCGTGTCAAGATGTTTGTATTTTTGAAATCAAATGTGTGTCGTGTCCTGAACACTCCCACGGCAACAATTACAGGGGAAGCAAGATATGAAACGTGTGCCCCTGTAGTTAAATCAACATCAGTACGCCTTAAAAATGTTCCGGGATTACGGAACAAAACGTCGGCAATATAAACATCACATACACAGATGTACCCAAAAACCTGCTACAACAGATATACTGAATACGTGTTTGCATTCAAGTTTTGTAAAAGTATGATCTAAGAAACTGATGCTATTGGTGGTTTCGTATCAACAGTAAAGCTGATATTTTTGTGGATTTTACAAGCAGTGGCGTACCTAGGCCAATAGAGGCCCCGGGCGGATTTCTTTCTGAGGCCCCCCTCCCATAAGACGAGTGTTCATAATACAATTTATCTTTAAGTAATACATAGCAAAAACACTTTACTGTTCCATATTTATTGTCTATTTACTGTATTGAAACATCTAGTTAGGAAACTTTATAAGAAGCTGTAGTAATGTTTGAAATAAAAATTCATATTGTAAATACAAATTTAAAAGAAATAATAGAAGTAGTATTATTTATAGAATGCATTAAATTTTTTACAGTACTTTATAATATCTGTACAGTTGTACGTGCTGTTGTCTTCGATGCCACTCACGGTTTTGTTCGTTGGTTCGAGTAACTGACCCGATTTCCGCACTCCGAATTATCCACTGTTCGCTAAAAATTCTCATGAGAGATTTTAAATAAATTGTTGGTGTTCTGAAATGTTAAATATTTATCACTGGCAAAATCTGTTTTAGCGTAGGCCTACATGTTATCGCCCAGTATTTTACTCCCCCGTTTACATTTTCGTACCGAGGCACGATCTTCTTAAGTCGCTGCCGCTGCCGTTGCCGTCCGTGCTGTTTGGGGTTCAATTTGCGACTTCCCACTGCGTGGTGGGGCATTGACGCCAGGTACAACTGACGATACTTTTTTTTATTATGAATATACTTCTAATAATAAACTTACCTTCATAAGTGGTTTTTTAATATCTGTAAACGCTTTATGAGGTAGGATTGTAAGGTTGATTTCAAAATAATATGTATAATTCTTTTGGAATCGACGATTAAACCCTGGACTTCTTCTAGTGTTGCGTTTCAGGACGTGACAATAGAACGTTTGCAAATAATTTTAAAAAATTACAAAAAGAACTTAATTTTTCAAATCTGGAGGCCCCTTACTAAGCGGTTCACCCCACGCCTCTCTTTTAGTCAGCTACTGTAGACAAGATTAGGGAATCGTTTAATTAAAAGGAAGAGAAAAGTAAGTTGGATTGAACACGTTCTGATCAAGAACTATTTATAAACATTTATAATGTAGGTAGAAATAGAAGATATGTTGTACTGCAGCGTCTGATAAGAGGCCACAACTGCAGATATAACAACGACGCTTGACCATGAGTGAACAGCATTCAGAGAACTACTTTACTGGACCCCCATCTTAGGAGACAATCAAAATTGATGATGATGATGATGATTATGATGCTTTATAAACGACTTTTTTAAAATAAATAAAACGATATAATCATTTTTTGCTTTGCTAAAAGTTTATTTAGATTTTATTCTAAACAAACATTCGTAACACATCATTTAAGTTTTAAGTGGTACCTTAAAGAAAAAGTATTATTTTCAAAGAATATACAATTATTATAATTACATTTAAACCTTGTCACACTATTTGTATTTAATTATTTTAATAATACATAAATAAGATTCTTTATATAACTATTTTAACAATACATTAATAATATTCCAATAAGAAACAGTTTATACTGATAAAACACTATACATATTTAAAAAATACTAATATATTCTTGTAAAATCTAATATTATCTATATATGATTAAAAATTGAAACCAGAGTTATGACAGAAAGAGGAAAACCAAAGATTCAGGCAGCGGGCATGAAGTTTATGAGGAGTACTCTGGGATGTAAGATTCTCGATAGAAAGAAGAATGTGGATATAAGGACGTAACTGGAGGGTCGAGCAATTGTTGGAACAGCTAAGGAGCAACAAAAAAGGGTTGTGTAAACATTTGGGAAGAATGGCAGGTGACAGGATTCCAGTGCTAGCAAGCAATGGAATATAGATCGGTGGGAAACAGAGATGTAGGACGTCCAAGAGCAAAGTGGGTGCCGGAACAGGTTTAGGATGAGCCTAATCTTTGAGAGTAATGATATGATGATTATCATTATTCAGATTTATTAAAGTACACAAAATCAAGAGTATATTGTAATGACAAATATCCAACAGACTTTTCCAATTAACAATAAGTAAAATGATTAATTTTGGATATTTTTATATATACTGAAGTACTCAGAAGTATCTGATACATGAACTTTTCAACTTTCTATTATAACAGTAAAATAAAAGGCTTCAATTTCTTATGTTATATACGAAGTCGATCAAAAAGTAACGCTTCTTCCGTCAGTACATCTCTATTTATGAACATATCAAAGCAAAAGCTACAAAGGTTATATTCTAACGTAGGCTTCGCGGCTGGTGTCCATTAATAATGTTTAAAACTTTTTCCTGTATGGATTGCGTCAAAAATGTGTTATATGACAAAGTTTCACTCACATTACAGTGAGTGTCCTCAGGTCTACGTGACGATGAGGATGGCAAGCGAAATCAGTTATATAGTGTAGAAGTGGCGGTCAGTCAACTCCCGTACAGTCAAGCCAGAAATTAGAGGATACCAAGTAGTGCTGAGCGTGACAGCTCCTCTGATGTTATCCTTGTGTTTGTTAACTTCTATTGCTTCTAGGACTATTCTGTCATAATACCTATTATCAAACCTTGTAACAGATGCGTCTTCCAAGTTTACCATGTGATTAGTTATGGCTATATGCTCAGCAATTGTCGACTTTTCAACTGCTAAGTTCATCGTATGTGTGACATTTTCTTGGACTCTTGTGGAAACCAGGCGGCTCATATGGCCAATGTAGACCTTTCGGCAGCTGCATGGAATTTTATAGATATCTTCAATGTTAAACCGGATTTGATTAGTTTTAAAAATAGTGCCAGCTTCTTATGTGGTTGAAACACTGTTTCAATGGTATATTTCCTCACCAGACTGTTAATTTTGACTGTGTACCTTTTACGTACAGTAAGAATGCTCTGTGGTTATTATCTTCTGCTGTAGGTATTTCTGAAGGTTTTTCGATCTTTTTAAATGCTTCACGTTTAGCATCCCTGTTGTAGGCGTTCCTTTCAAGAGCATCCGTTAAATGTTTTTTCTCCTCCAGGAAACGTTCCGTCATCAGATACCCTTTTCGCTCTGTGAAAAGTATGGTGTTAACGGCTTGCTATTGTGCAGGGTGATGATGAGAATTTGCATGAAGGTATCTATCTATCAGTGTCTGTAGGCCGATGACCTAGAGATCCGTCCGGTTTACCCGAAACTACAGTTCAAAGTGGTTATCATTACTTGAAATACATTCATGTTGTTGTCGAATCTATGTGTGAAATATGATTTGGACAAATTCAGTCCAAGAATACGATTGTTCATGATCCATGACGTTAAAGTTGTTTTTACTTCATCAATGTCTTAGAATCAGAAACCACGTAGCTCAGACAGTGTAAACTTCATAGGCACGGACAAGTGAAAGTCAGAAGGGGTTAAGTAAGGACTACAAGAAGGATGAGACAGAATGGACCATTCCTGGGTTATGGAAATGGCGTGTGCGGTGCTGCATTACGGTCCTTGACTTATGGAGTTGTATGGAGTGAAATAATTTATGTGGTTTTTTCCTTTACTGATGGTCTTCCTTCTTCAGCTTCTCAAGTGTAGTAAAGTAGGTTTTGGTGTTGATTGTGTGATGCACATCGGAGAAGACAAGACAATAATACCCTGTCTGCCGGGCTTTCATCAACTTTTGTTTGAGCCAGTTGAATTTTTGAAACGTAAAGGACAATTCTGAAGTGCAGTTCCTCGGATTTCCGATTAAAATTTCCTTTCTGGGTGCAAGACTGATAAGACAGGACGGGTCAGTGAACTCTAGCAAACGTCTGGGTTATGAAAACAGTGTACACGTCCTGCATTACGGTCCTCGACTGATGAGCTATATGGAGTGAATGAGTTATGTGATTTTTGTCTATTACTGATGGTCTTCCTTGTTCAACTTCTCAAGAATAGCAAAGCAGGTTTTGCCGTTGATTATGTGATGCCCATCAAAGAAGGCAGGTGAATAACACCCTGTGTGATCTACTTTCATCAACTTTTGTTTCAGCCAGTAAAGTTGAATTTTTTAGGACGTAAAGAACAATTCTGTAGGGTCGTTCATTGGATTAAAATTTACTCTCTGGGTGCAAAGCAGATGACACAGGACGAGTCAATCAATCGTAGGAAACGTCTGGGTTGTGAAAAACGACGTGTGCGATGCTACATTGTAGGTCTCGAATTCTGGAACTGTTTGGAATGAATATCTTTAAATGATTTCTTTTTCTGGACGGCCTCCGTTAACTTCTCAGTAAAGTAGATCTTGCTGTCGATTGAGTGATGACCACCGAATATGTCAGTGGGAATAATGCCTTGTGTGTCCAAAACACTGTTGTCATCACCTTTTATGTTAAGATCTGGTAGATATAAATTTTTCAGACTTGAAGACCCAAAATGGTGCCATTGGTTGAAGTCAATCTTACTGTTTCAGTCATACAGGTATGCCCACGTCTTGTGACGACATTTTTAAAGACGTGCCTCAGCTCAGTTGTCTCCAGGAGCATTTAACACATTTCCCCCCCCTCTCCCACGAATCCAACGATTGTCAAAAGCCAAATTCTTGGAAAGAAAGGCTAATTATCGTTTGTGTAGAACTAATCGACACATCAAATACTTCAGCAACACGCCGATCTGTTATACTTCTGTCTCCTCGAATCAACTGTCACAGCAAATTGTAGTCTGTGGTTGGTGATTCTTGTTGACGGACGCCCCTTCCTAGACTTTCTTCATCATCAGCTTCACCACACGGCATACGCAAGGTACTGCCTGTTTTCCCTTCAAAAATCCTCCAGCCATCACTTCCTTTGTCTACCCACACACCTGTATCCTATATGTTTGCATTTTCAGACTTGTTTGGTCAGTCTGGAATCTAGTGTTCGTAGACTTTAGGATTAAAATTTCGGTTTTTATTTGTTGAAATGTTTTCACTACGATGGAACGCCATACATGGCTAACGCCCACTACATCGTCTTCATAAGGGTTTTCACACCGTTTATGGATTTCTTAGGTATGCCAACTCTGAAGAAGATTTTACAGCCTCATACCTACAATTATAGTAACTCAATTTGAAAATGAAAAGCATAAATTGGAACAATAAGAACTCTTCTATAACGTTCTAAATAGAATTTTACAGTAAATTTATTACATAAACAATTACTGACATGGATGCCTCACTTTTTAATTGACCGTCGAATTTATTTAATCACTTAAAATTACCAGACTGATATATGTTTTCCATAGTATGTAGTAACAATTTTACTTTTGTGATACAAAAATCTTGTCACATACATCATTTTTATTATTTATCCTTATGGTAGGTTAATATATTCAATCAAATATAGTATAATAAAATTAAAAATACGTTTTAATATTTTAATATTAGGTTAAGAATTCAAAAGTAATTGTTACAGTCTGTTTTTTAGGCTCTCAGGGTTAAAATTATTCAAATTATTATCCACGCTGTGCCTCTGACACAGTACTGTGGTTGACTGACGTATATCGTGTCAGCTTTTTTAAAAAACTTTCCACTGAAGATGGCCTCCAGAGGTGAGGCCGACACATCTGATCACGCTAATAACATTAATCAGCATGAAGATTTTAAAAGACTACGGTCTTACAGCTCGGATAATAATTGAAATAAGTAATTGTTAGAGTGCTGACATTATTAGACAGAGTAATCGGCAGCTCAGATGGCGAGGCGTCGCTCGGGGAGACGGACTAATAGCCATCTGTGCATGTCGCGTCATCTCAAATATCAGTTCGAAAACATTAACAGACCAGACCGCGGTTTGAACAGCTCTTACAGTGTACATATTGTATGTAAAGTGTATGTGTATGTAAAACTGTAGTTTGTCATTTTTTGTTTCAAAAGTAAGATATCTAATACATATAGTTAATACAATTTATAATTTAGGACTTCAGGTATACAAGGCACTGTCGTGATGTTTCCAGCCAGGATTATAGTATACAAACGAGAAGCAGCACGTCCCCGCCATATGAGCTGCCCTTTGGTCACCCCTACTTGTGCATTCTTTCTCTAAACGATTTGACGTCAAAAGCTAATAATGATATTGTTAGCAACATCATAAAACTACATTGATTTCAAGAATTACGATAAAGAGATAAATATGTTATTACTCCTATCTTTTGACGTATACAAGACGTATAAGTGCATCTAAAATGAATTACAATGGTAAGTACAGGACTTGGCAGCTGACTTATTAAAGCTTTAACGTCTGCAGAGCCATAAGTGGTCACACGTAGTATAATCTATTGAGTTATCTAAAAACACTGTGAATCTTTAACAATATATTTACAATTTGTTCAGTACAATCTGGCCATTATTTCA
The DNA here is from genome assembly GCA_034769895.1 of Magicicada septendecula. NCBI lineage: Eukaryota > Metazoa > Arthropoda > Insecta > Hemiptera > Cicadidae > Magicicada > Magicicada septendecula. The sequence continues at coordinate 546,525,794 of CM068367.1, read as the reverse complement.
TATATACTGTAATATTTTATTTAAAAAACATTAGTAATTTTGTCTTAATTGTTACATAAACATAAGACTTTATATATTGTATGTAACTCTTCAATATTTCTCGCAGGTATAAAATATTTCTAATATTTTAAATTGTAAACATAAAATATTTCCAATATAACCGTCAAAACAGGTGATTAAGTAAATAAAGATTAAAACAATTTATAAGTTAAATCAAATTAAATCAGCAATTTCTTTTAAATTAAATTCAATTATTCGTTTTTTTTTATATTGAAATCAAATAACTTCGATTGTTTGTTAATGTATTTAAACCTCATCAAACCTCTGATGATACTCATATAATCTGCGAAACGTACGTCAGGTGAAAAAACAATTCTAAATTTTACTTGCAGACGTAGTTAATATTTGAAGAACTACTCATAATCTATAGCTTATAGACTGCGTATACCCATTTGAATGCAACATACTTGCATTTGTGTGTCGCAAACACACACACACACACAAATTACAAGACATGTGTTTTAAAATACACAATGGAACTTAAAATATCAAAATTATTAAAAACCAAACATTTCAATATTTTATAAGATTGTATTCAGATACTGGCAGGTTTATTTTCAGCTGCTGTTTTCTAAACAGTTCCATTGTAAATGTTTATTTATTTCTACAACTACGAATAACAGTATTTGCAAAACTGTCCATATTATATATTAGAATATAATTTAATGAAAAACGTATTCTTATTTAAAAAATGATTTATTTATTACTTAATAATGAAAACAATATAAGAAAAATAAAATTTACTGAAAAGATGTATATACATATAAATATGTTCATACCTGTTTATTAAATGTTATATAATCTGAACATCTCTCAGAATTATTTCTGCACAATCATACAGTAATTCCCGGTTTCACCAACGTTTCTTAAGAATTGAACGCCTATTAAAACACCTTTACGAGAATTAACATAGGAAAAGTTGTTGCTCAAAACATTGTTAAAGTTAACGAGCGTTTAAACCGTTGATTAATTATTTTCCCTCTTAGGTAACAGACTGTCGTTGAAAAGCGACAGCCAATCTTAAAAAATTCCATTCGGTATCAAGTAGTTTGAGTATTTTTTGTTTTTCAACTGTAAATCTGCGTATTTAGAATAAACAATACACATGATAAAATTTCTTCTGTTTCTATGTTAAGAAAATTTAATTTTGAGTACTGTGACGACGACATGTTTTTTTGGTTGACGTCATTATTTTTATTAATATTGATATTGTTGACGTCACTATTGATGTTATTGTTAATACCAAACATTTCGCACAGTCTATGATGTGGCATCATCATTGGTATTTATTTCTCCAGCCGGTGGATCATAATATCAATAAAGCTCAAAAGTAAAAGAAAACGAAATACACTGTCTACTTGCCGATAAATACAAGAAGATTTACAAGCAACAATCTATTGAAATAATAAACCTAATAATTGTTGCAAGGAGTCTTATAAACAAAACCTGGTAACCAGTTTATCTAGGCTAAAATTAAACGCAAATAGTAAATTAAAATCTGCCGTTCATAAAACATCCTGGAAACCTGCCACATTGTCAGAATATGCTTAAATAAGGCAGCATATAAGGACTGTGCTAACGTTTGTCGTGTTATAGTCTGTCTAACAAAGAATAACTGGCGATAATAATTAGAGAACATAACATATGATAACAAACAATAGTAATTATTATAAGAATAACAATTACAATTATAAATAAATAAAATATAATGATAAAACAACAATTTAAAGAAATATATTTGTGATAACTTTAAAATAAAATAAATAATAATAATAATAACAACAACAACTATAATAAAGAAATATTATAAAATAATAGTCTTTGTAATCGCAGTATAACATGTGGTATTTGTGTAAACTGTTGACAGCACTTCTCTAAATGTTTCATAGTGTTTATACAGTTTGTCTTTGTTAATGTTATTACGAGTATTAAAAATCTCTCATGCTTCCCCAGTTAGTCTCGGGAAATAATTGTACTCTCTCGCTATGACGGCTTGTTTCCTGCTGTCCCGTCCAGTAAGATTGAATGGTTCATCGATTAACCGTAATCAGGAACAATCCGTTTCCTTATACTCGTTTGCCGCGTGTGTTCTTTCACCCGTGGAATCAACGATCTCTTTGTCTCACCGACGTAAATAACTCAGTAACTACGTATAAGGGATTCTGTAAACGCTGGGTATTGTTAAAACAAAACGTATAATGCTTTATCAAAATGTAGCAATTATTTAACTTTCTTAATGTTCTACAGCATTATCTTTAAATTTGTACATTTTTGAGCTTCTCAGTTTTATCATTGGGCACTGAACAACTAATACGACCGCTTCCTTTCATCAGGTTGCGCAAAGTACCCGTTAGGCAGCTAGTTCATAAATACCTTGTTTGTTTGGGCTTCTGCATAACTAAATCGGGTGTTGAACATACTGTACCATGGGACCATCCTTTTCCCACGTTCCGTTCAGATGTTTCAGGAAGTCCCGTTATCTCTTGCAGCCTATGTAACTAAATATCTTCCACGTCATCCCCTTAAACAAAATTATGTTCTACAATTACGTTCCACTGTATCCAATGTATGTTTTCAAACTCCTTCTCACATAAATTGGCCACTGCAGGCGGCAGAGATGAACCCATTGAAGTTTCGTAAAAGTATTCGTTGACCACTCCGTTGAACCGAAAGTAGATCCAATGTCAGAACACTTTAACGTTTTGCACCAAGCTGAAATCCGAATATTTCAAGTGTTGCCAGTTGCCTTCGAAATCTACAGCTTTGTGAATACTGACTCAGCTTCAAAACTGACCAGCACACGTTAATCCATTATTCACAACGTTTCAATCAAGCTCAGAAAATGTCTTGAATCCTTGACTTATGGCGTTGGTTTTTCCATTAGCTACCTCAAACAGCTCTCCATGAAAACGGACGTATTATATACATGTAGCCAAGTTGATGGAACGGACTTGCGGGCGCAATAGTATTCTAACGTTAGGTAAGTACTTCACGTTGACCATATAAACGTGTAGATTCAGGATCCGTTGTCACCAAAATCCTTTTGTTCCGGTTGTCAAGATTAGACGCTGATTTCACTGATTAGTCCTGCATCTCAAACTAAAAAACTACCGGTATACAACTCTTTGCAGAATCTCTAAAATTTATTCTTTGTACTCCTACGTAAGCATAACAACGGTAACATTCCATTTTGCGGTTGTAGAAAGACTCTTGAATTATGTCTCCTCAGTTTAAGCATTGCTTATCTCTGTTCCATGATTACATTGAAACTTCCGGCCGCTGCACGTGCTAATGTTATTCTGCAAATCCGTTACATTTATCATCCGCACTACACCTGGTAATCCTCTAAGTGCATCTTCTACAGCAACTTTGATCTTCTCTACGGTATTTGCGTTGGCTCTTCTGTATAATTGAAACCTTTCTTAAACAAGGACGATTTATGTTTTTCTACTGGCTTTGGGGTTAGCGTGATCACACTCTTGCGTCTAACGTCAGTCGTGTTTCCATTTCTTGAGACTTTGCTTGTATTTTATGGACTTTATCTTACGGCGTAAGGTCGTCACCGTTATCTAATCGTCATTGTCTTTGCGTACCTGAGTCGCCCGCAGTTGATCGAATTCCTTTACGTGTTACTGTGAAAGCAGGGACCACTTACCGTCTGCCTTTCGCTTTGCTAATCCGTTAATATTTCCCCATCGTCAGATGTCACAAAATTATGAACTTTACTTCCTACAACAAAGAATAAACCAGTGTTCTGCCAGCACAGTTATGCTCTCCCATCATCAGTTTCACTGAAGTTGTAAAATATCCGCTCGTCTGAAAGTTTTCTTAGTCTAAGTCAAAAGACGGTCAAATTATTAGAGAAGTAACACATATTAGTGGGATTATGAACACGATTATTTGCTAATATTAGTTACAGTGTTAATGTTGTTTTTATTATATAATTATTATAATATCTGTGTACAGGAGGTTCTCTATTTTCAAACATTCGACTTTTGTAGATTTTAAACATTTGGACATTCACAATTGTACCTTTGTTCAAGTTTCCTTCAACAGCTTTGGACTTTCGAACACTGACGGAGGTGTGAGGAAGTGAACAACCGTTAAGACAAGTGCACGTATTTTGTATTATTCCCGCAGTAGCATGCCGTCCATGTAACCACATTACAAGCAACGATATAAAATAAAATTAATTATATCACAGAATAAATACTTTAGTTATTAAATAATTTGAAATGCGAACAAAATTAGTAGGAAAACTTGACCTCGTAGTAGATGTCACTGTACATAATGGGGGGGGGGGATTCGTTCACCCAATGTGTTGCCTCTGTATAAACCGGAAAAACTCTTAGTTAGCAGCTATGTTCGTTTTCGGAATCGACGTCCAGCAGTTACTACTAGTACGTTTAGTTATATTTGTATTTTGTTAGTTTAGTTATATGTTTCCCTATTTGTCTTTATCATTTTTAATTCTATTATTTATGTCCTGATTTATTCTGTGTAAGTATAATGGAGTCAGGTCCCGTTGAACCAGGACCCTCTTCTTCTGCCAGCGAATGATAGAAAATACTCTAAAAAGAATATTATGACTATAAAAAAAAAAAACATTTCGTAGTAGAAAAATTCGAACTCATTTTTAGGTCTATCACAACCGGCAATAGCCCACGCCAAGCCACTGCCCGCTACTGTGGTTTTTATAATTAATGTTAGTCTGTTAACATAAAGAATTCGCAGTGTTAAAGTGATGACATTATATATATATATATATATATATATATATATATATAATAATAATAAAACTGAGCTGTAGAGTTTTTCACAAACTATGCTTATAAACTTTACTAATATTACGAAAATGGTTAATTTACCATGTTACTGTAATATGTATGTTTGTAGTAAGTGTGGTCATATGATGTAAATTTAAGCGAGAATAATATCCGATTTCATTACAATAATAGTGTATTAGAGTTCACAGAACAGATCCTACTAACTTACGTTCACAGTACGCGCACAGTAAATACAGCCTACCGTAAAGTACTGTAAAGTACTGTACAGTGCTCGATTGTCGGACAATCCGAGTTTCAAACATGATTTCGGGAACGATTTTCATATTCGAAAGTTGAGGACCTTCTGCATTTGTAAATTTCTTTTATTATATTATCATTACTTTTCATCTGTCAGTTATTTCTTCGTATTGTTTAAATTAGCAGCCATCCTTACTACTTCTTTTATGAATTTGCTAACTGCTATAATTTTTTATTGTTCGACTAAGCTTTTCGTCATTGCTGACATCTTCAGGTCTTAAAACAACGTCTATCAACTGTACGTTGTAGGCTTTTATACTTTAGGCCCCTCCCCTTATGTCATCGCCCCTCCTATTGGTTCTAGCTGCTACCGCTCTTCACGTGAACTTTGTCTACCTTTTTCCGTTAGGCATTTTTCTAACGTCCGTAAAATTGTTTTAAGAATCTCCCGTTAATTTCTTCATTCTTGACTTATAATTTTTTGTAACCATTTACATTTCGTCATTTTTTTTTAGTGTGTTATTCTTTTATTTTAATTTATTTTTGTTTATTGTTTAATATATAATAAAATATTTCTTCATTTGTAAAATCCACTTTTATATTCATTGATTTATTTTTATCTTCTTTTTTAACGTTAAGTTAAAAAGAACTAGAAATACTTAAAGTTAAAAAAGAAGATAAAAATAAATTAATGAATATAAAAGTGGATTTTACAAATGAAGAAATATTTTATTATATATTAAACAATAAACAAAAATAAATTAAAATAATAAGAATAACACACTAAAAAAAAATGACGAAATGTAAATGGTTACAAAAAATTATAAGTCAAGAATGAAGAAATTAACGGGAGATTCTTAAAACAATTTGACGGACGTTAGAAAAATGCCTAACGGAAAAAGGTAGACAAAGTTCCCGTGAAGAGCGGTAGCAGCTAGAACCAATAGGAGGGGCGATGACATAAGGGGAGGGGCCTAAAGTATAAAAGCCTACAACGTACAGTTGATAGACGTTGTTTTAAGACCTGAAGATGTCAGCAATGACGAAAAGCTTAGTCGAACAATAAAAAATTATAGCAGTTAGCAAATTCATAAAAGAAATTGTCAGTTATTTGTTACCTCAGTAATATTGTTGTGATACTGCAATTACTATGATTTATTGTTTTTAATATTTTTAATATATAACTTTATTTTCTGTCGGTGTTATAATTGTGTTTTGATTTTTTTTTGTTTTTTTTTATACGAACTTTTGTAATTTATCGTGCGTTTTATAAATACGAGACCGGCCTCTTGATCGGGCGTCTTGATCTGCTTGCCATTCTCAACATAACGACTGACGATGCCACAACATAGAATTAAAGAAACGTTCAATTTTAATAATAATAATAATAATAACAATAATAATAATGGCTCCCGTGTGTGCCACTTGAAGTAGTGTAGGAGAAGGCAGGATAGGCTGCCTTATGTGAGCCGTAGGCCTACGGCATACAAGGAAGGCAATGTGGCAAGCACTACGTTTCAGCCGCCCATAATTATCCCCAGGATGTTATCCCAGGTACTCATTTTCAACAGGCTGAGTATTATTATTTTATTAATAATAACAATAATAATAATAATAATAATAATAATAATAATAATAATAATAATATCAAGTAGAATTTTTACATCCTTAAAACTGTTGTTATTAAAAGTTTCTACCACGGATTTCTATGAAAAAAAAAATCAGTTGGTTTAGTCTACTGGGATCGATTAAAAGCAGAACTGGTTTGCGTGACTGGTATTTTTTAAGAGACCACGCTGTCTTGTCTCGTTATCATATCATTATCTTGTTTTCATATCATAAGAAAGCAATGGCGGTGTTGAAATGTATTAAACAAGCGAAAAGGAAACGCGTTTAACTTATAAAGGGAAACTGTTGAAGTGAGAGCATTACTGTGCTCACAGGACACTGTTTTATTCCTTGTTGTAGGAAGTAAAGTTCAGACTTTTGTGAGTTCTGATGATGGGGAAATGTTAAAGGATTAGCAAAGCGAGAGGCAGGGGGTAGTTGCTCTTGTTTTCACAATAACGCGTTAAGGAATTCGATCAATTGCGGGCGACTCAGATACGCAAGGACAATGAAAATAAGATAACGATGACGACCTTACGACGTAGGGTAAAGTCCATAACATACAAGCAATGTCTCAAGAAATGGTAACACGACTGACATTAGAAGCAAGGGCGTGATCAAGCTAACGCCAAAGCCACTTGATGAACATAGCCTACGACGTTCTTGCTTAAAAAATGGTTTGAATTATACAAAAGAGCCTAAGCAAATACCGTAGAGAAGATCAAAGTTGCTATAGAAGATGCACTTAGAGGATTATCAGGTGTAGTGCAGATGATATTTGTAACGGATTTGCAGAACAACATTAACACGTGCGGCGGCCGGAAGTTGCAATGTAACCATGGAACAGAGATAAGCAATGCTTAAACTGAGGACACATAATTCAAGAGTCTTTCTACAACCGCGCAAGGGAATGTTACCGTTGTTATTCTTACGTAGGATTACAAAAAATAAATTTTGAGATTCTGCAGGGAGATGAATACCGGTAGTTTTTAGTTTGAGACGCAGGAGTAATCAGTGAAATCAGCGTCTAATCTTAACGACCGGGACAAAAGGATTTTGGTCGCATCGGATCCTTAAATCTATACGTTTATATGGTCAGCGTGAAGTACCTAACGATGGAATACTATTGCGACCGCAAGTCCGTTCCATCAAGTTGGCTATATGTATATAGTACGTTCATTTTCATTGAGAGTTGCTTGAGGTAGTAAATGGGAAAACCAAGGCCATAAGTCAAGGATTCAAGACAATTTCTGAACTTGATTAAAACGCTGTGAATAATGCATTAACGTGTGCTGGTCAGTTTTGAAGCTGAGTCAGTATTCACAAAGCTGTCGATTTCGAAGGCAACTGGCATCACCACGAAATGTTCGGATTTTAGCTTAGTGCAGAATGTCAAAGTGTTCTGACATTGGATCTGCTTTCGGTTCAACAGAATGGTCAACGAATACCTTTAAGAAACTTCAATGGGTTCATCTCTGCCGCCTGCAGTGGCCAATTTATGTGAGAAGGAATTTGAAAAACATACATTGGATTCAGTGGAACGTAATTGTAGAACATAATTTTGTTTAAGTTGATGAGGGGGAAGATATTTAGTTACATAGGCTGCAAGAGTTAACGGGACTTCCTGAAACATCTGAACGGAATTAATCGAAATATAATTTACGATGGAGGGGGGCATAAATAGGAGCATAGGCCTACTCTTCCTGGATGATTTGGTATAAAGAAAAGCGGACGGACGTATAAATTATTCTGCATACAGGCAACAAACAAATGGAAATAGATATTTACATACCATACAAGCAACGACGTGGTGATTAAGTTGCATAAATTAAACCTTATGTGCGGGACCATTAGGCAAACTCTTAAGTCAGCAAATAAAGAAACACGCGCCTAAAATTCTACAAAGTAATGGCACTTCCCACACTTTTTTACTGGTCCGAGAATTGGACTTTAACGAAAGGCCAGACTAGTCGCATCCAAGAGGCTGAAATGAGATTTCTCAGGCATGTGGCAGGTTATACTCTCTATGATCGTAGAAGAAATACAAACATACGGCTGGACCTGACTATTATGAGTATATTCGACAGGACTGTTCAGTATCGGCTGAATTGGTGGCAACATCTTTGCCGAATGGATAACTGCCGCATCCCCAAACAACTATGGAATTATAAGCCCATGGGACGGTGAGGTGTGGACGTCCGAGGAAGAGCTGGAGTGTCCAGCTTTAACCTTTGCCTCTTTGAGACCGGAAGAAACCATTCCTTGGTTTAATCCTTGAAGATGATGATAAGGATATTTAAAAACCTAGTTTTATCGTAATTTTGCTTAGAAAAACGAAGTGACAAATAACTTAGAAAATAGAGGTAAGGTGTTTAGAAAATGCAGCAAGTATCGGACAACAAGAAATTGGGAAAAGAAAAGTCCCCGTTAAGAGATGTTTTACACATGATTTTCTTATATACAAGTCAATCATTTACGAAGTAGCCGAGAAACCGGCCCAGTGCGAGAGAATGGAGCGGAGCGTGATGGAGGAATGCGGTCACGTTACTTTGCTCTGGGCTCCACTGAAAAATTTGGATGCTGTACTCAAAAGGTACAGAATTAAGACAATAAATAATGAAGCCTTATTTTTTGGCAGGGTACTGCTGCCACAGTTTCCAGACCTTACTCCTAAGTTCCTTTGGATACTACAAGTATTATAAAGTTTTAGAAGAACAGTTTACTGGCCTGTTGCATATCACCCTACCAGGAGGACCAGAGACATTTCTGTCAGCGTTACCATACCTTAGCCGAAAGGCACCTGTTTTGGGGTGCAGGAGATTTGCCCTCACCCTTCTGTTTCTGAGATGGCTTTGTATCAGTTATTCTGATACTGAAAGTTTCTTAGTATTTCCACTGCTCACCTATCGACATCAGTGATCACTCTAACATCCTAAGCTACACAAAATTAAGAAATTAGAATTGTAAAAGGAAGACACTCTAACCCCTCGATTACTCTAATAGTGTCGGGGTCTGAAAAGATCAAAAGGCAGTCAAGAGAGACTAGACAGAAAAGACTAATGGAAGGGGTCTCAGCCAAGACAAGTTGAAGCAAAGTGAGAATCCACCTAGGGCACATCGGGATTGCCAAACCCGTATCCACAAGATGTGGACCCCTGATGTAGACTCACAGATGTCATTCCAATAAATAAGGGAGTTAAACTGGGATGCTGTGTTTTCCCAACCTTGTTTAATATATAGGCCTACATTTACGACATGTTGAGAGCATGGACAATGCTCTGGAGATGACAACAGCACTTTAAAACAAGTGAGCCGTTCCAAATATTCGGCTGTCCAGTAAGCTAAATATGATGTAAGAGAGAAGATAAATAAATTTAGGAATGTTTATGGTACGATTTACAGAAATCTTACAAATAAAACAAGACACAGCACAAGAAATAAATTTTATAAGACAATTGGAATAACCACATTGATTTATGCGAGTCAGGCGTGGGCCATGACAAAAAAAGGAAAGCGGCAAGATTCAGAGTGCTGAAATGCAGTTTCTTCGAAATACTTTAAATTATGCATTTGTAAGTTATAATAAGGAATAAAGATATCAGAACTGAACTTACAGTAAAGAACATAAATACAATTATTTCAATTTACAGAAGACAATGATGGGACCATCTGCAAAGGATGACAGAGGATCGATTGCCGAAAGCGGCACTGAACTCTAAAGCCATTGGTAGAAAAGACATGGGTCGTTCGAGGATGAGATTGGTGCCGGAACAGGTTTATATACCTAATTTTGGAAGAAGAAGAAGAAGAAGACGAAGAACTAGAAGAATGAACCCCCTTTCAGAAACTCGACTAACTGCTATGTTCTATTAAAGAAAACGTGCTTTCACCAGCACCCAGAGTCAACAAAATTTCTTGAAGTTGCCGATTTATTTATGTAGGTAAAACTAAAAATTAGGAGATTAGAAGCTTATATTGCAACTCGAAAATAATAGTAAATACTAGGAAGAAAAAAACTGAAGAGGTTTTAGTAAATAAAGGAATAAGGCAGGGATGTAGTATTTCACCTATGCATTTTAATATATGTATATTATATACGATATCATCAAATCATGGGGACGAGATACTGCTTAAAAAATTCGACTTAATCAGAAAACGAGTCTAGATATTTTATTGTATGCAGTATTATATACATCGTTTAAATCATATTTGAAAACAATTTGGTTTGCAAATTTCAAATACCTAAGCAGAAAAAAATCATTTCATTTTGGGGGCTTTAATGAACGAGAGGCTGCACGAAATCCTTACTGCAAATGGACAGAATAATGGAAAAAGGTCTATGGTTGGAAGAAGATATGTAGGCAAGCCAGTCACAAGATGGCGGGAGTTACGAGGCCGGAACAGGAAAATCCTATCCTTGAAGTGATGATAACTATGATGATGATGATGATGATCATGATTTAGATAAATATGTGTAGTACGTATCAGAGTGAAATTAAATAATAATTAACGTAATTAAGTAAGTACTATAATATTTAATGTGTAAACTACAAAATCATCCGGAGTCGTGTAAAGTCATGAAAAAACTAGACAGAAACCCTTGAATGTAATTATATTATGAAATATAATATATATATATATATATATTGTATATATATTGTAAGGGTACATATCTTCACCATGCATTTAAGAAGCAACATAAGGAAGATAGGATACTAAATAATTAACACTGTAAATTAGAAGGGATGAATAATGTATAAAGAAATGGGTATTTAATATGATTATACGGTCAAACAACTAAATGTAATAATAAAAGTGACATCTGAAGAAGAAAAGTAGCAATCAACAGAGCAAAACTTGGAAAACAACAGTACGATACGATCTACACAAAAAAAAACCAATAGATATGGTAAGTGAGAGGTATAAACCAACCCAACCCTAGTGATTGGTCCAATGACTAAAGAATGGAAATGAACACATGAATTAAGTAAATATTATTAAATGTACCATTAATCATGGAAAGTACAAGCCCAAAAGGAACTGTTGTAATAGCAATTAAGTAAATACAGAATAATAAAGAATTAAACAAACAATAAAACACACAGACCATGATACAAAGAACAAAAGTGAAATATAATATATAACATACCAATAATCAAACTAGAATGAACCAAGAGTGCATGATAGGAGTAGGAAGTGAATTACCAACTAACATTATAATAAGGGTGATCTCACCAAAGTGAATTAATGTAAGGAAATTAAATAATAGGGAATAACCACCGTAAATACTAAGGTAATGTGAAACTTTACAGAGTGTCAGTGTAACCCAAAAGATAAACAAACATAAATAATTATAAGCAAGAACTCATCTGGAAGTGAGAGTGCATAATGAAAGTGGATAACTAGAATTAAACTTGAACCACAAAAAATATATATAAAAGTACACTCAAATAAGTGAATAATTAGAGAGTCTAGTAGTGAAAAGGAACTAATATCATTAGATTAGATTGTTAGTCCATATAAGAAACAAATTAATGTTAGCCAAAGTAACATTGTTATTAATTAGAATTAAGTAATATTGTTATTAGTTAGAAGTAATAATTAAAAGGACTAAGCCAAACTTTACACCAATAATATGGTAGAAAGGAAGAGTAAACCTAAAAAAGAGAAATGAATGTTTAAGTGTTAAAAGTATATGTTAAATGTTTAAAGTTATAGTAATGATGTTATAATGAAATGCAGGGAAGATGATAGTGATATTGTAGAAATGTTAAAATGTTATAATTGTTAAAATAGTATTAAGAATAAGTTGTATTAATGGTGATAAAGCATAAGGAACAGATCATGTTAAAGTTAGAAGATTAGTTATTGAACCAAAATTGTAAAATATCCACAAATAACAGTAAACAGTGAGAGAAAAAGATAAGTAAACATAAAATAACAAACCAAGGAACAATACAAATACAAAATAATTGCATAAAACAACATAATAACAAAATTAAGTAAAAGAATAATGATAGCTAAATGTTAAAATAGGCCAGAGATAACAAAACATAATCATGTTTGATGTCTAAAGAAACTAGATCAGAAAAGCTATTCAATAATAATAATAATAATAAACAGATTGGTAATAAGACAAGGAAAATATCTTAGTTAGAAAATATTTATTCATTTTGAACAAAAACTCAAGCTTTATAACAATGAGTACAAAATGCTTCCAACCAATAGAGAGTAGTCTGGTTACTATGACAACAAAACATTATTATATACAAACCGTTAAAAAACGAATTAAGAGTCCATTTTTTGCATCAAAAGAGGGCAGATGACAAAATTGTCGATCCATAAAAATTAGTAAAAATAAACTCAACTGATGAATGAAAATAATTAATAACGATGAAGAAACAAGAGTGGCAGAAACTTTAAGAAAAATTAATCCAAATTAATTGAGAATTCCAAGGAAACAAACCAATATAAGAGCAAAACGACTGGAATACCAGAACTGATGAAATTAATCCAACAAACATCAATGAACTTGTAAAATTTAATACTAAATTAATTATCTACACCCACCAGACTTTTCACAACACTTAAATAATTTATGCACAATATCCAAACTTGGTTCAACACTGTAAACACCGAATAACTGTTAAATTGTTTAATAATTAATATTAAGGGATTATTTAAACTCATTATTAACACTTTGAGAATTAAGAAACGATTTATGCACAATTTAGAACTTAACCTATGTCTGTAAAGTGAACTCACTATTGTTATAAAACCTAAGAAAACTGTTGTAAAGATAGCTTATTATATTTAATTAACTTGATGTCAAGGACAGTACTTTCAAAAATCATTTTGTAAACCTTTTCTCTGTAATCCAAAGAATCTTTTGAATGAGCTCATGTCTGAATAAAAATAAATCAGACATCTTAGTGTGGCAAAACACGACCCAAATCAACATCGCCAACCGCTCAGTGGTAAATTATTTATAGCCGGAGCATAACAAGCACAAAAGTAATATATTTTTTGTAACTTCATGTTATCGTAATTATTAACAGTAAAACTGACCATTAATAAACCAATACTTATTTTGATACCTGTTGATTATTTCTATTATTAATTTTATGTATTTACTTCATTAACATAGCACACCGTAAAAAGTTTTTCTACAAGAAACACAGGTTGCTAAGACTTCGCGGGAAAACAGATTTGAATTTCTCCGACTACAACCAGCGAAAGATACGGTTACGCTAGCGAAGAAATTATACAACTTTTTAATTGTTTTAACAAACAATTTGGCGCCTAGAAACGGGAAAATCACAATTAAGAATTAAACAGATAAACAGGTATTGGCGAGGTCAAATACGACGCAAAACGTTCGTTACAAATTGACGACAACTACTCGAGGCTTAAAACACGTACAGATTAGGATATTTACAAATTGACGCTCCGTCGCGTGGCTTAAACGAGGCGGACGTCTTGTCGTTTACAAATTGATGCACAAAAGTGAGGCTTCTAAGAAGTATTTATCGAAATTGTAACAAATTGGCACTCCATCGCGGGGCTTTTACAGGACGATAAGAAACTTATTGTAACAATATATATATATATATATATATATAATAAGGGAGAAAAGTACTTTTTATAATTACTATGCATGTACAATTATATGAGTTCACTTCTGATTATTGTATAATGAGGAAACTTGTCCTATTACGAGAAAATTGCTATTCTTTGCAATTCCACTTTGAACAAGTGTTGCTCTATGTGGCATTCGTGAACCCCCGTTGTATACTTTAATGCTAATTAACAAACGATCGTTATGAAAGAAAATAACAAACGTTTGTGAAACCGGGCAAGAATGTATATATTATACTCTATATACTCTAGTACTATTATATATACTCTAATATTGATGGTTGGACGTTTTTTCTTGTCGATCATGTATCTCACTAGTTTAAATTTAAAATTACAAACAATTTTTAGCTTGAATATTCTGATAGTCAAACTTGAATAATTTAAAGTCCATGTACAGAATTTCCTTTAATTCAAATTACATTTGATTTTAATGTCAGTTTCAGATTATTTTACATGTAAAATTACATCTAAAACTCAATGTTGGAAACTTGATTGTTTAAAGATGAAATTGCCTGTGTTAGTCTTACGTAATTTGTATATTACTATTTTTACATTCAATTTATCAAACGGGTATCAAACGCCTGGTGTTCTGTGTGTAATTGATTATATGAGACACATAAATTATATTTTAAGCTAAAGCGAAAAATAAACTTACTGTACACAGAGCAGGCTTATATTATTTTGCGTTGTAAAATACATTTTCTATAATTATTTACAACGCATTTCTTTGTTTTGACAATTTGCATTTGTAGATTTTTACTGAACTATTTTTGGAAAATATGATAAAATTTAATTAATTTCTTATGTGAATAAAAATTTAATAAACAAGTTGATTTTTGAGCCATTTTCTGTTTAATTTACAGTATCAAAATTATATTTTAAAAACGTCTAAGCTTCAATGCAATATAAAGAAAACTGTGGAGTTCTGTGTGTGTATTTTCTTATACGTGCAGATTTGTAGACATTATTGTGTGCATAGTTTCTATAAACATTGTGATCCAGTGGTTACAGAAATGACTCACTCTACAGCGAAGCTGATCCGCAGAAGGCCGTCAGCAAGCGTGCAAATGCTCGACGTAGCTTAGAGCGTGACATCTTCAGTACTGAAGTCGCATTCTTCACGGTCGCCAAAAACATCCTTTCCAGTTTGACTCCTTGTATTGACTTCATGTCCCATCCATCGTTGTTCGTCGTCCTTATATCGAACGAAGCTCGGATCGTCAGTTCGTCGCCAAAGCATGTCCGCTTCGTCACCATCTCCAGCTGGATGTAGTCTACACCGTCGGCTGCAAATTCAATGTAGCGTAGCATCTCCATCTCACATTCTGCCGGCTCGATCGGTCTCCTTGTTGCGGTACTGCGCGGGCAGATTTCCGGTATCACCGGTAGCAACGAATTCAAGAGTACCATGGGGCTGCAGTGGCGATCAGCTGTTGTAATGTTGTCCGTACAGTTGTATCAGTAAATCTGCTCTACCAGCTGACCACGTACGCAGCTGAATATATAGCCGATAACCGATAACCGTGTATGACGTATTGTCACCTGCAATCGGATATTAAATCATTTTTTTATAGCGTAATGAATCTGTACAATTGTGTAGCAGTTTAGAAATTAATAGACGTTACCGCCTTACCTTGGTCCGGTTTAATACGCAGTTACAAAGAAGCGATAAGGCACGTTCCAGTTGAATTGAAGTCAGTGTGACATGCAGTCTAATGACCACATCAAATTACCGGATTTAAATTTTACATCTTTATTTTATATAATACTATCAGATTTTTTATATTCTCTGGCATAATTAATTTAATGAAAAGCGAATTTCCTCTTTTTCCTTGTTATTTTCGTCGTTTTCTTCTTCTTCTCCTCCTCCTTCTTCTTCTACTCCTCCTCGTCCTCGCTCTTCTTCTTCTTCTTCTTCTTCTTCTTCTTCTTCTTCTTCTTCTTCTTCTTCTTCTTCTTCTTCTTCTTCTTCTTCTTCTTCTCCTCCTCCTCCTCCTCCTCCTCCTCCTCCTCCTCCTCCTCCTCCTCCTCCTCCTCCTCCTCCTCCTCCTCCTCCTCCTCCTCCTCCTCCTCCAACTAATTCTATCTTTCAAGAAAATAAGTTTAATGGCTTGTCTATTAAATCAATTGGAAATTTTCTTTTATTCGATCCGCAGGTTAACCAACTTTTGGCGCCTGTTTCTGTTTTCCTACACATCAGATTTTTACTATATGTACACCTTCGTTCTACAGATATCCTCATTTCATACTTCTCTTATACATTACTATTCAGTTCTCAATCTTGTCCATTATTTTTCTTCTTACTTTACTAAGCCTATTCCAATTTTGGTACTGTCCCAGTAACCGTACCCGCACTCATTTTCGATATTTCGATTATGCGATTATTGGCACGATCGATATGTAGTGAATATTGCGTATAATTTTAGTTCGATAATAGAATCGCGAAAATTTATTTTTTATGTCATAAAATAGTTTGTTCACGATTGGAATCCTGTTTCATTGTCATATTTTTTAGGAGAAATTATTTTAGTAATAGTATAACTCCGATGTATGCCTGTGACGCCTAAAGTTGGCGCTGTTAGGTTAACACGCAAACTAAAATTTCACATGAAAACCAATAAAAAATAATACTCAATTTTTGTGAAATCCACATTAAAACCCAACTTTAAGTAAGGTTTTGCCTTTGCGCCTGTTAATATACATGTCTCCCTTTTTCTTGTGGCAGAACTAGTTTTTCAGCAGTACTCGATTTTTTCAACAAAACTCGTTTTTGTGCACATGACAGGAAAAGCAACCAACTTTAAGAAAGGCGGAATGCTATACATGCCTCCAATTTTTGTGTTTCGCACAAAATTTGCTTCCAGTGAGGTTTTTGTAATTTTATTCAAGAACACAAAAGAGTATTGACCACCTAGTAAATCTAGTTTTCATTTGTTAAAACTTTTTTTTATTTCAATCTTACTATTTAGAAATAACTATATTTTTCACTTTATATTTTCTGTTTCTATTTTGTTAAACATACATTCCGTTCTTTGTTTTTTATGTTTCTCTCTTTCAAGCATTTTGTAAACACAATAAATGTCATATTTTTCCTAACCATGGCATTTACTTTTTTAACCAGTAAGCTAAAAACCAAAAACCAATATTACCTAACCTCACAAATGAAAACAAGACGTATTTTCCCTTTCCGTTAAGAAATAGAACAATTTACAATTAGAACACTTCTTCTACAGCTACACTACAGTGGTTAGAGTAGATAAAGAGAAAACTGAAGAGATACAGATTCTGCGTGGAGTAAGACAAGAATATATACTATCTCCGCTTTTATTCAAGATCTACTCGAAAGGTATTTTTTAGAGAAGCTATAGATGAATGTGGTGTGGGAATCTTTCTGAACGGTGAATGAACAAATAACATATGTTATGTAGATGATACCGTCATATTCGCAGATAGCTTAGAGGGGCTGCAACAACTTATGAATGGAGTGACAGAAAGCAGCCGTAGATATGGTCTAGACATCAATGTTAATAAAACGAAGCTAATGATTGTATCTAAGAACAAGTTCACAAACTGCACCCTTAATATAAACCTAAGGCCAGTTGAACGTGTAAGTCAATTTACATATCTTGGTACTATAGTCAATGAACAATGAGACTGCTTTTAAGAAATAAAGAGCAGAATTGAAAAGGCAAGAGTAGTTTATTCAAATGTCACGATTTAACAATAAACACAATGATGAGACTTCCAGGCTGCTACGTATTCTTGGTCCTCTACGGTGTAGAATCTTGGACTTTGACTGGAGCCACAACTAAAAAACTGGAAAATTCTGAATTGTGGCTTTACCGTAGAATACTGAGCATTTAATAGACATCACAAAATAACTAATGTTGAAGTTCGTAGAAAGATGAAGGAAGACAGGGAAGTTATTAACACAGTGAAGATAAGAAAGCTTCAGTGTCTGGGTCACCTCACGAGGAATGAACAGATATTTTATTTATTGCAGTCCATACTACAGGGAAAAGTACTTGGAAAGTTCGGCGACCGAGAATATCATGGCTGAGAAATTTAAGGACCTGGTTTGACGTGAATACAACTGACTTATTCAGTGCAGTAGTGCAGAAAGTTGAAATAGTCTGTATGATATCCAGTATTCGAAACGGATAGGAACTATCAGAAGAAGGAGACACTTCTTCTGGTTCACACCGTAGCATATCGATACTATCGCATATACAAAACATTGAAATTTTAATGCGGGCACGAATATTTGGACAGTCCCCAATTTGTATCCCTCTTTTGTATAGCCACTCCACAATAGCTTTTTTGTATAGTTCTTTCTTACTACTTTCAATTCCGAGAGCTCCGATGTTATTGCTGCTTCTGCCGCGAACAGCTTTATTGGTCTTACCGACTTCTACGTTGCGACTATGGCATACTCCCTTATGTGTTTGTTGTGCTCTACAGAGTGTGTCAATCAGCCAGCTGGTCTTTAAATACCTCACATATGTCACAATGCTAATATATAATTCATTTTTATCATTAATATATTTTGCAGTTTTCCCGTTTTTGAGCATGTGGCTTTACAATCGTTCTTGGCTGGACCAAGTCAGCGAGTCATGCAGTTCAGTAACTAACAAAAACCATAGAAATTAATGTTTACATCTCTATTTTATATAATGCAAATACGTTTAATCAGAACCGAATCTTTATTCATCTTCTTCTCCTCATTCTTCTTCTCTGTCTCCGTCTCATCTTTCTCCTCTTTTTCAATTTTATTTTCCTTTCTTCCAAGAATAAAAGCTTACAGCTTGTGTGTTAAATCAAATTAAAAGTTTCCTTAGATCGTTTTCTAGGTCGCCCAAGTCTTGGATCTTTGTGTTTTGTTACTACACATCAGATATTTGCTATTCTCGTCCCATCCGTTTTATAAATATGGTCATTTTATACTTTCATTTTCCATTACTATTCAGTTTCGAATCTATGATATAATCTTCTTTCTGTGAAAGACTTATTCCAATTTCTTATCCTATCTCGTACAGACATTTCTTAAATTTTTCTTGATCACCATCGTCTTCAGCAAGGATTATACCAAGAACCGTTAGTTTCATACCATCCATTGTTACATATGGCCTGTTACATATGGGTTCAGTATATAGAGTATAAACATGCAAAACAGAGAAAGTCGAAAGGTCGCAACAGTATATGAACACAGCAAACTGGTAAATAGGTAATATAAATAGGTAAAGAGGTAAACAGGTAAATAGGTAATGAAATAGGATTACCATTCAAGGCGTGCTTGAGCCGTCATCTCCTCACACGCCTTTGATAGATGCAGTCTGTGTCTGTAGCTGATAGAACATTGTTTTTGATTGCAATTGACCGGGTTCAAATTATCACCTCGGTCGCAACTGATCAGGTTTCTCTACGATTGGGTCGCAACTGGCCGCGGTCCACACATACAGTGACCAAATACGTAGTAAGGTAGGCCCTAAATTACACGGCAAAACGATGACGTAATTTGGGACGTGACAAGACAAGGTAGATTGAGCAGGACGTGTGGCCTCTGCGGAGCCGGAACAGCCAGTCCTATCTAATCTTTATAGTAGACAATAATGATGACTTATTTTTTACTTCCATGTTCCTTAAGGAAAATATCGGTATGGAGAACCATACATGACTTCCATGTTCTAAGATATATTTAATATCATATTTTAAATATGATTTTATTGAAATGAAATATTTCCATAGAAACTACGTCTTTCTACTTATTGCTTCAGCATTAACCACAGTACTGTGGTCACTAACGTATACCACCTCACGTTTTCGCACTCGATTTTCACTGATGATGGCAGTCGATGGCACTGCCGAAAAGTCTGGTTTTACAGAAAACATGTGACTACGGCTAAACAGCCCGGGAAGCAATTTTAACAAAAAACTACATCTTTGTTGCCGATAACGTAGTACACGTATACAAAATTCTCCCCTCCACCTTCAACTATAATGTTAAATAATAGAAAATTACCCCCACCCCGTTCACCTAACCTCTTCATTTATAGATATTTCATCTACGTTTGTACAGTGGATTATTATGAGCTTCTTTCAGGATACTTTATTTATAAAAATTAAGTACTTTACTCTTGTTAAATCATAAAATGTTGCAAGTAAACTACCCCTTTCTCTTAACCGAACTTCTCCAAAATCAATAGACCTTCAGTCCTCTACAATTCAGGGATGCATGCAAAAAAATATTTGATTCTGTTTGAATGTGCGGCAGTTATCGTTCGTCATGGAAACATTTCTCTTGTTACAACTTAAAATGTTGCCGGTAAACTACCCCTTTCCCTTAACCGATCTTCAAAAAAAAAAAAAACAGACCTTGAGATCTCTACAACACAGGCAAGTGTGCAAAAAATTATTTGATTCTCTTTGAATTTTCGGCAGTTATCGTTCGTAATAAAAAAATTACCCTTTTTAAAAAATAAAACTTTGGTGATAAACTACCCCTTTCTCTTAACCGAGCTTCAACAAAATCAAAAGACCTTGAGTTCTCTTTAGTTCAAAAAGGTATGCAAAAACGTAGTTGATTCTGTTTGAATTTACGGCAGTTGTCGTTTGTCATATAAAAATAACCCTTGTTAATACATAAAATGTTGCAGGTAAACTACCCCTTTCCCATAACCGATCTTCACCAACACCAATAGGTATTGAGAACTCTACAATACAGGGCTGTATGCAAAACATCATTTGATTCTGTTTGAATTTGCGGCTGTTATCGTTTGTCACAGAAAAAAATTACGCTTGATAAAAACCCGTTGCAGGTAAACTACCCCTTTCCCTTAACCGATCTTCACCAAAAACAAAAAGTCTTGAGTACTCTACAAATCAGGGCTGTATGCAAAAAATTATTTGATTCTGTTTGAATTTGCGGCTGTTATCATTTGCCATAGAAAATACCCTTGTTAAAACATAAAATGTTGCAGGTAAACTACCCCTTTCCCTTAACCGATCTTCAACAAAATCAACAGACCTTGAGAACTCTACAATTTCGGGCTGTATGCAAATAATCATTTGATTCTGTTTGAATTTGCGGCTGTTATCGTTTGCCATATAAAATACCCTTGTTAGAACATAAAACGTTGCTGGTAAACTACCCCTTTGCCTTAACCGATCTTCAACAAGATCAACAGACCTTGAGTACTGTATAATTCGAAAAGGTATGCAGAAGAGTAGTTGATTCTGTTTTAATGTACGGCAGTTATCGTTCGTCATATAAACATTTACCCTTGTTAAAACATAAAATGTTGCTGGTAAACTACCCTATTCCCTTAACCGATCTTTACCAAAACCGACAGGTCTTGAGAACTCTACAATTCAGGGCTGTATGCAAAATATTATTTGATTATGTTTGAATTTGCAGCTGTTATCGTTTGCCATATAAAATACCCTTGTTAAATCAAAAAATGTGGCAGGTAAACTTCCGATCTTCACCAAAAACAATAGGTCAGAGTACTCTACATATCAGGGCTATATGCAAAAACTTATTTGATTCTGTTTGAATGTGCGGCTCTTATCGTTTGCCATAGAAAATACCTTTTTCAAACATAAAACGTTGCCGGTAAACTACCCCCTGCCCTTAACCGATCTTTACCAAAATCAATAGGTCTTGAGAACTCTACAATTCAGGGCTGTATGCAAAACATTATTTGATTGTGTTTGAATTTGCGGCTGTTATTGTTTGCCATATAAACAATTTACCCTTGATTAAAAAAAAACGTTGCTGGTAAACTACCCTTTTCCCTTAACCGATCTTCACCAAAAACAACAGGTCATGAGTACTCTACAAATCAGGGCTGTATGCAAAAAATTATTTGATTCTGTTTGAATTTGCGGCTGTTATCGTTTGCCAAAGAAAAAAATCTATAGACAGACAGACAGACATACAGACAGACACACAGACACTTTTCGAAAACGACTTTTTTCATGTTTTGAGTGTAGTACAATCAGAATCTGCAATAATCTCGAACACGATTTTTTTTGCCATCACCATACTTCCATTTTCTTAAGGAACATTCTGTTTGAATGTGCGGCTCTTATCGTTTGCCATAGAAAATACCCTTTTCAAACATAAAACGTTGCCGGTAAACTACCCCTTCTCCTTAACCGATCTGCACCAAAAACAATAGGTCCTGAGAACTCTGTAATTCAGGCCAGTATGCAAAAAATTATTTGGTTATGTTTGAATTTGCTGCTGTTATCGTTTGCCATAGAAAATACCCTTGTTAAAATATAAAATGTTGCATATAAACTACCCCTTCCCTTAACCGATCTTTACCAAAATCAATTGGTCTTGAGAACTCCACAATTCAGGGCTGTATGCAAAACATTATTTGATTGTGTTTGAATTTGCGGCTGTTATTCTTTGCCATAGAAACAAATTACCCTTGATTAAAAAAAAACGTTGCTGGTAAACTACCCTTTTCCCTTAACCGATCTTCACCAAAAACAACAGGTCATGAGTACTCTACAAATCAGCGCTGTATGCAAAAAATTATTTGATTCTGTTTGAATTTGCGGCTGTTATCGTTTGCCATAGAAAAAAAATCTACAGATAGACAGACAGACATACAAACAGACAGACACACAGACAGACACTTTTCGAAAACGACTTATTTTCATGTTTTGAGTGTAGTACAATCAGAATCTGCAATAATCTCGAACAAGATTTTTTTGCCATCACCATACTTAAGTTTTCCTTAACCGATATTCACCAACACCAACAGGTCTTGAGAACTCTACAATACAGGGCTGTATGCAAAACATTATTTGATTCTGTTAAAATTTGCGTCTGTTATCGTTTGCCATAGAAAAAAAATTACCCTTGATAAAAAACGTTGCAGGTAAACTACCCCTGTCCCTTAACCGATCTTCACCAAACACAACAGGTCTTGAGAACTCTACAATTCAGGGCTGTATGCAACAAATTATTTGATTCTTTTTGAATTTGCGGCTGTTATCGTTTGCCATAGACAAAAAAATTACCCTTGATAAAAAAAAACCATTCCTGGTAAACTTCCCCTTTTCATTAACCGATCTTCACCAAGAACAGTAGGTTTTGAGTTCTCTACAAATCAGGACTGTATGCAAATACTTATTTGATTCTGTTTGAACTTGCGGCTGTTATCGTTTGCCATATAAAATACCCTTGTTAAAACATAAAACGTTGCTGGTAAACTATCCCTTTCCCTCAACTGATCTTCACCAAAAACAATAAAACTTGAGAACTCTACTATTCAGAGCAGTATTGTGACGATTTAATTGATAATAGAATCATAAATAAATAAACAATTAATTTACTAGCAAATAAGTATTTGTAAATCGCACTTTTAAACCTAAAGCCCCTGTACTAACTCAGAATGAGTATGAGATGAAAATGAAAATCTAACTAAACCATTAATAAAAAAATCGAATTGTAAAAAGCTATTAACACCACAGTTAACCCTTTTGCTAGTCATCATGCGGTGACCTGTTTAATTCCGGACTCAACGTGTTTAGCGAGTCGTCTGTAACTTAGGAAAATATAAAAATCATAATGTTTGTAATTAGTAATTTGAAGGCACGAGTAGTAGTTAAAATAATTCACTTAAATTATATATGTACAATTAATGTATTGTTTGTTTGTAATAAGAATGTCACCTTAAATAAAATTAGGAACTATATTATCGCGGAGTACTCGCCCCGCTCCGTTGTAATGTGCCAGTCGAATCAAGAAGAGAGTGACAATGCAGCCGTCAGACCGTATAAAAATACGAGCGAGAGCTCCACAAAAATGCATTGGTTAATTTTAAATTTGAACTTTTAGCTACCCACTACTAAACGTGGCGAGAAAGTTTAATATGTAAAATGTACAAAGTTGTGTTAAAAAATGTTATAAGTTAAAACAAAAAAATACTAACAAGTAGTAAGCAAGATGACGTCTCCCCTCAAGAGGTAAATTCAAGTACAACTTTACATATGAAGATGTGACCTGCATAAACTTTACATGTGGACGTATACGAGCCATACGATGCTGACGAGGACCTATGTGGACCTATACCAACTTCAACCAGAAAAACTTCAATCTCCGCAGTGAACCAGCTATCTAGTACTTGCCGAAGACACGACTCAGATGACGACGCCGACTTCCCGAATTCCCAAGAGAGACACCCCAGGACGAGGTCACCACGACTTTGTAAAGGTGACTCGATAGCTTGCCTATCGAGAGTTAATTATATTTGAGACATAACTTACAGAGGAAAGAGACTTTTCAAAGACTATAATTTTCTTTAAACTATAAATGAGACCAACTTAGAGTTTACTGTAATATTGAATATCATACGTTGTAACGCATTATATGTAAATGTAAATTTTAATCACTTTAGTTAATAATACTGTTCTTCAAATGGTAAAAGAAGTCTTGCAAGCATCTAGATGAACATAATAATACTCAGAAGTCTTTGCTATAGATATATTTAAAGTAAACTCGGATCCGAGGTAAAAAAGTACATAATCATTATGATCCCTAGTTTTTCAGAAAACCATTTAAATATTTTAATCTAATTAATTATGTCATGGGATCTTCACATATCAGTTGTTAGTAAAGAGAAGTCATCTTATTACACATGAAAATGAGTGCATAAATCAGTGAAATACCTTCCCTTGTTTCCTAGTAATTAGCTTAATTAATTTTGTTAATTGTGTTGAGTTTAATAACAGTTCGTTACAACGTAGGCAGCCCATATAATTGGCTGGTGTCAATTAGGATGAGTTCCCTGGATTTGTAACGTGGCCAAAAAAAAGTTACAAAATTGCGCCATTCTGCTATTGTGCTTTTGTTTAATAATTAATGGTGTACAGAGTGTCACAAAATTGAGCCACTCTGCTTAATTATTAAAAAGGTTGTAAGCATCGTTTTTAACAAAGATACGTCACGCTGATAATTAAAGTAATTGTTACGGAGTAAATTAGATAACTCTCAGCACTCAGTTATCTGATCTATGCACTCAGTTACTGTATTTGATGTAACATTAATTTTCATAAAATGAATTTATTTTAAGATACGTAAATTAATACAATGATAGTCTGTATAACTTGGAATATCATTGTATGAAGCCAAATGCAAGTATGTACATGAATTGTAGTGCTTGTTGATCTGTTCAGTCTTGAACAGGTTTATATTGTGACAATCCAAGACCTGTAGTTTCTTGAATATGCCTGCATAGTATATCAGTGTATGTCTGTCGTCACGGTAAAAATAAAAACATATACTCCTATGTAAAGTAGACCCGGTTAATTACGTGTAAAGAATTTCGTAACTTAAAGTTGTTACCAAAATAAATAAATAATAATTTAATGGGGGAAAGTACGAGAATTAATTTCTAAACTCAGACTGTTATAGCCGTAATACACCTGTAACTTGTAAAGCGTGTTTTGTTGAATAAGATTCACCCTATGCGTTCGACTGGCTTCTCCAGTTAAAACCGGTCGAGAAAGTTAGGCTGTGGCATTGTGTAGAGAACAATACGTGTGCGTAACCCCCTCGTTCCCACGCATACACCTACCTTGTCTTTGTTTACTAAATAAAAGAGGGTGACCTAAATTCCAGCAAAGAGCTGATCGGCGATTTAACATTGAAATATGTGTGTGTGGAATTTCTGTCTCTCCCTTAGAAGAGGAATAATTCTCATCTGAATTATGCAAATGAATTACCCAAGAATGCACCTTGTCTCTGTAGTTAGTGCATAGGATTGTAAAATCAATTTTAAGTACGTTCTAATGTGTTAGAAATAAGATAAAAATGGCACAATTTAATCCGGATTTACTATTAAAGGACGAGCTGTCTAACGAAGCTCTTTTGCGTGGTCTACCCCATGCGAATGTGACAGTCGCGGAATTGCGGAAATCAATACGCGAAAGTGGATTTGATACACCCGCGCAATTAAGCAGCTTAAGCGGACTCGAATATGAGAGCGAGAGAGAAATTTGTAATGCCAAGTATAGTAGAGCAAGTATTTTCACCGTGACGACAATTAAATAATATAGTGACTGAAATTTCAAATAAATAAATGACCTTGTAAAACCCCATTGTTAGATAAAGTGTGCTAAATAAATATGGTAATTAAATGGGAAATAGTTGTAGGTAAGTTTCTTAAATCTCCACTAAGTAAATAATAAATAAATAAAGAAAAAGGTAAGTTTCTTAGAAAGAGACAAAAAGAATAATAATAATAATTGCTTTAAATAATAAGGCTGAATAAATCTTAAGTTAAACTAAATTTGTGTAAAGTGTATCAGTAAATAAGGGAAAAGAAAATAATAATAACAGTGTAGTTAAGTAATTGTAAACTCCCGGTCGTGGCCTGTTCGAGGAAATAAAGCGTGTTGAGAATTGTAGTAAGCAGCCACCCTCCCTCTATTGTGATGAACCGGTGCTTATGTAAACAATTGAAAACCTCCCTAGTGTGTATTACAATGCATTGTGTAAAGTGTCTCCCCTTCCGCATAGTTTGTTTAAGTATTGTTAAAGAGATAATAAAGAATTATCTTCGTGAAATTCCGCTTCTCTCAGTAGCATAAGATATTAGGATTAGCAATAATCTAAAGTGGAGTATGGGATCGGCTTTAGATTATATTAGATGTAATCAAGAAGTGATTATACATGTAACGTAACAAGTCACAACGGCGCCGACTGAAAAGGGTAATGATGGGGGCAGAAAGGTGCCAAAATGATCATTAAAGAGTGCTGAAAACTAACTTGTGTAGTTAGAGTAAGCCGAGGTCAGTCGGGCCACGATATTGTGAGTTACGGATAATTAGGGAAATTAGTATTAAGAATTAAAATATAAGTTAGCGTGTTAAGAAGTGAGATAAAGGGAATTTCACGAATGAGAACAAGTTCATTTAAGAGAGATAGAGAAAACAAACCGTGTAGTAAAATTAAACTTCACATATTGACACCAAGCATACTCCAAGTCCCCAATTTTAATTAGTCCCTAATATTCACAAAAATCCGTAATGTGGATCTTAAAAGGTGGAGTATGTGACGACTTAATTGATAATAGAATCATAAATAAATAAAAAATTAATTTACTAGCAATTAAGTATTTGTAAATCGCACTTTTAAACCTAAAGCCCCTGTACTAACTCAGAATGAGTATGAGATGAAAATGAAAATCTAACTAAACCATTAATAAAAAAATCGAATTGTAAAAAGCTATTAATACCACAGTTAACCCTTTTGCTAGTCATCATGCGGTGACCTGTTTAATTCCGGACTCAACGTGTTTAGCGAGTCGTCTGTAACTTAGGAAAATATAAAAATCATAATGTTTGTAATTAGTAATTTGAAGGCACGAGTAGTAGTTAAAATAATTCACTTAAATTATGTATGTATAATTAATGTATTGTTTTTTTGTAATAAGAATGTCACCTTAAATAAAAATAGGAACTATATTATCGCGGAGTACTCGCCCCGCTCCGTTGTAATGTGCCAGTCGAATCAAGAAGAGAGTGACAATGCAGCCGTCAGACCGTATACAACTACGAGCGAGAGCTCCACAAAAATGCATTGGTTAATTTTAAATCTTAACTTTTAGCTACCCACTACTAAACGTGGCGAGCAAGTTTAATATGTAAAATGTACAAAATTGTGTTAAAAAATGTTATAAGTTAAAACAAAAAAAATACTAACAAGTAGTAAGCAAGATGACGTCTCCCCTCAAGAGGTAAATTCAAGTACAACTTTACATATGAAGATGTGACCTGCATAAACTTCACATGTGGACGTATACGAGCCATACGATGCTGACGAGGACCTATGTGGACCTATACCAACTTCAACCAGAAAAACTTCAATCTCCGCAGTGAACCAGCTATCTAGTACTTGCCGAAGACACGACTCAGATGACGACGCCGACTTCCCGAATTCCCAAGAGAGACACCCCAGGACGAGGTCACCACGACTTATTGTAAAGGTGACTCGATAGCTTGCCTATCGAGAGTTAATTATATTTGAGACATAACTTACAGAGGAAAGAGACTTTTCAAAGACTATAATTTTCTTTAAACTATAAATGAGACCAACTTAGAGTTTACTGTAATATTGAATATCATACGTTGTAACGCATTATATGTAAATGTAAATTATAATCACTTTAGTTAATAATACCATTCTACAAATGGTAAAAGAAGTCTTGCAAGCATCTAGATGAACATAATAATACTCAGAAGTCTTTGCTATAGATATATTTAAAGTAAACTCGGATCCGAGGTAAAAAAGTACATAATCATTATGCTCCCTAGTTTTTCATAAATCCATTTAAATATTTTAATCTAATTAATTATGTCATGGGATCTTCACATATCAGTTGTTAATAAAGAGAAGTCATCTTATTACACATGAAAATGAGTGCATAAATCAGTGAAATACCTTCCCTTGTTTCCTAGTAATTAGCTTAATTAATTTTGTTAATTGTGTTGAGTTTAATAACAGTTCGTTACAACGTAGGCAGCCCATATAATTGGCTGGTGTCAATTAGGATGGGTTCCCTGGATTTGTAACGTGGCCAAAAAAAACGTTACAGTATGCAAAATATTATTTTATTCTGTTTGAATTTGCGGCTTTTATTGTTTGACAAATACGAAATATCGGTATGGAGAACCATACATGACTTCCATGTTCTAAGATTTATATTTAAAATCATTTTCGAAATGAAATATTACCATAGAAACTACTTCTTTCTACTTACTGCTTCAGCCTTAACCACAGTACTGTGGTCACTAACGTATACCACCTCACGTTATCGCACTCGATTTTCACTGATGATGGAATTCGATGGCATTGCCGAAACGTCTGGTTTTGTAGAAAACATTGGACTACGGCCAAACATCCCGGGAAGCAATTTTAACAAAAACTACTTCTTTGTTGGCGATAACATTGTACACATATATATAAAAAATATGCATAATATTGATGGCTTGTATAAGTTAATGTTTGATCTCCATTAAGTAGTGCTCAAGTTTCCAAAGTTTTAATATTATGATGTCCGTAATTAAAACATCAGGGCAGGTTTAGTGTGTATGAGGGTACACCGTGGACAAAAATTTTCAACATTTCCTATTGAGCGTTGCTTAGAGTAAAGCTGCGAATCTACAGTGTACGTTTCACATAACAAACACGCGGAAAAGAAGGAGCGCTCCGAAGTCACTCTTGGACCCTCAGCATCTTGCAGAGGGTTCATTCCCTAAAGACGAAAAGTCTGTCTATGAATCGTTCCTCTGTAAACACGTGCAGTTACACTGCACAGCGATCCACAGGAAGCAAATCGCTATCCACGCTGGACACTTTTTCGGCTTGCACGCGTTATGTTGATATGGGTTTCGGCACTTTCCATTTAAAAAGCGTGAAAATGTAAAAAAATAAACATGAGTGAGGCCAGAAATAACGCGAATTTTGTGTGTGTGTGTGTGTGTGTGTGTGTTCCCTGCCTTTTTATTGCGGTAGTCATAATAATAAAATGGAAACGTAAACATTACATAATTGAGATATGCTTGCCTGCCACGAACGATATATTTTCTCTCATACACGATTTACATTAAAATGAAAAAATTATAATTTTATTGCCTGGCAAGACTAAATGTGTATTGGCCTACTCAAAATGAATATTTATCCAGTTGTAACTACAGATAAGTCATGCACTAAAAATTTGTCTGCTTACAAGAATAATAAACTAGAACTTAAAACTTCTCTGTTTTTACTTCCATGTTCCATAAGAAAAAGGAAGTATGGTGATCGCGAAAAAAATCGTGTCGAGATAAGGGCTGATTCTGATTGTACTACCCTCAAAACATGAAGAAAATTCATCTTACGATAAGTGTCTGTGTGCTTATGTGTAGAATTGTTTCTATAGCGAACGATAACTGCCACAAATTCGAACAGAATCAAATAATTTTTTGCATACGTGCCCGAGTTGTAGAAGACTCAAGGCGGTTAAGATCAGTTAAGAGGGAGGGGTAGTTTATCTGCAACGTTTTACGTTTTAACAAGAGTAAAGTACTTACATTCAATTAAAATTTTCAAACAATGGTAATTGTTAATAATAAAATAATTTTGTTTCCAGGCAAGCAGGTTGCTATGTTAGGGGGGAGAGGCAGTTTACCTGCGTTTGTTTGTGTTTTAACAAGAGTAAATTACTTAATTTTAATAAATAAGTGCCCAGATAATAATGTCATATTAATCCACTGTAAAATGGTAAATGAGATAATTATAAATGGAGTGAGTAGTTGATGGGGGAGGGGTGACTTTTTGAAAATTGCTGTGCTCAAATCAAGTAAAGTACGAATATTTAATTTTTAAGGTTAAGATGCATTATAAATTGCATATGATAAAACTATTACTATATGAAAGTGTAAATATGGTTAATGGTAGGGATTGGTTGAGGAGGAGGGATGATTATCTGCGTAGTTCAGTTTCTTTATTAGAAAAGAGTACCTAATTTTTATAGATCAAGTGACTCGAGAATAACATTATATTAAACCACCCCATAATAACAAATATATCTATAAATAGTGAAAATAGTTTGAGGGTGGACGATATTTTTTTAGAAATTATCGAACCGAATTCAAGTAAATGATTTGAAATATAAATCTTAGAACATGGAAGTGTATGGTTCTCCATACCGATATTGTAATTAACTTCAGGTCAGTAGCTTTAATTTTTTGATTTAACGATGAATGTTATAATGTGCAATCATCAACTTAATGCATAAATATTTGTAAATAAAATAAAAATTAATAATAACACAAATAATATAAAACAGCAAAATATCAGCCAGTGTTTTGTTTTTTGTTAATTTTTTGTTTTGTTTTTGTTTAAGAGTTCTTTCATTTCTCAAAATGTATTTTGAGCGCGCGCACACGCACGCGCACACACACACACACACATCAACATTAAATGCAAATGCAAATGAGTTGGATATAAATAAACGGTTTGTGTTTTTCAACGAAAACGCTTATCAAACAATTTTTATTTCTAACTAGGCAATAATAGAAAGGACGTATTGGTTTTTAATTGCCATATAGAACAATGCGTAGTTAAATGGTTTTATTTAACAACATGACGTAATTATTAATGACGTGATGAAATTGCATCGTAACTGTGACAAAACAATACGTTAATAAATCTATATATGTCTGTATATGCACCTTATCAGCTGCTACGTTCGTTCTTCTGGTGACAGAAATAAAATCAGCAGGTGATGTAATGTGCACCTATTGCTGACTATACCACTGTTTTATGTGGTTGATATTTAAAAGATATCAGTAGTGGTGAGTTATTTTTAAATATACTGCTTACGATTTTTGAAACACGTGTATAATCTGCCATCTGCGAATAAAACTTACATTTTGCCAACTAATGTGATTTAGCAGTTAATTGTGCAAGGAGAATTTTGACTGACATTTACATCCAATTGATCCTAATTAAAAGAAATTATATATTAATTTTTTTTTTATACGAACAGGCCAGCCGTGGACCACGCGAATATCATTTCCTTTCCTTCTCCTGCCAGAAGCCAAGGCCCTAATTCGCACACTACGTCTTTCCTTTCCACTGTCCACCCCTTTCTCGTCTCCTTCACACCGTAGAGAACCTGAAGATTTTGAATTTTGTTTGTGTATGTCTTTCTATCCACACAGTTGTTCAAAGAGATACCCAGTTTCATCATTTCCACCTTGAGTTGTTTGGTGTATCCGTTCAGACTGGAAAGTTCCCAATATAGTTGAAAATTTGTTTACTTAATCTGGAACGATTCAACGGAACCATAGGTCCTAGGAATCTCAGTATTTTCCTTCGGAAAGCCGAAAACCGTTTCCAGATCTTCCAGATCCCTGTACAGCTCTTCTTTGGGTCTATGCTTGTATCCATCTACGGTTATCTTGGGGCCATAAATTTTTCGAAGAATACTTCGTTCAATTTTAAGAAGAGGTTCCAAATTTTGAAAGCACATTGTTTCCACTCCATACATGATCACCGGCTTGATCACAGTGCCATAATGGCGGACTTTCGCACAGTTCCTTTCTTTTCGTACAGTTCCCGGGTTAGAGTAAAGGCTTTTGCTAATTTGAGTTTCCTTATCTCAAAAGATTCTTGTCTGAGGCGTTTCGGGAAATGTTTTCCCTAAGATATTTAAAATTGTTAGCATATTTTATTTCTCCATACGTAGTGTCCAGACACGTTATATATTAATTTGTTTAGAAAAAGGAAAACACTGCGTAAACATTGTTACCCAGTGGCGTATATAGAATTTGTTTTTGGGGAGGGGAGAGTCCGGGTCGGATCGGCTTCATACAAAAGGAAAAAACAAGTTAAGAATAATCAACATTACTATCTTTAAAGTGGCTGAAAAACACATCATAACATCCTGAAATCAATCCCGTTAAATTTTTGGTAATAACACAAAATACGCGTTATTGAAACATTGTTAAAAGATAGTTATTGACTGAATTGATTTTTCTATATTTCGTATATCAAAAGTATACCCTAATCTGTGTTTATACCTTAAACTTGTTGTATATTTAAAAAAGAACTACTACTATATTAGCGTACACAGCTAAAAAAAAATAAAATAAAACAGCCTAAAAATTAAGAAATTAACAAAATTTGTTAAATTTTTCGACCCTTCTGAGCGGGGGATTCGCCCCCCCCGTAATAACACCCCTGTGAGTCATATAAATCGTTATGAGGGATTCATAACATTTAGGTTTCTCTTGAACTTTGAAATATTATTACACTAAAATAGCTTGAACATATTAGAAGAATATTTTTGATTACTCTGACAATTTTCTTTCAAAGAACATTGTCACGTAAAACTTCATTGTTTTGAGGGGAAAGATGTTCCCACCAATTCAGCCGATACTGGGAAATCCTGACGACTATACTCATAATATTCAGTTCCTGTTGAGTATATCTGTGTTTCTTCTATTATCATGGAGATTATACCCTACCACGTCCATGAGAAATCTCATTTCAGCCGCTTATATAAGGTTGTATAAATTTATAGAACAAGGTTGAAGAGCTATACAGCAACTAAATAAAATTTCGTGGACTAAGATAATAAGAAAGGATATAAAAAAGAGAATTCACAAAAAAGGAATAGTTATTTGGTTCGGTTCCCACAATTAAGTCTGCTCTGCAAACTGATAGCATGCGCAGATATATAATATATTGCAACAGAACACAGGATGATAAGATATGCTGTTTATATCAGAGTACATGAATGACGAGCATTTTCTTTTTTAAATTTGTTTTGTGTAATATTTGGTCTTTTAGTCATAAGTTTTGTATTTAAAAATTGATAAGCATATAGGTTACACCAAACTCTTCATAAAAAGATGTACTATATTGTCATGTATTTTTTGTATGAATTGGTGCGCGTGTGCGGGTGTGATAATCTGCGATCGCTATTGCGGCAGTGGTAGTTAACCGATTTACATGAAAATTTGACAAGGAATTATTTAAGTAAATAGCTTCGATTTGTGTATACGCTGAGGTTTATATCTATTTTAGAAATATGGTTTTTTAAGTAAAGCAAAACTCAAGTGTAACTCTTATCAATGATAGGGAAATAAAAATTGTAGAAAATTTCCATGCAGGACTATGCAAAATTATACAAAGTTTTTCATGAAATTTGTGTATCTGGTCATCAATCATGTGACTTGGGCTTAGCCTATCAAAATACACCAAATTCAGTGAGATTCATACGTTGCAGAGCTAGGATGAACACAGTCTGTCTGTCGACGTTGCTAGGGGAAGTTGTGCCGGGGTAAGAGAGTTGTTCTCTTACAAACGTAGAAATATCTTATATAAAATAAACCATAAACCTTAAAATTCTTAACGAAGTTTTGCGGTAAGAACCAAGAAGGAATAGAGGAATATCTTATATAAAATAAACTATAAACCTTGAAATTCTTAACGAAGTTTTGCGATAAGAACCGAGAGGGTAAATAATTAGATAAAATTTAAAATATAATACAGTGCTGTTTCGTGTAAGGTAAGATATCCGCTTAGGGAACTTAAAGACACTACAAGATATCGTGGAAGGTGTTCATTAAACGCACCGCATTAGTAAATACCCAGATAAATCCTGAGATTAAGAAATTATAAAATATAAATTAATAATAAACTGAATGAATGAAATTTAAATCATTGTGAGTGAACAATTTATCACGAAACTAATCAATCGTGGAAACAGTCAAACATAACTACGAGACTCTGTGAAATATCGCCGCTGTAGACGCTTGCTGTAGAAGAGGACGACGAGACTAAGAGGACGACAGGACGAGAAGAGGACACCAGGAAGGAGGGACAGGAAGAAGAGGACGCCAAAACGGGACCGACGAGACGAGAGGAGGACGTTGCAGCAAACAAGTAAAATCGATTTATATTATCGAACAATACAAACAATTAAATATATTATCAATACATGACAATTTAAAATACATTATACATCTTTATAAACAGTATTTGTATACAATAAATAATTTTTCATCTCCTCCATAATAGACTTGTATCGATTTTTACACACTCACAATATCCTTATTAGAATAATAAAGTTTGATCTGTTGCAATATATATATATATATATATATATATATATATATATATATTACTATAATACTTATAACTAATTTAGCTCAAGATATATTTTTTCCTTTAGGAACATGTTTCGGGAGATCTTGTTCTCCCATCTTCAGCCTTCGCCATCTTGTTTCTGGTGCAGTATTTGTGTGTTGGTTTCTGGATGTTATTAAGGTGGTTTGTTGGTCTTTGGTCCTTCAAAGTTGCATTATTGTGTGTGGTTGTGGTATCTGTTTTTGTATTATGTGTATTTTCGATGATGAGTGCTTTGAATATTGTGTCATGTTTTGTATTGATTTGTATTTGTTCTGGTATTAATTTGTTTTGTGTTTTATGTTTGTAAATCTGTAAATTTTCCCAAATGTTCATTATGGTGCCTTTGTGTGGTATATGTTTTATTAGTGTTACATTAGTTATGTCTGGGAATTCATGTCCTGTGTTTATTGCATGTGTGGCTAAATTGGATTTATATATATTTGGTTTTTTGTATGCATTTAGGTGTTCAAAATAACATTTTTTCAGCTGTTTTTTTGTTTGTCCTATATAACATTTATTGCAATCTTGGCATTAAATTTTGTATATACCGTTGGTTGTTGTATTATCTTTGTTGTGTGAGCTATTTAGATTTTGTAATTTATTTTTATTAGTTTTGTATGCTATTTTTATATCTGTGTTTTTAAATAGTTTTGTTAGTTTTGTCATTTTATTATTTATATATGTGAATGTGGCCCATTTTTTGTTGTTGTTATTATTTATGTGTTGTTCAGTTTGATTAATTCTTAATTGTTCAGTTTTTATTTTGTATTTGATTTTATTTTCTATTTTGATCATATTATTTTTATTGTATCCATTTGCATAACCAATTTGGTATATTATATTTCTTTCTTTGTCAGTTTCTTGTTTGTTTAGGGGTATTTTGTACATTCTGTTAAATAACGAATAAAATGCTGCCATTTTATGTTGTGGTGGGTGGTCAGAATGGTTAGGTATAATGATGTTAGTGGAAGTTGGTTTCTATATATTGCATATTGTATGTGTTTGTTGTATCTTGTGATGGTTATGTCTAAATAGTTGATTTTGTTATGTTTTTCTTTTTCTTCTGTGAATTGTATTGTATATATAGGACAAACAAAAAACAGCTGAAAAAACGTTATTTTGAACACCTAAATGCATACAAAAAACCAAATATATATAAATCCAATTTAGCCACACATGCAATAAACACAGGACATGAATTCCCAGACATAACCAATGTAACACTAGTAAAACATATACCACACAAAGGCACCATAATGATCATTTGGGAAAATTTACAGATTTACAAACATAAAACACAAAACAAATTAATACCAGAACAAATACAAATCAATACAAAACATGACACAATATTCAAAGCACTCAACATCGAAAATACACAAAATACAAAAACAGATACCACAACCACACACAATAATGCAACTTTGAAGGACCAAAGACCAACAAACCACCTTAATAACATCCAGAAGCCAACACACAAATACTGCACCAGAAACAAGATGGCGAAGACTGAAGATGGGAGAACAAGATCTCCCGAAACATG
This sequence comes from Magicicada septendecula, assembly GCA_034769895.1. Taxonomy (NCBI): domain Eukaryota; kingdom Metazoa; phylum Arthropoda; class Insecta; order Hemiptera; family Cicadidae; genus Magicicada; species Magicicada septendecula. The sequence goes on along the minus strand of CM068367.1, from coordinate 546,489,217 downwards.
TTCCTAAAGGAAAAAATATATCTTGAGGTAAATTAGTTATAAGTATTATAGTATTATATACATCAAGAAACGGACTGTAGCAGAAAGTGATTGAAATATATATATATATTGCGACAACACAAATTACTAAACTATTGGCGCATAGGATATGGTAGTATGTGTATCTTAAAGCACAAGTCTATATTGGAGGGTTTAAGATTATTTATTGCACAAGACAAATGTAATTGTTTATATGGTATATTTGATAGGTATAATAATGGTAGTGTTTGATATATATAGTCTTATAAAGTGTTAATCACTGTTCATACACATGATGTGATACATTACATAAGTGATGATTCCCACGACGATGTTGCTGAAAAGAAGGGGGGGGGCTTTACTGCGTTGTTGAGTCGTCCGGAATGGCTTATTGATGATAGACGGTTCACCCTGGAAACGCTTTCAGCTGGGCTGGTGTCCTGTAGTTTCAACGATGACTCTGACGCTTCGCACACCACAACGGTTCTATGGATCTTACTATTGGTTAAATTTTATATAGAGTTTATAAATTACAAGTATCTCAGGTAACAGTGAGTTTTATATAACAACGGTATATTAAGCTTATACCACTCCGGACTCTTCAAGTTTTCACGCGTACCACGGGTCTACCGAGATCAGCAGACCTCCCTATGCGGAAATCTTCCACTAACGCGGAAACTTCTTGATGATAAAATTTACTACTACGTAATTATTAAATTTTACTGGCACTGCAGAAAATCTCACACAGTGACACAGTTCAAGCTCACTTATTACACACGTAATTGCTTTAGTAATAATGCCGTGTGTAAAGAGGTAATATTCAACTGTTCTGAGTCTTCGCACGCGTTACTACCGCCGAATAGTCTTTACAAATTCTTGCAAGCGGAAAATCTTGAACAAGAATTGCACGTCCCGATCGTGATAGCTGGCTGAGAAGAACTCTCGTAATTATGCACGCAATGCTTTAATAACAATACTGTGTGTAGATGTAATACACAAACAGTTCTGAGTCTTCACACGCGTTACTACCGCCAAATAGTCTTTACAGATTCTTGCAAGCGGAAAATCTTGAACAAGAACTGCGCGACCCGATCGCGATAGCTGGTTGAGAAGAACTGCCTGTGAACAACAGGCTTAAGAAAATTTCCGACTGCCTTCCAGCATTTAATTGGTGGAAGGAAGTCACATGGTTACATACAGCATGACATTCAATTTTTCATGCTGTAAAGTGCATCAATTTTGTAAGAGCATGCATAGCTGTTAATCACAGAATACCCTTATCTCATGCATAACTGCATACTTTAATAAGATCATATTTGAATGTCAACTAATAGCCAGAAATATACAGGGACTGTAGCGAATACATTAGTCAATGTTCAGTTCAGTGTCATAACACAACGATAATTTATTCACGCACAGCCGGGGAAACGTTTATCACTCGCGCACGCGCGCACATTTCCACAGACATAGTACATGAATAAACAACAAATAAATAATACACAGTTTTACTAAACCTAATTCCTTATCCTTAAATAAAATACAACTGATATCACAACCAAATCTAACAAACTACCAATTTAATCATGAATGTTCATAGTCTGTGTATTATACAAGCTTGCCCTGCTTATCAGGATCCTGTGTTTCATTGCAATATATTGTAGCATGACAGATAATCCACTAAATAATAATTCCAATCTTATCATAATTCAATATAAATTACATTAAATAACAAGAAAATTCAAATGAAAATAATTAATATCGAAGTAAAATACTACCATAAAAGGAAAAAGTAAAATTAAATAATCACAATGCAACAAAAATGTATCAAGGAAAATAAATCCTAAACAACTAAGATAAAATAAGGTAATACCCAGGTAGGATAGGAGTAGATAAAGAAGATACCCCGAATAAACCAACGGAAATGATAAAACCAAGTTACCTTGGAAAACCCAAGCAGGAAGAATTGTGAAGAAAAGAAAATGTAGGATGGGAGGACTACAAGATATACCCAAGGAAAACCTATTACAAAGAATGACAAACCCCGAAAAAGATTTAAAATCACCAAAGAAAGTATAACACCCAAAACCTCATATCAAAATGTAAATTAGTTATAAACAAAAGTGTTTAGGGTTGTAAGTAGAAGTGCACCCACTAAAGTTATTATGTAATGAAATAGACAAATCTTCATAATCCCTTATAATTAATATTTTGGTCTTGGAATATTGTAAAACTCCAGTATAAATAATATCCAAAAGTATAAGTGAACCAGTGCAAGTTATTTCAATATATTCAATAAACTTCAAGTAAAAGTGTAACTGATACTTCAACTATGTACAATTAAACAGCTTTAATGTTTTCTATAAATACAGATATAAAATGTTATGAAGTATTCTTATGAAAACATTACTAATGTTTCAAAGAAGATGCCACTTTTTATCAAAAAACATTCTTTAAAATGTGAATGATAAAGAGAGCAGGTGGGGAATAAATACAGTGACAGGGGATTAAAAAGTAATACTAAGATATAAACAGAAAGGACTGCAACCAAATTAAATTTAAGAAAAATAAAAATACATGGCTTATTGTATTTGTGTTACAGCCTATGAACTCCATATTTCAAGGTGGTGTATAGAATAAGATTTATTATTATTATAAAAATGTTTATTATGTCTCACAGGGTTAATACAGACTAAAATGTCTTAGTATGAATACCATACTATTTTATAAAATGTTTGTTATGTGTTACTAGTAATAGTTAAAACTAAAATGTCTGACTTTAAAGACCAATAGTTAATTTTAAATATTGTTTTGTATTATGAGCATGAATAAGATGCTACATATTCTAATAGTTATTTAAGGAGATTTTATTTAATATTATATTAACTTCAGAGAGTCAGAAGGGGTATAGACGTAGTATTATTCAAAAAACAGTATACGTAAAACCAAAAAATCTAGGCCAAATAGTAAATTTCAATAACATTATAATTGAGTAATTAAGTTAAATAAACCAAGTAAATTGATGAGATTTATATAAGGTGAATTAATCACCAAATACTATAACTAAAACTATACTTTAAAAGTATAATATAAAAAGATGTATAAAATTATTAAAAAATTTAGCAAATGCAATATCTAACAATTTCAGAGGGAAATCATAAATTCATGAATTATATTTAAAAGGACGATCAATGGATAAATTTGCAAGAAATTAAGGAAGGATAAACATTTATGTCAATCTGAGATTTATTATAATCATAATTATAACACATAAGATGGCTAAATTTTGGACAAGGACAGGAAACAGAATATTGAGCCTACTTTTCCAAAATGACAGAAATATAGCAATTTTGATAAAAAACTTTATAAAGATGGATTATTGTATATCAAATTAAGCAGAAGGAGTTAAAGAAACCGATTATGTATTTACTATTACATGAAATTAATTAATAACCAAAATATATTCTGTGATATAATGTACTTTAATTACATGCATAGGAAGTGAATAAAAATTGAAACAATACTTTTCTAATATTAAATCGGCTAAGAGATTTTAGAAACGAAGGAAGTAAAACAGATCTTAATTAACATTCGAAGTGTACGGTTGAATTAAGCTCGCGCTAATAACACATATAACGAAACCAAAAATGGCGAATAAAAAATGAGCATAGCCTACAATAAAAAACCGACAGTTACAGAAATTTTACCTTAAACCTAAATTCAGTAAACACAACCACTACAAAGATTGAAAACAATTAATATTGAACCGAATACAAGTGAAATAAGCAAATAAAACTATAAAACACTAAATATTCATAGCCAAACGAACTTCACAATTTTCGACACACACATAGACAGAAGTGAATACACCTAATCCAAAACATTTAATCGAAGTGAACACAGAACACTTAACCGGGACAACCCAAACAACACCAGAGACATTATTCACTATTGCGGAGACAAGGAAGCAGTTGAGAAGGCATCTTTATTAACAGAAAAATCCAGCTACACCATTCCTGTTTATCGTCAGCAGCGAGCAAGCGGCCATTTTGGAACTCCCGTCATGCCTAGCGCCTACGTCGAATAGTATTCAACAAGTCATTGGGTATAAACTCTTACTTAATAAACATTATATATTATTATCAAAATGTGTATTTTCTAACTATTAAGATATTTCATTTTGAATGTTATACTTTCTATACTTGCCCCTTCTCTGACTATTAATTATAACCGTTAAAAGAAACCTTTCGAAAATATTTATGTAAAATAACAGATGTATTAACAATCGATTGCCCCTGTGAAAGAGTCGAGCTGTATATGATAATCGATTGTCAATCGATCTTTTGAATAATTGTCAATAAAAAACATAGTAATTCAACAATTTTGTTTTAAATTTATTTCTCAATTTAATAAAAGAGTTTTAGTTAACAACAGGACTACCAGAAAGGCGACCGTTACTCAAGGGAAAGTAATATATACGGAGGAAAAGAAATATCGCCAATCGATTAGTGAATTGAGATAATCCTGCTAACTGGAATTTATTTACAGAAAATCATAAGCTAGATTATTGACACAATTAACTCCAACAAACTTAAAATTTCAACACTACACCCTTACAAGAATTATTTATAAAATTATTGAACAATAAAACAAACAAACAAATTTTTTTTGAAAATTTTTAAAATAAAAAAATAAATTTTATTATTTTTTTGTACACGAACGAGAAACATTATTTGTAAACACGATAGGGTTACAAATTGGCACTCACAACAGTGGGGCGTAAAACAAAATAAAGCAAACCCAACTGAAGTCTTTATTTGTTTGATTACAAATTGACGCATCCAACGTGCGGCATAATAACTCGTCTCGTAAGTTATTTTTTTGGTAACAATATATATGTATATATTGTTAGTACAACTCGATCCGTACTGTTGTCGATTTACGTAATTAATTATGTTTGGTTTAATTAATTTAATTGTTTATAAATTAATTTATAAATTTGTTTGTGGTTTTATTTTTTATTAGAGTCGTTGAATTAAAGCTTTCAAGATTAAATTTTCTGGTTTAGCCGGCTCATCGTTTGTCGAACGTTGAGTATCGGACAGAGTTGGTTTCCTCTTCTCTCGTAGATATTATCGGTGGCGTTGGTTCCAACTGTAATTAAGACATTTTTGTATAAAGGTACTTACTTGCTGTTATATTCTCGGGAGCAGGTAAAGTGTGGCAGTTTCCCTAAAAAACAATATCAATTCAAATAATTCGTGGCGCCGTTTGTATTGCCAACCGTCGCATGTCGTCTGCCAAGCCTGTAAATACCTATATACTTGAAATAATCGGGCCAACTCTAATTATTCATGTAAACATAATTTATTTATTGTTGATATCTGATCATTTATATCATGAAACTTTAACAATAGAAGGTTAAACGTTTACAATTACTTTTCATTGGTTATTATACTCTTTTTAAAATCTCAGGGTGGTCAATCTGCGCATGTGCATTCCACACGCTACAATGTTTGTTTACTATTAAATTAATCAACATGGGGTTCTTGGAGCATACAATATACGAAAACGTTAATACAACAAAACAATTATTATTATTTAATAGGAGAGTGGTCACCTCGGGTCATTATAATCTCAATTCATTACTTTTATAAAATTGTAAACAGACGTCTTGCGTCAACTTATAGGTTAGACCTGGCGTGTCTAATATAATGCCAGTTACGTTCGTTAAACATTTAAGTGGTCAATTGACAAATAAATTCAGTTTACTAAAGTTATGATCTCTTCCATAGATCCAACTATCATTAGGATACTAATTTGGATACCCTTTATCAGGTAATTTACGTATTTCTATAGGCATGTCCACAAATTATTAAATGGTGGCACATCGACTTAACCTATTTGATTCAGTAGAACCTACTGTCTTTACACTATTAATAAACATTCATTTATACTTAAATCTAATAAATTTCGTTAATACTTCTTTGACTTTACGAGGTTCAACGCCCCTTGAAAGTTCCTTTACTTATTCTTAATTCTATTTAGTGTCAAGTTATGTTCACTTCTTATAGTCTACAATAATGATATTATATCACCATACTCCCTTTTATTTATAAAATACCGCGATTGCCGGGATTGTACACTGGCAATCGTAGACGCACTGCACTTTTTCTTTCTTATTTCATTTAATTTACTTTATAAATGTCTTTTAGACATTTGATTCGTATTATCACTGAATCAGACGTTTACTATCCGCACAGGTTAGGTAAAAATTACTTTTGTTTCGTCGAGAACTCTCGTCGTGTTTCTTCAGTCGATTATGCAATAAGAATGACGCTTAGCTTGGCGTCCCTTTGCTCGTCAAGCCTCGCTACAGGTAATTTGATTGGTTCTAATCTCGATGACACCTCACTGACAGCTTCCTTCGGCGTGGGTCTTTGTTATTGAGAGTACGAAAATATTTCCATCAATTTACACAAATATTTAAAAAGCAGTTAACTTTCTTATGGTACTTGGGAGTTCTAAATGACTCATCTCAATCGTTTTTAATTGTTCTCTAGATCAGTTAGATACCCCTCAAGCCATAATTCTGTTAATGTTTGACACTTTTTTAATTTCACCACTTAGGCCTATTACATTTTTCAGTTAATACTATCTTACTTTCTATTATTTACAATTCAACTTCACCATAAGTTTTATTGATGATTATCCAGTCTCTTTCTGTCCTTTAATCATATTATAAACCAGTTATCTATGATAACAACTATAAAATTGATCATAAACCCTGCTGTACAGGTAGCATTACGGTTTGGATTTACCTGATATTATTTATTGAAGGTATTTTAAGAATTAGTTACATTTCATTTCTATTCTTAAAGGTCCCCTTCAACTTCTGGTTATCATTGGCTGACTTAATCAATACCTCTTCTTGTGTATTTTGGTTAATGACATATTCAGTGTTTGGCACCTAGGCCTTAAATTTTATCCTGCTCTAATCTTATAATACATTGTTTACAATTGGTTACTCTTCAATCATTAGTTGGTGTCTTTGTCTATATTATTATTTTACTATTGTTGGTTTAGTCTGATAACCTGTATAACTTTAACATTTAGTATCGGACTCTAAGCTCCTTTAGGCCTATTGGCAAAGTTAAACAAGTTAGTTTTAACAGTGGTCTGTTCATTATATTTGGATTACTTCTGACTATTGTTTCTTGTTTATTTAGATTAACTGTAACAACTTTTAGTTGTTACCTTGGGTGGTTTTGACATAATTATTCTCTGATTTATACTCTTTTGGTACACCTATAGTTAAAGTATAGTTAATAACATAGTATAGTTATTTAAAGTATAGTTAATAGTATACTAAAGTATAGTTTATAGTACAGTTATAGTTAAAGTTATAGTTATATGGTTTTACAATTGTTCTCTTAACTCTTATTTGATTTTAAATTAAGTGATCATTCTCCATTACAAAATAGTGATAATAATTATATTAAGGTGTTACCATCATTTGATTGGTAATAGTATATCACCTGCTTTGTTAATACAATAAAACATCTTGCATCTGGTGTCAAGATACCAGTATGTCTATTTTCTATTATCTTGTGATGATTTTCATCTAATTACAATTGGTTTACAGTGTATAAGTAACTGTGAACCTTACTGGTTCTACTCATTAATTCTGTGTTGGAACTACCCTTTTAACATTTAGGTTCATTACCCTCCAACAGGAATTGGATTATTAGGCATTTAGTTACTTAACTCTCCTGTTTTAGGTGCATAATTCACATATAGTGAGGTCCTATCATGGTTTGGCAACAATGTGTTTCTTTTATAATGATTTCAAGGTCTTTTCATTTCACATTATTATATGATTACTAATGTTATTTATGATTTTAGGTTTATTATACGCCCCTTTGTCTCTATTACCCATTTTAAACAGTCGGCTATTTATAAACATCATTCGATAAGTAATATCCCTACATTTGCTTTAGTTACAAGGCTGGTCTATATGATTCATGATTGTTATTCTTCCAGATACACAGTTAATTTATACCTTTACTAATTTTATTTCACTCTCCTGACCTTTGTTCATTGTCTCATTTAATCACTTTATAAGCTTTCTTTGTCGGCACAGTTATTTATATTAGTTCATTAGGCATCCTTATTACTCTGTCCTTTACTTTGGGCTTTATTGTCATGATCCATTCATCTTGTCTTGTCGAGTAGGGCATATCTTATTCTTCATTCTGTTTTTGTATCTAGTTGGGCTTTGTAGTGTTCTTCTTTACTCCATTTATAGTTTCTTCTTTCTGTCATTGGTATTCACGTTTTCACCTAATCTATTGGGTGTTTTCAGTCAATTAAATTTCGTCTAGGTAATTGTCATTATGTCTTTATTCATCTTCATCAGTGTTTTAAAGATGTATTCTTTATTTATTTGAAATCACCTTCTACTTGTCTTGGTTATTAACATTAAAGTTGTATGTAGCATTTTTTTTAATGATTTGTTATTGTTGGATTATTGGTTGTTTGGGACCCTGGTGGTCGTGATCTTATGTAACATTACAATATATATATTTATTGTACTGTTATTTTATTGGAAATATAATATTTCTATATGCCACACGTTGTGGATGCCATTTAATGTGCTGTTATTTATTATAAATATTGTATTTCTATCTGCTCATGAAAAAACTCTATCTCAGGGTTGACAATTACTAATTTGATTTATATTATTTAATACTGGGAATGATTTATTCTTTTCTTTAATCAGGACCAAATGACGTTAGTTCATCAATTTTTTAAAGAAATAACAAGGTAATAATATCTACCGTGTAAATGTGAATAGTTTGAATCTGAGCTCTTCACAACTGCAGTGGGTTCAATTCTTGCTTATGTTTATCATCTTAAATATAATGAAAGGCTTCGTGTTTTATTCCTTCTCTGGTGTTTTTTTGTTAGATTAAATGTCGAATTCTATTTTCTTCTTGGATTACTAAATTGATTCTTCTTTTAAATATCGAATTTTATTGTGTTGACTATCAAATTATATTCCAGGACAGGCTTCCTCCTTTATATCGGTGTTCTATAAATGATATACTCAAACTTCTTGAAAATATTGATGTTTATTAAGTTGTATAAAAATTATAATTCTTTCAATGTTACAGGTTTATACTCTTATATGTTTATTAGATTGAATCTCAATGTTAACTCCCTTCTTTTAAATGTTTCCTATATTAAATACAAAATTAAACTCTTTTACAAGACCACTCTTAGATGTTTCACATAATAAATATAAAATTAAACTCTTTTAATGTGTATCTTGTGAAATATAAAATTAAACTAAACAAATTTTCTTCCATTTCAATACAATTCAATTCTAACAATTTACAATTTGCCATTTGGATACCTAACTAAATTCGTCACATCTTTCCATCATATGACTCTTAAAAACATATATAATTTTATTAATTAGTATTAATTACATTTATTTTATTTTTTACATTATCCATTATAATTATTATATTTTAGATTACTAATTTATTAATTTTTCATTTTATTTTAATGTTTATTTCAAATTTAATATAATAATTGTCAACACATATTTCTTAATGCTGTTCTATATAATATTGGAATCTAACTCTATGTTGGTCGTGACTAACAACTCAGTTTTTTTGTTTACAATTCTAACATATGTTAACAATACTATTAAATTTATACCTTTTCTTCTTTTAAAATTATTATTTTATTCTTATGTACTGTGATGTATTTTAACAGCAGTACATAATACCTTCCCTAATTTCACAATCTCTGATAAAATTTGACATGAGATTTTGAAATAATTAAATTCTTATCACAACCATTGTCTAACATCAATATTGGAAACATCTGATTAATTCACTAATTGTATATAACAAAGTTCTTTACGTAAATTTTTTTGTTTAAACACAACAAATATGGTTCATCACTATCACGAATCACAGTATCTTACACACTCATTTATGGATTAAAATAACATTAGTCAAACCAACTGGTTTTACATCAATATAATAAGTAAGATTTAACAATTGTGCCTACTTTAATGACTAAAAAACTCAAAAACATAAATACAACATTATTTTTTTTCTTTTAAATTTCACCTTCCCAATCCTGTTCATAAATTTCATGTGTTCTTTATTTTAGAATTCACACTCTTTTAGTTATTATCTGACTTATAAGGGCGAAGTTGATTAATATTGTATGTCCCTTTAATTTTTCCATCCTGGTATTTTATTACTACGGTATTGTTATTGTTCACCGTGTCAATTATGAATGGGCCTACATAACATAGAAATAATTTTTCCATCAACTTCTCCTTACTGCTGGGAAGTTGTCTGTTACGAACAAGTACTAACTCTCCTATCTGATAATTAATTTGTTTATACCGCTTCTTGTATTGTCGTCTGGCTCTTTCCTCTGCCTTGACTTTCAACCGACTTTCCATAATAACTTGAATGTCCTTCTGTGGTTGAGTGAACCACGTAAAGTCGACTAAACTTTCGATAATTCTGGATGGGCGTTTTTTATGCATTGCCTCATATGGCGTCACACCGGTACTGTCGTGATTTGCTAAATTTATAAACTCTTCCGCTTTACTAACATATTCACTCCACTTATTATGTTGATCGTGGCAGTATGTGCGAAATAAACGACCCACTTCTTTGAGCATTCTTTCGGCCGGGTTACTATTTGGATGGTATACAGATGTTTTATAAGTATGTCCTAATTTTTATTGCTCTCATCGCATTCTGCCACTTGACACCTTTAAATTGTGTTCCATGATCGGATATGATACTACTAGGCAACCCTACCTCCTTTATATACTTTTCTTTAATTATTTTTACTATACTATGTTTATTAGCCTTAGTGATGAGATGTAACTTTGTAAACCTAGTAAAACTGTCCAAGATAATCAGTATGTACTTACTACGTCTCCTACCACTAGTTGGGAATGGTCCACAAATGTCAATAAAAACTTGCTCTAACGCTCTCAACGCTTGATTGTTTATCCACCTTCCCTCATATCTGACATTGGCTAACTTGACTTTTTGACAAATATCACATGTTTCTATGGATCAAGTTAACTTCTTTTCTAATTTATTTATGTAAACGTGTTCCTTGAGTGCTGACACTACTTTCTTCTGGCCTTGGTGTCCATATCTCTCATGATAATCAACAATTAATTTAAGACATACGTCTTCCGGCACTAATATTTACCAATCAATATTTCTTTTGTCGTTGTTCTTAAACATTACTCCTTCATGAATCATGTAATGTAATGTAGTGTTGGAGGTATTTTTCATCATTTTCCTCAACTTCTGTATTCTAATATCTGTTGGGTGTAATTTCTTTACTTCTTCTACAATGAGTTTTAATTCTTTTTTGTTCCTAAAGCATGCAAACATTTTACGTGCTTCTTTGGCCATTATTTCTTCTTGACACCCTACTCAGAATAATATATCGGCTACTATATTTTTACTGCCCGGTAGGTACTCCCATTGTATACGATATTCTTGTAACTGGAGCATCCATCTTGTGAGCCTTCCATGGGATATCTTACAGTTTTTAAAAAAGGTTATTGCTTGATGATCGGTTCGTACTACTACCTCACTGTTTAATAAGTATGTTCGGAATTTAGTCATTGCAAAAACCACACTCAATGTCTCTTTTTCAGTTATGGTATAATTAAATTCTGCTTTAGTTAGTGTCCGGCTTGCAAAAGCTATCACCTTTGGTTCTCCCTTGTCATTTTCTTGATATAGTACCGATCCCAAACTTACTCCACTGGCATCACAATTTAAATAAAAAACCTCAGTAAAATCTGGGTGACTTAACGTGACACACTCTAAAAACCTATATTTCACTTCATTGAAGACTACCTCATCTTTTTCAGTCCACTTCCATTTATTTTTCTTACAAATTAAATGCTGATAATGATGTGTTAGATCGGAATAATTACTTTGGAAGTTTCTATAATAATTACAAAGACCTAAGAAACTTTGTAATTGTTTTACATTTTTTGGATATGGGAAATTCTGTATTGATTGTATTTTATCAGGATCCGCAGATATGCCTGTATTTAGAGACTATAAATCCTAAAAATTTAATTCTGCTGGCTATAAATGTTGGCTTGTCTAATTTTAGTGTAATTCCATGTTCCCCCAATCTGGTAAGTACCTTATCAATCCGATGACAATGCTCTTCCCAACTGCTTGATGCAATTATTAAATCATCGACGTACACCGTAGTAAATTCTAAAATCTCCTTGCCCAATACGGCATCAAGACATTTGATAAATATAGCCACACTATTAACCAGACCAAAAGGTAGTCGTTTGAATTGGTAATTTCTACCGTTTACTATGAAACTCACATATTTCCTGCTTTCTGGATGCAATTCTACTTGCCAATATCCAAATACAGCATCCCAACTACTAAAAAACTGTACGTTATTAAAACGTTTTAAAATTTCTCCTATGTTCTCGGGCGACGTGTTATCAACAATGATCATCTGATTAATTTAACGTGCATCCAAAAACAATCTTAATGACATATCTTTCTTGGGAATTACTACTAATGGGCTAATGTGTTCTGACTGACTTATTTCAATTATATCTTCACGAAACATTTTGTCGATTTCTTCTTGTACTTGCTCTCTTAATTTATAGGGTATTGGATATGACCTTTTGTTGAATATCACATTTTCTCTTATGGGCAACTTACACTGCACTCCTACTATCTTGCCAGGTTTATTTGAAAATACTTTATAATGTTTCAAATAAATTTTTATTAATTGATTTATTTGTTCTTTGGTTAGTTGACTGTTGTGACTACAGAATTGCTTGATCCCTTGCATTTTCTCCTCCCACGTTGGGTCGTTTACAGTTAATGTCTGTGTTGACTTTCTATTGATTGGACTATCCTCACATAGGTATTCAAATCTATCCCTTAATTTGGTTGAATTGACCATTTTCATTATACCTTCATTTCTATTAATAATTTTGATAGGTACCTTTTCTTATCGTATGTAAATACCAACTGACTGGTTTCTAAATCTATAATGGTTTCATACTTCCGCAAGTTATCGCATCCGACTAATATTTCTGTTTCTATATTTGGTATACTACAAATATTAATGGTATCACCCTTCCATTGATTTGGACATTCATCATTATTTGTTTGCGAGCAGTTCGGTTGGCTCGTCCTGTTACACCCACTATAGTGATTTTCCTCACGGGTAATTCATATATTCTATTTGCCCTTCCTTCGGATGAAGTAATTCTCTTTTCCATTTCCTTTAACTCGTGGTATTTAGTCATACTCATCAACGATATTTTTGCACCAGTATCAATAATAAAATTTTGATTGGTTTCCCCATATTGACCTGTAATGGATACTACATCACTTTCAGTTACATTTTTATTACTTCTCTCATTGTCCATGAAATTTTGGCCTAAACTGGTTATCCAATACAGTGATCGGCTATCTGACTGTGGTTGACCACTGCACTCACTCACAGTCTTCTTTCGTTTCCCTGATTTTCATTTGCAATTGCTCTCTCCTCTCTCCAACCTTCATGTTGACTATCTGCTGAGTGGGAAAGGGAACCATGTTGATCTCTATGCCTTATCTGTTCGTAGTTGTTGTTTCTCTCACTTTGTCTCTCCTCACTGCGAGAACGTTCATTTCGATCATTCTCCCTCGGGTAAAGACTAAAACTTTCATTTAAAAAACCGGAGTTAGTTTCATTAGCTAGAGTTAAGTGGTATATTCCTGATAAAGTAGAGGTATTTTTTCGCTTGCTAAGACAAAAACTACAGACAATGTATTTTAATCCTGCTGGGGTATTTTATGTAGAGGAATCCGGTATTTCTGTAGTGGAGGGAACTAGACCAAAGGTTTTGAGTATAAAGGGAAAAGAGGAAGTTGCTAGGCTTGCATTCGTAGAAAAAGGTGGATTAATTAGTGTATCACGTGTAATAGTGCTTCTGGTGGTTATGTTCCTCCACTCATTGTCTTCCCGAGAATTAGGATGAAGACAGAACTTCTTCATGCTACACCTCCTGGAACTGTAGCTGCCCCCCATCCTTCTGGGTGGATTCAAAGCCACATTTTTACGCTATGATTTGAGCATTTTATAAAAACCGTTAAACTACGACCTGACGAACCAGTCGTAGCCTACTTTTGAGAGTGACACAAAACATCCATGTAAATTATTCGCGTTCCGATGATGAGTAAAAGCGTATGACGTCTACATGTAATGTACACAGAAGTAACTTCTATAGTGTGTATATAGTTGTAATGTATAATGTTAACAATTAATAGTTGTTGTATACGTTAACATTTAGGCATTTATTTGGGAATACCTATTAGTTAATGTATTTAATTTTATGAACGGTGTCTATATATATATTTTACGATATTTTGAATAAAGCATGGTGAGATAGATAAAAGTAAAGAGATGCGTGTTTTAATGCAAAACTGTAAATCCCTAAAGCCAGATTCATTTGATACCGCTAAACTCAATTTACGGGGAATTAAAGGCTATCCGTTCACACGTTATATTCCGTGAGCTTGTTCGAGTTGCACTTATACTTTCCATCGCGTTGCTATTTCACTTTTATGTAAATAATAAGTACTAGCTTTATTTACTTTGATTTTACTAAAAAAATTCTGGCTGTTCACATTTCTACAGTTTCTTACTAAACTCTGTAAATATCTTTTAGATTTTAAAATATATCCTCTTGTTTCAGATTTTATCACCAGGGAAACAGTGGCACACAAGATCGGTGAAATGATCCACTTCTTTTTTCTATTAATATTCTGGGGCATTGGACCGCGTGGTCCAAGCACCAGACGCTTTGGCTGCTGCCCCGGTTATCGTCCTCAGTTGTTAGGTGATCCAGGTTCTGCACCTTCATCGAGTAATGCAGTAACACGCTAAATCGTTGCTTTTAGATTAAGGTCTTTAGGGCAGGTCTCTGATTAGCTACGAACTCAACGACACCCATGGCTTTGTCCCTTCTTTATATTATGTTGTAATGGATCTTGGAATCCAGAAAAGTGTAAAGTGCAGAATAACAAACCTTTTACATATACAAACTTTTCTCTGTCCTATGGAGGCTGTTACTGTCCTTGCATTTCTTAATTGATTCTTTGTGCAGTCTCGTCGAATTGTGTTCAAGACTCGTATACTGAATTTCTTATTTGTTTATCAGAATTTTATTCCTGTTTGTGTCTTTTTGTAACAAAAAACGTGTAGTTTTTGGAAATCTCGTCTTGACACTGTTTTTTAATTTATACCTAAAATCGATAATTTCCTTTAGGACGATAATTTCACTTTCAGCCAAAATTTTCATGTCGTCTTTATGCATTGTGACAGAGCCTAATAACAATCAAAGGGATATTTGAGGTTATAGACACATCAGTTGGGAAGTGCTTCTATATTGACGATCTTGCGCTGTTATACTTGGCCAAAGCAACGGCGATAATCAAGCGGAAAATGCAAGGCGCTATGGACTCGTTGGTAGAAAATGCTAACAACATAGGGATTACTTTCTCGGCAACAAAAATGACTTGAGTTCAAATGTGTCGAAAACGAGGAAGGCACCAGGTCCCGACGTTAAGCTGTTTACCCGTAGTAAAAGTTCTGGGCTAACTTTTGAAGACAATTAGCATGTGACAACCGCTATCGGATGCATTTTTATTATGACTTGTACAGCAGACAGAGACGTTTTACTGCGGCTGTACACCGCGCTAATGACATCAAAAATTAATTGTGGATGCGCAGCGAACTCTTCAGCCAGGAGGTCGTGCTTGAAAAGGCTGGTTCCTGTTCACAACGCAGGGGTGCGCTACGCCACAGGGGCGTTCCGCACCAGCCCTGTACAAAGGCTCTTTAACTTTAACTTGTCGTTAACTGCCGTTGCTGAGGTATGTGGCAAAAATATTAGCACTACCGTGCCAGATAAACCATGTATTGCTGGCGAACAGCAAACTTGCTAAAGTACCTTCCTAGAGTATACGACCGCCGTTCTACGTTCACCAGACCAGCAGGCATTCGTGCGTTCAAATAGCCCGGTGCTACATCTACGCGCAAATGGTCCAAGCGTACGATCCGTCCGCTTGGCTGCTACGCAGACTAAATTGGCGGTTAGATGTCGCCAGTAGAATGAAGAAATCGTGCTACCCAAGTTAACTGAAATCCCTGTTTAGATCAGTCCTAGACGTCGATTAAACTACCATTGTGTACACTGATGAGTCGAAGGCGGAGAGCGGAATGTGTAGTGCGTTTGTCATCGAGGGCGCCTCCCACTCCCGGACAATGCCCAAGACGGCAAGTGTACACCCCGGAACTGTACGCGGTGTGGCAAGGTCTTTGTTTTTGGGAACACACAGGTGAAAGGAAATTTGTTATCTGCACGAATTTGCTGATTATTTTAACTCCCTTGGGTAAACCGGGCACAGTGGAACCTCAATAATATTGAAAATATCAATATTTTTTTATGTGCTAACTATTATCATTTACCCTGTTAAAAAACTATGATATAAAATATGTTAGGCTGATAGCAGGATTGACTAATTAAAAATGTTTATGTCATCCGAATAATAAGAACATCAGATAAAGCAATAAGGAAGAGTCTCTAAAGTACATACTTTAATGTGTTCACACTAGAAAATGTCTACTTGCACTTCAGTATACACGTCGCGTCCTTTCCTTTCAGAGTTAAAGCGTTAACCTTCAAACACAGAAGTATACTACATGCGCATTATATGCCCACTTTTATAAGTAAGCGTGTACACGTGTATTTATTTAAAGTCTAAAACATAGTAAGAAACGTAGAACCTTGGCACAATACTAAAAGTTATAATATGAGAACAACGATGGCACGATAAAAAGTATAATGGAAATATTAATTGCCTTTCAACGTACCATATTACCATAAATTTAACACAAAAATGTGTTTCCATTACAAACTTTCATAAAATTCCTAATATTTTTATTATTATCTGAACCATTTTCTAATATTTCAAATAGTAAACAAAGTTTTGTTGCTACAAGTTATGAGAGTTGGTAAATTTTATATTTTCTTCCATACGTGCCTGATAAACTACCATTGCTGGTGGTCTTCGTTTTATTTCTATTCTTATTCTGTCTCCTCTCCTCTCGGGTCTTCTTTTAGTTAGTAACTTTGCTTGAGTAGCATTTTGTTGTTCTGGTAGTCCCTCTTACTGTATTTTCCAAATGTAGAAGGCCAAGTTCTTGCTTCTGACTCCTTTGATTTAGTTATATTCTCTTGTACTCACTCATGTACTTCTTTCATCTTCATTTCCTGTTCTTGTTTTGATATTCTGATTTGTTAATTCTAGTGTTCAAATAACTGTTTACAACTATCTTTAAGTCTCTTCCCCATTCTAATTTACGTTTTTTAAGGTTACTTACAGTCTTCATAGGTTATTTGTTAAGTGGATTTTGTACCGTGGCCCTTAATGTTACTATTATCCGGTTAGTTTCATTTTGTTTGGCAGTTACTGTTATTGTAGCTTACTTTGGCAGCTTTCGCTCGCAAAGTCGCCACTTAACTTACCATTAGTTATTTTAGTTCGGCTTTAAACTCGGCCAATTATTCTTCATTGATCCTTATTAATTCAGACTTAAATAATTTTCTATTATTTTTTAATTTGTTTACGGATAATTATAAACTTAGCTTGATCGTATTTCTTTTGTTAAGATATCTTCGTTATGTTACTTATTAAACATTAAATCTGTCGTCTTACGTATACTGATTTCTTGCAAACCTTAACTGATTATTCATTTAGTGTTATTTATTTACTTGTTTATACTTAGTATTATTTTATGGTAAGTATTTTTCTCTCCGCATTATTTTCTTAATCGCTAGTTGTCCAATATAAATAATAACAATAATACACAAGTACCATAAAAGTGTAAGTTCCAAATTACCCTACTACAGTTACGTAAACAATAACCTAGTGCCTAGAATACATTGTGCCCTTAATACATCGTGCCACATGTTGTCGGCGGCGACATAGTATTTAAGTGCGACATCACGTTCTTGGGGGTGTTTGTTGAACTTATCTCTAGTACACTTACATGCCCACGCGTTCCGTGGGATTTGAATTTATTTAAGAGTCCTGTGAAATGAAATAATTATTATAAATTTAAAAAATAATAAAATTCAACTTTATTTGTAAAAAATTACAGATTTTAAATATATGCTTCTTGCTATAAGTGTGCACGTTTGTCATATCTTCACGTAAATAGTCACTACATTAAACAATTAAATTTACTTTTACGAAGCTTATACTGAATAATAACCTGGCTACTAACCTAGAGGTCCCGGGTTCGATTCCCATAAAATCCATAAACACCATAAAATCAAGGTGCGTTTTTCAGCCCCCAGGTCGACTCAGCCTGTGAAAATGAGTACCTGGGATAACATCCTGGGGATACTAATGGGCGGCTGAAGCGTAGTGGAAGCCACACTGCCTTCCTTGTATGCCGAACGGCTCACATAAGGCAGCCTACCCTGCCTACTCCTAAGCTACTTCGGTGGTACACATAGGAGCCATTATTATTATACTGAATAATAAAAATAAAATTTATTTAACATTGGGTGTATGACAATCATAAATGGACCACATAATTTAAATATACAGAAAATGGAACAATTTAAAAATGAAAATAATTCTATTAGAAACAATATGCACACAAAGAACTTTGCAATGATTTTGGACTTGGAAACTATGGGCTCTAGTTCAACTAGGTCAACCAGGAGTACTGCTCATGGTCATAGTCTTTTTGTCAGTTATAAACAAACTTATAAAAATTTTACAAACTTAGACGTTAAACAATTTTGTCAGAACTGATACAGTAAGATTGCTGCTTTTAGAAAAAGTTACTTTTGTGTACCGTTAACTGTCCATTCTGTTACCTTTTACTCCATATATCTGTCTGAGTTCGGCAAAAGCATTACTTTCTTCAATTATATGTTTTCATCGTACGTGCTCCGCCACATGTTTGTAAAGGTTGTTTTTGTCCTAGCAGGAGGTAAGAAGACCTTTAGTTTGTGTCCCCTGTTTGTAGTCTGCGACTTGTTTGCGACGACTGCGATCTTTTAACATAGGCTATTTACAGACGCACTACTTCATTACAGAAAGAATTATTTATGAGTTTTTACGGTAAATTAACATCTTAGTTACAATTTTTTAAATGTTTATTTATTTATTTTTTAATTCTTACATCAGTTGTAGTATTTAAAGATTGTTAAGGCATTGTCTGTATTTTATGTATTGTGATTTTTTTTTAATTTTGAATAAATCAGTTTATCCTCACCTAATGCTGTCGGTCATTCACTCTTAAACACAGATTTCACCCAGTAATAATGTGATTCAATTTTCTGGATGTTATAAATTGACATACTTATCTTTGTACATGTGTGTTTGTGTAAAGAAAGTAATGAATATGAAATGATTTACTGTTTTCTATGTGCAGTATTTATTATACGTAATGTGAAGTATTCCGTTATTTGTTGTATTGTTTCTAGTGAAGCTGGTGTGTCGAAACATAAGAGAATATGTCATGTGATACCTAATACTGCTTTCCATGATACACTTATGATACGAATTAACATTCCGCAGAACCTGCCCACTTTTCTCTCTGACACAAACCAAAATGTAACTAACAGTTCGCACGTAACTTTAAAGAAATAGGCTTTCTCTAATCGGTCAAACAATAAGGTCATATAATAGATGACGTAATGGCACGTGGTAACGTGTCAACTAATAATTTTAATAATTTTACACGTAATGAGATGTAGACCCATATTCAAAAAATATTTCAGACTCAAGAAGTACTTTCGAGAGTAATTGCTGTCGTTTACTCACTCTCTCTCTCTCTCTCTCTCTCTCTCTCTCTCTCTCTCTCTCTCTCTCTCTCTCTCTCCCTCTCTCTCTCCCTCTCTCTTTCTCTCTCTCTTTCTCTATAGACATGTAGACATGTAGAATATTACATATGTTACTTCATTATGTTACTCATGGATCAATAGTTAAAAAAAGATAAGGTTTTGATTTTCTGCCTGTTACGTGTAATGAATCGTTGTTTCCACGTATGGCCACTTCCAACTCTGCGGGTAGTAGGCTATGGGGCCGACGGCCTGACACACAAATAGATCCCAATTGAAATCCTTATATCGTTAAAACTACCTGCCCGGCCCCCCCTTAATAGTATTAACTGTGTGGCATCCTATTGTTACGTACTGCGGAACGTTCTCGTGGGTTCGATGGTGTCATTCTGCAAGCTTCTTGACTAGCCCTGCCGATGTGTGTTTCTGACAAAGTTGCGCTGAAGTATCCTCTAGAAATTTCGATTGCTTGTTAAGGACGCATATTATGGAACCCTGCAGACTATAAATAGCCTACACCTGCCGCTTAGATTTCAGTTTACTTCGGGGGATACTCATTGCGTTTCAAGTGGCGATTAGTAAAAATTAATCATTGTGCGGGACTTTATTAGTTGATATTATTATTGCGTGTGGACAAATTAAATTTAAATTATTGTACGAGTATAATCTTGTTGAATAACTTGTTGATTATAAACTGTTAATTGTGATAATTAAAGCTGGTTTTTAGTGACATCGTTTGTGTCCTGTATTTTGTTTTCCACTGTACCATACGACGATCAGTTAGACAGTCTTAACAGTATTATCACATTTTCAAGAAGCATGGTATACGATTGGCGTACTGCGCTGTATATTTAACGTGTGGTGCTTTCCTCCCTGCCAGGCTTCGGGAGAAATGATGAAGTATTTCTCAGTTTCTTTTTATTTCTAAATTTCGTTCAACGCAAGTGCAAAATTTCTATGCCAGTTATCGTTTTAAAGAGTTTGACATGACTTATTCAAACGTGCGCAGAACATTTTCAGTAGTTTGAACTGATCATTTAGGAAGTTGTTTTCTTTTTAAATGGTGAAAACTTTAAAAAACGGTGTTTTCTTTAAAATCATGAACACTTTTAACAATATGAACAACCTTTAGTGCAAAACCGACTGTGCGTATCATTTAAAAGTTCAGACGACGTTTATGCAAATATATAGGAACACATTAGAGCATTTAAACAGAAATCTTAAATATTTGTTTTCGTTCAAAAGGAGTAACGTTTTCGGCAATGGCGTGGAATTCGTAAAGTAAACCGAAGCAAAGTGTAGATAATCTAAAAAAGATATAAAGCAAGTGACGAGGAAATATACGAAGCTCATGAGGACGACAGCTAAACAAACCAGAGAATACCAAAAACTCCTGAAACCAGCCACAAACAAAAATCCAACACATAGATCCAATCAGGACCCAGTAGGTAATTCTGTGTACCTTCTTTGTGTTCACAATGTATATGACATTATCTGTAAAAATTATTTAAACTTATCTTCACATTACAGCCCTGTAATATTTGTAAAAAATTAAATAATAGCTTTGAATCCATACTCAAACGTTATTTCCACTCTCGTATCTGTGAGTCATATTCCTATGATCCAACGTGATGTATCAGTTAGAGCTGGACCTAACCAAATAATTTTCGTTTTCTAAAAAAAAATGGAAATCATGTTCTTAGTCTAAAAATAAATAGAAATTAAATCAAATTTTATAGTGTAATTTTGTGTTGTATTTATGTGTTTATGTATGTATGTGTATATATATATATGTGTGTGTATTTTTGTGATTCCACACTACCTCAATTCGCATGTAATTTAAAATTGTGTACTCAATTCAATAGAACAATTTATTTTACATTAAGTTCGATGACTACATTTAAGAGGCGTTTGTAAGCCCTATTTCGCCCATATTAATTTACTAGATTTTATGACCCATTTCTCAAACACTAATTTACTGAGGTATTTGCAACTTTTACCATTGATTGATTGACCCTCAGTAGAAGCTTTAACACAAGGATTTTAGGATAGTCTTACGTTGAGCCATTTTAGAAATTTTAATCCAATGCAATGTTTAACACTTCAAAAAAATCGCATATTATAATTTTTTCTCGTGACAGGCACATCGTATCAAAAAATCCCTGTGTTAAAAGTTGTGTCCTTTTACCCTACAAATATACAGATAGTATGAGCTCTGTATCTCTAGTTCCTGAGATAATGGGTCATTTGTGTAGAAAATAACAATTTTGGAAAAAAGCAATTGAAGATTAATCGTCAATATAATGAAGTTGTATGCATTGCCTAATAAAGTTCTGATGCATATGAAGGTTTACCTGGGTCTTCTGCAGCTTGAAAGTCTTCTTCCAGCTTTCTTGTTGCCATTGCTCTCTTCTGCCTGGGTTCTTTCTGTAGTTCTGCTTTGCTTGTTCAGCTTTCCACACTAGTTTCACATCAATACCCAACATAATTTCAGCACAGTTCTTTCCTACTGACATGCCTAGTTGTTTCAACACTAAGCACCTGGTTAAGTAACCTCTATTAAAGGACGAAACTGAATCATAAACTCCAGAGTTCAATGTTGCAGAGAAACAAAAACCGTTTTAGGGATGTGCGACCAAATTATGTTGTTTACCGGCTCATTGGGATTTTGACTTTTACCATGGAGACACTTTTTTAAAAGTTCTGGGTTAGACAGATCTCTAACATAGATTTAAGCTTATCCATATGTATAATATAAATACAAAGAGAAATAAGAACAAAAAGCAATAGTTCCGTGTACTACAACAAACCGAAATATGCATAAGCTCGATTGGGTGACATATTGGACTGAGTTTATCCCTGATATCATATAAAAAAAATTGTAAAAAAATTTCTAGTTGTCTGATTAATTTAAAATTAACATCAAATGAAATCAGATATTCCGTACAATATTTTAGAAACAAAAATATAAATCGAATTTTTTGACCAAAATGCCTTACAGGCACCCCTTACACTATCACAGAGAAAGCATA
The DNA here is from genome assembly GCA_034769895.1 of Magicicada septendecula. Lineage (NCBI taxonomy): Eukaryota > Metazoa > Arthropoda > Insecta > Hemiptera > Cicadidae > Magicicada > Magicicada septendecula. The sequence continues at coordinate 546,466,201 of CM068367.1, read as the reverse complement.
CATGGTTTACCGCCAACGCTACAAGGTTTTCTGACACAAAATAACTGTCTGAAAATAGAACAGTTAGTTCTAGTAACAGTGCCTAGCAACTAGTAGGCTTATCGGTGACACGTTTACTGATTCCTTTCTGTGAAGTAATCGATTGAAAACTTTTATCGAAATGAATGCAAGGGTGTTCGAGACCATTACGTGACTATAGTCGATTAACTTCAATTGCCCTGAGTTCACGGATCAGTAAAATTCGATTACAATACTAAACTTTTATTTAAGTAATGTAAGATTTTATAGTTATTTGTTAACATAATGTTTTATTTTCTAGTCCTTTATTGTTCATAAACGCCAGTCAATATGCGCGTGCATGTGTGTGTTTATATGTGTATGGAGTACTTAAGTAGCTAATTAATTAAATGTTAATTATTTAACTGGTAATAGTTCTATATATATATATATATATATATATATATATATATATATATATATTGTACTGCTGTTAAAATACAACACAGTACATAAGAGGAAAATAATAAATTTTAAAAGAAAGGATATACAAATTTTATAGTAATTGGAACATATGTTTAAAATTTAAACAAAAACATTGAGTCGATAGTCCCAACCAACATAGAGGTAGACTCCAATATGAGATAAAACAGCCGTAAGATATATTTTTTGACAAGTATTATATGAAATTAAAAATAAATATTAAAATAAAAGGAAAGAGTAAGGAAATTATAATATAATAAATACAAACTAGAATTAAGAATATTAGAAATAAAATAAAATAAATATATTTAAGAAGAAGTAGAAAGTTATATATGTTTTTAAGAGGTATATGATAAAAAGATGTAACTACGCTGCGAGTCCCACGAGTTCTGAAGAAAGAAACAGGCCACCGCGGTAGAACCCTCGAATGGCTAAATACAGCAGGGTGCGTTCTGATTCTCTGAGCCATCGTTCGCGACTAACTATCGTAGACCCACCCACCCTTTTACGTTTTAAAAATAGTAACTATCAACATTCTTCTACAGATTGCTCATTTAATTAAAACTAAAGCATTAATCAGGTTAAAAACTATGTCTTTAGGTAAGATAATACTTTTCTCAGTGGTTTCAATGTTACACAGAAATGTTACGAATTATGTCGTATAGTCAACCGCTTAAAACAAAAAACAATATTGTGTACTATAAATTTGCGTTACAAATGCTTCAACACAAGTCACAATGCTTTCCAGTCTGGGATGCAATAAAATATGTAGTGTATTTGTTAAATTGTATTGATTTTGATCAGTCTTACTAAACCGACGATGATTATACAGTTGAAGAGCAAATGAATGTTACTTTAAAATGGACATACAAGTGAATTAAACAGGAGAGTTGTTTATTTAATTTAAGAAAACAAAAAGCGAAACGGAAAGGATAATTTTTGAAACGGAATGAAGACCATTTCATCCTGACACCAAGTAAAATAAGACGTAAGAGACTTCTCATGACCTGGTTGAAAGAAGTTAAAAAGATAAAGCTTTTTTGTAAATATTTACTCTTTCGGATTTATTAAATACTATCATTTTTAAACTTGAATTTTATGAAAATATAAGTCTTCGTAGTTACTGTAATTCCCTTCTGTGAACACGCAGGACAGTACAAAATATAGCAGAATTAACTTCAGACGCTGCTGTCTGAGTGGAAAATGAATGGAAATTTGTGGGCTAAATATTTATACATTTTCTTCTTCTTCTATGACTTAAAGTTAACCAGAGGCAGAGAGTTTTATTGGAAAATTGAGATAATAAACTGAGGCGAACTGAATAAATTTGTATTCGTTATTAGATCTACAATTTATGATTTGAATACAACGATTTGTAGCAAATTCAGTTATAACCTACGACGTTTGTTAAAGTGAAATGTATATATACATGTCTGAAAAAGTGGTTTACTATAATTGTTATACAATTCTGTAAAACTCGACAATCTGATTTCTAGGCAGAAGTGTTAATTGGTGAAGAGAAAGTCTTGCAGTTGTTATATCTTTTTACATATTCATATCAGAATATGTAACTAACTTAACTCACTAGGCTACTAAATTAATTATCATTGTAAAAATGCTAATACTCAATTCTTCTGTTTACTTTTTAGAAGCAAAAAGACAATTTAATATTCATGAATTTACGATTCCCCCAGGATTTGCCAGTAAAACTGGCCTTAGACAAGAGGAATGTCAGTCGCTCAAGTTATTTAAATATTTGTCAAAACTCATCTGGATACGTAAATAATGGCAGAGTATATAACTGGCATATAATAGAAACGTTTTGGTAGATATGACTTGAAAAATATGTAAGAAATATGGAATGGAATATGAAACTCAGAATCAAGAAAACAAACTACATGTCCATTGAAGTTACTAGTAGCATATTCGAATTCTAGAAAGAGGTCAAAGACGACAAAGCACAATAGCCTTTAAGTGACTATTATTGAGGACTGTGCAGACACGAAATATATTATAAGTAGTACAGTGTAGGGAAGCATTGCCGCACAAGACCAAAGGATATTTGAGCTGGCAAAACTATGTGAATGGAAGACATATGACACCATAGTAAGGATCATAGTCTCAAATGAAGAGAGTTTTGGTGTTCGAACGATTCGTAATAAAAGAAAAAAAAGCAGTAGAGATAGCTGCATTGAGAAGATCTCATTAAAATAATTGCTTGAATAAGTCTGTAAATAGTAGATTACCGTTAGAGTCATCATGATAGATACGAAAATTAGTTAACGGAATATTGAGCGACAGTAATTAAGATGGAGTAGCCTTATCTGGTGAGTAATAGCAGAGTGTCAAAGTCTGTGTGGGAATGAATAATTAAAAATGAAGGAAGGTTCTAAAGCACCTGAGAATGTAATATTAGAAGGACGTCTACGGAGAGAGAACTATAACAACAAGCTTTAAACGTACAAGAAGTGTGATTAGTTTGGAAGTCGGAAAACAACGAAATCCTCTTAAAAGTGACTCATGTAAGTGCATAAAACCAGAATTATGGTTACTTTACAATAACGTAAGACAAATAAAAAACCTTTTTTGTTCGTATGCGTTAGTTAAAAATAAAAATATCTCCTATTTACTAAACAATGGAGTAGTACATTTTAGTTGACTGAGTTGACTGAATACTTGCTGTACTCAGTTGTAATCGACTGTTGGCAGCATCAAGTTTCTGTGTCCAAGGCATCCTTTTACTGTAGATTTAGATTATCCATACTTATTCTGTTTCCGTTACAGGTTTCTCAAAGTCTGGCCCTCAAATAGACTATGTTCAATAATTCATTTATCCAACTGAGATCTTGTTGAAAATATACTTATACTACAAGAATCTATTCAGTTATTTCTTATTTTTCTACTTGAGAGTTGCTTTGTCTAACTATAAAAAAATGAAACAAAAACCAAAATGTGTATGTTTCTTTATTTAGCTCACAATTCGTACCCTTTTATTTAATCGTCGATAACCGGTGTGTAGCTTTGTATGGCTTACGAATATATTTTCCCCTTGACAATTAGTGCATTCGCGCGTGATGTTTGAGATTGCATTTTCTGTTACAACAAGGACATATTTATTATAGCATATGGTACAATACCAATTTTTGAAGGAACAAATATTCATCAGTATAGAAACATTTTATTATTATTACTAGTATTCAAACAATTATATTAATCTATCATTATAGAGCATTATAATTGTTTAAATCGTTACTTAATGAATACATTAATAACTTCGTGTCTATAAATTAAACAATTTATCTGAAACTTAATTTGTGAAGATTAAATAAAATATACGCAGTTTTTAATAATAACACTTGTTCTGTATAAACTACCTTCTGCAATTTTTGAATTTTTGAATTCAATTTTACGGTCACTTTTCTTAGGATGTCTTTGCTTGAATGAGTCACTTAATTTTATATTACTTTTGTATTGTAATATATTTTAAAACTTTTGCCATTTATCGGACGAGCGTAGCGAATTCTCACATTCTATTCGACCGTTCGGAATTTATCAGTTTATTTGCGGTATGAATCATGACAACCCATAATGCATTAACCGATTTTAGTAAAACGTGGAATCCGTGTCTGTACTTGCACCCTACAAAATTTGTGGGACTGATAACCTCAAAATTAAAGAAATGGAACCCAAAAATGTGAGGGGGAAAATAGAGGAAAAATCACAATAATCCATGTAGGCATTAAAGTAATAAATTAAACGGAATTTTGAACAATTTTCGAATAGTGTTTAGTTTTAGAAGTTTTAAAGTTTTGGGTCACCAGGACCGATAAAATAAGTTGAAATGTTTATAAATTCATAATAATCTATATAGAGCTCTATTTTAAAAACTTAAAAATTTAGGGACACAGGGACCAAAAAGTGACAAGATTTTTATAAAAATCTCATTTACTCGTGTGTGGTATCAAATTAAATAAAATTGTGTCCAATATCTCAATACAGTATCTAATTTGAAATATTTAAATTTTGGAAGCCGGGACTTAAATAAGAGAATAACAATTTTAAAAATCCAGCGAGATGTCGGAGTAAAGGCTACTTTAAACCAAATCCAAGTGCAGCGTTTACTATACTTATTTTTTATTTTAAGGGCACTACGGTCTAAAATTTGAATCTAAAATATCTAATATTGAAATTCACCTAATGGTAAATGTATCTCATTCAAAATAGAGAGCGACTCCTGCTTACGGAATTTACTAGTTCATACTAATGATCATGAGTATGAAAGTTGCCTACTTTCTTATATTATTATAATTTGTGTCATATTGCATGTCAATTATTAATACGTTTTATCTAACGTACGCAACTTAATTCATTCATATTTAAGAGATTCATAAGATAACTTACAAATAACGCAAACAAAATTATAATAAATATATTGCGACAATACAAGCATATGCTGTAATGCGCATATATGAAATAAAATAAATATTTAAATTAATTTTAGTAATATGTAATAGACGATCAGGTGTGAAATTGGAAGCTGGCTTATAAACATGAATCAACAGGAACATCACGCGATTGCCGCTGCGAGCGTGTACACAAGTAAATAGAGTGTGTGCGTGAAGCCTGTTCGAACCTGAAAGTTTGCAATCTCACCCCAAATAAATGCTAAATTAAGATTTTATTTAATTTTAAGCAAACCATAAATATTAGAAAGAGTGTAAAGACTTCTAAAAATGCGTAAAAATCAGACACATGTGCAGTGCGAATTCTATGTAATTCTGACGATCAGTGCGAATTCTGTGCGATTTTTAAAAAATAGTAATTACAATAATGATGCGATCATTATGATAATTACTTATAATATGTGTAATTAAATTAGACAATGTTAGATCACCTTAAAATCCGCATTAGACATTGCGACTGGTGAAAATGTGCGAATATGTGAAATGAGACGTGAGTGGGGAAACAGACGCCGTGAACAGCTTTGGACCTACAGAATTCTGTAGCGACAGGTGTGGTTTTTTTGGTGAATATAAATGCAAGCCAAGGAGAGCCAAAATTCCTCTTCAATCAGTTTTCAGTTGTGGCGGGACGCTATGTCCGTCAGCGACGAGAATTTTTAATACTCTTCAAACAGTCTGCAGTCGTGGCGGTACGCTATGTACGTTCGCGACGCGAATTTTTAATTACTTCAGACAGAGTTAGACGCTATGTCTAACATCGACAAGATTTTTCTATTATAAACTGTAAAGTATGACGGGAAATGTTTTATTTCAAGTAATAAGAAGTAATAAAAAAAAGAAGAACCGTAACTAAAATTATCGGACGTCTACAAACAGTCTACAACTACGAACATCAACTCTAGACAGATGGCGAGAGAACATCAAGCAGAGGAACGATACGCAGAGCAATAGAAACGGTTTATATAACAACAGCAGCCGATCCAGAGCAACACGCCATTCCATTATACAGCCAGCCGATGGGACCATAAAGAACGAGAGACGGGAGGACGACCAGTGGAACCGGAGAACGCAAGAGGACATCCAGAAGGAGAAGACCGACAGATCACTGGAGGACATGGGACAATCTGCAGAATTGAGGTGACGAAAAACCAATTTGTAATTATAAAAGAATAAAGACATTGAAAGACATTAATAAAAACATTTTAAATTAAAGAAAACCCTGTAGATAGAGATAAGAGAATGTAATTTACTTGTAATCAGAATTTTCTTTAATGATATTTTCTTTAATGATGAAGAGTCAATTTAAAATAATTTGAATCCTTGCTTGGAGAATTGACAATTGATTTAATAAGTTAAACTTTTTATTGAAAGCACATAAAGTAAAGTAGTTCGAAATATTCAACTAGTTTGTTAAAAATAATGTATGTTAAAATAGTATGTCAAGTACAGAATAATAATGTAAATATTAACAAATTTATAAAGCACACATTCAGACTGAGTAGTCGAGAATTTATAATATGACTAAGAAATGTTTTACATAGAATGGCTAATATAAGACATAAGATATAAAATATGTTTTTATGGTAAGTGTACGGCACCAAAGAAACACTGAAACAATAGATAATGAATTTCTTATGGCGAAGTAAATATTATTATTATCTTATAAATTCATTTATTTTATTTTGTTTGTTTGAATAAATAAATGGAAACATATTACGATTCCTAAAAGACTACTCTTATTATAATTACACCTGAACTCCAATTTATGCATACAAGGTATCGTTGTATAAAATTTAGGCGCTCCAAGATCGTGGGGCTCCACAAACATAAATTATCAAACACAAATAGATTGTATTTGTAGTGTTACAATATATAATTACCATATCGTTGAAAAATGAATACAATAATAACACTACAAACATAATAAATATTAAGTAGTTTCTGCAAACATATACACAAAAAATCTAATTACGAATAAATTGAAATCAATTCCACATAAGACAAAATTTGTTAAATTCTAAATACTGGAGTCACTTGCAAAAAGCAAATAACCACTAAACATATACACACCACGTTAATTAAGAATAATCCAATATTACCAACCAATACAAAACCAACTCTAGGATACATTCTTCACCTGACAGCGGGAAATATAGTGTACTGTGTTCATGGAAGATTAAATCTTAACAACGCATGTATAATTTAATAATTCTTTTATAAAAATACTATTTTTAGTGACCAGAATTATCAGAATTAAAGTACCTGATGACAGTTTACTAGAGCATAGTTTCACTTAGCGAGGTTCAAAAGTTTCTATGCATATTCGATTTGTACAAACATGAATTGGATCAAAATAGATATATGAAACCTTTTGATGAATCAGCCCAAGTATATTATACCGTATATCAGATGCTATATTATTGCTACGACAATTACGTAAATTAGATACGAAAATTCGAGAGAGTCATTCCACACGTTTCTTGACTAGACCAGCTGCGGCGTCTGTGTCAAGGTCGTGCACCTTCGTAGCCTCCAAACTGTTTGAGCTCTTGTGGCTACGCAGATTATGTCGGCATGCCGCCAGCAATATAGAAAATTATTCTGGAACCTCTGAGGACTTCTGTTGCTTTACATAAGCAACAACGGCCGCCATAGTCAGCCAGTTACAACTGGCGACATTGTAGAGTGCGGATGAAGTGATTGTTGTAGATTAGTGAAAGGTGATTACTGTGTTAATTAGTGCGTTATTGTAATAAGATGACATTATTATAGCGTTTGGACAAATTTAACTTGAATTATTTTATGAGAGTACGTTGTTGATTTCAAATCGTTATTTGTGACTAACTGAAGCTGGTAATTAGTGACTTCACTAATGTCTGTGTTGTGTTTCCACTGTATAATATAACGATCCATAAGACAGAAGTGCGACAGAACCTTTAACAGTGGAAACAGAGGATACCTCGTAGAATAGTAGTGTACGTGATAACTTACTTGCAAAAATGGAAGCCAGTGGAATGGAAAATTTCTAGGAGCTGCTGTTGCAGAGAGAGAGTAACGACGACGACAGGAGGTAAAAGAAGCAGAAAAACGACAGGATGAGAAACGGAGACAGGAAACAGAAGAATGGCAGAAAACACTAATGCTGGAAACAGAAGAAAGAAAACAATAACTTTGGAAGCTGAAGGACGACAATAAGAAGAACATAAATAAGCGAAAATCAGATAAAACGGAAGCTCTTTCCAAATCTATGCAGAAACAGATGCAAGAAAGTTGGGTCTCCTACGTGGTGACTTGGGTAAATTGCGCATTGACCTGTATGACTAAGAAGTAAGATTACCTACAGTAGATCTGTCTCAAATGTAGAAGAAACAATGTCAACAAAATTTTCTGCAGTAGAAGGCTCAAATTGCAAACACAAGGGAACAAATTAAAGTGAAGTAGAGCAGTTCATGAAAATACAACCACGAGTTTCAAAACAAATTGCTGACCAGACTATACCAATGGCAAAATCATGAAAAGACACAGAAAATAAGACAATAGATAAAGTCACATCGCCTGATGTTGGGGCACTTTATATCAAGGCTACAACATTTTATGGAAGCTGTCATTAGACGATGTATCTTGTGCCGTTTGAAGCCGCTGAATGCGCAATACAATTGACGTAGAAGGACAAAGCAGTCTCACTCGTTCTCGCTGTAAAAGGACCTACCTCAAAGCTACTACAGTAATTGCCACCTGATATCCAGAACATTCATGCCGAATTCATAAAAGCTTTAAATTTACGGTATCGTGATAAACATTTACGAGGTATGTACTGCACTCAGTTGAGAGTAAGACAACATCATTCCAAGATATGAATTCCCTCAAGTCAGCGTTTGGTTGGGCAACTCATATAGTGCTTGCACTAAAAGATTGCGATGTCATAGACGATGAAGAGGAAGAACAAGGAACAGAGACCCAACCATTCGGACGACAGTATAAAGTAAGAAAGGATGGAAGACCGAAGTGTTATAGAAGTAGGAAACCTGGATTTACAACAAGATTGTCGGTCCAGAGTTCAGCAACAGGGAAACAAGCAGTAGTCGGCACAATGGGCCGTGAGCTGACTAACTAGAGAAACGAAGCTCAGAGACGATACGCAATTTCTACACTTTAGAAAAATAGAGGGAGCTTGATAGTTAGCGGATTCGTTCAAGAAAGGCCATCCTCGATTACAGTTGACACAGATGCCATAATCTCCATTGTGCGCCCTGATGTGGTAAAAAATCTCAAGCCAGTATAATGCTCTTGCAGCTTGCGAATGCAAGCAAGTCTGAATGCAGGACTGGACGTCCTGTAAAAGAGTTTGGAAAAGTGGATATACACCAACGCCTCGGTCGACTTGAGTTTGATCATCAAGTACTTGTTGCAGACATTATGGATGGATCAATTCTTGGTGTGAACGTTAGGAACGCATATGGATTTGTAGTCGACTTCAAAAACATTGTTTTAAGAATCGGAAAAGAAGAGGTAATGCTCTCTACAATGACATTAGAAAAAAGATCTACGTGATAAATCAAGTTGCCGTAACTGTCCCGCAAAACTTCGAAAAGATCATCGTGGTTAAAACTGAGGTAGATACTAGGGGCAACCAGTGGTCTATATTCGAATCCCAGGTAGTCAGCACACCGGGCATACTAATTGCCAGAAATTTAGTAAAACCTGACGAAACCGGAAATATATCTATTAGAGTGGCGAATATTTGGATCAAGCTGTCACTTTACAAAGAATAAGCACCTAGGTAAAATACCTCCTGTGGCCTGAGTAGCCGGAATGACGCAACGAAGATCCAATACTTCGGACACTTTAAAATTACCAGAGGAACTTCAGGAACTGTTGAACAAAACTTCTGACGATCTCTTGAGTGTTGACGTAAAAGAACTCTGACAGTTTTTACATGAATTTAAAAATGATTTTGCAGTTTGGGGCCAGGAATTTGGAAGAAACTCTTTTGTACAACATTCAATCAATACCGGGGGTACAACACCGATACCCCAACCTCCTCGAAGATCTCCGTTAGCTAAGCAGCAGGAAATGTCTCGGTTAGTACAGGACATATTGACAGAGGGAATAATTTAACCTCCGTCAAGTCCTTGGTTTTCTCCTGTAGTGCTCGTAGCGAAGAAGGACTGTGAGTTACGTTTCTGCGTAGACTACCGGAAGTTGAACGACGTGACAAAGAAAGATTGCTATTCCACTATACCTCGCGTCGACGATACACTCGACGCGCTATCTCAGTGGTTTACCACATTGGACCTAAAAAGCGGATATTGGCAAGTGTGTCTTTATCAAGAGACAAGTAAAAGACGGCTTTCTCGACCCCAAGTGGCTTCTATCACTTTATGTCTTGCCATTTGGACTCCATAATGCGTCAATAACGCCTGAAAGATTGATGAATCTAGTCCTTTAAAGCTTGACACTGGTAACATGCTTTGTTTACTTAGACGATGTTATAGTTACCGGAATGACTTTTAAAAGACCATTTGAAAAATCTTAAGGAGTTTCGAACTAGAATTCACGGTGCCCAACTGAAGCTGATCTCTAAGAAGTGATCTGTATTCCAGAAGTAAACACAGTAGCTGGGCAAACTCGTCTCAACAGCGGGTATTGGTATGGGTCCCAGTAAAGTAAACACCGTAAGTGACTGGTCAGTTCGAAGGAAATACGAAGTTTGGAATTTCCTGGAGATATGCTCATATTACAGACTTTTAAAAAAGCTTCGCTACAATTGCTACATGAGCTAACGGAAAATAAACGAAACTTCCAGAGGTCGAGAGAGTGTGATCAAGTATTCAGGACATCAAAAATTGCATTACGTTTGCAGCCAATTCTTGCTTTCCCAGCTTCCGAAGCGTAGTACACTGTAGACGTAGGTGCAAGTAATACTGGTCTTGTAACTAAGCAGATTACGTTGGCATGCCGCCAAGAATATGGAAAATTTTTTTGAAACCTCTGCGGGATAAGCAACAGCGGCCGGCTTAGTCTGTCAGTTACATCTGACGATATTGCAGAGTGAGAATCAAATGATTGTTGCGGATTTTTGGAAAATGATTATCGTGTTAATTAGTACGGTACTGTAATAAGGTTGCATTATTATAGCGTGTGGATCTAACTTTAATTGTTTTATGAGAGCTCTTTAATGATTTTCAATTGTTATTTGTGACCAATTAAAGCTGGCAATTAGTGATTTCATTGGTGTCTGTATTTTGTTTCCACTGTACAACGCGATGATCCGTGAGACCATCGTAACAATATTAAGTTTTATATATAAGTAAAATGTAATTGTAATTAGTTTTATACAAAACTCAAAATAAATTCATAGTTCAACGCATATTTCTTTATACGAATTAAAATATTCGCTATTGCCATACATTTTATTCAAGTTATTTTTCGAAAATTGTTTTGCTAGACTACTTTGTATGGAAATTACAGTGGATTACAATTAAAAATATCCGTAGATGTATTCTAAACTCAGAGTATCTGAACAACACTCCTATGTAAAGATTATATAGTAGTCAACTTTTGGCTGCTAGTCAAGAGAGTAGGTAATTGAATGTTTCATTGTATTAGTATACGGTCTAAGTACAGTGAACGTTTTTATGGAAGTATACAGGTAGGCCTATATTTGGCGACCTCGTTGCATTTGTTTTCACCGATTCAAGAAGTTACATTTTAACATACTGCAATCAACTGAAAAAGAATGGACGCAATTCCACTTTAAGTTCATTTGCCTCAAACTCACAGATCAGAAGATTGTATACCGGTGACTTTCTCAAATTGGGCAAATTCAATGTCCCATTCAAAAAAAATAATTATGCATAAACAGGAAATAATTGTTTATAGTTAATACGTTTATTCGTAAATGGGCCTGAATGTAAATTACATTTTACGATCTGTCCTGCAAGCAGTTTCTGTGTTATAAAATATTTATTCCTTAAATATCATTCCCTCACCATGTCCCAACCTGTGTTTTGCAACAAAATATTATAATTTAACTTTAGAATGTTCTTTAGTACACGTATTTAATTTTTCTGAAAAGTGTATAAAAGTAGGAATAAAAAGGCAAGTTAGAATACAAAGTGCATCAATAATATTGATTGACAGTCCTCCAAACTTTGTCCCATTGACTGAAAATTGTTCCCTCACTATATACTATGAATTTTAACTTCTGAAAATGCCACTGGATAGCGTTCTACTGCTGTGTCTTGGGTTATCTGATATATAAAAAGCCATTTTGTACGAGGATAGCAAATAAATAGAATGAACTACAAATATTCAAATAAGCAAAAAAACATTTGCTTAATGTTAGCCTGTAAAATAATTAATTATTCTCCATGATAGGTTGAGTTGTTACTTAATGGTACCTGTTTAAACTAGACACAAAATAACCTTCAAAGGCAACCTCTGTCAGTAGAGGCAGCCATATTTGTTTTAATCATCATTCCCTCTTAATGAGGGAAGTACTTTCCTTACAAGTGTAGTTTATCTAAACTCTTATAAAATTTTTTTTGTATTAAATTTTGTAAAACAAACGACAATAGGGCGAAAAAACAAACGACAAAATACTATATTTTTCATCTTTTAATGAACAATAAATTATTTACAGAAAAATGTGCAATATTTTAGAAAAAATTTTACTGAGCCCTACCTTCAGTTGTCACAGCCCAGTAGTTGTTATAGTTAATGATTAATTACATATTGTAACAAAGTAAGGGTACTTTAAATATTTATAACGCCCTACATCAGTACTCATGGGAATATATCCTAGACTCAAGCTAGCAGTTTGGGGTTATTTAAATAGTTGGATTATTTGAATTAATATTGTTAGGTTATGATATTGATGCCACAAATTTTAATTATAAGAAAAAACTAAACAAATAAGTTTGCTTGTTATTGTAAAATTAACAATATTTTTCACACATTACCTTGTAATATAAAAATGCTTATTTTGATTACTGTTTTAGCGAGAGATATTGTGTAGTGAGTATAGGAATTAGTGTACATTTTTGAATATACGTATAATTAACGTACAAAATTAAATTAGTGGTTGCTAATTACAATTAAAAATTATTATATTATTATAATTAATTTTTAAACCATTGTTCAGGTACCGGCTAACATGATTTACAAATGAATGCTTACCTCGCGTATAATTTTTTCTGCTTTCAGTTAAACCTAGCTAAAATTGAAAAATTAAGCAAAGAGGAGGCCAGACTGAAAAAAAATATAATAAGCAGAAGAGAATTGCTTTAAAAGTGAATGCAGAAAAACTAAATAAAAGAGTATATTAAATATTTAAGATAAAAAAAAGGGCCAAATTGAGTCTGTGTCAGAAATGACCCCATGAGAACTGACACAGAAACAAAAGCAGTGGAAAACAATTCTAAGAATTATAGGGAACAAATAAGAAAACACAGTTACCTATTTTAAATACAAACACACCACCTGATTCCCTGACATCACCTATGTCAGTGAGTACCAATAGTGTAGAGAACAATTAACCGTCTTCAACAAGTAGCCTAGTAGTCGAAAAGATGTAGGTCGTAAAAGGTTCAGAAGAAGATGAAATACCTTGAAAACTACAAAGCAGATGCCGAGCAATATCGAAAAAGGTTATACAGAATTAAAAAACTGAAAAGTGATACTACTTTACGGAAATCAAAGATAAGTAAGTTTATAGTCAGAGACGATGTCTTCTCAAAAACAGAAGTTTTGGAACAAGTTTTATCAATACAACTTTGAGAAACATTTGTTACACTTGGAAAAAGTCACAAAAAGAAACAATTATTTTACAAGATGTTGAAGGGGCACATTATTAAAACATATAGGTCTCTTTTACGTTTTTCTGCACTATCTACAGAATTATCTGCACTATCTGCACTTGGTTACAGAAGTTTAAAAATAAGTTGAAAAATAAATCATCAGATTTCGCTGTAAAGTTTTGTGGTAAATATTAGAACAGTAAAAAGTTATATTACAAATTTCATGCAAACAGATAAAATTTCACGTGTATATCTAAAAAAAAGGACTTCTTAACTTTGAATAAAATTAAACAACAATAACTTTACTATCCGTAATCTTAAAACACGCTACAATAAATTTTTAAAGTAAGTTACCCACAAGATAAATTATTCGAGTTTTTGTCGGGCAAAACCATTCTGGATTGTGGAGCCAAAAGTTCATGGAAGGAATACATGGAAATGTATAACGTGTGACAATATTGAAATAACAATAAAAAAGTTATATGGGTACAAAGTGACCCGTTATTACAATTTATATTATTTACTTAATGAACTCACTTCCTTTCGTTATAATGTAGTATTTTCATTTGTTAATATAAAACTTATCAGTATTACACTTCATTGCACTTTCTTACATTATCGTAACAGGAATAAGTTTACTGAATTTTTATGTTTTGCAGCAAGAACCCGCAGAACCCAGGAGCGTATTTAAGGAGGAGACCGCACCCTCAGAGGGTCGTAAAATTGACGAATTTTATTAATCTCTAACTTTTTAGACTCTTTTATTATTTTCCAGTATGATAATATGGAAGTAACTCCTCATTTTTAAATATAAAACAGGTTTATTACACAGTGTTTGCGTATAGGCTTAAAATATGAAATATAGGAAAGTCAGTTCAATGTGATAAATATAGATAAAAAGTAATCTGAAGTAATCTTCTAAACAATTTTCAATACCGCGCATTTTGTTTGTGTTATTACCATTTACTGTAATGGAATTGATTTCATAATGTTACCACATATTTTTGAACCACTTTAAATATAGTAATGTTGACTAGTTTTAAGTTGTTTTTTCCGTTATATGAAGTCGACTCGACCGGACTCACCAAGGCCAAATTCTGGATACACCACTGGTAAACCACAAATCTTAAATATACGTTCCACTTTAGTTTCTATGTTTATTTGACAGACTAAAGGCTCTGTCATTTACTGGATGATTTTAGTATTTCATTTTTGTTTTTAATGTTTAAAAAATTGTATATACATAAATTCAAAAATTACTTGGAGAGTATAATGCCGGTCACAGTGTTTTACGTCTGCCGCCCTATCACGCAAACCTCAATCCTATTGAGTTGGTGTGGGCAGACATCAAAGGTAGAGTGGGTGAATCTGTGTCAGACTCTCTAGAAGTGAAGCGTAGACTTTGCGAGCAAGCATTTTCGGAATATTCAGAGTCCAAATGGAAAAAATGTTGCGAGCACGTACGCAAGATAGAAGATGAATATATATCCAAAGATGTCCTCATTGATGACATCATTGATAGCTTCATTATTTCTGTGAGTGATGTCAGCTCATCTGAATCTGAATCTGAGTCCGAGGATGACAGCAGTAATCAGGAAGACGATGGTGAGATCGCAGATGAGATACGAGAATGAGAGGTATGTTATACTGCCTCTTATGACTTAATCCTTATCCTTCATAAGCGAGTGTTTTGCATGTATTATTTCGTTTTGTTCATATTATGTCCTCTGTGTGTACGCTTATTGGAGCCGTATATTTCTTTAAAATATGGTTTACAGCTTGGGAATCGTAAATAGTTCCATTTAACTCCATGCTTAATACTATTTTATAATTTTAGGTTTAGTAATATTTTAGGTTTATATATTTAATAGATGTTTCAAATAGGTTTTGACGCCCACATGACATTTAAGCTCCGAATTAAATTAAATACACGAAATATTAAATACCTCATATTCACACGCAGAATTTCGTTCAGTAACAATATGAACAGAAAATTAATTATCAAAAATAGGAAAAATCTGTGTACATTGTCAAATACATAATATATTATAAAAAAATATATTATTTTTATTATATACAAATTACAAATTTGCATGAAATATTATATTTTATTTAGCCAGACGCTTGTATGAAACATTCGCATTCTGTAGCGAAGTGCTGAACCTCCGCTCGCCCCTCCAGTGCCCCCACCACGTCGCCAGATTACGGATTTCCAACCGTCGCGTCAGAACTGGCAGACGCAAGTGCGCGAACCCAACTAGCCGAGGGTTCTTTTGTTTGTTGTCAAGTTATACTTGATGCTAAGAACTGTAGAAGATAATTTGTTTACTGACTGTAGGCTTACTGCAAATGATCAGGAAACAGCTTTCAATTACAAAGTAACTTCCTAATGACTTGAGACTTAAAATACAAATTCACTAATCTAACCTTTTTTATAGGTTTGGGTTTGAAGTTTGGTGATTGCATCGTGTTGAGTATCGCCATTGTCTGTAGCCTGGACATTTCATACTATACAACTATTCTTTAATTGTATTTGTTTTTAAAATAAATTTAATCCGTAGGTGATTTTCAAACAGCCAAACTATTTGCTTCAAGAGTATTTTGTTTGTCATTCACAAAATGTAATTAAAGTAAGAAAGATTACGTGAGCGATTATTTACGTTTTTTGTAATAATTATGCAGTTATTCTTAAACATTGCCGGCCGTTCTTTTCTTCTTAACAGATCTACTGTGAGTACTTAATTTTAGTGATAAATATTTATTGTACGCATAGAAAATACAATGAAATGTTTTATGTTAGTAAACGTGTTCAGGCCTACAACACTTAATGTGTAGAACATGTGGTCCCAACGTGTGTAGGCCTATTCAACAATATTTCAATATCGCATGTAATGATGCCACAGTGATTTTTGGATATCACATTTCAATAGAGTAAAACAAAATATTGCATAAAATTAAATAATGATCAATAATGACCGTTCTATCTATTTTCAATTAACTTTTTTAGATTACATAATCCTGCATCTACGTATTAGTTTTTATTGCCTTAAAATGTTATCGTTTTTTCTGCAGGACAGTCCTTGTGAATCTAGCTTTGTCTTGGAGTCACCTACCTCAGGTGTGGTAATCTGTGTAAGACACCAGCAGTTACAGTTATTTTAATATGTGTCACACACACACGCGCGCGCACGCGCGCACGCACACACACTTCATGCGGTGTTATATCGTGTTTTCTGTGCTCTTTAATAGTGAAAGTAAAAGGTGTAGGCTAGACGCTGTTAGTTTCTACTTGTCAGGTACGATAATTGCAAGGTTTTTGAGATTGATTAACGTCTAATAGCCATACCTTTGGAGTGTAGCTGATTTTTTTTGTTTGATTTGTGTTTTCTTTCAGCCAAAATAAGAGTATTAAACTAGAATTGATGAGTACCGGTGTTGTTAGATTACTGTGTACCTACAATTACTTAGAACAATGTGTTTCATGCACCCAAACACAAGCGCGCGCGCACAAACACACACACACACACACAAGCACACGAGTGTGTGTATGCGTGAGAGAGAGATAGAGAGAGCGGGAAGGTGTGTCATGATTTTAAATACTCCTTTTGCGCTGTCTAATAGTGTCCCGCCCAAGATATTCAAGTTCAAGAATTTACTGAAAAATTTGTCGTAATGCAACGAGTGAAATCGTTTACATTCTGTTGTAATGAGAAATAGTTTAGTTGTAATTTCCCAAATGACTCGGAGGAAGCAAACTCTCACGGCCGGATTAGTCGATGTGAATAAGATTATTATTGTCCAGACTGTTGGACCGTAGTCCACAAATCCTGTTTACCACGACACAGGCCGATGCTCAATTCTACCAAGTGGAATATGTGGATCATGGCCTAACAGTCTGTACAATAATAAGCCTATTCACACACATTAACTTTTTAAAAACTGTAGGTACTTGAAAGGAGTTTCTTATTTGTAATTTTTAATCTCTGTGATTCTCTTGAGGTATATTGGTGGTTCAAAAGAGGAGATATTGTTTGTATATACTGTTAAGCTCATCGTGTATGAAATATGTTAAACCACTGAAAAAAAATGGGAAGCTTGAAAAACAAGTAAGAAAGGGAGGGGTAATATTTTTCTTACATTGTTTCGCACAGCAGTTATTTGAAACATTTTCATGTTTCACCACGGGAAAAACGATTCCAATAAACGATTTCAATCAGATATATTATAAAAGACATTACTAACCCAGATTAGCAATAAAATTGAAATATATTCTTGTTGTAATATAAAAACTTTGAAGCCAAATTTTTATATTTAAAACACTTTTGCTCCCTACATATTTGGTGTCCTACGTGATTACTCCTTGTGTGCTACAGTAGGCAAGTTTCAGTTGTCTTTAGATCTTTAGTCTGAAAACTCTATTTCCTCTTAAAGACGGAAGGGAAATGAGTTTGCAAAGCAGGTAACAAAAACGAAATCAGTATCATAAATTTAAGGAAAGAGTTTGCCTTAACTTTGTAAAGAATAATGGTCATGCATATAAACATTTTCTTATAAAACTTGCATTCAATTTTTGGACTAAACGTTTACAAAAAGCGTATATAACGGTTTAACATACAATGTTTTTAATTTTGAATAAACCCAAACAGGTGCCTAACAAAAACTAACAAGAATAGTTTTTATTACTGTGTAAAATGGCGTATTGAATGTATTTGTGCTGTGTTTGTTTCTGTATGCGCGTGTTTGCGATTGCCCGTAATGTTCGTGTTTAAGTTAATACGAAAACTGATATTACACGGTCTGAATTTAAGATATTAACCAAAAACAAAGTCTATAAGAAAAGTGTTTTTAAACAACCTTAGCACTAAAAAGGCTAAGTGATTTTTTTTTTTGTGAGCAGAGACACTACTGCTGTAGTAAGACACGTTACTCAAGTTTCTCAGCCTCGTCTTGTCATTATCATCTACCAACGATCTTACTAGCCCATAAAGGTTATTAAATAAAAATGTGTTAATTTATTGTCAAATTATTTGGTTTATTGGTGACCAAAGTTTTTTTTTTCAAAAGTAACAGGGGTAGTGTATCAGATTGCAGGAGCACAGATAAAACAATTTTCTACTAAAACCCAGTGAGTTAATTCTAGCAATATAATTCATTTTTGAAAAGAAAACCTGATAAAAGATATTAAAAATCTATATGAAAAATAAAATATTTGTAAATTTGGCAACGAATGAAAAATAATATAAATTGTTTTGTTTATAAAAAACAGAAGTTATGAATAAACAAAATGCCTTACGTGAAGAAGAGAAAAATTGATGTACTGCTCAACACAATAATTATTATTATGTATAAACAGCGTATGGACATACTTATAAATCGCTTTGGAATTAGGAAGAATCCTGTTATTTACAAATTCCTTTAATGCTACTTAAGGTTTTAATTGTCAACTTGGTTAATGTCTCCAGCATTTCACTCATTGCCTGTACGCTGTTACACGAGAGCCACCATTAATGAACTTATTCCAAGTAAAAAGTGAATTTACAATAGAAAAAATGTAGTAAAATTAACTTAAGCAATTCATATTTCAATTTGTTTCTATTAGTTTACTTAATGAATATAAATTTGTAATTTTAACATATTTAAGTCACATTTTTAGTAGGTATATCTCACTTTATTACAGAGTGATATACATGTATTATAATTATTTTTATTACATTTATCTTATACATACATTTTTTTGTATCGGCCATCTGAGGAACACATGCCAATTTCAATTGCTTATGACGTGTTGTTTTCTTTTTCTCCAATATTCTTTAATCTTTTCACTATATCTCTTTTTCCTATCTTCAGTCCACTTTGAACCTGCGTTTTTCTCCCTCCTACCCTGCAATCCTTCCATTTTTAACATTTTTGCCTGAAAAATCCCTTATCAATTGCTTCTTCTGCGTTTATATATTTTTTTAAAATTATTTTTGTCTTCTGTAATCCAAACTGATGTTGACTTCTCTCCCCACAAATATTTGAAGATCTGTTTTGTTAACCTGTTGTCGTCCATTCTATATAAATGTCCAAAAAATTCTAGTCTTCTTTTTCTCAGTGTTTCTGTTATATTTTCTATACTTCCTATATATTTTTATTATTTAATAAATTTAAAAACGGAGGAAAATTGGAAACGTGGACGAATACGGCTCAAAATTATTGTAATATATTTACCTATGCCTATCTCAATATAATTGTTCTTTTTCCGTTTTATATTAAGTAAAAATTTTAATAAAAATGTACAATTTAAAAAGAAATTTAGTCAGCTTAAATAATTAGAAACGATCTATTATTTATTGACATTAGAATGGTTGTTTTCTTTTTTCTTTTTTTTTTTTTTGAAAGTGTTTTATTACTTGTAAACATCTTCTACCTACACGTCTAATATCAGTGACGTAAGAGTCTTCTTTTACAACGTATTTAATTTTTCCTTAATGAAGGTAAACTTCAAAAGCATGAATATATTAATTTTGTCAGTACCAATGTAAATCTGAAAGCATGCTCTCTGTACTGTCTGTACAGCTGTTATTTCAAACCACGGTAATAAAAGAGAACGTTCTACTGGTTGACGGAACAAATTTGAATTATTTCTGCCGCTCGAGTAACTGTAAAATTTATGGCAAATTTTATTATTCCTTTTTAGCTGAAGTACCGTATTAAAATTGAAATATCTATATGCAGGAATGTTGACTGTGATATTTTTTGAATTACACTGTACAGCATAACATATTGTGACTTAAATTTATTGATTTTTATCACTATAATTATGTTATTTTGGTGTACTAATGCGTAAATTGTATAAGTTTTTCCAAACATGCCTCTCTCTCTCTCTCTCTCTCTCTCTCTCTCTCTCTCTCTCTCTCTCTAAACAAATTCACTTTATAGTTGTTGTATTTCCTTTTTAAGGGAATACGTAAGTAAAAACTTAATGATTACTAAGCCCAACATGTGTTGATATTACTAGGGAGACCTGTCTCATTTCTAGTCGGGACGAATATATTAAAATCTAAATAAAAGTTAAAATTGGATGCAAACTATAAATTACTGCATTAAGCACGAATGCGACTGTTATATAAGAGAAACATAGAGAAGATATCTTTATATTTGCGACGAATTATGTGTCTTAAGTTAATTAAGTTGTTTTACAACGGGGCGCATAGAGAACACCACGCGCTTTGGACTATTCAATCCAATCTATTTGAACTATCTATACCCATCCAGATCACGAAAGTGGAATAATAATTTTTTAATGAATATCACACATAAAACGAATTTTTGCTATTTAAAGACAATTTAAGATATTGCAAAAAGACTATTCATATTTTAAGATTTTTATTAGATGAGTATACCAAAATTGGATTGTAACCAGTGAATTGTTTAATAACTGGATTGTTCTGAACAACTCAGAGCTTCGATATAGTTGAATAATAATATTGCTATTAGTTCCCTATATAATTGTGAAAATATTTAATTCATTTAATTTCCATAAATAATACAAGAAATTGTATGTAACTGAGTAAATTTAAAGTTTTAAATAATGTGGTAATAAGAGTCTCAAGTATCTCTTAAGAAATAATGACAATTTGAAATTTTATCGTTAGCCTTCAACTTTTCGCAAAGTATTATAGCACAATAAATGAACCTGTATGTGCTTAATAAGGACACACGCACGCACGATCGAGCACACACAAATATATTGTACGAATATAAGAATATATTTATATTATATACATTTAAATGTTCCTCAGTCATATGTTTTGAAATTTTGAATTGTGTAAAGTAAGAGTTATCTTAACGGCCATAAATATCACTAACTAAACGGTATAAAAAATAAACTCTCCTACGTCAGGAACATAATTAAGAAATTATAAAAGGGCAGAAGAAAATTTAGTTTACGTAGATAATTATGATTAAATCTGTTATGTTGCACACTTTGCAACATCATAAATAAAAAAGATGCTGTAAGAGAGTCTGTTTGTAAAAGAGAAAATTAGATAGAAAATGAGGGAGGTAGAGAGCAAGAGAGTGAAAAAAATACAAACAGGTTTAAAATTGTTTCTCTCTACAGAAGATTAAAATTAAACTTTAAGTGAGATACTAACCAACAAACAGCGGTGTATGTAGGTCAAGAATCGTCCCAGGAACATGGAACTTAATAAAAAAGTAATAACATTTTGAATTAATCTGTAATTACATTAGGTATTCTGTATGTAATACACACCTACAGTCTGATCTACATCAGGATGATAATATAAGGCAAAGACGTGAACAGGATACAAGTGACTAACCTGGAAACAAATTATACAACAATTCGCTGAAACAACAAAGGCTACATTTTTAAAAATTTCATGAAATCTAGACTTTAAAACATTTTTTCTGCATTAAACAAAAGATAGATAAAACGCAAAACTTGATACTAGGTGAACAATTTCCTAATGAATAATGAACTTAATGAAGACATAATTTCCTATTCTTCTAAGCGTAAATAATGTATTATATATACCTTTCCAACTAAATGGTATCCAAAATATAAATTAAAATTTTTAAATTTGGTTAAATAAATGTATTGTTGTAAGCAGTAAAATATCAAATTATTGGAAAGTTGCTAGTTACATCACCATCGTTGTGCTTGTCGACGTCGTCTGTGTGCTGTTGTAACGTTAGAAGTTTTGGCTTACTAAAAGAGTCGTTTTCATCCGTCTCTATTAATTGCTGTAGGCTTCTGTTTATTAATACCAGGCCTATTCTACCTATGTCTTTAACATTAATAAAGGCATACTATCCACAAGTCTCTGGTAAACACGAGACTCTATTTTTAGCTGTTTCTTAGATGTAGGGAAGACTTTTGACAGCGTATGGCACGATGAACTTTTACTCAAACTCCTGGAAGTAAAGATCTCGTACTGCTACCTTCATGTGATTGCTAGTTTTCCTACGAATAAGACATTCTGTGAGAGTGTAGATGATTCTGTCTCATCTGAAAGACGAATCGTGGCCGGCGTCCCTCGAGGAAGTTTTCTAACTCCTCCTTTTCTCTGGTCTACGTCAACGACGTACAAAGACTGCGTGGAGTCCAGGTGGCCTTATTTGCGGTCGACACGGCTGTGTTTACAGCCGATCGTAACCCAGAAAGGGCCGTCTTACGACAACTATAGCGCCAGCTCGATTCGATCGGGGACTGGACTGAAAGGTGGAGGGTGTCTCTAAACGCGACCAAGAGTGTAGTCGTCCTGTCCTCTAAGCCTCGGAAGACCCAGCGGAGGCAACTTCGGATCGGCAGAACGTACTTGCGCTGGTCTAATGAAGTGAAGTACCTCAAGTACCTCGGTGTACACCTTGATCGTCGGCTCACCTGGCGTACCCACGCTCAGACAGTTCAAAAGGGAATGTCCGCTCGTTGAGTCACTCCTGTTTCCACTCCTGGTCAGCTGGACTATGACTAGGAGATTAGGCAAAATGATCGTCGGTTATTAGGCGTATCTGCTGTAAGTCATTACTTACGATGCCCGGTTTGGGGATACCTTGCTGCCATGCATAAAAAGAAGTTGCAAAACGTCCTTGACAGGGGTCTTCGGCTAGCGGCCAAAAACCCCGTCTATCCTCATTACAGACGACGTAAGGCCTGGTAAAGAGCAAGTCGCCCTACTTGGGCGGGAACGTGAGGCAGGAGCTCTAAAAGACAGCTAGACAGTCAGATTCCATCGCATCAGATTCAATCTGTGTGACGCACAGCCACACAGCCCAGAGTCAGTGATGCAGATTCATTGACTGCCCGGAATGCCGATATCTCAACCGACTCTCTGTTAAGGCGAGGATAATAGCTGCGGAGAGACGATAGGACATTAGACTTCTCGAACAACACCCGGTGGTCGGCGTTGTAGAGAATATTCTCGGCAACTGCGGATTTCTCCGGCTGGCACAGACGACAGCAGTGGATATGTTTGTTCACCCACGCAGGTCCGTACGCTACGCTTAGTGGTGCCAATATAGACTGGGCCACACGAGCTGGGCAAGTAGTACACGCCGCAGGACGACAACGGATATCTTGCGCCCTTTACCGGCCTCTGCTGCATCTTCCTGGTCGGCTTGTAGATGGCGCGGATGACATGCCTCGACAACAGTCTGCTTATGCGGTCCCTCACTCCCTTGATGTACGGCAAAACCGCTGAGCCAACACACTCCTCGGTCACCGACAGATCCGCCGCATCAGATTTTCTCGTCTCACAGTCCGACCGGCTGAACTTCTCTTCTTACATCCCCAGCCGAGTAGCCGTTGGTCCGCCGTTGCAGGCTCCAAATGCGGAACTCGGCATCAAGGAACCGGAGTTCACAGATTCTTCTCGCCTGGTCCATCAGCGTCTTCAGCTTCTACATGGGGTGACGATTCGACACTTTGTGGAGATGAATGTGATCTCAACAAATATCGTCAATCTGCAGTATGTTACGTACTCTTTTTAACATTTATATTGAAGATCTGGTCAAGAAATATTTATATTGAGCATTTATATTGAAGGAAATGGGAACATCTAGTGAACCCTGGTGTAAGTTATCACGAGACAGATATTTGAATGTGCTGTTGTTTGCTGACAACTTGCTTGTAGTTCAAAGTACACAATCTGATTTGTAAAAATTTGTTTTTAACATTTACCAGATTTTCAAACTATATAATGTAAAAATCTCCACTATAAAAGTAAAGCTAATGGCATTTCTAGGTAAGTAACCAATAAGAACAAGAATAATTATTGATGATTGAATTCTATAACATGTGAGTCATTTTAATTATTTGGGATATGATATTGGCTATGATAGGGATTATGTTATTGGTGTTAAGTTAAGTGATTTCCAGACGATACGTGGGACAATCAACCATATTTTTTTTAAAGTACGTTGAATTACAAAATTAAAATTCTACAAAATTATGGCAGTCCCTGTACTGCCCTGTGGGTGCGAGTTATGAACAACAACTAAGAAACAAGACAGTAAAATATATGTCTCGGGACTGGCGTTCTTAAGAGGAGTTAAAAGTTGTTCTAAATTTGACCGTATAAATAATGAGGTCATATTAGAAAGAATGTGTGAAAGAAAATGGCCATACTGGGCAAACAAGTCTGGAAATGCAAACCTATAGGACACAGGTGTGTGGGTAGACCCAGGAAGAGATATTTGATAGCCCCGGCTGGAGGATTTTGGTTCAGGAACAAGCAGCACCTTACCTATGCCGTGTTGTAAAAATAATGATAAAATGTATTTCTATAAGCAGTCAAATATTAACTTATTGAAAATTTATTAGTTACCTCAACATAGTTGTCATCGCCGGCGTCTGTGTGCTGTTGTGACATTACATGTTTTGCCTTATTAAAGGAGTCGTTTCCATCCTTCCCTATTCCTTGCTGTAGGCTTGAATTTTCTAATACCAGGCTTTCCCAGACCTCGTAAAGCTAAATCTTTAATCTTAATAAATGTACACTAAGAGGTACTATCCATAGGCCTCTGGTAAAACACGAGACTGTATTGTTTCTGTTTCGTCTGCTGTCTTTCCTTCAATCTTTCTAAATGCCTAGTCCAGCTGATTCGACGCACGATTTCTGGGTATCCGCTGAGATGGTAGAGCTCAGCACCTGCATCAAACGGTGCAACCACCTCCGTATAGTTACGCTATCACACCCTTCTAAAGCCTCCTAATAATGGCCTCGCTTGTAAGCTAAGTGTTAGCAAATTATGAGCTATGAATAGCATTAAATAATGACACGTTTAATTTCATTAAAACATTTTTGAAACATTTGTTTTAACACCTTCAAGCATAAAAATTAGACACATATTGGAAAAAACGTGCAAGCAAAACTAAACCACAAATCACAATTTGGCATCTGTCTAATATTCCTACTAATCCATTGTATTAAGTTCGTAGTAGTTAAAAATGTAATATGCCTACTAATCCATGCATAAAATAAAAATGTTTTCTTTTGTTGTTTGTTGTAGTTTCTTAACAAAACATTTAATATTACTGCAGAAGCATACATTTTTTTTAACTGACAACGGCACTTATTCTACGACATGCCTGTAACGTATGTTTGATGCTGGTAAAAAATATAACATTTAAGTTAATTCTTAAGTTATATTTAGAGTCTGTTAAGGCCACAATGTTTCTATACTTCAAATTTTGATTTCAGTACCCAAAGCATACTGGTAAACATAATTTTTTCTTTGCTCACTTATACTTGTCGAAACGTTAAAGTGTTGTCAAACTAATTACAGTGCAGTCGTCTTACTAAGCACTAAATACACGAAAACGATGATACAGTAACTGTACTTTACATAGCTCAAAACAAAGCTTACAACTCAAGGTATCCATAATTTAACAACCAACATATTATGTAGTCTACGTGAATGTTAATTTTCACTAGCATTAAACACTTATATTAATAATATTTATTTTTATTAATATTTTTTACAAACATTGTTTATGTACACATTGTTTACATTACTGTCTTCTTGAAATAATAAATATACACGTAAACAAAATATTACATATATGTATAAGGGTTTGTTTGTGTATGTATAGATATCTGAATGTTTGTATATGAATTTATGTATATTTGCGTATAGGCCTACGTATATTTCACCAGCGCGCGTGTGTATGTATTATTATAAAAAAATGAATTTTTTCTTACTTTTATTATTGAGTCTAGGCTAGGCCTATTTATGAATTTAGGTCTCTTTGCAGGGTGACGGTCGTACGCCTCAGTCCACTAAAATTTAATTTCATTGCTCTTGTGATAACTGCCACTTTAAACTCAAATGGGTTCACTCTGTTAAGCACCACACAAGTATGGCGTTGTTAAACCCTTTTCACGCTGGTGTTTATGATGTCGTTTTTCACGCTATTTAACAAAAACCGTGAATCTCGTCATTGACTGAAGCATCATTAGATCCTTGTGGATATCATCGTTCTGTATGTGTTATGTGGCATTTACAATGCATCCTGTTATAACTTAGTTTTGTAATATCTGCATGGTTTTTCCGTTACCTTTCCTTTGTGTTTCCGCAAAGTTGTATGTCGTATGTCAAACATGTTTTAGGTATTGTTTGTATAGCATTAGGTCATGACGAAAACTCAAAATGTCGTCCACACTTTTTTAGGTCTTTAATCAAGTTTAGCCATTTTCCTTTTAAATTGTACTTTCCGTTGTCGCTAGACCTAGTGTCATGTATAAATACTTTGCGTTGTTTTGATAAGGTATCACTAAATATACGATTGCAATTCTGTGAGTAGTCTCCTATACGCATACGTTTTTTATATAAAACAAATAAGTCATCATAGTTGTAAACATGTGAAGAAAACCAGAAAGATTTTATTAACAAAATTTTATGTAAGCATTTCAAGTGACCCGATGTATTTTTATTACATTTTTATACACGCTATTAGAATACTGCTAAAAAAGGAAGACATAATTACAGCTTATATGTTGTAGCAGGTTTTTGGGTACATCCGTGTTTTTGAGAACATTTTCAATGTGTACTCAAATGTTCCGGGATTACGAAACGAAACGTCAGCAATATAAGCATCACATACACGGATGTAGCCAAAAACCTGCTACAAGAGATATTCACCCTGAAAGCCTTCGCACGGGCACACACACACACACACACACACACACACACACACACACACACACACACACAGAGTTAATTTTTTCAGTTTCATGTCAGTCTTACGCGACTTTACTTAGACCTTGTCGTAGACATTTGTCAAATTGCTTTTTCGGAGGGCGATCATTTTCACAAAACTGACTGAGTAAATAAAATGTGAGACAATTGTGATAGGAACAAATTAGCGATTTTGTAATTATCTAAGTGGCAATAATTCACACTTTAAAAAGTAGGCGCGAAATGTTCTTAAGTTTTTTCAAACGTTGAAATATGTTAAAAATATGTTAGAAATATGTTGAGTATTTCAAAGTGTTAAACATATAATATATGTGATTACCATATAATATTGTATGTGATTACAATTAAATTACTACTTTCATTTCTAAATATACTACCTGATAACTTATCATATGTTAAATTATTAACAATCTAATAAACATATTTCTCTTTAGTATACGAATTAGTAAAATAACATATGACATTTTAATGACCTTATGGTACACAATGGATTTTTTCCGAAATACTTTACTACAAAGTTAACCATTCTTGTTTCTTGAACTTAGCGTATTGATTCTAGTCGCCTTTTCTGGTATGCAGTGGAACTCACTCCCCTTTAAAATATAAAGTAGAGATTCTAGGGCAGAGTTATATTAAAGTGTAAGCAAACAGACTGCTGGATCAAAGCTGACACAGATTGTCATGAATCACTGGGCGACTCCTTTTCCTGTTATTAATATTTCATGTCTTTAGGCACATTATGCATAAAGCGCAAAGCTCAGTGGTAATTATGTATAATATGATGTAATTTATTTCGTATTTATTACGATAATATGTTTATTACAATAAATAATAATTCAATAAAATTTAACTTTTAAATCATACAGTAGGAGACAAATTCAATGTTGCTTACTCCCAGAAAATATTATTATGAAACACAATGTCGTAATCTAAGTTTTTATGTACGTATTAATCAAACCATTGTATTTCACTCGTAATAGTTAATATAGTAATAAGTAGTTATACGTAAGCTTATATAGCCTAAGTATACGTTTGAATGGTGGTTGCATCTACTTCAGACGACATACTCATTACTACTGTAGAAACATGACGTTTCAGTAGTAACCTCGGTGTCAAAATTACCTAAGGTTTTCACATTACGTTGCTATTTTTATATAAACGTGTAGAATTTAAATCATTTTGAATACTACTGATTCATTGATAGTCAATATATCTTATTGATTTATACTTTCAGCTTCAATTTCTGTTGTAACGCATAAACGATATAGGCCTACTGAAAAATTGCTTTTAAAATCTTGTTACTTAAACTAGAAAAAGCACAAGTTTTAACAGATTACATTCATTAAAACTAATATTTATTATATGTGCTAATAAATAATAAAACTAAAACATTATTTTGTGTGTATAGGTAATACGTAATAAAATATTTTAATCTTACAAATTAATAGTTTTGGAGAATGCAATCATGAAATATGGGAATATACGAATTATATTATTTACTAAGGATCAAATCCACTGTGTACTATAACAGGTTAAGGATCAACGTTTAAAGTCAATTATATAGAAACATCTAAGTGTACTTACTATTAAGGAAAGTAAAAATAGTTTCAGAGAAACAGTGTAACAGATGAAATCTAAGTTTTAATATTCGGAGAGAGGAAACAGTAAAGAGTTGCTGACTGAGCTGCAGGAATCAAAAACGCGCGATACCTGTCACGATGTCAGTCGTTATTTTCAAAATAATATTAATAAGCATAGAGAATTGACAGCATCTGTCAAATGAGAATTTGTGTCGTGCAGAAAAATAGAAGCTTGACCTGTTTGTTTTGGACTACCAATTTTCTGTCCTGAAAATAGGAAACGAAAGAATGGTTTTCCAGTTGATAGCTGAAAAACCATGTTGTATCCATTAATTTATATTATTCTTTTTACTTTTAATATTGCTACATATATATTACGTTAATTTAATTATCGTCTATAATAAAGACTACATGTGGAATATGATAAACAAAAATTGTTAATTGTTGTTACTCTAAAAGCAATTGAATAAATTATTTTATAAAACAACAATCGTAATGAACAAAGCAAAATATAAAGGGCAGGGTAAGTGAGCAAATCTGTTGGTATTATCGACAGGACGCGTGACTGTAAATGTGTTTGTGCGTTGAATAATATAGTAATGTTTTCTTGGCTGAAAATGTTCCTCTAAAAGAAGTAGTGATCGCACATTAAAGCACTTTGAGATAGTATGGCACAAATATAAATTCAAAAAATACACTTTAGTGTGTTGATCAGGGTCTAAACAAATGTGTAATTTGTATAAAATACAATCGACTAACGTCATATTAAATATTTTGAGTTACACCTTAGACGAAACAACGGAATAAGGAGTGTGTAACGTTCACTATTATGTCAGGTTCATATAACATGTTCTCGATTCCATTACCATTCTTTTTTATAATAATTCCTGGAGAATAAAGAGGAATTAAAATACCTCAATATAGTAAGGCAAATTGGTTGTAGTAGTATGGGGTAATAAGATAGTAACACTTTATAAATATCTGAATAGTACAGTAATGTAAGCTAAATATGGTTAATTACATTTTACTATTATATCACAAAACTGTTAAAGTGACAAACAAATTAAGTGACGAATAATAATAATTGTAATATGCAATATGCTATATCGTAATCCACCTTTGTATAAATAAAACTTTCTTAAGTGATAAGACCTACTTTAATATGATTACTTAGTAAATTGAATATATTTAGTTAATTGCCTTTATAAGTTATAACAGTGAAACATTTACTCCTCCTAAACGTCCGTGAGTCAACAGACCACAGTGTTACGCCATACAGAGTAAAACAAGTTGTTCTGCTGCTAGTGACTAAATGTATCGTACTGTAGCGTAAAGTCAGATGTCAGTTAAGCGTCGAGTTCATTGTATTTCTCGGACTTTTATATCGGTTGCAACGCAGAACCTTTTCAATTCATTTTAGATTTGCATGAAACATTTATCTTAGGAAGAACTGTAAACAGCTCTTTCGTTTTTACAACAATATTTCAATACTCATATGGTACATGTACGCGTGCGAGTACGATTTATCTTGAATATCTTTGGCTGCGTTCACAAATGAATAGTCTTAATTCATGGTCTCAAGTTCACAGCGACTCTTGTCTCTGTTGACGTATTCTAATAACCCTTTCCTGTACTAGCACATAAACATAGACGTATAGCATTAACATACAAACTCATATCTGGCTACTTTCAGAGACACCTTTGTAAATTTTGAAGGTGCCACGTGCAAAAAGTCAATAGCTTAACGCGTGTTCCTTTCGAACTTTTACACACAGACAGACACGTTCAAAGTTGCTTCGTTACACTACTAATATGTCATGCCGTTAGTAGGCAACAAGTTACAAAAAAAAAATTACACCGTGTGTTAAGGACAGGAAGACTGAAGGAACTACCTTCGTGAGAACTACGAAGGTAGAAAAAATACGGAAATCAATAACAATGGAATCTTAAATGACAGAAGTAAAGTATGCAGTGAAAAAAAAGGTTTAACGTTGCGTAATATAAATTGCAACTTAAAAATTACAAATTTCACATTACAAACATTATTGTGAGCATCTTGCTCAGAGCCCACAACGTTGCTGTCAATTACGTTACAATTATGCTGGAATCATATTTTTTTCTGTAAACACGAAAGTATATTTCTTCTGAACTACATAATGTATACAACGCTAATGGTGCGGTTTCTGAAACAGTATTATTTCTCCCTACGTACACACTAAAATGTTATTGCTTCACTACTTAAAAGTAATCGCTTCCCTCGAACAAAACGTAACGTTATCTTTCACATGTAGATTTCACAATAATGTGATATTTTCTTAAATACAAGTTACGACAAAACAAAAGTGCCAAAACACCAACACGCGCGACCCCGCGTATTTTAAAATATCTAATTACGTAGAAATAACTACAAAATTAGAAACGGTCTTGTCAGAAATAAAGTATACATATTTTATCGAAGAGCATACCGCTTATTAACTAACTCAATTTAAGTGAACTGATTGTGTAAGTAGACTACAACCGTAAAATAATATCTATGCAAATTGTGAAGCATAAACCTCAAGAGATAAAAGATAGAAGAAAAGACACGCTAAATAATGCTTGAAAGCAGGTAAGAGGACTTATCATGTAAGTCCGCCATAGGAAGAAAAATACTTTGTCTTCGCTAATAGAAGCGTATTCACAATTTCAAGAGAAATGTTCTACAACTGTTGATTACTGCGACAACCGATTTCAAAGACATTCTTTTAAATTCATGGTATTTCGTGGCATAGGTGTGAAAACCAGAGAACCAGGAACCATACAAGCTACATTAGCTGTAAAATTGATTATAGAGAAAGAAATGGATAGGGATATAACATTATAAATAGTACTCATAAATATAGGAAAACTTTTTAAAACGTAAAATAAAACAAAATATTTGAGGTTTTGAAGGGGCTAAGCATAGACTATAGAGACTAACGAGGAATATAAAATCTTTACAGGAACGAGACAGTTGTTTTTGATGGAAACACAAAAGAAGAAGAGGTGGAGATTTGTAAAGGCTTCCAATCAACTTTGTCATTATCACCAATGATCACCAATTTATACGTAAGAGATACCTAAAAGTCATGTAAGAATCAACGTTATGTGTAATAGTACATGATGAAGAAAGATATGCTGAGGACGTTATTCTAGGTGTGAGCAAAATGGACCTTGAGGCCATAGTAACTAGGATTGTTACGATTATTGGGAAAGTATAAAACATGAAAATTAATAAATCTGAACTAAAGCAATAGCCTGCGACAAAGAAGAATAAGTTAATATACGAATTAGTGTGTGTAATGAACTACTTGAACAAGTACATTGATTTATTTACGCAGGATATAAGATCACTAGACATGGACGGAGTAAAGTAGAATAGAAAATAAATGTGCCCAAGCAAACAGCGCCTTCAACAAAAATGGATAAAACCTCAAAAAATCACGAAAAGATTTCTTAAACCACACGTATAAAGTTTAGCCTTATATGGTTTTGAAAGGTGGTTATGGATGAGATAAAGGAATAGAGAAGGCTGAGATTACTTGATATGTGCCGCTACAGGCTCATGATAAAACTTATACAGATCTACATTGTTTATCTACGAGTATTTAATAATTTTATTCTTTCTTTAATTAAATTCTTTATCATTATTATTTCAAAAACAATTAAAAAAAATAAAGATTTAAAACTTTCTCAGTATTTCGTACATACGTAAATCTAACACCGAACTCAGGGTTCGAAAAGGCGTTTACAAGCGCTCCGTAGTCTCTACAGGTAAAGAGATTTGTACGAAAACTTAAAGAAAATATGAAGTCAAACAGCTACTTTGTAGTGCTATCTTAGATTTTGAAGGTGCTTCTTTTTGAAGCCCTTGTAGTTCCCATTTTATGAAAAACGTTTATTCATTTCTGTTGCAAACCAAGTAGACCAATTTTATTCCATTTGCTGCAGATATTTACTAACTTGTATTCAAAGAGAGGGAATTTTAAAAATTTTCCAACAAACATTTAACACATCAGAAGATGATATGAAATTTGAGCCTTTTTACAAAAATTTAAAACTCTTACAGACTCCGCCAAATTCGCAGACTTATCTAATATAATTAATTACAAGATTGAAGACAGAAATGAAAGCGGGGATAATTCGAAGAGCATAATTATTCGCTACATACGTAAATATGCCCCGGAAAAATATTCCCAGTTGCGTCTCACACTAAACCTTGGACATCAGGATTACGCCTTTGCACTGCTAAGATTTATTAACAGAATACAAATTATACGTATGGTTTTATAGCTACGCGAAAGTGTTAAAAACATATCCCGCCTTTTAGTGCTGAAATTCTGTTAATCATTTTCTGAAAAACGTTTTTTTCTAGGATAAGAGAAAGAAAGAGAGAGAGAGAGAGAGAGAGAGAGAGAGAGAGAGAGAGAGAGAGAGAGGGAGGGAGAGAGAGAGACAGTTGAACGTAACTCTAACGTTTACGTACGCAAACAGGTCAGGGAGTTTGAGATTACTTGAATTATGCACAACATAAAAATTACAACAGAAGAAAGGCTAGAGCATCGTAATGTAATTAATATAAAGTTATAAACGAATAAAATTTTATTTTACTTAAAATAATCTAAATATTTTAAGCATGTGCCCCTACTTATAAGTATGCATGTACATAAATAATTACCATATTAAAAATTATGTGAGTTTGCTCATAATGTAGAGTTTGAGTGTTGGACCCTAAAAACCAAACAACTAAGAAAATTGAAGCTTCGGAAATAAGATTTCTATGCTGGTTTTGCTAAATACATACAACTGAGAAGACCTGCGAATACAGGTGCTCAGAACTGGCAACATTAGTGGCGAATGAATGATAACAGAATTACCAAACCGACCCTCATGTACGCACCAGTTGGGAACAACGGTTGATGGCCTCGAAAATGACAATCATGTCGGTTTTTATTGGTTTGCAACAGGCCTTTGGTTTAATCCTTTATGATGATGATGGTGACGACGACGATGATAATGATGATGATGTACGACAAGTGTGCTGAATAAGTATACTGAGATAAACCTATAACATAAAAAGCTTAAAAGTCGTAAAAAAATCTAAAGGACCGGTGGAAACACTTCTTGCTGACGTTCATTTTATTTTATTTTATTACAAAAATTTATGTAATATAGGTAATAGCATATAAATATGTTATTCATGCATTTTTTACATAAAATTTCGTATACTTACAAGAGTTACAACCATTGTGTTTATTATAAATATTTAGTTCCTTTCAACACTGTAGTTTCTAATTAATTACGATTTTCACCTTAAATATATCACAATAGTTTTAACAATTACATATGTAAAAATGTACGGTTATAAGGCAAACAAAATTCCACCAGTCCTCCGTCAATATAAAGCAATGATACAGACAGCATATTAACAAAACACACAAAGTAACCCCTTTGCACATGTCTGCGAGAGGATTAATTAAGTTAATGTTGTGTAAACTGCTCGTGTGTTGAAGTAATGCAATTTGTCATCATTACAGAAGTGTGTGTTGTGCCTGCATCTCGTGTTTGTCTACCTGTTTGGAATTACGAATAACGTAGAAATATGCAGCTATAATTGAATAATTGTTAGTTACAATCAGGATTACAAAGGAATACGAAAGATTTCAGTAAAATAAAAGCGTGTATATTACACAAAAGTAACTACTAGCGTAGACTTATAAAGTATCATAGACGTACTTAAGTAAATGGTACGAATAACCTTCTTAAATTAAATTCAATCTGGATACACAATTGTATATAATTTTTAATTTTTGAAAAGAGTGAGTTACTTCATAACCATTATTTCTCGGATGTATTGCATTCCACCACAAACACTCACGTACATGCAGATGTACGTATATTTATTTCTGTATATTTATTTTTACACTAATATTTCTAATAAACATTTTTCCATTGTCAAAAAATACCCCTCCCCCCCACACACACACACACAACATTAACCGATGTAGGCTACCTGAGCCTTCTGTTCGCTTATCAAATTAACTCGTAAAATCAACTTTTACAGCAAATAAATAAAACTTCTTCTACAGTATTTTAGTAGTAAATATTTTGACCCATACTTAGACCCTTTATTTTTCTAAACATAGTTACAAAGATGGCAGGTTTGAGCAAGCAGGTGGAAACTGTATATCTGTTTAAACATGTTAATGATGTGTATCTGATTAAACTTTTTGCTCACTCAAAAAATGTTGTATAATAAAAGTCAATTAATTTATGCAAATTCAATTTAAATATTTTAATTTTTCAAATTGTTGTTTTTCCCATTACGAAAGGCATGCTGTTACAATATACCTCGGTTACTACGCTACCGAATGTCGCTTCTGTAATACCGTTGAACAAAGCTGGTATTTCTCTCATTCTAAACAATGCATTCTAATGTTACACATTTTACTCGACACGATCACTATTGCTCGGGAGCAGCCAGGTTTTTTTTTCTTGTGGCACTCATCAACAGAGGGTTACTCATCCAGCAATGTCGTTTCACACATAGTTAAAATCACGTATTTTTCTTTCAGTTTGGAAAGCTGGTGCCGTTTATATTGATAAAACTAGTCTACAAACAAATTGTGTAACATCAAAGCAATTACTAATTTCTAAGCCATTCTGCAGCGGAAAATTTAAAAGTAATTGCAGAAAAGCTGTAACACGTATAGTTTTTTTCCTTATAAAAAACTTCATCCCATTAGAAATAGCATAAATAATAAACGGAATATTCATTTTATTAAGTATCCTTGTTATTTATGACAAAATAACATTTCGTTAAACTAACTAAACATATATTTGTCTACATAAAAAGAAAATAATGTTAACATACTCTAAATACGATATCATATTCTCATTTTTTCCTTTTATTTGGAACCCAATCTTTCATTTTTACAAATCAGCGGTAGTCGCCTATGTTGTCGCAGCGCCTTTGTTATCGCTTCTCCGGCCCTAATCCTGGTGCAATCTTTCCTAGTTCGTCGTTAACCCCGCCATGATTTTTCGGAAGTAAATTGTTATGCAATGTAGAAAATGTGTTTTTAGTGACATTAGTGACTTGAGAAGCTCTTCTAATACGGTTTTGTAGTTTTCTTTTTTTTTTTTTTGTTTCCTCAAACCCTTTTACTACTTTCACAAACGATTTCCCTGCTCCAAATTCCTTTTGTTTTCCTTAAAAAGCATATTCACAAATCACTTTTAGAATATCAGGTCTAGTAAATATACCCACTTTTATTTTGGCTTTACTTAATTGTGGAAAAATGTCTCTGAAGTATTTGAAGCCTTCACCTTTTTTACCCATGGCCTTTACAAAATTGTTCATAAATCCCAACTTTATGTGAAGAATAAGAAGAAGAAAAACATGTAGAAGTCATTTTGATCACCTGGTATAAAGGAAGTTCATTTTGGCCATGCTTCTTTAACAACATGCTGCTGTGTTGCTCTGCTACCCCATAGACACAAAAAAAAAACAGCAATATTTTGTATACCCATCTTGAAGGCCCATTAATAAAGCTATGACGTTTAAATCCCCACAGATTCTCCAGATAAACTATTTGTGCTTATTTTTTTCATTGTGGAGTAAACTTATTTTAAGCTATGTTTAGATAAATTAATACAAAGGCGCTGTTCTGTAGGTTTAGGGTTTATTCCTAGTTCAGCCATTCATCTATCAATGTGAAAACATACGCAAAAAGATCTCTCCGTTCTATAAAACACTGAAAAAGCAACAGTTTGTTTCGAAAGATGCAATGCTCATTCCATTGCCTATAGATTCAATTCTTGGGATCTAGAGCAGAGGAGTTCAGCCTGTTATTTCAATAAGCCCAAGTTACACTCCAAATCATTTAATTCGTTTTAGAGGA
Organism: Magicicada septendecula; assembly: GCA_034769895.1. Lineage (NCBI taxonomy): Eukaryota > Metazoa > Arthropoda > Insecta > Hemiptera > Cicadidae > Magicicada > Magicicada septendecula. The sequence continues at coordinate 546,429,251 of CM068367.1, read as the reverse complement.
TGAGGTGGGGTTCACTGGATATTTGAGGACCATAATGGGATCACAATTTTTTTCAGCATATTTACTTTTTTATCAATTCGTGTATCATTGCTGTCACTAAGGTCTGAAGTATTAATATTATCCTACTTCAATAGTGGAGCTGGTATTGATAAGCCTTCTCCGTGAAGGACCGGTCTATGGCACATTCGGATATTAAATTATAGGTTTTTGTTTTTTTGAATAGCCTTCTGTGTTCGTCAGACAAAAACAGCAATAATCAAAATGATTGGTACGTTCACACCACACCATAGGACAAAAAATGGTTTTGACCTTCTCTTGCCTTTCATATAGAGTCACCTTACAATTAACACAAGAAATATAAGGAACCCACGTTTTTTTTATCACCAAAAATACAACCAAAATACAAAAGTACGCTATTTTGGGTACATAGGTTGACAATTAATTAAGGATACGGTATCATAATATAATGTGCCATTATAATATAATAATTATAATGTGACGTGCTGGGAATTTTTTAAGAGTTTAATTTTACATTACAAGCAAAATTAACAATAAAAATGACAATTTGGTCCTTGTTATCGAACTGTGTGTTACTTTTGTTTTTCCCTGTCTGTTTATTTAAATTGACCCGGTTTATATAATACAATTTACGATTTTTTTTAAAAATCTGGTTAAAATGTTAAAGAGACGAATGTGTTGTTCCATGAACTCATGTATTTCATTTAGGATTGTTCTCCTATGGGTTTGACACCATCCTATTTGAAAAAGAAAACAGTACGTAGGAAGTAAATAATAAGAGACAATTCTCTAATACGGGAGGTAAGATAAGTCATCATATATAAAAATATACAAATCACTGTAGAAGCTGTATGTATTAAAGTTGTATTGTTTAAGCCCTTGACCGGAAAAGAAGTACAAAATTGAGGTATAACATACACCAACAACATTGATCTTCTCCGTGCTATTCAATTCAGATAATCAATTGCTACTACAGTAAGAATCTGATGAACTGGGAAAAATTACAGTAAAAGTAATACAGTAATATCAAAAAGGAGGCTAAAAAACGGAAAAGACAGGAAAAATTAGAAACAGAATGAACTTGTACAGATCGAGAACAAAGTCTACTCTTCCCTGTAATAACATTATACGGAGAAAGAATCACGCAAAGAACAGCCGCTTGGAAGACGAATAACATTCTGTGTGATAAGACTATGTAGGAAGGAACGAGAAACGCGCGTAGAACACTTTCAATAAATGTATTATAATTTAAAAAAGTGTGAGAAATGTAGGTTAGATCATAAAATTATTTGACGTAAAAGAGGTATTACTCAGTGGGAATGGGAAACCAACCTAAGTAAATAGGAAATATCAAATGTAAGGATATAATGATCTACGTACACATTAAACCAAGTAAAGACAAATCAATTGACATGTTACGGTTACAAACATAGAAAAAATTCGACTGACAGAAATATACAATGCAAATGTTAAAGATGAAAGACAGTTTAAAAGCAAGAAAATGACAAAACAAATTTTGTAAGAATGTAAGAACGATATCCTACAGAAGGCAAACGATTGAACAGAGAAAATGGTGACTGCTATTAGAATGAAGAAATCTATAGAACCGATGTAAAAACATGAGACTCGTAGACATAATAATTTGCTATAAACATATTTTCCTAAAGAGTATAAATACTTTAGGTGTAGCTTTAAAGTATTGCAACAGACCAGAACGTTTGTCAATCCTGATTGTTTTAAGTCTCAAAAATTTTAGACTGAAGCGGCTGATCCGAAACAAAAAATTATTTTTTAGAAGAATTTAACCTTCGTCCGTAGAATGATGTTAGAATACGTCTATTAACGTAGCGTACAGACGTAGACAAAGGCTTGAAGTGTTATTTATAAACACGTATAAAATACTGTCGATATAAATAACATATGACAAACGAAAATCATTCTGTGACTTTAGATAACTTTAAATTACTCTTAACATTACTCACTACTATAAAATAGTTCCATATAAAATTGTTAAAAACCATTACCAAAAATAATGCGGCCTTTCAGGAGCATTCAAAATGTAAATGTAAATGCAATTAACATAATAAAATGTCTTAACGCATGTGCTTTGTAAATGATAACACATTTAATACAGTGAACACTGAATCGCTTAAATATGGAAAGCCATTAATTGGTGTTATATATTCTTACAAGGGAAAATAGTGTGGGTCGGTTTCGCATTGTAATTTGTCTCACATTGGATATTGTAGTAACTACAATAATGTATCGTGAAACAGTTGAATATTAATGTGTAAGGCCGATGCGTCCGGACTGTGTATAAGGGCGAATCATTGTGTAAATAATGAGATAATAATGGCATACACTGTAGAACGTGTACATGTAAAGAGAAATGTGCGTAATTCATGTCCGTCAGTTTACTAACATATTACACTCTGTATGATGAGTTGTAATTCATTCGGCCAGGTACAGTATATAGTACACGTTTGTGTGAATATTTGGTGGCTGCACTTACGGATCCAATTGAAGTGTACTAAAAATTTACGTCACTTTTTTTTTAAAACGTCTGTTTGACTTAACCCATACATACAAACGCATGAAAACGCATTGGATATACCAATGTTACTGACTATATACTGAAAAATAACGTTTTTTCAGCTGTTTTTTGTTTGTATACATATATATAAATAACACATCAATAACAATAACAATAAAAATGGGCCACATTCACATACATAAATAATAAAATGACAATGCTAACAAAACTATTTAAAACACAGACAATAAAATACCATACAAACCTAATAAAAATAATTTACAAAAACTAAATAACCCACACAACAAAGATAACATAACAACCAATGGTATATACAAAATTGAATGCCAAGATTGCAATAAATGTTACATAGGACAAACAAAAACCAGCTGAAGAAAACGTTATTTTGAACACATAAACGCATACCAAAAACCATAAATATATAAATATAATTTGGCCACACTTGCAATAAACACTGGACATGAATCCTAGACATAACCAACATGGCACTAATAAAACACATACTACACAAAGGCACCATAATAAACATTTGGGAAAATTTGTAAATTTACAAACACAAAACACAAAAAAAACTAATACCTGAACAAATACAAATCAATACAAAACACGATACAATTTTCAAAGCACTAGAATTTTACCAATTACCAAAGCATACAATAGAAAATACACAAAATACTAATATATACACCACAATTACACACAATAATACCAATTTAAAGGACCAGCCAACCAACACACAAGTACCTCATAAGGCTCAAAATCAGGAAGGCTGAAGTGATTTTATAAACGCCTTTAGTAGTCAATTAGACAAGAAAGAGAATATTATAGGGGATGTCAAATCAACGTTTAGTAGTCGATTAGCAAAAGTCGTAGGGATATTGGATGAGTAATCAAAGACTGTAAAGTAAGAATCTAGATGAAAAAATTGCGTATAAAGATGTAGATTTAAATACAAACTTGGCAAATTGTGTATAATTATGTGATGCTATATCAGTTGGCCTAAATCATACGTATTAACATAGTTAGCAAAAAGCAAATTGTAAGTGTGGCTGGAAGCATATATAAGAACGATTGCATAATGAGAGAGGAACTCGATGAACTTAAAATTATTTGTAAATGAAGTCTTAAGAAATTAAGATGAGATACGCGAGAAATTAACTGGAATTTGACTGCATATATAAATATCAATATTACAAAATATCGGACGGGAGAAATAACATTATTGAGTTGTGTAATGAAACTTATAAGAAATTAAGAACAGCTATAAATGATAAGATCATTTAAGAGATTGATTAAGTTCAGTTAAGTGTGTCGATGAAGGATATAAAAACTAAAATGAATTAGTTGGTAGACGCTGATAATGCAAATTTGATACAGGCAAATATTTGGCCTGATAAAGTATGTAATGTTAGCTCTAGTATGTAACGTTAGCTCTAGTATGTAACGGAAGCTCTAGTTAGAGCGTCGTCTACTATTTTTAAGACAGACTGCTTTGTTAAAAATAAACTAGATGCGTGTAGCAATGAGTTGGAGGATCGAGATAATGAGTTGAATGGCTACGAAAATGCTAAGTATTAAGTGAAGAGATATTTACAGTCTGTGGTTGAACATCCATGTAAGAATTACTCTTAGAAAATGTACATCTTAAATTTATGTAAATTTCAGAGGTCTCTAGAGAGAGCTTGGTCGTCTACTAAAATCTCACGAAAGAAAATCTTCTAGTTTATTTTGCAGTGTATTTGTAGTGTAGTCTCACGTCAACTTATACACGTGAGTTTTAGGTGACTTATATAGGTGAATAGTGCCAAACTAAATTACAAAATCCACAGCTCAAATACGTTTAATGTTACCAGTAACTATGTTCCTAAAATTTCTCAAAGAATGCATGAAATTTTTTAAAAACGGTTAACATATGTGTATAAATACTTGATTAATAAGTAAAACTTTGAAATTACTGCTTATCCGGAAATGAGACAAAAAATGCATTAACAAATTATTATCTACGGGATGCATACGTAGATAAATACTAGTTCTTGGAAACAACTGTACACAGAAGTATAATTATAAGAAGAAGAAGAAGAAGGAGATTAACGTATAATAGTACAGCTCATCGAATTTTATCTAAACTACACTAAAAGTAGGTTGTTCTTTACTTCTGCTTTTAACTTTTACGTATTCCTTGTTTTCTGTAACGACATTATTACATTAAACCGTTTTAATATCTGAAAAGCAACAGTTAATTCAAAATTCAATTACATGCTATAACATTTGTGTAGGTAGTGGTTTAACACTACGTTACAAGCAGCTATGATTTCAGGTAAAGCAGATGTATAGGCCTAAATGAATCATAATTCATTCTTAAATTGAAATAATTTTAAAGCTGCGTTTAAGTAGTATCTGATGAGAACATATTTGATAGTTACTGACATTTAAATTTGACACACTTCTTAAATTTACAGATAAAGAATTCAGCTTATCCGCCATAGTGACGTAAATTTACAAAAAAATATTACAATAAAAACCAACTAATACAACAAAAATGTTTAGCTGATTATAGTTACATAATATATAAATTTTAGTAATTACGGTTTGATCAAATGTATTTAAATTAATAAATTCTTTGGAATTCCCAGACCAGGATAACCGTAAGTTCTCTAGTCTCCAAAATATTTTATTCCTCTGTTTGATGTCCTTAACATGTTCAAAATAATGTTTGTTATTACAAAATAATATTATTATACGTAAAAAGTTTTACTTTTACAACATTTTTAATTGTAATACCCAAAATTCATTTGATATTTCACTGATTGAATATTTTAATTTGTGGAACAAATTTCTGTTCATATGTGCTTAATTAGAAAGGGGGAACATTTAAAAAAAATTTATTTTTTCATTACCGATAATGTTAGCTAACACAGAATACAAAAATTATATGTGGAAGTTACTGCCGTAGACACACGCTTACTGGAGAGCTTCGAATTTTTTTGTGCACACGTGTGGCAACAATAAACAAATTATAGAATACGTTGCTCGCTCAAATCAGTGACCCTATTTAATATTAGTTTAGAAAATCTGGAGTATTTGGAGTAGCATTACATTATTGTACAGTTCTATCATTAGTTTGTGTATGCATTTTCTACATGGCACTCGTAATTATATATCTCTTTCACAGTCGGTATAATGATTGTTAATAGGCATATTTTAATATTGTATTATTTCTAAATCTCACGACACCGACTCACCTGATACCGAGGGAGAGCAAGTTGATCATGAAAACAATAGCGGATGTCGCCAGAGTAAGTAACAACAGTATAAGACTAGCCAGACTAACAATGTTGGTAGAGACGTTGGAATAAAAAACAAACCACAGGAATGTATACTACCAGACCGGTAAACAGTTGGTTAGATGGGTTTACAGGGAACTACTGAGATAAACTGTTATCTGATAGTTTTCATTGGGAATCATTATCTGAAAACATTTATCTGGATTAATGTTCAGACAAAGGATTAAGGCGGTAAGCGGTAATCTTCAGCTCAAGAAACGAAGAATAACGAAAATTTTATAGTGCATACTACCAGAAAAACCGATGAGTAAACAATGTATACTGTAGGTGAATCTTAATCACAAAGAAAACATTACGGGGACTTATTGTGACCGTCCTGAAATAATGGGAAAGCGGTTCCAAGTGAATTACAAGCTGTATGGTTTTGGTTGAAATGAGAGTAGATACTTCTACAGCAAACGTTAATCATCCACAATTCCTCTTGTTAAAGATAAAAAATTGTTCTTAGAAATACTCTGGGCATTGAACTGTTAGCGAAATCTAAATAAATAACATAACTTTTAAAATGTTTGTTCCAGACAAGAATGTGTTCGCGTGTGACAGCCTCACAAAGCTTGTGTTCTCGTTGTTAAAAGTAATATGGAAGAGAGAATAACACAAAACAAATTTTACAAACTACCCATGAATATTAAGCCGATTCCAGATTGTATATATAGAGTAATGTTGCTGACTGAATTCTTTCTAAAGAGAGAAGGAAATCTGAGGTGAAGGAAATAAAACAAGCATTATTATTTCGTCTGACGACGGCCAGATACTTGACGTATTTGGGATACAAAATTTATTAAAATACAGTACTTGTAAATGTAGGAATTTTTCCATAATTGATACATCTCAGCATGCTTCCATTTGGAATTCAAAAAATGGGAGTGCACGCATTCCGTTTGTATTTCAACTACACTACTTCGCATACCAATAGGAAATAGCCAATTACCTCAATTACATTGTAATTGAAAAATATGTAATCGACAAACCGGCGCCACATCTTTTTCTACCTAACTAAACATTGGTACCTAAAACAAAATAATTCCAAAAACAGATCACAGCATTTTAATCAACAAATCCCTACCAATACTAACCAACAGTAATATTAAAGCATAACACCAATTTCACCAGACGGTAAAAATAAATCATGGCTGACTATGAGTATTGCGAATGATGCTCATATAGTTAGTAGTACATTTATGCTATGATGTGTGTGTGTCTACACATGTGATGCGTAGTTTGGTTTGAAAATTCGATTTATAGATGGTAACGTAAGGAATGTGGCAATATATTACAGAGCTGCTCTATCTACTTATTTGAGAGTAGGTGTACAGTATATTTTGTAAGTTTGTAAATCCAACGATGTAATATCGCAGATCAAATTCAATACAAACTCATAACTATAGTGTGTATAAAGAGGAGTATCAGAAGGAGTACGAACATAATTTTTTATCGAATTTTTTCAGGAGAAGTATTTAGCAATTTAACAGAATATGCATAAACTTGTATACACAGTAAGTACAGTACCTAGCGACACCTACAATCTGTGATGTAGCAGGTTTTAGAGGGGGGAAGAGAGAGGGGGAGTAGACAGACAGACAGACAGACATATGCCAAAACCTAGGCTACATTTCAAATGTCAGACACTATTTTGAAAAATATAAATTATATATACAAGGATTACGTTAATTTTCTCTTAACCTGTATGGGATACGTCTAATAATTACTTATGAATTAAATGTAGGAATGTTTTCAAGTAGTTTTCAAAGTAAATTTTTATTGTTTTTATTTTATTATTTTTAAATAGTTCAAATAAAACGGCTGATTTTTGAATTAGTATTAATTAATATTTTTTATAAAGTCGAGGTTTTCCTTATATTTATTTACCCATACATAAATGGAGTTTTATTCCTACGTCGATTCAAAGCTTGCCAACGCATTGTCTAAAATCACTATTGATTAAACAATATTCTTCCCATGCTGATTTTATGGTAACTTGAATACCTATCTAAATGGTAATTGTATTTAAGCCAATGACCTGAAAGAATGCTTACAAAACACTAATCGTTCATGTGATTTGGAGATGAAAGCTGAATAACAATAATGTAATCGATTTATCTACCTCGGCAACGTACTGTTGGCGACATATTGTGTGACCGTTTATACAAATAACGTGTAATTGTCTACCTGTATACGACCCCTGTACAAACGCACATGTGACACGGTATCTCTTTGTTCTGCGGAAACGCAATGTATATGTCATATGTATATTGACATATACATAACTGAATACACAATTTAAGAGGGTGCGTTTTATATACTGACGAAATAGGAAAAAGACGAGACTTACATGAGCTTTGCACTTACTGTGGGAACACAGGATTACACAATCCGCTCCATATTCTTGATCTTTTTGCTCCTTCTAATAGAGGTTCGATTATTAGAATATCGCGAAGCTCTCTCCAATGTCGTAGCTCTTTGTACCGACTAAAATTACGGTGACCCACAAAGCAAGCCAGTTAATTTAAAATTTCCAAGTCGAAACGACGAGAAGTATTACTAAGGTCAGTTATAGAATTACTGATGTTATAAGAGATAGTAAATAACAACAAGTAGTAAGAATGGCACGGCGCAGAACAACTCACTGAGACCCTGTTATTATTGCTCACCAATAATTGTCAGCGACTTAAAATAATAAAACTGTGTCTTCCGGCTGTAATAAAAACGACTCCAGTAAGGCATTATCGTTATAAGAAACGGAATAAAGACGTGATTCAGGAAAACAATTTATTCAGCCAGTAACAACAATTTTGCGATCTAGGCTACAAATGTGGAAAACGTAACCATGTTAAAGCAGATAGTTACAAGAGTAAATACAAAAACAAGGTCGTGAACACATTAACTGGAGAAGTAAGGGTCCTGAACGACACACAGTTTTCAAGCTTTATAAAACTACAGACAACCTGATTGTTAAAGGCTTCATTGAAAACAAATCAGCTTAGTTACAATTGATAAGAACACTACAGCCTCTAGCCTCAAATAAGCTTTGTTTACCACACGGACTGCAACTGGAGGCTCTACAACGTGTTAGGGAACACTGACAAACGCTTACGTCTGAAACTCCTCGAGTACAGCCACAAAATCCTCGTTTCCAGAAATTGACGATGAATTGATTCTTGCCACGGACATTATAAATTCTTGTGAGTTTGCACCAAAACTAAAAGAAAATGTCTTAGAAGTGGGTCTAAAGAACTAAAGTTATGCATGACCAAAATGGTAGGGATAACCGACTACTTGAATAAACAAGTGGTGTTGACCAAAGAAGGAGCCAACAATGGCGGATAAAAGGAACCCTAAGTTTGGGATGTGGATACAGGATTAGAACTGGAAGATGAATTGAAACTTTCTGTGATGACTACAAAGCTGATTGGAAAACTAAACTATCGTGGATGCGCCGAGTCCCGTGATTGTTTCTGAGGTAAAGAAAATGCCCGCAAGAGACACCGTTATTGAGGAAGTATTGGCTGTAAGTGAACGAATAGTAGGAACAGAAAAAAATGGGTACTGGAATTTCAAGCAAATGAAAAGCTTGTAGTTGGAAAGGTATTAGTTTCAGGAAAGAAAAGACTGATAAAGGGAATTATACGTAGGAGATTACGGGTGAACGGGAAAGCTAAGTAGTACTGGAGAACACGTTTTTCGAGTAAGGGAAAACATAAAATAGGAAAGTATGTCTGCAGAGTTAAACTAAAATGAAAGATTGAACGATGGTTTGCTAGCTCAGATGAACAAACTAAATGAGAGGAAGAGTAAGGTGAAACTCTGACAAACGCTGTTCCTACCGACTATACTTACAGCGACAACAAAGCAAGCCAATTTGAGTTTGTGCGAGTCTAAGAAGCGGCAGGGAGTTTTAAGAGGGAGTTACGAATTTACAGTTTACTGTTTAATACTTGTTGGACAATGGTATTTAGTGACAAGTAATAATTGTAAAATAACGTGTGCGGAAATATGTGACTTGTTTTTATTATTGAGACCCGAGTTAATTAGATGATATTTATTGTTTGTTACATTAGTTAGTGTTGGGTAATGGTAAATTTGAATAATTTTTGTTAATAATGTTTATTGTTATTGGATAGTAAAGTTATTTTTAGAGTTGTAAGTAACGATTTCTCTGATTTCCAAGTAACTTATTTTTACTGTTCAAAGACGATAATGTATGCAACCGTGGTAACACTTTTGTCATGTAATCCGGTAGTAAATGCAGACACCTTACAGTGTTATTACATTATTAATTATTCTATCATAATTTCATATGTGTTGCTGTTTCTGTTATTCTTACAATTGGAGTACGGTAATACTACCTTATACATACGTCTACCGTCTAACCTTGTTGCTTGATTAAACTCGGATAGAGATTAGACAGAAGTAAGTGATGGAAAACAGGTACACTGACGACAAAAGTAGAGGTGTAAGTACAAAACCAAATTTAAGTGTCTAAATTACCCATAAGTTATAGCTTTGCATACGTGAGGTATGTGTACCGGCAAAATTAGTTATTAATAATAGTTATTAATATACCGGTCGATATCTATTAATCTGTTGAAACAAGAGAGAAAACTGTGCTTCGAGAGAAAAACGGAAGTTGGAACAACTGAAAAAGAAGAGCGAGGGAACAGGTCATACGCTGTGGCAGGAACACTGGAATAAAGAAGAAAATGAGCCGGCAGACTTGTTAGTCATCTAGAGTGATGAAGTCAATTTGAGAAAACTACCTTTTGCAGTTTCTCTGAGAGCATGGATATTTTCGTGATGTGGCGATTTCTCAATAAAATGGGGAATGTGAAAGGTCCATGATATGTATATTGCGACTCGCATTGGGATGATGAGTTCCAAAAATTCTGTAAATGCCACAAACAACTAATGCTCAGTAGCGAGAAACGATGGGATAAATTTGGTGTATAGGGGAAGGTTGCCATCAATGGACCGGTTCCATGGATGGACCTCTTGCGTATTTCCTCTACCAAAGCGTGCACATGCGCGGTAGTAGTTGTAGAATCTTTGTTTCCTTCACGCCAGCTGTGTGCAGTGCTGTAAACGAGTTGGAGTTGCGTCGCTGCTAGATAAAAATTCAGGTAAAATTTCTGTACTCTGTGCTATAACTATTAGTCTTTTTTAATATCAGTTATCACGAATTATATATTACTGAAAAATTTCACAATTTGTTGACATTAAAAGCAGTTTTTAAAGTTCTAAATTTTATATTGGTTGTTCCAATTTGAATCGTCATTTCAGCTGTGTTTATCTAAAGAATCCAATATGGCGAGTTGCCATCATTGGACCACTTGGCGTTTCCATGAATGGACCAGTTTATCAGGTGGTCCATTGATGGAAATGTGAACAAATTTTTGAATTATTATTATTTTCCTTGACACGCTTTACGTTAAGTATCTTTTCTTTTATATTTTGACTACAAGTAAGACTAAATTTTATCATTTTAAGTTTTACCTCTTACATGGGACACAGAACCTTGTTTGTGTGGTACTTTTCCATTTACTGATATTTTGTGATAGGCCTGTTAGTAAATTTTATTAACCTATAATCTACGGTTTACAGTACAATTAACAACCTGTTAAATTGCAAATATTAATTTTTATAACGCTAAGAATGTAGGAGATGCGAGGAAATAGCGTATTATTGTGTGTGAGTTGGTAGCTGCGTTAGTGTCTAGGAAAACGTGTTATAATACTCAAATATACACTGTGTTCAATGTAAGTGCTATTTTGTTTTTACAAATAACCTAACTATTAGCCTAAAGTATAACCTACAACTACATATAAACATTAAACTCTGTAGACTACCTTGAACAATTTACATCATTATATTCTAGCCCGAATATTGTAGTCATTTGAAATTAAGTTTATAGCAACAATTGGTAGCAAACTGAAAATAAAAACGTTTCAATACAAACATATTGAGTCTCCCTGTACTATGATAACACTAATAAAATTATAGCCTTACACTTTTAGTCACAAGGGCGTTAGGTTTCTACTGTTAACATGGTCGTTGTATGGCACTCAGGTTGAAGAGTAGATAGACATTTGATTGTATTTAAAAGCTGAAATGAAATTTATTAATTTTAAATAGTAATCATTGCAAAAAAGCCTAAATACACAAAATATTGTAATAGCTTGTCTATAAATTAACATAGTAATTTTCGTTTTCCAGAAAAATGCTAAAAGGAGTGAAATATGGACATTGGAGTACCGAGGCAATGGAACGTGCTATCGCAGCCTTTCGTAACGGAGACATGGGTTTGAATGAAGTCTGCCGAGAGTATGGAGGTGCCCAAAGCAACTTTAAAGAGACATTTAGAGAGGGAAAGAAAATTATTGTTAGTTTAGGAGATCTGCCTCCTGAGGTAGAGAAGGAATTAGTAGACCACATTTTAAAATTAGAGATGTTTTTTGGAATCACAGCCAAAGACTTACGAGAACTCGCGTTTCAAGTCGCTGAACAAAATAACATCGAACACAGATTCAGCAAAAAGAAGAGATCGGCTGGGAAAAAATGGTACTACAATTTTATGCGGCGACATCCCGAATTAAGTCTCAGGCTTCTTGAGATAATTTTTCATACTTTATATGTTTTAGTTTTGTTTTACCATGACTAGTAGATACGTATAATAAAACGTAATACACCTATGTAGAGACAGTTTTTATTTACTTTCGTAATCGGTCCATTGATGGAAACTCGATGGTCCATTCATAGCAACCAGTTGCCATCAATGGACCGTTTGATAAAATTTTGTTTTTTTGTTCCTACTACCATATTTGAAAAATCTAAAAACAAAGTAAATGCTCACGGTTAATCAGAAAGTAATAGAGAGACTATCTGTATATTGAATGGTAAATTTAAGTTGAAAATGTGATGAAAAAAAATTAAAAACTGTTATGTGGTCCAATGATGGCAACCTTCCCCTACTCCTATAGAAATGAAAATAAAATGAAATCAACGCTGACACGCAAACCATCAGCTAGTTGGCTCTCATACACTAGCAATAAATAAATACGACACCACTTTACTAAGCTGAATTCGACTGTCGCCACGCCGAAATAATAGAAACGCGGTTCTGTTTTGAGACTGACGTTAAAAAGTAAGGGTTTGTGGTTTATTTGGGTGATAGTCCCACACATCGTAGGGAAAGAGAAAACCAACAAACATAAGTTTTCCACAGTTTCTCTTGTAAAAAGAAATATACACGCTGGTAACTATCGCACACAATAACAAATACGTTACTCTAATACGTTTAATAAAATAGATCGAGTCAGTCTGTAGAAACGAGCACTTGGGATAACATTCTGGGAGCGGAGTGTTATCGTTACCCCAGTTTAAACTTATTTTATTAACGAGTATAAATTCAATATGTTCAGTTTTAAAACCTATGAAACTATCTTCCTGTTATGAAGACGATAACCTGAAGTCTCTGATACTCAAAAGGATTTTGCCCATCGGTACAGCCAAAAACCTTACTTTTGATTTTAAATGCCTCCTATTCACAACTTTCGTAAACGTAATTCTCAATATGTTATATGCGAAATCTAAATCGCATTACCTTTATATCCAAGTTATCTATTGTTACGCAATAAATTATAATTCAGTTATCCAGATTATAATGATGAATAATTTCGTTTTCTCTCCTAATGTGTTGAAACCGTTTTTAAGGGCCACTAAAAAAATTAACCTCTACCTGTAAAATATTATTATACCATGTATATTAATACAGTGTATAGCTGTAGGCGACAGGTTGAGATGTTGGCTGCAAACACATTTCTAATAAAATATCGGCGCAGTTACATTATGACAAAAACAAAACCACTAAACTAATTAAAATTAACTGATAATATCTAAGCTGTGTACTAACACTAAGCTGTATGCTGTAAAATATACCAAGTCCGATCTACCGAGAACGCTGACAATTTTCAACGTACGCATACTCATACAATATTGTATACTTCGATACTATTTTAATGAAACCCCTAAGGCTCCTAACACACGGGCACCACTCAGTGGCTTGTGTGAATGGGTTCGCTTGAGAGACGCGCCACTGTCCATTTGCTCAGTGATGGAAAATAGTTTTATTAAGAAGATTATACTATTTACTTTTACATCAGTTTAATCATTGACTCTGGCGAAGAAGTTCTTCTCCTTCCTCTTCCCTACGAAGACGTCGCTGTTTTAGATAACGTCGATTCTGGATGTATTAGATGACGTGTGACCGTTCGCACGTCATCGGTTGGTAGTGGGCCAGTTTTATACATTGATGGGTGATCTGAAAGCGGACGATGTGAAATTTTTTAACTATTTTAGAATGTCACAAAACATGTTCAATCGGCTTCTTAATTTACTGGAATGTGATATCCAGAATAAAAACAAAAACATGAGACAACATATAACTGCTGAAGAGAGTGCAATTACTGTATATGAAGTACGAGTTATAAGGAAAAATATACAAAAATGAATTAATGGAACTAGTCATTAAAAAATACACGACTCAAAGCAAAATGCCATATTCTGTGTAGTTTCCTTTACGTACGTTAAGGCTTAAATTACTGATAACGTGTCAACTAAGAGAAAAAAATGATATGTCAGTTAATAAGTTAAAGTTCCATGGAACTACGTTACATTCGACTTATGCACAAATTTCCGGAACGTAACCCTTACGACTGTGTGTGTGTGTGTGTGTGTGTGTGTGTGTGTGTGTGTGTGTGTGTGTGTGTGTGGTACGAAGCTATGTTGTTGCCACACAAATATAAACTGCCAAAAAATTTAAATTTGTATTGCTAGGTGTAAAATCATAATTTATAGGTTAAATTAATTATGAAAAATTAATTTATAGGTTGAAAGGTTTGTCTGATACTAAAAGTTACTCATATTATTTATTATTTATACACATATAAGCACTGAAATTGGTGTCCAATGTTTAAAATTCTGTATTAATAATGGAAGCTTCAAATTTAAAGAAATTAGAACAAATGCTTGAATTTGTTTAAATAACCAGAGTACCTTGGGTCCCAAATTGCCGGTTTTTACACTACTTCTATTACAAATCGGTCCGAATCATAATTCGACTTCATGAAATAGTAAATAAAACTTAACTATAGCAGTTCAATAGCTACAGTAATGATATACTAGTTCATTACACAACCTTATTACAACATTACTCAACTTCACACAACCTTGACAACATTACTAAACACTGAAAGTTCTACTCTGTGGCGCGAACTGAGTGGCCCGTGTGCAAGTTCCAACGCCACAAATCGTCGCCACTTATGGCGGGGATTGGCTTCTGCCTGCCACAGTCGCGTGCCACTAACGCTCGTGTGAAAGGGTGCAATTTAAAACTATGCAAAACAACCGAGCGCGACTGAGTGGCGCCACAGATTGGCCCTTGTGTCAGCAGCCAAAATCTTTGCCGATAGTGCTGAACGTTTGTGTGTGAATTTATAAAAGTTCACCAGATTTTTTTAACAAAATAAAATTTTTTTATGTTTGTTTTGTTTTTTCTACATAGGCTTATACTAAAACACGCGCACGCGCGCGCGTACACACAACTATATTTAGTATACATAATGCATGTTATTTAAATGCGTCATCCAGTAAAGGTAGATCCAGCCACGTTAACATTTCTTGTTTTCCTTCCCGAAGAAAAGAATGTATCTTACGTGTTACTTCAAAGTAGATTACTAGAAAATATAGTTTTGTGTGAACTGTTGTTTCAAACTTCCCTTAATCTACTTAATGAATATCACTGGGCAACACTATAATAGATAACCAGGACCAAATTTTTTAAAATATAATTTGTGTTTATAATATAATATTTAGAATTAAAAATCTCCCAGAAATTCACATTTTTATATTTTATGTTACTGTATTCTTATTTGCCACTCTTTACTGTAATTTAGTATTTTCAGTAGTAAGTTTTGTCAAGTCTACCTTCTATAAAAGAACTCCCGTATTCCCAAGATTAGAGGAATACACGAAGAGGAATTACACGAAATGTTCGTTGATCAGATATAGGACATATGTAGTTAGGTATACACTTGGTTATAATAAAATTAAATATTTTGTTACTAATACTTTTACCTAGGTCAATGAGATAAATATATTTTTAATACTTATATTTATCAGTAAGGAAAATAACAATTTGATGTGACAGCTGTTAAATAATTTTGTTTTGTCATACAGTGCTTATAAAGAAACAAAAATGCTACCATAAGAGAAGACGTTATCTTATAAGGAACTATATAAAAAGATGAAGCCAACAGTTATGTATAGCAGGTGCAATCATGGGTATGTAAAACAGAAAGCATTGGATTAAAAAAATGTATGTGCCCACTCAGGCATGTGTACATACATATGTATACCTACACACATATGTTTTGCATAAGTACATCTACATATTTTTTACTTATACACACAAGCAAACTTGGACATAATATAATCTCGCATGCGATATAAGGATCACTTTAAATTTAGATACTAAATCATTAAAGTCGACTTCTTAACACCGCTAGTTCTGTTATCTGTCCTATGAATAGAATTAATTACTTTAAAGTTTATGTAACTTGAAAGCACTAAGCTGTTAACAAATGAGTCGAGTTTAGTATAAGTACTACAACAAATAGCACGGAAGAAGTAACTAGAATGTTTCCTGTTTCCACTTCTGTGTAATTTATATGTTTAATTAGCATGACTAAATCGTTTGCATCTCTATGAGCATCATTTATTATTCAGTACTCAAACAAAGTCTTCCACTCAGCATGAGTGATGATAACAAAAGTAAACTTTACTAGAAGTACTAGAAGGAATAAAAATAAATATTTATTTAAAAATAAGTGAATTAATAAAACTTCAAAATTTAATTTGAAATAAATAGCATAAATATTGACATTATTATAAACTACTCTCTCTCTCTCTCTCTCTCTCTCTCTCTCCCCCACTCTCTCTTCCCCTCACTTCTTATTTATAAATATTCTATGTATTAAGTGTCGCCACCTGCTTACTACTCCAATGTATATAATTGTATTTACTAAATTAAAAAGGATTATCTATATGTTATCTGGTATAACGATACCAGGTCTTTAAACAGTTATAACGATACCAGGTGTAAACAGTTACAACGATACCAGGTGATTAATCGTATAACGATACCAGGTGTAACTATAATAAGAGTAGTAAATTTATGAGTAGTTAAAATTTCATGTTTATTGTTTAAAAAGCATTATAAATAATAAAACATTGTTAATAATCTCCGATCAAGGTATCACTCATTATTAAGTGTTTATCTTTTAAGCTATACGGTGTTACACACATTTAAAACACTCTAACATCTAGACATGTTAATAATCTTAATCTAGACATTTATTCAAATTGATTTAATAAAAGAAATAAAATTTAAACGTAATTAATTTTTATTTTAATTGAATTCATTTAAATCAGATCTGACCTCAGTTTGCTCAGTCTATACCAATGTTTTTTAAAAATAAATTTAAAATTATATTAATTACTCTTAGACTGGCATTTGTTTCATATTCAAAATTTAAATTATTCCTTTCTACAAAATGCAAATATCAAATCATTTCAATTATTTTTCTTTGATAAAAAAAAATACTATCTCAAAATTAAATTCTTTTTTTCTTTTCTATATTTATCTATATGCGATCGCTCATTCTTACGACTAAAACATTTACATGAGACTCTATTACATTATATACCTAATTATAAACTTTGTTTGTTTTAATTCATTGTCTCTTTATATAGTCTTTATGAGCTCTTTCAAAAATCATTTATAAATGCATTATGCATGTCACGTCGAGTTTTAATGACCTTACGACTTATTGACGGTGTCCAGCGTTGTACAGAGTTGGATTACAGTTACTCCTGGCTTGGCGTGGTCCTGGATATGTCCAGAGTCCAGCGTCGTTCTTCAGCAGTGTGTGGTCTGTCCCAAAGAATTAATGTCGGCTGCGAGGTGGATCTAGTTCGGTTGTTAGGCGTCTAAAAAGCATCTCCTAACGTCCAGCATCTCGCGTCGCTCTTTGTAGCTTCTCTGTAAATACTCTTGCTGACTTAAACTGTCCCGGTACTCTACGTTTCCCGTAATAGTGTAAACATAATTACTGAAAACATCTTTATTCTTTCGTAGATGAGACTTATAACAAAATAAAACTGTTCTGCCGACGGACAGCGTGTCCGACTGCAACTGTGTCTTGAAATGAAGAGAAGGGCTTCCAGTCGAACCACTAATTTATACCCTCTCAAGATTCCGCACCTGTTGGTCCCGAAATTGTCCTGTCGAGACTTGCATATCACATGATAGCCCCCACTTCCGAACCTTTTCATACATTTGCAATTTTCTGCAAATGGCATTGTTTTGTAAGGAATTGAGATAGCATAAATCATAGATAATTTGATTAAGCACTCACTGTATTAATTTGAGCGTCTTAGTGTAATTTGCGTATTTTGCACACTTTATTTCGCACTGACATCGCGTAGTGTGTCCTCCTACTAACGTCATTTTCTTACTGTGGATAACTACAAAATTTACACACACTTTGGTGCCTTTTGTTTGTTTATACACTAATTAGTTTTCACACAGTGAATTAAAATAATTATTTTAGTAATTAATTTGGGAGGGTTGCAGGGATTCCTGTCTGTACATGCATCACTAACACACACAAGATACACGCGTAACACACATACAATCGAGCAGGTGTTCCTAGCCTGTTGGAACAGGATAATTTCTCCCCTAGTATAACAATGAAATATTTTTACAATCGCTGTAATAACAATACAGGACTGTATTTTTTCATGGCTGTAATAACATTTATATTATTGACAGGTAAAATAGCCGTTTGTTTAAAATATTTCTTATTTTGTTGTACCCACTTCTTGTTTAGTACAGTCAATTGGCTACCTGTATCGATTAACATTTTAATTCTACATCCATTAATTCGTACATTAATTATAGGACAATTTATTTCTCGTTGATTTGGTGTCACATTCCTGTCAGTGACTAATAACTCATTTCTAACGTCGCACGGATATATATTGTTTATTGTGTAACAGCACGTCCTGTATCTCCGTCATTGTGTTGTGTCGCGGGAACAGGATGGCTGAACAGGCACCTGTCGCTGTACACTACAGCTCCCCTCTCTCTTCTCTTTTCTGTGCATTGTGGATACGGTGCGATCATACAATACACACATACAATCGAGCAGGTGTTCCTTGCCTGTTGGAACAGGATAATTTCTCCCCTAGTATAACAATGAAACATTTTGACAATCCCAGACATGTCCATTTACCCCAAACTTATAATAATTTTACAAATTTTACATTTATTTAAATCAATGCTCAATACAGCATATGGCTGTATCGTTGCATTATTCCTCTTATTGAAAAAAAATTTAAGAAATATTTATTTATTAAATTTTTGTCTATTTGTTCTAGACAAATAAAAATACTATTATACTCGTTTAACCTTAGTTTACATCAGTTAAATGACACATAATAATGAGTAGGTCAGTATAAAGCTCGCCTGTGGTGGTATGCAATATATTCACCTCCCATTATAACAGCTGAGCAGTGCGTTGACCTTAGACGGGCACAGTGGCATTGTTCTTCTCTCTCTCTCTCTCTTCTCGTTATTCATATGTAGAATTTCTGGAATGACGTCGCATGATATTTGCCGATGTCCTTTTCCTTCCGTTCGTCATATACGATGAACGTGTGTGTCTCCCACGCGTTGTTTCAATGTATAAGGTCCGTTGTACAGCCGAAAAAATTTCTTCGCTGTGTTGTCAATGCGTTTTCCGACGGGATTAACTTTCAACAGAATTTGTTCTCCTACGTCGAATCGTTGTAACTTATGTGTTCTATTGAACTTTTCTCTCCTCTTGTTACCTTGTTCTATGATGCGTTGTTTAGCGTACTCAACCTTTACACTTAATGGAATAGGTACATTTTGTTTCTCTGGCTTGCTTACATATTTGGTCCAGAATCTAATAGGTGTTTTGTCTTCATCTAGCTCGATTAGCGTATAACTTGTTGCTTCGCCATAATTTTCATTTATTCCTTTTTCAAAGAAAGGTAAATACTCTGCCCATTTGTTGTGTTGGTCCTGACAGTAGATTCGTAGATATTTACCTAACTCTTTATTTACTCTTTCCGCGAGATTTCCTTGTGGGTGTCGTACTGGTGTGAGTACAGGTTGGATTCCATTTTCACGAAGAGTCTTCTCCCATACATCGCTTTGGAATTGCACTCCTTGGTCGCTAAGTACCTTCTTCATTTTACCATATGCAGGAATGTATTTCTGCAAGAGTATTTTCAAAACAACTTTAGTTGTGGGTCGCATAATTGGATACAGATGGACAGCTTTGGAAAATACATCAATACAAACAAGTATGTGTTTCAATCCACGACTTGATCTTCGAAGTGGTCCCAAAAAATCCACTGCAATTAGCTTTCCTTTCTGGTCCTTCTGGATACTCTGCATTTCCACATAGGTATGTAGATTCGGTCCTTTTGCTGTTTGACACTCATAACACTTCTTACTTTCGTTTTTAATCTTCCTGAACATATTATTGATGGTGAAATCTTCACGTAGGCTTAATTAACATTTACGTGCAGCAGCATGTGCTTAACTTTCGTGTGTTGGTCGAAACAATTTATGCAACATATAATTTGTTAATACTACCTTCCAATCTTGCCTCATTAGTTTATATAAGACTCCATTTTGTACCTTGTAATGGTTTGGTAGGTGATCTCGTAGCTTAAATCCTCTCGTAGCATCATCTAAGTCTTGTTGTTGAGCTAGATTCTTCAACATGTGTTTAACATCATTATCAGCAGTAAATGTAATGGGTAACAGTTGTAACTCATTATGGTTATTTTCGTAGACCTCTTCACACTCTTCTGTGACGTATCTACTCAATGTATCGGCTATAAAATTATCTTTCCCTTTACAATATTTTATAGTAAAGGAATACTCACCGATTGCTAGGATCCATCGTAATAATCGAGCGTTGGTTACTTTACATTTTAATAGAAATGATAACGCTTGATGGACCGTATGTATTTCAAAATGCGTTCCGTAAATATAATATCGAAACTGTTTCATGGCGTATACTATAGCAAGTATCTCCTTCTCAGATGTAGCGTACTGCTTCTCTGCTCCTTTGAATACTCTACTGGCATATGCAATGACACGGTGTTCTCCTGTAGCATCCTGTTGATACAGCACACTTCCACACGCGTAGTCACTAGCGTCTGCGTAGATAACGAATCTTCCATCTCGCTGTGGATGATGAAGCATTATGTTTTCAATGAATAACTTCTTGACTTGGTCGAAGGCATCTTGATGTTTCCTCTCCCACTTCCATTTGTGATTTTTCTTTGTTAACTCCAGCAACGGTTGTGTTCTTTCTGCATATTGTTGTGAGAATCTTCTGTAGTATCCTGTGAGTCCCAAAAATGCTCGTAACCCTTTAATGTTCTTAGGTGTAGGGAAATCGGTATAACTGGATATCTTTATGGGATCGGGTTGAATACCTGAGGATGAAATAATATGACCTAGGATTTGGATTGAGGATTTTATGAATTCGCACTTGTCTAGGTTAGGGGATATATGGGCTTCCCTAACCTTGTGGAATATAGTGTTAAGATGTTCAATGTGTTCGTCAAGTGTTTTTGATACTACCAAGATATCATCCACGAACACTATGGTGTAAGGCTCCACTTCTCGTCCTAATGCTTTCTCCAGACATTTTACAATCGCAGACAAACTCAATGGGAACTACCTTGTGTTGGTAGCATTTATTTTTGTATAGGAAGGCGGTGTATTTTCTATCTTCTCTTCTAAATGGAATTTGCCAAAAACTCGACCGTAAATCCAACTTAGTCAAATAACGTGCTCCTTCACACTTTGCAAATAACTCGTCCGCAGGTGGTGCACAATCGAATTCACGTAGAACGACGCTATTCAAACTCCTCATGTCCAGGCATAAACGTACTTCTCCACTTTTCTTCTTTACTACAACTAGAGGATTAAGAAAGTTGCTGTTCGACCGCTCAATGATGTTATTTTCTATCATCCGTCGTTTTTCCAGTTCAACTTCTCCCTCGTACTTCATGGGTATTGGATACGTTCGTCTGACAAATTTTGTAGGGTCTGATACCATAATAGCGTGTTCGTAGACTGTGGTCTGCGTCGGTACATCGCTGAATACTTCGTTATACACTTCTATTAAATTTAAATAACTTCTCTTCTTCCTGAGATGCCATTCCTTCTTCGGCTGTATTAGCATGCTGAGTAGGTGCATATCGTATACGTGGCTTGGATACGACAATAGGTTTTCCACTTACCTCACAATTTTCTTCATTTTCATTCATAATTAATTCATATAGAACATCCTTATAATTACATAAAATCTTATTGTTATTAATATCAATCCTTGCACTTAAAGTATTTAATAAATTTATTCCAATAATTCCATCATATATAAGTTTATTCATTATGAACATAGGATATGTTATTTCTAAGTCCTTACAAGTCACAGTTACGTAAGCTTGCTGTCTAACCGTTTCTCTCTTATTCATGGCTGTAATAACATTTATATTATTGACAGGTAAAATAGCCGTTTGTTTAAAATATTTCTTATTTTGTTGTACCCACTTCTTGTTTAGTACAGTCCATTGGCTACCTGTATCGATTAACATTTTAATTCTACATCCATTAATTCGTACACTAATTGTAGGACAATTTATTTCTTGTTGATTTGGTGTCACATTCCTGTCAGTGACTAATAACTCATTTCTAACGTCGCACGGATATATATTGTTTATTGTGTAACAGCACGTCCTGTATCTCCGTCATTGTGTTGTGTCGCGGGAACAGGATGGCTGAACAGGCACCTGTCGCTGTACACTACAGCTCCCCTCTCTCTTCTCTTTTCTGTGCATTGTGGATACGGTGCGATCATACAATACACACATACAATCGAGAAGGTGTTCCTTGCCTGTTGGAACAGGATAATTTCTCCCCTAGTATAACAATGAAACATTTTGACAATCCCAGACATGTCCATTTACCCCAAACTTATATAATTTTACATTTATTTAAATCAATGCTCAATACAGCATATGGCTGTATCGTTGCAATATGTTGAATTTACATTTTATATAACTTAAACGCTTATTTGTCAACTCTACTAACTGACCTGTGGTTCAATGTTGACATTTATTTACATTTAACTGTACATCTGCATTATACGTTTATAATATAAAAGAAATATTTGATAAAATTACATACCATTCTCTAACGTGACTAATTTGGACACTTATATGTCTCAAAAAACGTATGTATCCTGAAAATAAGTGTCGGCTCTTTAATACCTATATAGTAAAAATAAAAACTTCTCTGTTATTTTCTGTTATAGCAAGGAATATCTGATCAATTCTAACCAGTGAATATCCTTTATCATATAAATAAAATCAGATGAAAGTCGAATATCCCATTAAAATTAAGATGTGTAGTAGATGACCATAATACATTTGGTGTAATGAAAATGCAATTCCAAGTGCTGGTGGGTTTCCAATGCACTTACTTACTACGTAGCTTGCATTACTTACCGTAGTATTACCTGTGACATTAACACCGTTCCTAATAATACTTAATATGAATTATGTATGTTGCCTCAGTTTCCTTTCTCGTTTATCTAATGAAACAGTAAATAAAGTTTTGTTTTAAATTCAAACTTTATTTATTCAAGTTTTAAGTAATGTGTCACTTAAGTGAAGTTTTAAATATATATATATATATATATATATTATAACAACAAAAATCAATTTATTTTGGTTTGGGGAGCCCCACGCTTTTGGAGCGCCAAATTTACAACACAAATTTTCAATGTAATTTAATTTGCATTTGTCGTAATTAACATATCAATGCTGTTAGGTGTAATCGTTGATAACAAGAATGCGTAATACGTTTTTCAAATCATTACATTATTTATTTAACAATCTCTTTATTTATTTCGGAAATAACAAAATATTCATTATTTATCGCTTGTGCGATCTTATGCATGTGACTTCTGATGAACATTTTACATTTAATCAGGTTATACAGTGTAATAAAATATTAAAATTGTAATGTAATATGTTTAATTGGTTTGTAATTGGTGTGGCTCTCTACGTCTTACTGGCCTGAAACACTTCCTTAAGTTTCCCAGCTGGTCGAGTCTCAATGGTAGCAAGACCGGTCGAGTAGCGTAATGTTGATGAAGAAATATATGTTCAGCTTCACCGAAAGTTTCAAAACAAAAATTATTGTTTTGAAGAAAATTAAAAAAAAAAAATTATGTTTATAAAAAAAAATAATAAAAATTTTTTTTTTAATTTTATTAATTAATTAATTATAATCAATTAATTAATATAGGGCTGTGAAGTTTTAAAAAGTGTAATGCTCTTCTGAAAATTTTTATTAAAGCTTTGGTATATTTTAAATAAACTATCACCACTCATAAGATTGTCTTCAAACCAATCGATACTTGTTTACCTTTTTATTTTTTAGGTTATCTTCACTTATAGGTGGTAAAGTCCTGATAGATTATTAACTAGAATTATATTAGTGATAATTAGTAATATTTATGAAATAAAGAATTATTTAGTGTTGAAGAATATTAATGTTTTATTAATTACTAGCAATATTGACTCTTATCGATTAATATCGACTCTCAGGATATCGAAAAAGTTACAAAGTATATTATATAAAAATCATACAGGGTTCTTTAAACAGCCAATTATTATCAGAGTCAGAGAAATCGGGCTAATATTTAAAAAGTATAACGTTACATCAAATTAATAATTATTACTAAACACAGACATTGAATAATAATTTGAAAATAAAATAATTGTTTTCACCAACAGCTGGGTTGAACTAGGAGGTGTTGCCCTGGCGATGACGACCAATATTGCAAATGGCTGCCGTGAAGTTAGTAAAATGTCATTCGTTCCTGCTGCGTTCCAAATAATGTATTTTCTGGCAGTATTCCTGTTCTGGTGTCTGCAAATCTCTTGTTAAATGTTGTGTAGTGACTGGTGTAATGTTTCTGGGTTGTATTTAGTATATCCGTGTAATTATAAGTCAAAACACTTTTCCCAATTCCGACACTAATACTTGGTTAATGTATTATACAGTTTTCTGGTGTTTTTCGGAGTAGATATGTATTGTTTAGTGTTAATAAGTGTTTCTTGATTGTTTTTGTCACAATGCATATGTTCTGGAAGGATTTTACAAATCACTCTCGATTTCACAATAACGTACTATTTACCGCTCAACTTTACCGTTATAAGATAGGTTAGATCGTCACAAAACTCTCGTCATGTTAACCATTCGAATACCAATAATCAACTAACTCTTTCCTTCAGTTTCAATTAAACTCTTAGCCCATATAATATTATCCTTAACATTGTTCAAATATATTTTCACATCCTGTGTACACTTTAATATTTCACTATATGATTGCCTAAACTTTGGTTATTTGTCAATTTTATTCACTAGATGTTATTTAAATTAATCTTTAAGTTCATTCAGCTTATTTTAAGATTAAATAATGCCGTTTTATTGTGTTTTCTGTCCAAAATTAGTAATTTTACTTTCATTTTTGTTATTCTCTGAAAAGTCAAAACATCAAAATTTACTTCCTGTCATTATATAAAATTCATCCATTTTATCCGTTATATTTAATATTAATAATCCTATATTGTATTAAAAGGTTTATATTCTCTGATTTTCTGGTAATTAATTGAATTAGTTGTATTCTGAAACATTATTCTGGAATATATGACTCCCATGTCTAAATTTCTGAGTTTAGTCATTTTCATTTTTATTTATAATTCTGAATATAATTTATTAAAATCTTTCTAAATGGTATGTGCAATTATATGGCTTGATCTCAAGTTTATTTTGTCTAAACCCCTTTTGTTTATTTGCATTTAAATGAGCAATTTCTCTGTTTTGATGAAGTTTGGTTTCCATTCTTTTGGCCTATGATTTTTAACAATTCTTCTTACAAAATATTTTACAAACAATATATGATGTGTGATACCCTCTCTGACTTTTACATATAGTATTATAAATTAAACATGTTTTCAAATTACACAAAAACAATTAGTATTGGTTACAATACAAATAATAGTTAAAACAAATAAAGAATATTTTTTTTAAATAAATGGTTGTCTTCAAGTCAGACATTTTACAAAAAAATCTTTATTTCTAACATGGAAATATGGTTTACAAAAAAGGTTTTTTACTAACTAACATCTTAATTACTCTCTACTATTTACAAGTAGTACCTATTTTTATAGTTCTGATGTTAGTTGTATCAGACCCAAACAAATGGCCTTATATCTAAAACATTTTTAAACATTCTTATACTATATACATAAAAACCTTATATTTATATTCTTATTTCTAACTATTATTATAAGTAGGATTCTACAGTTTTTATACCGTCTTTTACACATTGTCTTTGGGGAATTGTACCCTGTCATTAATAAATAAATAGTATGAATTGTTCGAAAAGTATTATGAAATCTGTTTTTCTTTTTGCATATAAAACAAAATGTTATTTTAAACAGGTTTATGTCTTATAAACAACATATTGTCACAGTACACATTTCAAGTCATTGAAAATTGCATATTTCATTGCATTCAATGTTTGTGATTGCCAAGAATGAAACACAAGGTTCATTTTTTATAATACCCAAAACTATCACTGGTTCACTTTGCACTTATATATTATGTTAATGCTAAATGGTCGTATAGTCTTATTAACATAATAAATTGGTTAGCGTTTTTTCAATGGAGATTTGTTCCATGGGTACTATATTATTGTTTCATCTTAGTTCACAGGCAACTTTTACTTTATACACTTCTCTCTCTTAAATTTATATACATGTGGTTTTCATTTCGTTATACTTTTATTTTTAAATATTTATTTTGGGGATATAGGGATTTGGGTGTCTTTTATAAGAGCATGACATCTTCTTCAGGATGCTGTCTTCTTCTTCTTTCATCAGTCTTCTTTTCTCCTGCCTTCTGGGACTGGTATCTTCTCCATCTTCTTCTTGATGCCATCAGGTTTCTTGGGATTTTCTCCATCTTCTTCTTTATTTTAGAAATACACCACCTGTGTTGTTTGATCTTGGCTTATTTTAGGGTTTCTATTCTATTTATTCTTCCTCGTTGTGGGTTTGGTCATATTCAGTACTGCTTTGTTATTTACTTTTTTACCTTCCTGGGTTATACCTTGAAAACCTTTGGTTATGAGACTGGTCTTGGATGACTCATCACTAGTAACTCCTTTTATTTGAACTTGTATTTTCTTTTTAATAATGATTTCTTTCCACAGTTGCTATGAATTAATCTATTTATATTAAACTTAATGCTTTCTTCCAAATTTAAACATTATAACTTCATTATTCTAATGATCAATTGCCATTCAATATTATGCTTATATCTGTCACGTTACAGATTGCTCTCCTCCAGAAGTAATTATTTCAGACATGTTTATGGATGAAATAATTTCTTATGATAATTTCATCATTTCTTATAATTCATTTTCTTCTCCATCTTTATATCGACTTTTTTATATTAGAGTTTTATTAATTTTATATATATGGTTACTTGTCTTACTACTGATCCTTTTCGGATAGTTAGTGTCTTCTGAGATATATTATAATTGTAATACATTTTCTTTCTATATCAACTTCGTGTTGTATCCTTGGGATATTAATTCCCTAACATTCCCTATCACGTGGGCTGGGGCAGATCAGAGGGGCACTGTACGCTACTTCTCTGCTGGCCATACACCACTTCTATAAATTGAGTACAGAGTCATATCCATCCCTGCTCAAAAAACATAATGCTGCTGGAATTATCTTCAGTCAGTCATCGAATAAATAAATAAAAAGTAGTCTCATTTTCGACTAATAAAAATATCTTTGGATTCTCCACTTCGTAGTCTCTCAGATTATCTCACATTTTCTATCTTAATAAATCTTCATAATCATTATTATACTCATTACATATATATTTTTTCAAAACTCTTAACTTGTCTGATATATTTAATTTAATTATGGTTGAAAACCTTTCTTTTAATAATTCTGGTTACTGTTTACAGTGTAACTCTCTTTCTTCTCCATCTGAATTCTCTTTATACTTTCTTCTGGTTACTCATAGTATTAGCATGGTCTTTGTAAATATTCTTTCTTATTCATTATTTGAATGGTCTTAATGTATTATATTTAATTTTTTTTTTAACATTGTATCTTTACATTAGATATACAGGTTGTTATATTGATCATTTTATTTAAACATTTTGGTTCTTTCCTTTCTCTTAGAAAGTTATTAATCCCCCTTCGCATTCATTAACATTAATTCATTTATATTATATTTCATGTGGTATTTCTTCTCTTTGCATTTCATATAGGTCTTATTATAATCATTGGCTCAAAATCATCTTCTCTACCTGTTTGGTATGAGTTGTTCTTCTTTGCTCTTAATCAACTGTTTTCATTATCGTTTCATAGGTAATTAGTCTCTTTGCTTCCAAATTTTTTCTTCTCTTGCATATTACACTCTTCTTTGTTATTCTTCTCTACCCCTTCAAATGCTATTGTGAATGTCTAGCATTTATTCTGGATTAAAATTAATTCTCTTTTCTGAATTAATCACTTTATTTTTTTCTCAATTCAATTATAATTGACACACAATTATTTTTTGGATCTTGGTTAGTTTTAATGTAAAATTCAAACTATTCTTTCTATTTAATTGAAAAATATTTTTCATAAATCCTTGTAATATGTTGATCTTATCTTGTTTCAAAGTTCTGACGTTCTATCAACATTCAAATTCTGTTTAATTCATTTATTCCCAGAATGTTTCATTCAGAATTGTTTATAGTAATGTGATCTTACTATTATCTCTGAATGTTTTGGTATTTCTCCAAATTCAAATTCTTCTTAATTATTTACCATAAAGTTTTCTCACAAACTTAGTTATAGTAAGTTGGTCTTACTTTATTTTTAAATTTTTTGTATATTAACTTCAAAATTCCTTTCTTCTTAATTCTTCCAAAATGTTTTTCTCATAATTCAGTGGTAGTAAGCTGTGCTTGCTTAATTTTAAATTTTTTAAAATTAAGTTCAAAATTCTCTCTCTTTCTCTTTCTTCCATAAAGTTTTGTTCTAAATTATTAGGTTGTAGTAAGAAGTACTTACTCAATTTTAAATTTTTATAATTATATTTCAATTCAAAAGTCTTTCTTTTTCTTTCTTCCATAAAGTTCGTTCCAAAATCATTAGGTTGTAGTAAGATGTACTTACTCAATTTTAAATTTTTATAATTATATTTCAATTCAAAAGTCTTTCTTTTTCTTTCTTCCATAAAGTACGTTCCAAAATCATCAGGTTGTAGTAAGATGTACTTACATATTTTAGAATAAGTTATATTCAAAATTCTTTCTTTTTCTTTCTTCCATAAAGTTTGTTCCAAAATTATTAGGTTGTAGTAAGATGTACTTACTCAATTTTAAATTTTTATAATTATATTTCAATTCAAAAGTCTTTCTTTTTCTTTCTTCCATAAAGTTCGTTCCAAAATCATCAGGTTGTAGTAAGATGTACTTACATATTTTAGAATAAGTTATATTCAAAATTCTTTCTTTTTCTTTCTTCCATAAAGTTTGTTCCAAAATTATTAGGTTGTAGTAAGATGTACTTACTCAATTTTAGAATAAGTTATATTCAAAATTCTTTCTTTTTCTTTCTTCCATAAAGTTTGTTCCAAAATTATTAGGTTGTAGTAAGATGTACTTACTCAATTTTAAATTTTTATAATTATATTTCAATTCAAAAGTCTTTCTTTTTCTTTCTTCCATAAAGTTCGTTCCAAAATCATCAGGTTGTAGTAAGATGTACTTACTCAATTTTAAATTTTTATAATGAATTCAAAATTCCTTTTCTTTCTCTTTCTTTGTCTTCCCTAAAGTTTGTTCAAAATTATTAGGTTGTAGTAAGATGTACTTACTCAATTTTAAATTTTTATAATTAATAAGTACAAAATTCTCTCTCTTTCTCTTTTTCTTCCATAAAGTTTTTTCTTCAAATTATTAGGTTGTAAGTTGTTCTTACATATTTTAGAATTTTTTCAAAATATATAAATTCTAAATTCCTTCTTCTTATAATTCTCCAGATTGTTCTTCTCAAAATATTAGGTTGTAAGATGTACTTACATTATTTCAGAATTTTAAAAAATTATTAAAAATTCTTTTTCTTTTAATTCTCCAGAATGTTCTTCTCAAAATATTAGGTTGTAAGATGTACTTACATTATTTTAGAATTTTTTTAAAATTATTAAAAATTCTTTTTCTTTTAATTCTCCAGAATGTTCTTCTCAAAATATTAGGTTGTAAGATGTACTTACATTATTTTAGAATTTTTAAAATTATTAAAGATTCTTTTTCTTTTAATTCTCCAGAATGTTCTTCTCAAAATATTAGGTTGTAAGATGTACTTACATTATTTTAGAATTTTTAAAATTATTAAAAATTCTTTTTCTTTTAATTCTCCAGAATGTTCTTCTCAAAATATTAGGTTGTAAGATGTACTTACATTATTTTAGAATTTTTAAAATATAAATTCAAAATTCTAAAACTCACAACTCATTCTTCATAATATTTCTTCATAGAAGCTTGATTGTACACTCCTTTGATTTTTCCTGAAACGATTTCCCTCAACTCATATGTATTGTTATGCTTATCATTTACCACAACATATGGGCCAGTGTAAAGTAATAATAGTTTTTTGGTTATGCCTTCTAAGGTGCTAGGCAGCTCTCTATTTTTTAGGAGGACTTTTTCACCCTCTTTATATGTTACAATTCGCCCTATTGCCTTCTGGTATTTGGCTTGCCGTTTTTCCTGATCTTCTGCTACCTTATTGTAAAACTTCAACTGGTTGAATTTCCTATTATTGTTTGCTGGAAATTCAATGATTTGTTCAATGTCTCGGGGAGTCGGCTTCTCATACATGGCTGAGTATGGTGGAATTCCTATAGCTGGATGGTGGGCATAATTTAGGAATGTTTCTGTCGCTGCTAGGTACTCTTGCCACTTTTTCTGTTGGTTGTGACAGTACGTGCGCAATATCCTACCCACTTCTCTTAGTACTCTCTCAGCCGGATTGCTACTTGGGTGGTACACGGACGTCTTATAAGTTTTGACCCCAAGTGCTAATAAAGTGTCTCGCCATCTCCTCCCCTTAAATTGTGTACCATGGTCGGTAATAATGGAAGATGGTCTACCGACCTCTGGGATATACGAATCGATAATCACCGCCAAAACCTTTGATGTTGTTGCCCGATTAACCGGATATAGCTTTATATACTTGGTGTAGTGATCCATTATGATTACCAAGTATTTATATCTGTGTCGACCACCACTACGGGGAAATGGCCCGCAGATATCCAAAAACACTTTTTCCAGTTTTGCGTTGGAAGTTATTTGTATCATGATACCCTCTGTCTTTTCATTGTTTATTTTGGCACATTGGCAGATCTTACAGGACTTGATGTACATTCTCACCTTGCGGTTGATATTCTTGATCTTACAGTTTTCTTCTAGAGCCTGTATCACTTTTAACGCTCCCATGTGACCATACCTGACATGGTAATCGATGATGA
The DNA here is from genome assembly GCA_034769895.1 of Magicicada septendecula. Classification (NCBI taxonomy): domain Eukaryota; kingdom Metazoa; phylum Arthropoda; class Insecta; order Hemiptera; family Cicadidae; genus Magicicada; species Magicicada septendecula. The sequence continues at coordinate 546,397,546 of CM068367.1, read as the reverse complement.
CCTCCTTTTCGATTTGGTGTGGGATTATCACCTTCCATGTCTCATCGTCTAAGGCGGTTTTTATGAATAAAATTCCCTTGTTAAGGTGGTAGTATTTAGAAATGGTTTCATCATTGGCTTCCAAACGACTCACAATGTTTTTCAGCTTAGGATCAGACTGCTGATGGATTCGAATATTTATTAGCAAAGCTTGTAAATCGGCTCTGGTCGTGAATATGTTATAAATTTTTACTAAGCTCTCCTTCTCTCCCTCGAAAGTCTGATCTTCCAGATTTATACGTGACAACACATCCGCTACCACGTTCTTCTTTCCTGGAATGTATTCCCATTTCAGGTCATATTCTTGTAGGGCGAGTACCCACCTAGCCAATCGGCCGTGACTCAATTTGCACCTACGAAGGAACGAGATGGATTTATGATCAGTTCGTACCGTGACTTGATATCCGAGAATGTACGTTCGGAACTTGCTGCATGCGAACACCACGCTCAACAATTCCTTTTCTGTCACACTGTAGTTCTTTTCGCACTGGTTTAGTGTGCGACTAGCGAAGCTTATTACCAGATGTTGTCCCTCCTCATCTTCCTGGTATAATGTCGTTCCTAAGCTTAGGTCGCTAGCGTCACAGTTTAGAAAGAACGGTTTCTTAAAATCTGGGTGACGAAGTATGACACTCTCCAGAAACTTTTCTTTTATCAAACGGAAAGTAATATCTTGATCTTCACCCCAAGTCCATTTGTTTTTGGCAGATAACTGTGGTTGAAACTTGGCGGTCAACTCGGAATATCGGCTCTGAAACTTCCTGTAATAGTTACAGAGTCCGAGGAAAGACTGCAATTGTTTCCTGTTTCTTGGTTGCGGGAACCTCTGAATTGCCTCCACTTTCTCTGCTGATGGGGTAATACCTCGGTCGTCTAGGTTGAAACCCAAAAATTGTACCTCGCGCGCTATGAACTTGGATTTCTCCAACTTCAGTGTTATGTTGTTCTGCGCTAGTTTGTTTAGTACAAATTCCACTCTGTAACAGTGCTCCTCCCAGGTTCCGGATGTGATTAGTAAATCGTCAACATAGACGGTGGTAAATTGGAGCGCTTCTTGTCCAAGAATCTGGTCCATGCATGCCACAAATATGGCGACAGAATTGACAAGTCCGAAAGGCAGTCTCTTGAACTGGTAATTGCGCCCTTCGAAAATGAACGCTACATTCTGGCGGCTTTGTGGATGCAGCTCTACCTGCCAATAACCACAGACCGTATCCCAGGTGCTAATAAATCTAGTACCATGAAAACGCTTTAAAATTTCTTCTATTTCACCGGGAGAGGTTCTCTCATTCACAATTGTCTTATTCAACTCACGCGCATCTAAACAGAGCCGGACTTGTCCGTCTTTCTTCGGAACAGCAATAATTGGACTAGTGTAAGGTGATTGACTAATCTCAATTATGTCGTTTTCTATCATCTTGTTTATCTCTGTTCTCACGGCTTCTTTGAGCGACTGCGCTATTGGATATGACCTCCGGTTAAACTCTACGTTTTCTTTAAAACGAAGTTGGCACTGGTAGTTTTTTACCTTCCCTGGTTCATCAGAAAACACCGCCTTGTATTTCTCATATATTGCAATTAGACGATCAGCCAGGTGCGTTGGTATTTTCTTGTTATCGCTTCCGCACTGGAAATTCCGTATTTCTTGGATCTTAACTGACCATAAATCCTCTCCTCCATGATTGTATATTATGGGTTTAGAAACAGGGCTGTTTCTAATAACATTTATTTTACGAAGTTGTTGATGTATAGGGCTGGGAAGTATAGTTGTGCTTCCTACCAGATCTGCGGTCCATGTTACTCCGTCTGGGAAAAGTGATACTCTATTTAAATTAAGATCGATTACTGCCGAATATCTACGAAGAATATCGCAACCGACTAAGATGTCAAATGGTAATCCGGTGGCGATTAAAAATTCCATGTCTAAAGCTATATCACGGCTAACGACACTTAAGGAAACTTGCTTCCTAATGGTTTTATTCTGGCGGCCAGTTGCACCTACCAACACAATGTTGTTGACTGGTAACATTGGCAAAGTTTTTCCACATGTACACTGTATTCTCTCCAACTCATTGGAGTTTATTATTGAAATATTAGCTCCTGTGTCTATCATTATTTTAGCGGGAACTCCTTCCACCTCCGCTGTTATATAAATTATCTCATTATTACTGTTGCTGAGACTCTTCTCGTTTTCTTCCAAAAGTTCAGTTCGTATGTCTTTCAGATAATGGTTACTTATAATAGTGATATTCTTATTATTGTTTGCTTGTTGCAAATCATCCTTTTCTAACCCAGGAATTATAAGCAGTAACGGGTCATCGTTGTTGATTACTGCCTCCTCTCGTTTAAAGTATTTTGGTCATTGTTTATGTTATTATTGACCGAGGCATCGTTCGGGAAACTCTGGTTTGTTTCCTGACGTTCTGTACCCTGGTTGATGTTTAGCGCCCTGTTCGGTTGTCTGCCAAGATCTTCCAGGCTGGTACTTCGTCTTCCCTGTTCGTGTCTTGGGCCGTCTCGTTCCGCACTCCTCCATCTTCGGTCGGCGCCGTGGAAGCTGCTCCTCCTCGGTTGATAATATCTCCTGGGTCCGCGATCTTCTGCTCTTATAAAATTTACCCTAGGGCGCGACACTCGGTTATTACTATTGCTATTATTGTTATTACTAAAATTATTATTATAGTAATTTCGGTTAGGTGGGTAAGGTCTGTCACCATTATTGTTGGGATATGGATTTCTCTGACTGTATGGGACATTATTATGTTGGTAAAAATTGTTTCTATTATTTGGGTAAGGGTTGTTATTCCTCACTCCGTTAAAATTACCGTTAAACTGGTTATTACGCGGCGGGTTGTTAGGGCCGTCGTAATTATTGGGCTGGTTCCGGTTACTTGTATGGTTATTGCCGTTATTGGGGTAGGTAGTCGGCCTTGCTTCTGGTCTCTCTTTCTCTTCCTGCTCTGCCGATAATACTCTTCGTTCTCGTATCCCTCCAATAACTCGGTCATTCCCTGGATCGTCTTGATCTGACTACCTCTCCGGGCCCTGATAATGTCCTCATCATAGTGATACGATATCTTGTTCACTAAACATTCTTCTGGGATTGCTGGCTCAAGGTGTTTTGCCATACACACCTTCCCCAAGAAATATGCCGTCATACTGCTACCTAATTGTGACCTGTATCTTCCATTTCTCATAATTCAGTGGTAGTAAGCTGTGCTTGCTTAATTTTAAATTTTTTAAAATTAAGTTCAAAATTCTCTCTCTTTCTCTTTCTTCCATAAAGTTTTGTTCTAAATTATTAGGTTGTAGTAAGAAGTACTTACTCAATTTTAAATTTTTATAATTATATTTCAATTCAAAAGTCTTTCTTTTTCTTTCTTCCATAAAGTTCGTTCCAAAATCATTAGGTTGTAGTAAGATGTACTTACTCAATTTTAAATTTTTATAATTATATTTCAATTCAAAAGTCTTTCTTTTTCTTTCTTCCATAAAGTACGTTCCAAAATCATCAGGTTGTAGTAAGATGTACTTACATATTTTAGAATAAGTTATATTCAAAATTCTTTCTTTTTCTTTCTTCCATAAAGTTTGTTCCAAAATTATTAGGTTGTAGTAAGATGTACTTACTCAATTTTAAATTTTTATAATTATATTTCAATTCAAAAGTCTTTCTTTTTCTTTCTTCCATAAAGTTCGTTCCAAAATCATCAGGTTGTAGTAAGATGTACTTACATATTTTAGAATAAGTTATATTCAAAATTCTTTCTTTTTCTTTCTTCCATAAAGTTTGTTCCAAAATTATTAGGTTGTAGTAAGATGTACTTACTCAATTTTAGAATAAGTTATATTCAAAATTCTTTCTTTTTCTTTCTTCCATAAAGTTTGTTCCAAAATTATTAGGTTGTAGTAAGATGTACTTACTCAATTTTAAATTTTTATAATTATATTTCAATTCAAAAGTCTTTCTTTTTCTTTCTTCCATAAAGTTCGTTCCAAAATCATCAGGTTGTAGTAAGATGTACTTACTCAATTTTAAATTTTTATAATGAATTCAAAATTCCTTTTCTTTCTCTTTCTTTGTCTTCCCTAAAGTTTGTTCAAAATTATTAGGTTGTAGTAAGATGTACTTACTCAATTTTAAATTTTTATAATTAATAAGTACAAAATTCTCTCTCTTTCTCTTTTTCTTCCATAAAGTTTTTTCTTCAAATTATTAGGTTGTAAGTTGTTCTTACATATTTTAGAATTTTTTCAAAATATATAAATTCTAAATTCCTTCTTCTTATAATTCTCCAGATTGTTCTTCTCAAAATATTAGGTTGTAAGATGTACTTACATTATTTCAGAATTTTAAAAAATTATTAAAAATTCTTTTTCTTTTAATTCTCCAGAATGTTCTTCTCAAAATATTAGGTTGTAAGATGTACTTACATTATTTTAGAATTTTTTTAAAATTATTAAAAATTCTTTTTCTTTTAATTCTCCAGAATGTTCTTCTCAAAATATTAGGTTGTAAGATGTACTTACATTATTTTAGAATTTTTAAAATTATTAAAGATTCTTTTTCTTTTAATTCTCCAGAATGTTCTTCTCAAAATATTAGGTTGTAAGATGTACTTACATTATTTTAGAATTTTTAAAATTATTAAAAATTCTTTTTCTTTTAATTCTCCAGAATGTTCTTCTCAAAATATTAGGTTGTAAGATGTACTTACATTATTTTAGAATTTTTAAAATATAAATTCAAAATTCTAAAACTCACAACTCATTCTTCATAATATTTCTTCATAGAAGCTTGATTGTACACTCCTTTGATTTTTCCTGAAACGATTTCCCTCAACTCATATGTATTGTTATGCTTATCATTTACCACAACATATGGGCCAGTGTAAAGTAATAATAGTTTTTTGGTTATGCCTTCTAAGGTGCTAGGCAGCTCTCTATTTTTTAGGAGGACTTTTTCACCCTCTTTATATGTTACAATTCGCCCTATTGCCTTCTGGTATTTGGCTTGCCGTTTTTCCTGATCTTCTGCTACCTTATTGTAAAACTTCAACTGGTTGAATTTCCTATTATTGTTTGCTGGAAATTCAATGATTTGTTCAATGTCTCGGGGAGTCGGCTTCTCATACATGGCTGAGTATGGTGGAATTCCTATAGCTGGATGGTGGGCATAATTTAGGAATGTTTCTGTCGCTGCTAGGTACTCTTGCCACTTTTTCTGTTGGTTGTGACAGTACGTGCGCAATATCCTACCCACTTCTCTTAGTACTCTCTCAGCCGGATTGCTACTTGGGTGGTACACGGACGTCTTATAAGTTTTGACCCCAAGTGCTAATAAAGTGTCTCGCCATCTCCTCCCCTTAAATTGTGTACCATGGTCGGTAATAATGGAAGATGGTCTACCGACCTCTGGGATATACGAATCGATAATCACCGCCAAAACCTTTGATGTTGTTGCCCGATTAACCGGATATAGCTTTATATACTTGGTGTAGTGATCCATTATGATTACCAAGTATTTATATCTGTGTCGACCACCACTACGGGGAAATGGCCCGCAGATATCCAAAAACACTTTTTCCAGTTTTGCGTTGGAAGTTATTTGTATCATGATACCCTCTGTCTTTTCATTGTTTATTTTGGCACATTGGCAGATCTTACAGGACTTGATGTACATTCTCACCTTGCGGTTGATATTCTTGATCTTACAGTTTTCTTCTAGAGCCTGTATCACTTTTAACGCTCCCATGTGACCATACCTGACATGGTAATCGATGATGACCTCCTTTTCGATTTGGTGTGGGATTATCACCTTCCATGTCTCATCGTCTAAGGCGGTTTTTATGAATAAAATTCCCTTGTTAAGGTGGTAGTATTTAGAAATGGTTTCATCATTGGCTTCCAAACGACTCACAATGTTTTTCAGCTTAGGATCAGACTGCTGATGGATTCGAATATTTATTAGCAAAGCTTGTAAATCGGCTCTGGTCGTGAATATGTTATAAATTTTTACTAAGCTCTCCTTCTCTCCCTCGAAAGTCTGATCTTCCAGATTTATACGTGACAACACATCCGCTACCACGTTCTTCTTTCCTGGAATGTATTCCCATTTCAGGTCATATTCTTGTAGGGCGAGTACCCACCTAGCCAATCGGCCGTGACTCAATTTGCACCTACGAAGGAACGAGATGGATTTATGATCAGTTCGTACCGTGACTTGATATCCGAGAATGTACGTTCGGAACTTGCTGCATGCGAACACCACGCTCAACAATTCCTTTTCTGTCACACTGTAGTTCTTTTCGCACTGGTTTAGTGTGCGACTAGCGAAGCTTATTACCAGATGTTGTCCCTCCTCATCTTCCTGGTATAATGTCGTTCCTAAGCTTAGGTCGCTAGCGTCACAGTTTAGAAAGAACGGTTTCTTAAAATCTGGGTGACGAAGTATGACACTCTCCAGAAACTTTTCTTTTATCAAACGGAAAGTAATATCTTGATCTTCACCCCAAGTCCATTTGTTTTTGGCAGATAACTGTGGTTGAAACTTGGCGGTCAACTCGGAATATCGGCTCTGAAACTTCCTGTAATAGTTACAGAGTCCGAGGAAAGACTGCAATTGTTTCCTGTTTCTTGGTTGCGGGAACCTCTGAATTGCCTCCACTTTCTCTGCTGATGGGGTAATACCTCGGTCGTCTAGGTTGAAACCCAAAAATTGTACCTCGCGCGCTATGAACTTGGATTTCTCCAACTTCAGTGTTATGTTGTTCTGCGCTAGTTTGTTTAGTACAAATTCCACTCTGTAACAGTGCTCCTCCCAGGTTCCGGATGTGATTAGTAAATCGTCAACATAGACGGTGGTAAATTGGAGCGCTTCTTGTCCAAGAATCTGGTCCATGCATGCCACAAATATGGCGACAGAATTGACAAGTCCGAAAGGCAGTCTCTTGAACTGGTAATTGCGCCCTTCGAAAATGAACGCTACATTCTGGCGGCTTTGTGGATGCAGCTCTACCTGCCAATAACCACAGACCGTATCCCAGGTGCTAATAAATCTAGTACCATGAAAACGCTTTAAAATTTCTTCTATTTCACCGGGAGAGGTTCTCTCATTCACAATTGTCTTATTCAACTCACGCGCATCTAAACAGAGCCGGACTTGTCCGTCTTTCTTCGGAACAGCAATAATTGGACTAGTGTAAGGTGATTGACTAATCTCAATTATGTCGTTTTCTATCATCTTGTTTATCTCTGTTCTCACGGCTTCTTTGAGCGACTGCGCTATTGGATATGACCTCCGGTTAAACTCTACGTTTTCTTTAAAACGAAGTTGGCACTGGTAGTTTTTTACCTTCCCTGGTTCATCAGAAAACACCGCCTTGTATTTCTCATATATTGCAATTAGACGATCAGCCAGGTGCGTTGGTATTTTCTTGTTATCGCTTCCGCACTGGAAATTCCGTATTTCTTGGATCTTAACTGACCATAAATCCTCTCCTCCATGATTGTATATTATGGGTTTAGAAACAGGGCTGTTTCTAATAACATTTATTTTACGAAGTTGTTGATGTATAGGGCTGGGAAGTATAGTTGTGCTTCCTACCAGATCTGCGGTCCATGTTACTCCGTCTGGGAAAAGTGATACTCTATTTAAATTAAGATCGATTACTGCCGAATATCTACGAAGAATATCGCAACCGACTAAGATGTCAAATGGTAATCCGGTGGCGATTAAAAATTCCATGTCTAAAGCTATATCACGGCTAACGACACTTAAGGAAACTTGCTTCCTAATGGTTTTATTCTGGCGGCCAGTTGCACCTACCAACACAATGTTGTTGACTGGTAACATTGGCAAAGTTTTTCCACATGTACACTGTATTCTCTCCAACTCATTGGAGTTTATTATTGAAATATTAGCTCCTGTGTCTATCATTATTTTAGCGGGAACTCCTTCCACCTCCGCTGTTATATAAATTATCTCATTATTACTGTTGCTGAGACTCTTCTCGTTTTCTTCCAAAAGTTCAGTTCGTATGTCTTTCAGATAATGGTTACTTATAATAGTGATATTCTTATTATTGTTTGCTTGTTGCAAATCATCCTTTTCTAACCCAGGAATTATAAGCAGTAACGGGTCATCGTTGTTGATTACTGCCTCCTCTCGTTTAAAGTATTTTGGTCATTGTTTATGTTATTATTGACCGAGGCATCGTTCGGGAAACTCTGGTTTGTTTCCTGACGTTCTGTACCCTGGTTGATGTTTAGCGCCCTGTTCGGTTGTCTGCCAAGATCTTCCAGGCTGGTACTTCGTCTTCCCTGTTCGTGTCTTGGGCCGTCTCGTTCCGCACTCCTCCATCTTCGGTCGGCGCCGTGGAAGCTGCTCCTCCTCGGTTGATAATATCTCCTGGGTCCGCGATCTTCTGCTCTTATAAAATTTACCCTAGGGCGCGACACTCGGTTATTACTATTGCTATTATTGTTATTACTAAAATTATTATTATAGTAATTTCGGTTAGGTGGGTAAGGTCTGTCACCATTATTGTTGGGATATGGATTTCTCTGACTGTATGGGACATTATTATGTTGGTAAAAATTGTTTCTATTATTTGGGTAAGGGTTGTTATTCCTCACTCCGTTAAAATTACCGTTAAACTGGTTATTACGCGGCGGGTTGTTAGGGCCGTCGTAATTATTGGGCTGGTTCCGGTTACTTGTATGGTTATTGCCGTTATTGGGGTAGGTAGTCGGCCTTGCTTCTGGTCTCTCTTTCTCTTCCTGCTCTGCCGATAATACTCTTCGTTCTCGTATCCCTCCAATAACTCGGTCATTCCCTGGATCGTCTTGATCTGACTACCTCTCCGGGCCCTGATAATGTCCTCATCATAGTGATACGATATCTTGTTCACTAAACATTCTTCTGGGATTGCTGGCTCAAGGTGTTTTGCCATACACACCTTCCCCAAGAAATATGCCGTCATACTGCTACCTAATTGTGACCTGTATCTTCCATTACAAATATTGTCACGGATCAAGTTCTGGGTGGTCTCAGACCAGTATTTTGTCTTAAATATTTTCCGGAACTGTTGGTAGTCGGAAATTTCACTCCGGTTGGCCATCCACCAATTATCTGTTATGTCTCGGAAAGACTCGTCGAATATCTCCCTGCTATGGCTCCATTGAGTAATTTTATGCTTGGTCAAATATTCTTCTACCCTAGCCAGGAACTCCATCGGCTTGCGTTTGTATTGCCGGAAGTTGAGCCACTCTCGGCTTTCGTTGACAGACAATCCGGTGAAATGAGTTGGTCTGTTTCTTATGGCTTCCATCTCCTCTCGGCTTTGTCGCACCTGACCGGTGATATTGGCCATGGTCTCTTGTATATCGTTACATCGTTCTGTGACTTGGTCGCGTACTTTTCCGAATTCTTCTTGATTTTCCTTTCTCTGTTCTTCTACCTTCCTACGACTATGTTCTTCAATATTTGTGAACTTGATGTTCACCACTTCTTTAAACTCATTCACCTCCTTTTCGGTCTGGTTGCACTTTCCATCAATTTCTCGAATCTGTCGATTGACCATTATATTTTCTTCTTCCATCTTCTTATCCATCGCTTTTTTGTTAACCTTGATTTCCTTATTCATTTCTTCTCGCAACAATTCCATTCTTTCGTCCAGTTTGTCCAAATTCTCCTGATTTACCTCCCTTAACTCTTCTCTTAGAATTTGATTGTCTTCTCTCAATTCTTCCAATTTCTCCCCCATCTTCTCTTCCAACTTCCTGTTATCTTCTTTCAACTCTTCCTTCAATTGTCGGTTGTTCTTCTCTATCTTCTTCCTGGTTTCATCTATTTTCTGATTGGTATTTTCAATTTTATTAATCAACTCTTCTTTAGTCGCCTTGAATTCTTCCTTGAACGATTGGTTGTCTTCCTTCAATTCTTCCATGTTCTTGTTCATCCCAGTCAACTCTTCTTTTGTGGATTGATTATCCTTCTTCAATTCTTCTAACTTTCCTCCCATCCTCTCTTCCATTTTCTTGCTGTTTTCTTCCATCTTCTCTTCCATCTTCTTGCTGTTTTCTTCCATCTTCTTGCTTTTTTCTTCCATCTTCTCTTCCATCTTCTTGCTGTTTTCTTCCATCATCTCTTCCATCTTCTTATTTATTGTTTCGATTTTATTTCCTAAATCTTCTTTTAAAGACTGGTTATCACTCCCCATTTTCTTACTCAAGTCTTCCTTCAATTCTTCCAACTTTTTATTTAATGCTAGATTGTCTTCCTTCCTCTCTTTATTATTTTCTTCTTTTGTTTTCTCTATTTTATTTCCCAATTTTTCCGTAGTTGATCTGAATTCCCGTAGGAGTATTTCCATCACTTTATCCATATTTGTTTCTTCAGTAGTCTTGGATTTCTCTACCCGTCTTTCCTGGACATTAACCTCCCCTGTCCGTGTGGATATCTCCGGTTGTTCAGTTTGTTTGGACAACACCGGCGGTAATAACTCTTCCGCCTCTACTGGCGTCGCCTCCTTGTTGTCCATGTCAACTTCTATTTCTTTCTCGGTCTCCGCCGCCCGTTTCTTAGATGTTGCACGTCGTTGTATTTTCCCTTGAAATTCTCTGGCTTTGTAGCTGTTGCCTAGCTCCAACTAGTGATTGGGCAGAATGTATTGGCCTTCCAATCGCTAATTAAAGCCCCTAAAGTTGTGCGCCAATTTGTAATAAAATATTAAAATTGTAATGTAATATGTTTAATTGGTTTGTAATTGGTGTGGCTCTCTACGTCTTACTGGCCTGAAACACTTCCTTAAGTTTCCCAGCTGGTCGAGTCTCAATGGTAGCAAGACCGGTCGAGTAGCGTAATGTTGATGAAGAAATATATGTTCAGCATCACCGAAAGTTACAAAACAAAAATTATTGTTTGGAAGAAAATTTAAAAAAAAAATTATGTTTATAAAAAAAAATAATAAAATTTTTTTTTTAATTTTATTAATTAATTAATTATAATCAATTAATTAATATAGGGCTGTGAAGTTTTAAAAAGTGTAATGCTCTTCTGAAAATTTTTATTAAAGTTTTGGTATATTTTAAATAAACTATCACCACTCATAAGATTGTCTTCAAACCAATCGATACTTGTTTACCTTTTTATTTTTTAGGTTATCTTCACTTATAGGTGGTAAAGTCCTGATAATCCTGGTAAATACCAATAATCAACTAACTCTTTCCTTCAGTTTCAATTAAACTCTTAGCCCATATAATATTATCCTTAACATTGTTCAAATATATTTTCACATCCTGTGTACACTTTAATATTTCACTATATGATTGCCTAAACTTTGGTTATTTGTCAATTTTATTCACTAGATGTTATTTAAATTAATCTTTCAGTTCATTCAGCTTATTTTGAGATTAAATAATGCCGTTTTATTGTGTTTTCTGTCCAAAATTAGTAATTTTACTTTCATTTTTGTTATTCTCTGAAAAGTCAAAACATCAAAATTTACTTCCTGTCATTATATAAAATTCATCCATTTTATCCGTTATATTTAATATTAATAATCCTATATTGTATTAAAAGGTTTATATTCTCTGATTTTCTGGTAATTAATTGAATTAGTTGTATTCTGAAACATTATTCTGGAATATATGACTCCCATGTCTGAATTTCTGAGTTTAGTCATTTTCATTTTTATTTATAATTCTGAATATAATTTATTAAAATCTTTCTAAATGGTATGTGCAATTATATGGCTTGATCTCAAGTTTATTTTGTCTAAACCCCTTTTGTTTATTTGCATTTAAATGAGCAATTTCTCTGTTTTGATGAAGTTTGGTTTCCATTCTTTTGGCCTATGATTTTTTAACAATTCTTCTTACAAAATATTTTACAAACAATATATGATGTGTGATACCCTCTCTGACTTTTACATATAGTATTATAAATTAAACATGTTTTCAAATTACACAAAAACAATTAGTATTGGTTACAATACAAATAATAGTTAAAACAAATAAAGAATATTTTTTTTAAATAAATGGTTGTCTTCAAGTCAGACATTTTTCAATAAAATCCTTATTTCTAACATGGAAATATGGTTTACAAAAAAGGTTTTTTACTAACTAACATCTTAATTACTCTCTACTATTTACAAGTAGTAACTATTTTTATAGTTCTGATGTTAGTTGTATCAGACCCAAACAAATGGCCTTATATCTAAAACATTTTTAAACATTCTTATAATATATACATAAAAACCTTATATTTATATTCTTATTTCTAACTATTATTATAAGTAGGATTCTACAGTTTTTATACCGTCTTTTACACATTGTCTTTGGGGAATTGTACCCTGTCATTAATAAATAAATAGTATGAATTGTTCGAAAAGTATTATGAAATCTGTTTTTCTTTTTGCATATAAAACAAAATGTTATTTTAAACAGATTTATGTCTTATAAACAACATATTGTCACAGTACACATTTCAAGTCATTGAAAATTGCATATTTCATTGCATTCAATGTTTGTGATTGCCAAGAATGAAACACAAGGTTCATTTTTTATAATACCCAAAACTATCACTGGTTCACTTTGCACTTATATATTATGTTAATGCTAAATGGTCGTATAGTCTTATTAACATAATAAATTGGTTAGCGTTTTTTCAATGGAGATTTGTTCCATGGGTACTATATTATTGTTTCATCTTAGTTCACAGGCAACTTTTACTTTATACACTTCTCTCTCTTAAATTTATATACATGTGGTTTTCATTTCGTTATACTTTTATTTTTAAATATTTATTTTGGGGATATAGGGATTTGGGTGTCTTTTATAAGAGCATGACATCTTCTTCAGGATGCTGCCTTCTTCTTCTTTCATCAGTCTTCTTTTCTCCTGCCTTCTGGGACTGGTATCTTCTCCATCTTCTTCTTGATGCCATCAGGTTTCTTGGGATTTTCTCCATCTTCTTCTTTATTTTAGAAATACACCACCTGTGTTGTTTGATCTTGGCTTATTTTAGGGTTTCTATTCTATTTATTCTTCCTCGTTGTGGGTTTGGTCATATTCAGTACTGCTTTGTTATTTACTTTTTTACCTTCCTGGGTTATACCTTGAAAACCTTTGGTTATGAGACTGGTCTTGGATGACTCATCACTAGTAACTCCTTTTATTTGAACTTGTATTTTCTTTTTAATAATGATTTCTTTCCACAGTTGCTATGAATTAATCTATTTATATTAAACTTAATGCTTTCTTCCAAATTTAAACATTATAACTTCATTATTCTAATGATCAATTGCCATTCAATATTATGCTTATATCTGTCACGTTACAACAGACATCTTATTATCTACTCTTAACTATCATTATTTTTGCTCTCGGCTTACTCATTCAGTGTGGTCATCTTTGCAATTGCTTATTACTTTATTTCAATAATGATTTTACTTTTATTTAAATTTCTTTGATCTTACTTGGCTTTAATACTTTTCTACTGCATATGCATTTTACTTTCATCAAATAAAGACCTTATTTATTACTTTAATTTACTCCGATTTCAATCAGATATTGCTCTTATAGCATTTACGTTATCTTAAAATTCTAATTGCTATACATGAGATATTATTCTAAATTAACAATATGCCTTTACACTACTATGTATAATTTAGTTACTTTTTTATCAACAGTTCGAATGTCTTTCATTCTAGTTTTAATTATTGTCTTTCAATTGTCGGTAATTATTATGTTTTTTTATCACCTCGTTTGATGTGGTAAATTATCGGTGTAATTTACCTCCGGTCCTCGTTCGTGTCGTCCGTGTCCTCCGTGTCCTCGGGTCTTCTTCCAGGATTCCACTGCGTGTACTGCTACTTGTTGTCTCTCCTCACATCATGGGCTGTAAGTGTGTCCAATGGACAATGCGTTTAGGTGTTCAAAATAACGTTTTTTCAGCTGTTTTTTTGTTTGTCCTATGTAACATTTATTGCAATCTTGGCATTCAATTTTGTATATACCGTTAGTTGTTGTATTATTTTTGTTGTGTGGACTATTTAGTTTTTGTAAATTATTTTTATTAGTTTTGTATGCTATTTTTATATCTGTGTTTTTAAATAGTTTTGTTAGTTTTGTCATTTTATTATTTATGAATGTGAATGTGGCCCATTTTTTGTTGTTGTTATTATTTATGTGTTGTTCATTTTGATTAATTCTTAATTGTTCAGTTTTACTTTATATCTGATTTTATTTACTATTTTGTTTACAGTATTTTTAACATGAACATATTTAACATTAACATAACAATATTTTTAATTCTGAACACATAAACGCATACAAAAAACCAGAAATATATAAATCCAATTTAGCCACACATTCAATAAACACAGGACATGAATTCCCAGACATAACCAATGTGACACTAATAAAACATATACCACACAAAGGCACCATAATGAACATTTGGAAAAATTTACAAATATACAAACATAAAACACAAAACAAACAAATAACTGAACAACTACAAATCAATACAAAACATGACACGATATTCAAAGCACTCAACATCGAAAATACTCAAAAAACTAACACATACACCACAATCACACACAATAAAACCAATTTGAAGTACCAGAAGCCAACAGGAAGCCACAATAATAATAGTCAACCAACAACACATATTATGTACTTCACCAGACACAAAAATCGGAAGGCTGAGGATGGGTACAAGATGGTATCCGAAACATGTTCCTAATAAGGAAAAAAAGGTATATCTTGAAGTAAATTTATTTATAAATATTAAATGTATTATATACATCAAGAAACGGACTGTAGCAGAAAGTGATTGAATATATATATATATATATATATATATATATTGCTACTATACTCTTAACCACTCATTTTTGCACATATGCTATTACTCATTTGTGCGCACTTACCCACGTCTCGAAGGTATACTCTTCTTCTGCAGTATTTACCTTGATATTTCCCAGCTAGGTCGCAGGCTTTGGTAGTTAATTCAGGGTGGATAAGCACGTGAATATCGTTACAAGTAAAGAGTACAGAGGATTTAGTACTGGTTGTGAAATTAGTACGACTTTGTTAATAAAATTATATTCATTTTGTTTATTAATTAAAAACTGCAAATTGCCATGTTATTAATTAGTGTGTGGGTTAACTAATATTGAAAACCTTATATTCACTTATACGAATATCGTATAATTGTAACGTGACAAACTCTTAGCTCTTATAGTCTAAGACACATTATACACAAACATAAGACATATATGACCTGGAATATTTACACAGGCATATAATACGAGGGTAAGTCAAAAAGTAAAGGCAAATTTTTAGAAAGGAACTTTTTATTGTGAAAGCAATATGACAAGTAACATCATTTCTCTACATAATCTCCCTCAACCTCTATCCACTTGGTCCATCTCTTGACAAGCTTCGTAATTCCGTCCTGGAAGAAGATTTGTGGCATCGTGCACAGCCACTCGCGCACCGCCTCCACAACCTCGTCATCCGACGAAAACTTTGATTCACGCAGGTGCTCCTTCGTCGGACCAAAAAGGTGAAAATCACTTGGAGCTAGGTCAGGACTGTGCGGCGGATGTTCCAGCAGCTCAAAACCAAGATCTTGAATGCACTGGATCGTTTTCCCCGCAGTATGAGGACGGGCATTGTCCTGAAGCAAAAGCACACCTTTTCAAAGTTTTCCTCGCCTCTTTGTTTTGATTTTGGGTTTCAGATCTCACAGTAGCTCACAGTAGCTGTCACTATTCACTGTTTGACCTTTAGGAGTGTAATGAATTAGAATTAGAAGTGGACCTTTCATATACCAAAACACTGTCATCATCAACTTTCCTGCAGGAACGTGTCTTTTGAACTTTTTTGCTGTAGGCGAGGAAGGATGTTTCCACACCATACTCTGCCGTTTACTCTGTGGTTCGAAGTGATGGACCCACGTCTCATCAACGGTTACTATGCGACTGAGAAACTCTTCTCCTTCCTCTTCTAAACGCCTTAAATGTGATTTCGAAATTTCCAAACGTTTCTGTTTGTGCTGGTCTGTCAGTCGATGTGGGACCCAACGAGCACACACTTTGCGATAAGTTAGGGATTCGTGGATGATTGCAACTGCTGAACCGTGGCTAATGTTCAACGCATGCGCAATATCATCAATTTTGACACGACGATCATCATGAATCATTTCCTCAACTGTCTCGATGTTCTTGTCCGTCTTCGAAGTGGATGGCCTACCTGAACGCTCTTCATCGCAGATAGATACACGATCATTTTTAAAGCGATTTAACCACTCATAAATTTTGCGTTCACTAAGACAGCTCTCACCGTACTGCTGCTGCATTCTGCGAATAATCTCCGCAGGTTTAGTCCCTTCAGAGTGCAGAAAACGTACCACTCCCCTCATTTCTTCCTTGGTGCACACGGACAACGGGGCACTCATAAGAAAATGCCCTGAAATCACTACGAATGGAGCTGAGCACTGAAACAACATAGCTAAAGAACAAAAAGACTTTGAGGTTTGATATGTCATTGTTCAGTCAGTGCTGCCATCCATTGCAGCAGGGAAAATAAAATTTGCCTTTACTTTTTGACTTACCCTGTACATAACACATATATTATTACAATGCGTGATGAACACGTACGAAATTGAATATTAATATTGACTTAGCAAGTGTGGTTTTTTTTCTTATGTACCACTTAATTAAAAAAAAAAAAAATTAAACATTTATACAAATTCAAATAGAGACCATTCTATTACTTTATTTAACTATACTCCTAATGTCTCAATTAATTAAAATCTACAATTGAAGTAAACTTTGGTACTTGCTTTTATGTTACAGTTACTTGATTTTAATTATTTAATTATACTATAAGAATATAATAATATATGGTTTCTCTAATTACCATTTATTTATGAGATTAATAAGTTTTATGTTCTTTGTTATAAATTATTATTCTCTGAACTTTTATTAATTATTCATTATGCAAATAAAAATAATAAAATTTATGTAAACTTGGATATGGAATATAGAGCCTTTTTTGTTAGACCTCAGGGTCATTTATAAGATTGAATAAATGTGTGACTTCACCTGCATATTTCTGCAACCATTTAAATGTGTTGTTACCGTCACCTGGACTCTCGAGTTTTGGGATCCCCTTCCGATATCACCTTCTCTATCTCTATGTCGTTTGGAATTACTCTCTCCGTCTAATGGATTCTGAGTTCTGACATGGACCTCTGGTCGTGGTGGTGTACGACAGGCTGTAGCTGCGTGTGGCTGTCCCTGCGTCCTCTAGTATATTGCTCGGTTTCCTCTCCTCTCCTCGTCTTTTCCCTCGTGGATGTCTCGAAGTTCTACGTGGACTACTTGAAGTTCATCGACGACGTTTCGACTCCTCGCAGTTTACGGTATTATTGCCTTTTACATCACTCGTGTATATCACTAATTACTTTCACCGACGTACTGCCGGTTCCATCGCACTTTAGTTTATATAACACGATTTAAAACGTTACTTAAACGTTGTAAAATTTGCGGTGGTGAGATGCGTGGACTTCACGTGCTGTCTGTTGATGATCTGAGCAAGAGTGTGTCACTCGCTGGGGTTTTATACTCCTGCCGGCGTTCAAATCATGTTGAAAACTGTTCTGACAGAGTTGAACAAGTCAGCGCGTCGGTTTATTAACTAATTACAACCTACGCGTCTTTCTAAGAAGCGCACACTTTTTATAAATATTATTTGACAAATCGTTAGGTACATTAATAAACTTAACCTATGCAAATTATGAACATTAAGGTGTGCAAACTGTGGAAGTTACGGCAAAATTTCATACGGTAGCTGAACGGTTTCCACGATCATAGACCTCTTAGTATCGAATTGTAGCGCCAGGCGCCAGCTGTGTTTCTACATATGTCTCTGATTTGTGTGACTTCTGGTTTTCGTTCAGCACTTAATAAACTATGTAAAATTTTCCATAATCGTATACATAATTCAACTTGTTCTTCATTAACACACTAACACTAACACACACACACAAACTGATACCAAACGGTTGCCTGCAGCAATGACGTCACAGCTGCCGGTCGAGGCGTGTTTAGTCTTCCTTTGCTTGGCAATTCCATATGCATGTTCACTTACAATTATTTCCTTATTTAAAATTAATTAATACGTTTGTTTCTTTTATTTATGTCTTATACCTAACGCTTAATTATTACATTATTTTCATTATTTACATCTTTCACACGACTCATACGTGCGTTCGTATGTTATCATGCCGCAGTCAGGGGTTGATACGGAGACTTATGCTAAACGTATCGTTGCAATATATATATATATATATATATATATATATATATATATATATAATAAAGTGACAACATTCCACCTCCAAAAAAAGACAAGTAAACCATCAAAATTTGTAGTGAAATATGCAGAAACGCAATATTATTAATATTAAAAGAAATAGAACAATAAAATAAACTTAATAAATACAGTAATGAAGAGATAATATATTACTTAAAGATAATTAATATTTTCAAGGAATAAAAAGAAATCGAAACAAAAAAGAGAAATATTATCATAAATGAATAATTGTGAAATAGGAAAATAAAGAATGCAAATTTAGCCATTAAATAATGCAATTAACATGACAAAACAATAACTGACGATGACAAATACCCAGAAGAGACGATCAAATAACAAAAATTGCAAATATTTATTATTGAACAATTATAATGTAAAAATATTAAAATTAGCATGTAAGAAATACGACATTGATATAGCCTTGGATTAAAACTATGAGGAGGTCTGCGAACCTCATACAGGCATTATGTATAAGTGAACACCAAACTGTAATTAATATAAAATTATAAATATAAAAATATTGAACAATAATTATAAAAGGTAGGGAATGTAACAGTGTAAGAAGGTGAAAACAACGGTGATAGACTTTAAGAAGTAAAAACAGTGTATAGTGTAAGTGAATAAACATATTTACAATATGAACATCACATGAAACATATAATTTATATGAAACCATACGGTAACTCATGTAGTGGAATAAAACCAAGTGGAAATAATTAAAAAATAAAGAATCTTCCGTTACAAACTTGTAATGTAATAATGACGAAAATAGAATAAGGTTCAATGGAATAATATTAATTATAAATTGGGAGACCGAACCTGTGACCCATAAATATATCATTGCCCAAGACCTTATCTGAATAAATTAGTGTTTTAATAGGATAGGGTTATTGTTGGAAAAAATATTGAAACCGGGAAGAACGTGTCGAATTTTAATGCTGGTTTAGATACAAATTAAAGGAGGATACGAGACGAAACTATGCTGAAAGACTATAAAAATCAATAGAAGAATTTTGTTTTAATCTACGGTACAGGGAAACTAGAAGTCTAGACGAAAAGGATCAAGAAAGAAGATCGTAAAGAAAACTACCAGATGGGTGAGTTTTTCCAATAGTGAACCCAGATATTAGAAAACCGATTAACATTTAAAGTTCGAATCACAGCGACATACTATAGTAAAAAACAATAAAAAACTTTAGAACAGTGAATTCTTATTGTACACCAATAATTATTAGTAATAAGAGTTGCTTTTTCAATTGTTCATTTGCACTTTTGTATGATCCAAAGAACCCACTCATACACAACATACATCAACAACACCTAATTACCAAACATTAATTTTTAAATATTATGTTATATGATATGTTTACGAATTATGTACTATACTTGGATATGACTTATACATGAACTCTGAGATTGAGATGGAGATTTTACATGCTCTACAAAAGAACTGAGTGCAAAAAGATTTAATAAAAATAATTGAATTTTAAACAAGAACGAATAAGTAGTTATTTGTAGTAAATAAATAAGTGATTATTTATTTAAAATAGAATTATACATCGAATAAGGGTAAGTTTAGGAAATAAGACATACAGAGAGTTTAGTTTATGTTATAAAATTGACGCAACCAAAGTGTGGCTAATTTAACCCGTATTTATTTTATGTTACAAAATTGACGCAACCAACGTGTGGCTAATTAAGAGGTATTAATTTTTGTAGTACATAATTTGGCACCAGCAACTTGGGGCTAATTAAGAGTATTTATTCTAAACAGTAAAGTCTTCCTTCACAATATATATATATATATATATAATTTGTGATGTTTTCAATTTGTTTCTTCTGCAAGTAGATAATATTGTATATTCTTTTTTATAAAGATAAAGATTTCTTACTTGCAGAAGAAACAAATTGAAAACATCACAAATTATATAATTACTGCAAGAAACATCGAGTTACTTATATAGAAAATGATATATATATATATATATATATATATAGAGAGAGAGAGAGAGAGAGAGAAATAATGATTTATGAGCCCATTAACTACCATGTATTTATCCGGGTAATGTTTTAGTGTCGTGTGTATAGGGAATCAATAACTGGGACAAATAAGTAAATTGAAAAGCTAGAAAAGAAGGACAAGTTAAATTCGTTTTATTTGGTCGTTTTAATGGAACTAAAACATTTTTTAATCCATTAATTTATATACAGCGTTTAGCTAATATGATTGTTAGACACTTCTCTAAGTGATACTGTCAAGATTGCTTTTCTTAGTCTTTTTAACTTGTCTATTAGGAACTTCTGTACATACCGGCGTCTTATTTGATACTCAAGAACTCCTCTGTTAGTCTGTGTGTATGTGTGTGTGTGTGTGTGGGGGGGGTATTGGTATGTGTTTTTACGGGGAAATGAAATCATGCCTAATTAACATTTATCTCTTGTTTATTATTTTAGTGCGTATAAAGACCTGGCTACCTGTAACATTCTTCTTCCGCTATCTCTGTTGTATCATCTGCAGAATTTGTTTGGGTCTAATGTGTTTCACGTGTAATGTGTACTGTGTGTGGTATGTGTTTGCACGTGTGATACAACACGTAACAACATCACTTTTCATCAGTTTACATGTCTGATAATAATATAATACTCTATTTCACCTATTAACTTTTAATTTAAATCGATTTTATTGACATTTATTATCAGGAACACATTTTTAAAATAAAAACGATAATAATAGTTTCCACACGAATAGTGCTTGTCAATTTAAATCATAAATTTAATTTAATTTAAAATCAATGCTGTTTTACCAAGTTATTATTTAAACGTTGTCCACTTCATGGTTTTGTGTGGAACGTAATTTATTATTAATCATTAATTGGAATTGATTGAAAATAATAATTTCACACATAATGAGGCAAAAACAAGATGAACGCTAAAAATGTTGTTATACAGCTGCAATATTGCATTGTTAGTGAGCAACGTAACGAAACATTTGGTGAATAATATGTTATATTTGAAATACAATGATAACGCGATACAAAGCTTTTTGCCGATAAAAGCAGCAAATAGAATACATTTTTGTCACTGCGATTGATTTTAACAAACAATAGTTTCATATAATATTTAAAAGTACAAAAAACCGAAAAATTTTACAAATCAGTCAACGCATTTACACACACACATACGTAGGCACATATGATTTTACAAAATTTCCTTCCCAGTAAATAAATAATCTTTAATTTTAGTATCGGTTTGTCTTTTATAAAAGTAGAAATAGTATTTAAATATGCTTTTTTACGGCTAATGTATTTTCGCTTTTTTTACGCTTTCTTGTTGAAATTCAGAGGACCTCTGTGGTGACTATTTCTGTAATAAGCTGCTTCCTTGTATTATTATGTCTGCCGCTGTTTTTGTGTACTATGTTTACTATGTTTTTGTGCCGCCATGTTATACTATTTTTTTTTCTCCTGTATACGATTTACGTGTAGCTTCTATACCCCTAATTTAACCTTCGCAAAACATAATTTGTAGGTAATGTACAATACTATTTATGCTTTACAAGTAGCGACGTCCAATTCTTTATACGCATGGTATTACAAATAAATGGCCCATATCACTAAATATTGGTCCACAATGGCTTTGATATATATTCAGTCAGATTAATAATGATGAAATAAATTAACAAGTTAAATTCTACTGATAAATGGCATAAAGTTGTAAGTGTATTAAATATAATTCAAGTTATGTAGTCCCAATTCCCATTATTAAATTATCGAGGTAATATATTCTGCTTAAAACTTTTAACCTTATTGTTGGAGAATCGTAAAATTCTTGTATTCACACATTTAGTGAAAAAACATACTGCGAGTTTTTGTATTTGTATTACAAGAAAATGTAGAAAATTAATAATATTTTACGACGGTCTCACGGATCCGTCGTATGGTACACTGAAAACAAAATACAGACATAAATAAAGTCACCAATTACCAGCTTTAATTAGTCACAAATAAAAATGTGAAATCAATAAGGTACTCTTATACAATAATTCAAGTTAAATTTGTCTACATGCAATAATAATGTCAATTATTATGAGTTCGCATTACTATAACGCAGTAATCACGTTCCACAATCACTTGATCCGCACTAAAGGAATCGCTGTAGAGGTCACTGTAACTGACGTCTAAACTGGCCTCAGTTGCTTATATAGGCCCGCAAGTGTTCCAGAATTATTTTTAATTCTTTTGGCAGCCTGCTAGCATAATTTGCATAGGTACAAGCGCTCTCGAACAGTCTGGAATGCTACGTGAGAGGACGGCCTTGACACAGCCGCCACTTGCTAGGCTAGTCAAGAAACGAGTAGAACGACACTCTTGTCTTTTCGAGAAGGTTCTCTAACTGTCGTAACTATATATTTAGTTTTTTAAAAGAACCTTGTTTAATATGACCATTTGTGTTATCCTATTTCTTCTATACCGCAAGGGAAATAGTTAGGTAGACATATAGGTAGTATACTGTAAACTGAATTTTGAAAAATGTACTATTCTTAGATACTAAACTGAGAAAGATCACTTATATTGTATCATAATATTTTATTATTAACACATACATTTTTCGAAGTAACTTCTCAAATATATGCTTTCATTTTGTAAACGCCAAGTTCTTGTGTTGAAAGAAATATTTTCCAGATTAACAACAGGCTCCAAAAGCTAGTAACCTATTCTAAACTTAGTAAAACACCACCTAAAATTTAATTCTAGTTTCAGAATTTTATACCCATGTCTGTGAATATTCAAGTATTTTGAAAACTAAAAGGCACTAGAGGTTATGAGTTCAGTGTATGCCGTTTGTGAGTGTGAATGTAAAAAGTGTTTCAAAATATTCAAGAAAAATTTGTTACAATAACAGTATGAAGAATCTACTCTAATAAATACATTCTGGAGAAGTTAGTGTAGAGTAATATGGGATGTCAATAGTGTTACAAAATAAAAAATTGATACATGAAAAAAGTGCTTAAGATTTATAAAAATCATGTACTGTTAAGCAGAATGTGTTTGCTTACTTTAAGTTGACATTGCAAATTTTTTGCTTACTTATAATGTGCATAAACAACATGTATTTATTTACATAAAATCTCTTGTTAAGCTCTTATTTGTCAACCAACTGGCAGTACAAAAGAAAAGGAATAGTCTATATTTGTTGTTAATGTAAACTGCCTCCCACAATAAGTGCTTTATAACCGTTGATCAAGCCAGCTGCCTGCCTTGAAAAACTTCAAAGTTCTCTCATTTAATTCGTCTCACCAGCTAAGTCTATTTTCAGGTCACCTCTGACCTCAAATCTCTGTCTTACGGCTTGAAACGCAGATCAGTCCTTTATAATGTATTTTACTGTAAGTGTTCTGCCACATTTACATACTGGTCGTTGTTCTTCAGGTGGTAGCAGGTACGACGATGTAAAATTCTTATGTCCTAAAGTTAATCTTGTTAACCAAACCGGTTTCTGTCGAGTACGTTCTCATGTATGTTGTATCTCCCGTTATCATCTTTTACTACTCGCAATTTTGTGAGTAAGATGTGCCGTGCTTGCTGTCATGAGGTAAGAGTTGCTGATATGGCAATAAACTTCAAATCAGCTCTCCTTATATTAAAGACGTCTACTTTCGGACTGTCCGTAGCGGTTCGTGCTGCAGAGTGACAGTCTTTATTGGCCTTTATGCCTACGTAGCTGGGCACAAATATACAAGTAAATTGAAATTCTCGATATTGCAAGACATGACACAGAGCCTCTATCTGTTGTAGTAGCGGGCCATCTGTGTCTGTGCAGATGGCAAAACGGCTGAGGCCTCGGTGCTCACAATACTTAAGAACATGCCAAATGGCACATAACTCAGCGGTGTACACACTAGCTGCCTTCGGCATTGCCCATGAGTAATAGTAGCCCTGAGCAACAAACGCAATCCCCACTCCGTTTACCCAATCCGTCAGTATATAGTACAAAGATCCGTCACTGCTGTCTCCACTTCATTGGTTAAATGCAAACGACATTGTTTTCCTAAGCAGCCAAGGTGGTACTCAAGATGGCATAATTAGAACGTTGTACTGCTCGAATAGCTTCAACGCGCGAACAACAGCCGATCGGGTGAATGTGGATATACACGTGTCCGTCTGTTCATAGTCAATGACGTGACAAAGGGTGCGTACTGCTATCATCTCTTCATGGGTTAAAACCAGATATGGTTTCCTAAGCAGCCGAGGTGGTGCTTCAGATGGCACAAACGGATACTCAGGCACGGCTGAAACGTTTTTACTGTTTGACAGTTCCAACGTGAGAACAGCAGCTGATCGAAAAAATGTGCAACGCCGGATTTGCACATCTGTCCGTATGTTCTATATTAACTCCGTGAGGTTCATATGTGTTGGCAGTGCACGAATCTTTGAAGCAAAGCTTTGTAGCAACTTGTGACATCTAAGGTGTAGCGACGTAATTTCTCCATCGCAATAAAAGGTAACTGTCAGCCTAGTGAGAAAAGATCCCTGCGTTATGCACTATGTCAAATATTTTGAGATTAGAGTTTCTGGCTGAAGAGTAGGCTGCTCAACAATAGTCCTTTTTTGAAAGGATCAGGGTTGTAAACCAGCACTTCTTTATCCTACCGCCAGTTGATATGGGAGATGCACCTACTAGCACTAAGTGCTGATTTGCATCTAGCAGCCACATATTCAGTATGCTTTTCCTATGTTAACTGTCTGTCAAAGATAAAGCCCAGAAAGCAAACTTCCCTTTGGTACTGAATCTCATATCAGTTTATTTTCATAGTTGGATTCGGGCTTCTCACTCGTTTGCGACAGAAATGAACGGAGGTTGTCTTTGCTACTGAGAAACAAGTACCCACATTTTTGGCGTTCTCTGTACTTTAATTTACTGCTCTTTTCAACTTGAATTTTATCATTGCTGTTGATGATGCTGAGTAAAACAAAGCAAGGTCATCAACGTATAGGCATTTTTTTATATGTGCCTTAATGCATTTAAGGCTGTCATTTTTAGTTATAATAAACCGTGTAGCACTCAGCGGAGAGCCCTGGGGCACGAAAGGTGTAACACACAAAAGGTTAAGATGGTCACCCTGACGCGGACCTGGAAGAAACTAGACCTGGCTCTGTTCGTAGTCACCTAGACTCGAGTAGGACTGTGAGCATTAAAATCTTCCAATAACAATATGGAGTCGGCAGTTGCTCGGTTAAATGTTGCAGGTCTGTCAACTGCCATCGGGCGTAGGGTCATCTGCCATACGCAGCAAACTGTTATCTTCAGCGGTCGAATTACGGCAATTGCCTGTATAGGCGTGATGAGGGGTACCTAGCGTGATAGGAGTTGCTACGAAAGATGAAGATAGTTCTAATAATGGACTCAACATCTCAGCGGCAGCTTTTGAACCCTTTGATGCTCTGCTCATTTTAAGTGTGTCCCCTGGATGTTGTAACGTGGCAGAAACAGATGAGCCCATAAGAGTAAACTTAAGCAAACCCAATCGAAAAAAAGGATGAAAATCATAATAATAAATAATAAAAAACTTAGAAAGTTAAAAGGAATAAAGAAAATAAAATAAATAAGTAGTCCAATACATTATTTAATAAGAAAAACTTTATGTAATGTACCTTATAAGAAAACAGTATTGTGAACTATATTAAATAAGGGAAAGTGATACCAGTGTAAAATGTAAAAGTGAAGTGTAGAGAAAAAAAAGAGTGAAGAAACACAAATGGGAGAAATATAAAATGAGTACAAACAATCTTGGAAAGATGATAATGTTTAATAACCAAGGATACTTACCTATTAATACATGAAGCATTAAGCTTATTATTGTTTTTTTCATTTGTTCAGAATAATTTTGTTATCATAATCATCAATCTTGTTGATGACCATAGTTGTCATAGGTTATAAGCCAGGTAAATAATTGAATCCCAATTATTTTGGTGATGAACAATGTTATTTCTTTTAGGGAACACTAATACCTAAGGCTTATTAACTAATTATTATAGTAAATAACTAGTCAAATCGAATGGAACTAGTAGTTAAGCAACATATCAGATGATATGACAGAAATAACTTTAATGTTAATAACCAGTTCTTACGTTACGTTATATGTTTAACTATGTCATAAAATCAATGCTGATGTTAGAAGAAATTTGTTAAAAAATGTTAGCCATGGAAGCATGGAATAGGACTAAATGGTTTGATAAAAAATGTTAATGTACAAGGAGGAGAGTAATTTGTAATCTTCAGAGGAATTTTGTATTTAATTGTAAGATTTTTAAATTAACTAAAAAACAAATGATATAATCAGAAGCATACACTATCACGTAAACATAGAAATTAACTTATAAAGATATAAAATCAATTAACCAAAAGTGTAAAACACTAGGGATTAATAGGGGTAAACCATAAAATTGCCACTGTTAGATTATTTTCCCTAATAAATCAAAGGTAGTGACAAATTCCAGAAATATAAAATGATTTTGTGACGGTCATAAAACCCAAATGGCTTAAACAGCATAATTTTGTAAAAACACAGAACATTTATTATGAGGCACACACAGGCCATATTTGGTATCATTTTAATTGTAATAAAACAAAGAAATTCATGCTGTAAATTAAATTAAGATAAACTATTTAACAAAAGAGAGTAATATGTACTAGGGAGAAAAAAAATCTGTATTGTAAGAAATATTAGGTCATGTGACCTCAAAATTCAGTCAAATTAGCCAATCAGAAATTAGAAAAATTGGCCAAACTATTCAAATTCGAAAGAAAACGGTGAGAATGTATTGTTAGCACGAAAGAAAAACGGGTCAGTCCTATGTCTGGCAGAGTGAAAGTGTACTAAAGTATCAAATCTGAGAGTGCAAGGTTATAAAATATATAATTCAAAATTAATAAAAATAATAATAATAATGAAGACTTAAGAAGACAGAAAAATAATAATAAGAATGAAAGAAGAAACACATAGAGGAACACAATAAGTATGCAAAACTAATAGTCGATAATAATATTGGAAGGTGAGAAAGTCGTTGTATTATAACCAAACCTTAGCGATCACACCACACTAAGAAAAAAACATCACAGACACTATTAATTAACACTCCAGTGAAAGAGAACGAACAAATAACTATTTTTACAGTAAAAAACTCTATATAATTCCATTCATATTAAGGGAAATGGATGCATGAACTTTAATACAATAACGAACGTCTTAGTGGCGGCCATGTTGAAATACGTTTTGGACTGACGCCGTCGTGTCAAACCAACCCACGCGGCGTTAGCGAGCTTCGGTAACGAAACACACATTATGTATACAATATTACTTAAACAAAATTCAGTTTCTAATGTAAAATTTGATAGAAATTATGATTAATTTGTAAGTATTGTACTTCGCTACGGCATTTCTGACTTTTGTAATAGTTAAAAGAACCTTAGAATTAATATAAGTGTTGTAAAAAATTCCAACACAACTAACAATTGTAATTCTCGACCCTAGAGACAAAGTCGATGTAATAAATAACATTTCGAATTTAAAACCAAATAATTAAATAAAAACGCAAGATTTAATGCAGCAAAAGAGTTTTATTTATTAGATAAATATAATTTAATGAAGTTCAGCATTTTATAACAGGAAGAAGACATAGTAAGAATTAAAATAACTTATTGAAGAAGGTGACTCACAGCTAGTCTACCATTGGGTGAAGCGATTCCACAATCGAACGCAACATTACTTAATAATTATTCAAATTAGAATTTTACCGCGGTTGATAGGGATCGTCTAAACTTCAAAGAATAATTGAATTTTGAAGAACAGTGCATTAATTAATGGGGAAACCAAATTTAACAGAATAAAATAATTGAGCTAAGGAAAAAATAAACATTAAAGAAGAAATTTCCTAATATTTTATTTTAATAAAATATTTTTTTTTGTAACCAACGTTAATAAAACTTATTGAACAGTAAGAACGAATTTAGGTTTTTTTTTTTTTTATAAAACACAGGTTATAATAAACATACACATAGACGTGTGGAGCAGGGATTTTGCGCGTATTTAGAATCAACTATAATGCTCATTGTAGTCTACTCAAAGTTAAAACTGCAAGGAATGAAGTATTTAGAAACAATTTTCATGATATAAAACTTATAACTTGGAGAATGCTTGTGTGTTTTCAGCATCACTGTCTTCACCAGAGTACATTTATTATATTATTGAGTGTGTTCGCGGTTTTAGGAATTAGGAATTAGAATGAAATGAAGTTCTGTTAGTACGATGTGGTGTGCACGAAGAAGAACGCCACTACAGTTTTGTATCTGAGAAGATTTTAGGTATTCAATTACTTGAATTTACGTCGAATCGTTATAAAATTTAACTCATATTAATGATGAAATGTTATAGTTAGTGTGTTTACATGTCATTAAGAGACGTGTTATTTTATATTAATATATTATCAAATATTAAAATAAAATTAATACATATAAATTTTCTCTAGCTTTATTTTAACAACCTGGTTAATATTTATATATATGATTACGTTTTGAATTTATTAGAACCAAAATTCAGAGCTGTTCAGGGCGTCTATGTCTTTTTGCACAAAACTATAAGCTTAAGTGTAGGTGTAGATAGACCTGTAAGGGCAAATTAAACACACTGGATTATTATATTATGTAGTCAAAGGCAGACATTATGATTGCAGAAAAGCATTCACGGTTTTTATTCAAAGAATATTTACTAAACTTTTTTTGGATATTCCTAGAAAAATGTAGGCTACACATAATTTTCAAGTTGTTTACTACGTAACCAAACAGCTTTTTTACTGGCATACTAACAAACTCAACTTACTGGGTAGGTTTATTTATGACCAGATTTTAAGATAAGCAATAATGTGTTATTTATTAAACAGCAATGTTAAGTAAGGCACTGTTTGTTATAAACGTGTAGTCCTTACTGTTCCCCCATTAATTTAAAATTATTAATTTTCTCATTATTGTTGACTACCGTGTTTTTTATATTGAACGATTGTTTCAGTAAACAATCGTTTGTTCTGTTATAATAATTCTACGTTCAGTTGGGACAAATTTATTTAAAGGGTATAGATACATTTATTTCTGTTTATTTATTTATGTTTCTTTATTTATATATTTATTATATATTGATTTATGATAAATAGATTCAACATTTTTAAATTTTTAATTATCCGCGTATAGAAACACTGTGACGATACATATCATCACCATGCATATAAGAACTTTTAAGATAAAGAAACCATAGTTAACTAGTACTAGTGTAAATGATAAATGAAAGGAAACTTACAAATAAGTGTGTATTAAGCAGAGTATTCTGGTTCCATGCTAAAACAAAACAATGGATGAAGAAAAATAAATGTTGAAGAAATGTAATATCTTAATTATGATGACAATTAGAAGAAGAGTACTTAATAACGTGATAAACCCAATAGATATGGCAAGTGAGAGGTATAAACAAGTCTAACGAAAAAAACAACTAATTAGAATAAAGACATGCAATAAGCAACAAGACTGTGAAGATCACATTAATTACAAAATAACACAAATGCATGAAGAACTGAAAATAAAAATAACAAAAGAAACTCAACTAAAAACATGTTAATAACCAGGTAAAAAATAAATAAAAAATACTCCATAAATTAATAATAATAATTAAAGAGAAAAGATTAGACAGTAGGTAAAGTTATAGAAAATGCAATGAAATGGTATAAATAAGAGTAAAAAATATGTGTATTAGTCTAAGGAAAATTGTAAAAACTTATATTATAAGGGAGTGAAGTTATAAGTGTACAAAGAAGGAAATAGTGATGATCAAAGATCATGTTATAAACCAGTGGGGAAGGGAGAATGTCAAGTAATGGTCTTATGTATAAACTAATACATATTAAGAACCAGTAAATAAAAAAATATGTGTTTAAAGGGTTTTGTATACCCAGTGCTATAATTAGTTGTTTAAAGGGTTTTGTATACCCATGGGATGTTATGTTATAATTAGTTGTTTGAAAGGGCTCTATGTACCCAGGATTTTATTATATTAGATTTACTTGTTAAAAGATTTGTTAGTTTTTCAAGAACAGTAGTTGTAAAATCTGTTCAGAAATGTCAATATCAGGAACATGGTGAAACATCATATTGTGTAAAAAATGGTTGTAAAGGAATGGCAAAATACTAAGCCTGTAGGCCACAAGAAATGAGCTTATTTTAAAACCAATCTAAAGTCTCTGATATAGTCATAACCAGACCAAATACTACTAAGTAGAAGCCTGACCTTAATAAAACAGGGAAGGTATTGGTAAAATTATATGTCAAAACCCATAATTGTAATAACCAGATGAATTGGGAAGGTAATATTAGCACATAAGACAAGCCATTGGACTGACATGTTGTCAATATTATTTTTATTATAAGGAACTTATGAATAGGTATTTAAAACTGTAATGTTGTATATAATGTAGAAGTATCAACAATTATTGTTAGTAGTAAGTACAACCCTATTAGAACATATTAAAATAGTAAAGGAACTTATGAATAGGTATTTAAAACTGTAATGTTGTATATAATGTAGAAGTATCAACAATTATTGTTAGTAGTAAGTACAACCCTATTAGAACATATTAAAATAGTAAAGGAGGCAATAAGAAATGTTAAGAAAAAATATGTAAAAGCCTAAAAACTTAAATTTATAAAAGTGCTAAAATATATAATACTTGACCGAATGGGCCACATTCGGTATCAAAATAATTCTATTTTTCCAAACAACAACATCGTATAATCCAAATTTAACTTAATCTAGAAACAAATAGGGAGTAATTTGAGGTGACAGTTATAAATTTCAAAGATTTCGAATAATTAACGTCACGTGAAGGAAAAATGGACCATTCAGAGCTCATAAAAGCTTGGTCACAGCCGTTAGCTAAACGGATTTTTCAAATTACTCTATTGTTAGCTTTCAGATTGAGCAGATTAACTCCATGTAACAGGGAGTCACATTTTGATGAATAACTAAACGTAAAATATAAAGAGATGCAAAAACCAAAATAAGAAAAAACATTAAAAATTATACAGGCAAACCATACTAACAGAAGTAATTGAAAACCGAATGACAAGATGATGATTTACTCAAACTAATACGTTCCAAATGTGAAAGGTGTATCAGCGAGCTGATGACATTTGGATAAACTAATAACGAAATAACCATACCACACACAACACGAGATTCACCATAAACACTGTTAAACCAGACACTTGCGAACTTTAACAGAACTTTATTCACCAACATTGTGGACATTAAATTACTAAAATACTATTTAATTTTAAGAAATTAGTCGAAGCAGATTCTAAGGTTATTCATATAAAGGCCGACGGCCATTTTGACTGACACATCCCGCCATTTTGATTGACTTTTGGAAATAGAACTGAGAATCATAGTACACTTGAACTCAAACATTATTTTAATTAAACTACAAAATTGTATTAGTGGTTAAATAAATTTATGCTACACTCACTTGTTGCACACACCATTAATCACTGTGACACCGATTAGCGCTTTCGAACGTACCCGTTCATCATCAGATCGTAACTGCCACACCACTAGTGGTGTGTGGAACAAGTGAGTGTAGCATAAAATTATTTTAATTGTATTAATTATTAAGAATGTTAATTAACGAATTGTGATGTATTGTATTTTATCCGTAAGCATTTTCTGATCTTTCCTAACAGCTCAAAGAATCCACTACCTGATATTAAAAAATAATATTGTAATTTATTTTAAACATTTTATTGTTCGAGTCGAGTTTGGTGAGCGAGTCAATACGGTCACTATTCCGTTCGATTCACGAACCGTTGAACTGACCCAGATTTTAAATATCATCAAATAAAATAATTTATTAATTTCAAAAGCATTTTTTTTTAAGTGAATTAAGATAAGGGATTTTTCAGGTGATAAGTAAGAAGAGGAATACAGCGAGAGTGAAGAACAGTGAGAAATTAGGGGATAAAAACCAAATAACCTACAAGACTGAGTCGAATCATTAATCGATTGTGGAAAAACCACACAATCTATTCTACTTATAAAGAACAATTATTTTGGCGACATTTTCAAAACAGTGCGGACGTGAACACGACTCTAATAACCATAAACTCGATGACGATCTGTCATTACCTGATCATTCTATTGACTTAAAGTAACTAAAAATAAAATCAATTATTAAAAATAATTCAGTAAACAGTAAATTTTATTTCAAAATTAACAAATAATAAATAATTAAACAATAAAAGAAAGCAGACTCGTACAATAACGATTCTTTACAACATATATCTAATTTTCTAGTCTAGACTCAATGCTTGTTTACTGAATTACAGTTTGTCGAGTGAGCACAAGGAGACATTTCTATCTAGTAAACAATAAATGTCTCTGCATTAAACTGTAAGCTTTTTTGTTTTAATTAAAATGCTTGAAATGTAGTGTTTTTAGAAGTGCCTTCCACCACTCAAAATCAGTCAATATATTTGATATTAAAACGTATCGCACTCTTTCAAATGATAGTTACCAGAACGGTTTCAATTTGTCTCTGTGTTTCTAGGAATTGAGAACTTTGCGCAACTGATTGGACTCATTCAATTTATTTTTCTACGAGTTTCGAGTTGTTTCTGACTGTCCCACCAATTAATTCAATTATACCAATTACATAACACTGGTTAACCGTAATTCATGAAACAACTCAAATATATATAACTAATGTAATCAACGTAGAAATAATATTAAATTACACAGATTTTTTATAAAACACACTCCTACAACATGGGTACCACTTACAAAAATATACGTTTTATAATATCTGCAATGGTAGTAATAAGTTTCCATTATGTTTTTTAAGAAATGATATGTATGTAGCATACATATATAAATATAAATATATTTATACAAATATAAATTCATAGTAACGTTTTTAAATATGTGTAAGCATTCATACAACTTTAAAAAATGAGGTAGTGTCCGCTACAGACAAGAATACATTTACGATCAGGAAGGTAATACTTGGAGTGGTTACTGATAAATCTCTTCGCTAGTATGTCAAGTTTTGAGATGTATTTCAGTTTTCAGTATTGTTGGTAAACATAGTGTTCTCTTTTTTCTCGTTAAATTTACATTTGTCATGATGTAAGTTTTGTTTTAAACGTGATAAAAGTATGCATCACCGTACACAATAATCTCTCAGACGTTGGGAACACATTTCAAAAGCAGTATATGAAGGCTTAAATAAATTGGCTTTTGTTAGGCCTAATACCACAAACCGTATCTTACAAAGGATCAAAACGAACCTTTACAACTTATTTCCTTTCCTTTAGCGTGCAGATCAGGAAATTATATCACAATCACTTGCCAATTTCTTAATTTATGCCACAGACGCGCTCACGTATTTCAACTTTCAACTTTATGTTCACACGCTGGTTCTATTTAATGTGAATCTTCAGTTTTCAGACTTAGTGAATGTTAATAGTGGTAGCACATAAGATTAATAAGAGCAACGATTCATTGAATTCAAACTGATGTTATTTTTGTTATTTACCGTTAAAGCGTACAGACTTCAATAAAACCATTCGAAACTCAAATAGTCAAATCGTCTATATTTTCAAATTTTTTACTAAAATAGTAAATAATATAATGAAAAATTACGCAAACTAAATATCAAATAAATAAATAAATAAGAGCCAAATAAGTTTTTCCTAGATTGTCAAGTTCCGGGAACGAAATTACATTCATCTAATTTGTCAATTATTTTGCATAAAATTGGATATGAAAAATAAGATTAATTTTGCATGAAAATTAATGGTAGACATCGCATTACAATTTATTATGCACAGTTCCGCTATCGAATGTTTATTAATTTGATTAAGCTTGTAGCGAAAACGTTAATTAAAATATAAATATTTTATGAAATTTCAAGATAATATATTATTTTTAGAGATTTTACAAATCTTACAAATATTTATGTTATAGCTAATTGTTAAATATTTAATAGATTTTACAGTAAGGCTACGCAGAATTTATTAAAAGGGACACATTACACAGGAGTGCTCGGCTTTTCGAAACTTAAAACAGAGATGAGGGGCCAGATATGATCTGAAAACAGATTTCGCTCATGAGACATCTATTAAGAGAACTCTGAAGTTCTTAGGGGCAGTTGACTTGACCAACTGGTTATACAGCGATTGTTCTGGGAGGTAGCCTATAGCCTACCAATAAGGAATAAAGTCAATTTCATTTTTCCTGAGTACTGATTGTAGGTTAAAAAATAAGGAATTAAGACCCTACTTGTCGAGCCGAACACTTACAAAAATATAAAAAACCGACTACAACTGACACACTAATACACAACTCCTCCAATCACCCAATACAACACAAACTGGCTGCCTTCAGAACTATGATACATAGATTTAACAACATCCCACTAGGTGAAAAAGACTACAAAGACGAACTAAACGATAAAATATCTAGCAGAATCCAAGGGATACAACAGAACAATAGTCAATAAACTCGTATACAAAACACAAAACAAACAACAGATGAAGACAGAAAACAACAAATTCATAACACTAACACACATCAACAACCAAACTGAAAAAATAGCTCACAAATTCAAAAAAGCAAGATACAGAATCGCATACAAAACTACTAACAAAACAGAACACGCACTATCAAACAAACACACAAAACACAAACAAATTCGATGTACTGTACCTGGTGTTTACAAACTAAATTGGTCAGGTTGCAACAAATACTACATAGGCCAGACAGGACGTAGATTCAAACAAAAATACATTGAACATGCAAAGCCACTACACTCCATTACAGAATCCACCTTTGCAAACCACCTAATTGAAGCAAACCACACATACAAGAACATCGACAATAACATGGACATTCTACACGTACACACAAAAGGCCGAAAACTAGACACTCTAGAACAACTGGAAATATACAAACACACGAAAACACATAAACACGACATCCTAAACGAACAGACACAATTCAAATCACACGCATTATTCGAACATATCACACCCCACACACACAACATCGATCTTTCAAAAGTCGAAACAGTCGCCAACGACAAGACGGACAATGCGCTCTGAAGAAGCTTTTTGACAGCGAAAACCGGTTAAGGCTATAAGGTAAATCTTTTACGTTTTTACCTATAAAAAACTTTGTGTTCCGAGTCGGAAGTGAATTAATTATATTTAGTTAAGTAACGGACACGTCATGGACAACGAAATCCAAGAAATATAAAAAATAAAAAGTGGAAATACAATGTGCTGAATGACATATGAACCACTGATTCCATATTAGTCCGAAGTGCGTTTACCTGTGTCCGAATGTGGGTATGCACATGCACACACACACAGATATACATGAATATAAACGTATGTATCATTTTCGGGTCTGGTCCTGCCTTGTATTTCGCAAATTTTCCGCTACGTTTCGGCAAATGCATCTCTTCCATCGACAGATTCCGCCTTTGTGACTTAGGATAGAATGCATTTTCACTTAGGTAGGGCCTGTAGTTATACTGAATTGTAACTTGAAAGTTGTGTTCAAGCCTCGGCTTCCAGTCTGGATAACGTCGTAGACCGTTGTAGCCGACAGTTTGATCGCGTCAAAATCGATGTTACGTCTAGTCTGGGTCGTATTCTGGGTTAACGCCCATACGTTTTAGGCATTTGCCTACTGCAAACCTATGTTATCAAGGGCGCTGGTTTTTGTGATGGTTGTATACATAAATATTATGGTATTCTATTATTAAAACTTCTTAACTCTTTGGGGATACAATAATCATATAACATATTACATCACTACAAGTTTTTAAGATTTAATCTCGTGTCCAATACATGTTTAGAAATTTTACGTAATCATACAAAATAGTTTGAATATGTACATTATTAATAACGTATTATATCCTCCCTTTCTAATCTAAGTTCCATACGAACGGGGTTAACTTACGTTTACTAAAAACAGTGTCCGTATACATACCAAGTATAGAAATCAAAACAGGTTTTGAGATACTTAAATTAACTGTTAAAAATTCGGTGAGGAGGAAACAGTTAAACTTCAGCAAAACAAAGAAGGATGTCAGTACAGGAAGATAAATTAAAGACGAAAAAGTTGTGGTTTAGGAAGCATAATCTGAAAACTTTTCTTCCAAATGTTAATTTAAAATCGTTTCAACAACTTTATACTCCAAGCTGTGACACACAAAGTTTCGATTGTATTCGTCTTTATGTAATCAGATTATTTCTTTGAAATACTGAGGAAAGAAACAGTTTGGCCTGAAGTTAGAAAAGTCTTTATTAACATTATTCCCAGTTAAATGGCGTTACTGATAAAATGAAGCAATGAAAATAAATGTCTAAATAATATACCTTTTCATAGTTGAAGTTGAAGTGTACATAACAATATTAATGTTAAATAAATTAAGGAAACCTAGTTGACAATATGGGGTTATAATATATTAAGTTTCTTTATATATACAAAACAATATTAAATTAAGTCTCTACAAAATTAAGTTCCTACATACAAAAAATTTGTGTTTCGCGTAACGTAATGTAACTGGTCATTCACCAAAAATCATCAGGTCAGAAGTGTAATAAAGTTTCATGAAAATTAGGGTTTGAAAATTTTTGATAAAAAAAATTCAAATGTATTTATTCGTAACATATGCGACATAAGTAGTTACTATTCATTTTGAAATGAATGAAGAAATGAAATCGTTTCAAAATCTAATAGCAAAGACTATTATAACGAAACTAAAACAGAAACCTTAAATTATTACGGTAATCCTAATAACAATAATAATAATAAGAGGAAGGAAGAAGAAAATCAGCATCGACATTATCAACATCGTCATCGCCCCCCCCACCAGAAATCCAACTCTACTATAACTTGGCCTCGAGGTGGTGGGAGAGGTGTTCCTCTTTAGCTGGATAACAGAACACTGGTAGGTGATTTTGACAAGGTTGTGTGTACCGCTTGCAAACACTCCGTAACCTGCAGTAGAACCGATCGTGCCAATGGGTGGATAGTTAGTGAGTAGCGAACAATGGCCTCAGGGCAACAGGAGGCACCCTTTAGTATTTAGTCCTAGTCGTGGTATACTCGAGGGCTTTGCCGAGGTAGATTGTCATTTCCCCGGTACTCGTGGGATCAAAATTTTAAGTTCTTAGCATTGTTTCTAGGATTGCGGGGTTCTCTTAAAAACCCTTGTCAAGAAAAAAAAATCTTCGAAGCATGAAGAGA
The DNA here is from genome assembly GCA_034769895.1 of Magicicada septendecula. NCBI lineage: Eukaryota > Metazoa > Arthropoda > Insecta > Hemiptera > Cicadidae > Magicicada > Magicicada septendecula. Next base: position 546,359,757 of record CM068367.1, on the reverse strand, counting down.
AGGAGACATTTATCGTTGTTTGATACCAGATTCTCTGTACTGATACGGGAGCGACAACTTCCCTAAGATGATAACAACACAAATGCGAAAGAGTGTTATACGCACGCCGAAAAGGTGCGCGTGGACCTTGCTGAGTGGAGAGGCTTCCAGACTGCGTGTACATCAACGAACGTCTGTAGAAATATAGAAGACATACACAGTTTAACAGCTGCTATCACCTCAGCAGCTACAGAGCATATCCCAAGGACTGGTGGTCTTTCAGCAAAGCCACTGTTACCGTTTTGGAACAATGCTGTGAAAGACGCAATAAGGGAGAAGCTACGAGCCCTAAACAAGTATAAACATATAGCGCCAACCTAAGATAATCGCATCGCTTTTAAGCGACTTAGTGCAAGCGCTTGTAGAACAATACACGCTGAAAAACGATCGTGCTATAAAATTACGTCTCGGCGATAACACAGTCGACCCCAGTGACAGAAGTATGTAAGATGATCAGAGCAATCGTTGCCACATCAATGTTGTAGACGTTGCTGCCACATCAAGGTATTGGAGACGATGGCAAATAGCCGGCTCACCTGGTGTCTGGAACATTCCGGCTTTCTGACCACACACCAGTGTGGGTATCGGATACACCATTCTCCTACTGTTCTAGGTTTCATCGAAGAGAAAACATGGTTTATGCATGGTTGCAGTATTCTTCGATTTGGAGAAAGCGTTCGACAAAACGTGAAGATGTAATATTATGCAACAACTACATAATTGGTGGTTCAGATGTAACCTACCCAAATTTATCTCTAGCTTTCTCAGAGACAACGTTCCGTGTTCGGGGTCAGACAGTCACTATCGAACACTCAGGAACTGAAAACGCATTACCTCAGGGATCTCCGTTGAGCGGCACGCTTTTTACCATCGCCGTCAACGGGATCTTTAAGTTTACAAAAATGTCAGTTGGGAAGTGCTTGTATGTTAACAATTTTGCGCTGTTCTACTCGGCCAAAACAACGATAATGATCAAGTAAAAAATGCAAGATGGTGTAGACACGTTGATAGAAAATGGTAACAACATATGCTTTTCTTTCTCGGCAACGAAGACGACCTGTGTCCACTTCTGTCAATTGCCCGGCTGCTTTGTATTGTCCGAAATCAAATTTTTGGGCCTAACGTTTGAAAGAAAATTAACATGGAATGCACATGTGGATGATCTGGCAACGAGGTGTAAATCCTCGTTAAACGCAATCAGGTGCATCTCCCTTATTATATGGGGAGCAGATAGAGAAATTTTATTGCGTCTCTACGCCGCGCTGGTGTTGTCCGAAATGGATTGTGGATGCGCAGTGTACTCTTCAGTTAAGAGGTCGTGCTTGAAAAAGCTGAATGCTGCTTACAACTCAGGTGTACGCTATACCACATGGGCGTTTTGCACTAGCCCTGCTCACCACTTATGTTGTGAAGTGATGTCCTTAGATCTGCTACGTCAACTGCTGTTGCTGAGATATGAAGGAAAAATATCAGCACAATCGAGCCACATAAACACATGTTCCTAGAGCCTACGACCGCCGTCCTATGTTCATCAGACTAGCCGGATTTTGTGCTTTCAAAATAGCCCTGCACTACAACAGTCGCCGGTGGTCTAAGCATGCGCTCCGGGTGAAGTCCACCCTGGCTCCTTCGCAAACCAAATTGCAGGCTGGATGTCTCCAGTAGAGGCAAGAAATTGTGCCATTTATATGAACTGAAACTCCTGTTTAAATCAGTCCTTGAAGAATACGTTTGATGGGTCCTTGAATTTTGTACTGATGTAACGTTTTGCACACTTTAATTATACTTGTAGATTATATTCGCGGTTCACATGTTGTTTAAATTTATATTTAGTGCCGCTACATCTCAACTGTGAGTTTATTTACTTTTGAAAATATAATTATTATACCGCATCTCGGCAGTATGCTGTTTACGCTTCGACCGCTCCATTGCAAGTGGTTTATTAGTTAAGGGGTGGGAGTAGTAATCTCGCTTCACTTACTATTCAGCATAAAAGTAGTTCCATATTCGATTAATATTTACTCGTTTATCCTCTGACATATTTAACTATATTTAATTATACTACGGTATCTCTTACTTATTATTTTATTATTGTACATCATTATGTTTTTTATCAAGTTCCGATTTAATACAATTATTAGTCATATTCACGGGTAATTATGCGTGTTGATTCCGGTTTCGGCAGGTTAAAGCTGGGTTAATTATTAAGGGGTGTTATCGCAATTTTATTATAGAATTCTTTTTGGTTTTAAAACTATTTATTTTGGGTGTTAAGGCGGGGTTACATTATCATTTTCATTAGGGGTTTATGTTCTGTTTTAATGTGAGATTTTAAATTATTTTAAATTTCTTTTATTTCATTTTTTCCTCTTTTAAAATCGTCACACTGATGGGTCGAAGACGTGGAACAGAGTGGGTAGTGCATTTGACATCGAAGGTGCCTCCCACTCCTGGACACTGTCCAACGCGACAAGTGTATACACCGCCGAACTGACGCGGTGTGCAGGCTCTTCTTTTGTGAACACCGAGGTGAAAAGAAATTTGTTTCTGTACGAATACTCTGAGTTTTCTATAACTGTCTTGGAAAATCCGAGCGCAGTGGACCCGTTATTACATCAGGTAATGGTGTTATGGTATGTGTTAGAGACCTCGGTTGATCTTTTACTTTTATTTGGTGTCCGGGTCATGTAAGTATTGAAGCTAACCAAGAAGCTGACGCTGCAGCGAAAAACTCTGCGGACAGCTCACGAGTCGATGCGATTGCCATACGACCTGATGACGCAAAACTATCTGCCACAAACACCATTATTAATGTGTGGCAGCACATGTGGAACACATTGCAAAGCAAACTTTCTGTCGTGCAACAGAACGTCCGTAAATGGCAAGTAGTAGGTTATCGCAGTCGTCTTGAACAAGTTTGCATCAACAGACTGCGCATTTGACGTATTCGTAGCTCCTTCTTGGACAAGAAAGACCCGTCTGCACTTGTGCGTAAAATACTTACGGTAAAATATACCATTGAAGACTGTAGCGCTCTTGCAGAAATCAGAAAGAGACATCAACTAAAAGGTAACATGAAAGAAGACCTCAGAAGTGACCAGTTAGCAATTGTCAGAACTCTGTCCTTCCTAAAAGCAGCAAAATTACTGTATAGGCTTTACAAAATGTTGTTTTGCGTCTTAATGTGTACGAGTGTCGTTGAGTCAACTAAAATGTAGGTGAGAAGAAAAGGTCCCGTTGAGCAACACTCCTGGTAGACGTCATTAGGCTAAAGGCTTCCGAGCCCCAAACCATATAAAAAAAACATCGTCATCATCAACACCACCATCGTTTCATCTCATCATCGTATGAGTTTATTTTATTACTTGATTTCATTTTGATGTAGCAATAGCTTTACGTTATAGTACAACGTACAACAGTGATACATGAGTATATGAGTATAAGCATAAATGTAAGTGTAAGACGTCTTATAAGTAGTGTATAAAAAGTATAGTAATATAAGTATAAGTGTATACACTTGCATATTGTACAGGCCTATAAGTGATAGTTGTAGGCCTATATATTTTTAAAAATTTCTCAACACATAAAAATTTTTTACAATATTTGCATAAAAAACACTATTAAAATGTGTTACTTTTGAAACTCTTGAAAATTTATATTTTTGTTTTGATTGTACTATAAATAAGTAGTTAAAAAATAAAATGTTTACTAATTGCAAAAATTATAAAATCAAAAAATAGATTAGGACATTTCAAAGTCCTTTAATAAAATTTTACCAGAAGAGAATCATGAACACTTTACCAAACGTCAGTGAAGGAATAGTGCACAAAATATGAGGAAAGTTTGCAGAAATCAGTTACCTCGTTATTATATATTTCGGACACATATAGCAAGACCCTTTACATTTAATTTTTACAGAAGTAAAATGTCTTCTACATAGTTAACAGTCTGCAACTTTCCCTCATATAATACAATATGTATTATATATATATATATATGTTTGTATATATCCGGGAAAGAAATACCTTACGCAATTTATTGCAAAAAAGTGATAACACTCACAGCAAATAATAAACATATGTATTCTTAGAATTTCAGTTATTCCCACGGAATCAAGATGAAATATGTTCATTTTGCAGTTAAACTCAAACAGAAAAACGGCTACTAATTGTTGTTACTTAGTTTGGATTCGTTAAAGCAAGGGTACGATAATTTGTTTCGTTATAATCCGTTAATTAGAACTCAATTAGTTCTAAGATTAGCCTTCCGAATTATCTCTGTTGTTTTATATGCACTTATCTATGTTATATACACGTATTCAAAATCAAACCAAACAAAGAAACGTATAAACTGACTACAATAACCGAAGTAGGAAAAATATTACTTAGAAAAATTAAAGTTTACGCTACAACAAAATGACTAACACAATGAATAAAGTAGAATTCCTTTGTTTAATTATTTTCACGGAAAATAATTATGGTTACAACTTAAACAATTGTTAGACAGCTAAACAATCATAAAATAATCGTTAGTGATGCGATGAATGAAAATGTCGATAACCATGACAATTGACTTGTATTTATTCATGTTACAATTTTATTATGTATTTCCGTTAACATTCGTTAGTTTCGATTTTGCGTCATTCGTTCTGCTTTAGAGACACTAAAAGCTGAGACCGCCATAGATAGAGATTCCAATAAAATTTAAACAATTCTATGGATTAAGCTTGAAAATTTGTGACAAGGAATTGCATTCGGGTAGATTCAGTAGATGTGAGATTTATTTAAAACTAAAACATATAGGAAATAATTTTTGCTAGTACATTATAATTTATTGTTGCTGTATCGCATTCATTTGTCAGTTAACGAACACTTCACTACGTACCTGCTATAATGTCTCTCATGCATGCGGCCTACTACGTTGCTTCTTACTTTTGGACTTTCCCTTTGTCTCTAGTAAAGAGTCATAGTTCTGCCACACTGAAGTTGGGACACAAAAAGAAGTACTTAAGGAGGATAAAAAATTAGGAAGAACAATGACAGAATTAACGTACTATCCGGACACCCACAGACATTCATTCCTCATAAACCGTTTTCTGATTATTGCCGATGAGCCTTCTCCTAGGAATCCTCGCAGACACAGAAACACCTAAATACCACATCACACATATTCAACTTTGTGATAATCTAAATCTCCTAACTCCATAAATTTTCTTCTCTTCACACCCTATAACATGCCCTCTTCTTTGTGTCCCGCGCCTATACCTTGCGCCGCATTGACCTCCCCTCCGTCTTCATCGTCTTGCGCTAGTTGACCCCGTCTTGGCTGTTCATTATAATTATTGTTTTGGCAATCCCATCAGCCTCTTTTGACACCCATTTGGCTGTTCACACTACATTTACACACACATACACACCCACACACTACTCGATCTTCTGAGTGCTTCCTCTTTTTCCGCCTCCGGCCCACTCTCCCGCTCTGGTGTATGTATCCTCTTAACTTTACCATACGGCTGAAGGGGACTTTGCCCCAGATCAGCCTGAGGCTTTTCTTTCGGGACAAGCCTCAAACTTTACGAAAAAAATAGGAACAAGAAGAAATAAAACAGTATTTATTTTTGTAAACATAATGTTACTTTTTTTCTTAATAGCGGTAGTAATATTGCCGAAAATGTTACAGACCTTACATTATCAGTGACAACAATGGTTTTGCACGTTGCGTTTCACGTTGCAAGAATACTTTGCCCACACAAACTACAACTGCTCAGACAAATCTCAGCCATAGTGGTTTAATATTACACTGCACGTTTGCACATACTTGGACGTAAAAATTCATTTTTTTTCTTGGAGTGAAAAACTGAATTGCGAAAAATTTATTGAACTTGTTTTTCACCAATACTACAGTGTGTTATCGCATTAAAAAGCGGCTTTAAATATACACGAATCGCGTCGTGTACATCAAAAAAGACACAAGAAATTTTTTTTGTAGTGTTACACAAAAGTGAAATAACATCATCACTTACACAGCAGTGAAATCTACAACACAGCAATGCTGTTCAATCCAGCATATGCCATCACCGAACGGTTGTTAAGGTAATAGCTGAAAAACAAGAGCTAAAACAATTTTACGTTTAGTTACTCTTATTTGTTGTCTACACGTATGCTAGTATTTGTAATACCGTGTGGATCACTTAATGTATGCAACGCATGCTGCAGCAGCTACACGAGTAGTTTCATTTACTAAAATTGGACTTTCAAACATTATTACAAATTTAGAAACAGAGTTACAAACTGCTCCCAGGTGCAGCAAATTGTAACACTTTTGGCGTAAACACCGTTTTCCTGAAAGTTTTATATGTTTCATCATCTAAATATAATGTGTAGTGGGAATAATTAAACTTACTTTTATTCAAATAATAGAAAAATTTGTTCACGTAGAACTCAAATTCTCCTTCTGCTAGCCCAGTGAATCCAGACATATTCTTTCTAATAAATTAGTTCATCATTACATCAGACTGAAAGCCATCCAGTAGATTATCAAATACGCACTTATCGGTAACAACTGGGTAGAAGTAAAAACAAAAAAACTTCTTCATCAGAACCTAGTATACAGTAATTAAGGTTTCTTAATTGATGATTCCGTAAATTGCAAAATTAAATTACATATAAAAATTGTAGAAAGGTTATCGCTGATTTTTATCGTGTCTACTTACGTAAATTAATTTTAATTGAAACAAGGTATAATGATATGTTTCTGAAAAACGACACGTGGCATCTTTGACACAGTTTTAGCTGGTCTGAGTAAGTTAAAATAACATTATGACTGTAGAAGTTAAATACATTTAGACGTATAGTTGCTGTCCTTTCTAAATTGTTGCGCAGTAAAATTATTGGAAAAAGTACTTAACAATATTTTTAGCATCAATTAAAATGTACATTCTCGTAAAGGATAAAAGTCTGTTTAATTGATTTTATTTTACAATTAAAATGAAATCCCAAACAGAAAAGGCACTAATGCGTGCTGTTACTTTGCCTGAATAATTGAAACGCGGAAAGCAACAATTCGTCTTGCTCAGTGACTCATCATTTAAAGTTAGGTTTCTAACGTACACTTCAGAATTATCTCTTACTGTTGGTGTTTAATGTTAAAATAATATAACATCTTCTCTCGAATACAATTTACATTGGGATTAAATTTTATTATTCTCCAGTAAACAGAACAATTAAATACCGATTTGCTTTCAAACAAAATTAAAATAAGTAACATACTAAACTATTGAATCAAAGTACAGCATTGAATTTATTAAATTATAAACAAAGACGTGCCTTGGTTTTTATGTGTTACGGATTAGAGATTTTTAACCAACGTTGTCTAGGCTTCTTATGTCTTTCGAAAAGTAATTTAAACTTCAGGTACGCTTCTTTCGTCCCTACTTTGTGTATGTTGTCTCTGCGTACCTGGATACTCTTCTATTTGTTCAGTACAGTATTGTACAGTTCTATCATTAATCGTGTGTCTTCTTTTGCATTTTACAGCTATTTAAAAGCATGATTACCTTTAAATATTCATTCACATGTAATTTATAGTAGTCGTTCTTAGATGTTGCTCATAAACGTAAAAGTATACGTACTTAAAACGCACGGGTTTTATGATACATGTATTTGGAACCCAGTGTTAAATACACAAATAATATGCATTTTGAAACACCCTTCTTATCACCTTTTAGTTACGTATACCTCTATTACGTATAAACACGTCTGAATTTTATAAGGTTTGCTTGCGTATCATTGAAAATGTATTGAAATATTTAAAGAATTTAATATGGAACTAACACACATGAACCATGTCTTATAAATCTAATTCCGAATAAGTTATTAATAAAGTGATAAATAAGGTAATACATAGATGTGGGAGTTGCTCCCTATTACGCCCCGTGTTCTGGAGCGCCAAATACAAAGATATGCCACGCGTTGGGCAGCCAAATACAAAGACTAATGCTTGGGGATTAATTATGCCAACAATAATTAATTATTTAATTGTACTAATTTGCAAAATGAGATCGTGTAATCACTCAATTAGGTTACTCATATCAACTGATTGAAGCTAAGTGACACGTTAGTTCTTTTATGTTAGCATAATTACTGCATGGAGACTCTAATTATTGTATAAATTAATAAAACTACTATAAATCATTCAAGTGCCATTACTTTCTTGTTCTGAGGTAACTTTGACAATAATGAACGCATATATTCTGGATAAAATAAACACTTATTTATTAGCATCATATCATTAAATAAAGAGACTTCAATATATAAAATATGGATGATTCCCTGTAAATACATTCATAAAAAGGACACATGTATATATATCAAATTACAATGCGAATCAAATACGTTGTTTGCTGGAAAACATACACATACATATATAATACAATCGATACATAGAAAACACAAATAGTCAAACAATAAATCTTATACTAATGCGTTCATTGCTGCCTCAGATGAATAGCGTTAATTATATTTACCATATTTAATTTAAATACTCAAGGGGTGTTTCTCGAAAAGAGACAGGTCAGTAGAGTTCTTATGATAAGAATAGCATAAAGATTACTTGTAAAGCAATTTATCCGATATTTCCATCGGAGTAACTCCTTCTCGTTGGTGGTCCATATGTGGGAAGCTGCGTAGCTGTGATGTCACTAACACTCAACACACGCGGAACAGATTCACTCGCGCTGTGTGTGTTTTCTGTTGATTCGGCTGTTACTGTTCGAGTTTACGAAATCATGTGTCGTGTGGGTAAATTCATCATTAACTATGGTGTATATATCTGTCTGTTTATTGTTGAACTTCTTGTGTATACATTAATGTATAGTGTCTTTGATACCGTGGTGTAATTGTTCCAAATTATATTGTATCGCTTCGCCGCACTGTACAACGTTACGATTTCGTTGTCCGGTAATACATTAACAATAGTTCTGCGCGTCGGTTATTGATGAAACTGCGATTGGTTAGTTCAGTTCTGAACTTGAGTATAATAAACAACTCTAGAGTTATTAAGCACTGGCGTATGTCGCATGATTTAATCGCTGTAGGTACACTATTACCGGATACACGCCAATATCGAAATGTCTAAGTCACTTAATTATATGTCGCGTAGCAGAGTTCAAAGTCCCACTGCTGTCCGATGTTAATCGAACTGTATCAAGACTTAGAAGATTTAGTTCCGTGAAGACTGTTAAAGTATACGATTGAAATATATGATGACTGTCGAAAATGTATAAGACTGACGAAAAATGTATGAAGACTGACCGATTGACTGACTGACTTCCCGTGTGCCCTGCAAACAGTTTTTATCAAGCATCGTTTACCACAATGCAATCTTCTGGAAGACACGCCTCAGGTCGAACATGATAGGACAGAAGATCTCCTACCCTTATGCCAGACTATCGTTCTTCACTTCTCATTCGACGTTCCCGTTGCCATGATGACGACGGTCCTCTCCACCTGTTCTCTGGGTAGACGCTGGGTTGTGATTGGGTATCCTGTGTCCCCACAAGTTCGCGTCGAAAGCCTCCGTACTCTTTTCCTGGAACAGGAGCAATTTCTCGGTTGTCGATCAGGTCTTTGTCTAAGCGTACTCCGGACCCTGCTGCAGTTCTCACGCGAACAATGTGTCGTATTTCGTTATTGTTTCACTATTCTTAACCCTTTTTCCGATAACTATCCTGACGCAGCGTGTCGTCGTTTTCAAAACGGCACTCCTTCTCCCTGTCGTAAATATCAGTTGTCGCCAGTAAGACGTTCCCCCGCTGTGCACAAGTTCGATTCTATTCTTTAGATATCGATGTCAGTTCTCATACAGGGTAAATACCATTGTGTACTTACGCCCTTTCCTTACTACTGGTACACTTCAAATTAACCCGGCAGTGTGTCCGTCACAGTTTCTCTCTAAACTGGTACTTGACATAGTTTCTTTTTATCTTGCATGTTGCAGGCTGTAAATCTCGGTTGAGTCGAGTCTGTCACGGCCAACCTTATTCCCCATTGTAAAGTTATGTGAAGCGTATTCGTATTGTCCGAAGCAAACGTTCACTTGACACTTCGTTACACTGTTCTTTATTTATTGCTCGTGGCTCGTGTAGGGGTGTCTTGCTGTATGTAACGTCTTTTCGATCATACTAAAAATTTTTAATTCTTGGTCGTTACAAGGTGTCATAAATTTTAATGAGATATAATTACGACTTTATTTGAAAGCCTAACTGAGGTAAGAGACATAACATTTAATTCATTAAATACTATGGATGAATACTGGTAAACTTCTTATTCTTCATTGCTTGGTGTATGGCTACTAATGCATACTCAAAACATCAAAAATGTAGTGTAGTTACACCTATTGGGAAAGTAATGATGGTCTTATTTATAATTTCTCCTAAGGAGACAACAGAAGGAAAAAATATAATGCTCAAATAAAATTGCTTCTCCATTCAACTTTGTAGAAACCACTTCAAAAGTTACAACATATGTACGGAAAAAATTAAAGACTTGTAAAAACATAGTACCCAACATTTTTAACGTTCTTCATTTAAAAAAAAAAGTTAGTGTTAGTGTCTCTTAATAGCCTCTAAGTTAACAGGAACAGTGCTGTAGGAAAAGACGTTTCTTATTACAACACATACCTAAACCAGTCGCTTTAATTTGAGTACAATAACAAAATGCCATGAAGCTATGCTCTACATGGTCTGACACAGTGGATTCTGTCAATGTGGACTCTGTCTGTAAGTTAGATGGAGCCTGGATTGTGTAAATACTTTATGGAAATAGTAACTGATATTGCTGTCACGTTTATTGCATTTACCTTCATAAATATGAAGCATTTATATACCTTTATTTATGAAGCATTTACCTTCATAAATAAAACTAGATTTACATTCACATGCTCCATGAGAACTTTTAAATAATGTCACAGGTTTTAACAACGTTTTGTACGATTAATTTTTACAGGTCCTTAAAAACAAAGCGCACTTATAAACTTAAAATGAGACTCTAAACAGTTACTTATTCCTGCAAACATTTTCTTACTTACTTTGATGTTTCCAGAAAAGAAAACTATTGCTCGTTTTAGTTCTCATCGGCAGATAATTCGCCATTTCCTTTAAATACATCAAACATTCAGCACCAAGAAGACGTTGTTTCTTTGATTCTGCTTAAAAATGATGTTTAGTAGTCGCCTACAACCCTGATGTACCGGTTTCCTTTGTCTGTAACTGGAAAAGGTACATCATTGTCTATGGCAGTTCTCTTGAATGGCAGTCCAATGTTGTATTGACCTAGCATCTAGTAAATTCCAGGCGCTTGTAACGACCCGACTCTTCTCGACTCGTCGGTCGCATAGTGATATATTTCTCTGGAATCTCTGCGGGACATATATGGGCGTCAACAGTTCATTTACACCTAGCGATTTTAGAAATGCGGAACAAAGTGTGTGTTTCGGTTTAGAGGGAAATGATTGTTGCAGTTTAGTCATAAGTCATTATTATGTTAATTAGTGCGAAACTTGAGAAGGTGAAATTTATTGTTGTGTGTTGGACAAATTCGAATTGAACTATTGTATAGGAGTGCTTTGTTCATTTATAACTATCGTTTCTGTTTAAACAAAGTTTGTAATTAGTGATTTCATTGGTGTCAATTATTCTGTTTCCACTTTACAAGTCGATTTATATGAGCGTCGTAAGAATATTAAGTACGTTCTGAGACATTCTATCAACATTAAACTGGTCGCCACTTTGAAAGTTTTCACAATTGATTGTGTATTTCACAGTAATAATAGTAATATGCAGTGATATGCATGAACAACGAATAATATGGAATAGCGTCACTAAAACGAGCCAATCTACCTGCTAGTTTCGCCAAGCAAATACTGTTTTCTTTGTGATTAGACATTTATGAGTATTGCTAAGGCAATACTAGCGACATCACAGATGAGTTAATAAATACTTGAACTAGATCAATGTTTATGGCAAAGATCTAAAAGGAACCTACAGCGGAAAAAGAAAATTAAATTTAATCTGCAAATTATTTTAAAACGAAGGCGATTAAGATTCTAGACTTATACGGATTACAGATCTTAAGAATGAATCTATTTGTGCAAGTCTAACTAACGACATTGCTTAATTATGGAAGAATTAGGTCTACTATAAAATGAAGAGCGTGTGAAAGAATCATATTATTATGAAAACTCCGCATAAGGCAAAACATACATTTCCAATTATATACATACATATTTATTGAAAAAAATAAAGCCTAAATATTTTAAGGATTTTTCTTGTGGAGTAACATAATTTTGTAATATATTGGGCATTGAGAGATAATTTCTGAAATGGATGCAAAAAAAAGTCTAAAAAGGTAAAAACTATGTAGCTCTAAGAAGCCGTACAATTAATATTCCCCTGTGTTACTTAAGACCTATGTGTGTGTGACAAATGAAAAACAATTGATATTCCTATTTTGTATAAAACTACAAAATATCTTATCTGATATGGTCACATACTCTATAGACTCCCTCGTCTGGAAATACTGTAAAATAAGTGGATTTAAAAACAAATTGCAAAAACGTTTCACGGAATTATTAGTCAAACTTTTCTGTTAATGTAGAGTAAACGTAGTGTTAGTTAATCTATGTATACAAAATGTCTGTGTTTTAAGAGCTTCCAGCAGTTAACAACCATTAGTTGAAAAACAAAACAAAACCAGTAAAACTTTACACCTTTTATATTACACTAAGCGTTTCTACTGCGTAGTTCCTAAAACTTCGTTCTGTTTAAAGGTTATTAAACTCCACCTACAAACAACAGTAAACTTTTCCTTCTATTGTATAATTTGATCTGGTATCGGCCCTCGTTTACTGATGACCGTAAAAATTGGTAAACCTTGAGTTTTTGCGTACATATTAATAAAAGTACCAATACTCATATCAAGTCATTAATTTGTTTATTGTAGTACTGGGTATACTGGAATTGACTTTCATTTAATAGTATTTTTAGAATTCACTCAGAATAATATAGGACTTAAAACTGTACCCTATAAATTAAAAAAATATTGTAATAGTTTTTATTTCCCCTTTAAGAACAAATATCACAAACTCCTAACCTTTCACGGCCGGCTTCAACATTGTTGACATTATTATCAGCCGGGCAATTAGGCCGTGGTCCAAAGTTAGCATCAAGTAATATCTCATTGGTTGATGCTGTTTTCCAGCACAGATCGTGCTGTTACAAAAGTTTATAAGAGTGGACCTTCTCAGGCAAAATACATAGCCTCTAGCTCATCTCTGCGGTGAACTGGTGGACACCGTGCTAATCTAAACACTGATAATGGCTTCCGATGGTGGAGCCAAAACGTTTGTTAATAACGACAACTGTGGACCACGGCCTGTCAGTCCGGCTGACAATAATAATAACAATAATTCAGTAAAGTGTCACAGATTTCTCCGTTTTCATAATAATTCTATATTTTGAATGGTTACTTAGAACAACAGAAAACGAGAATCTGCTAAAAGAACGGTGAATGTCTAATAGACGTTTTATTTTTAGGTAAAAAAGAAAACACTATGAACACACTTTTCCGTTACTATTTCGTGTGTTTATTGCTTCAAATTTGACGTTTCTCACAGTAGCTAAAAAGCACATACATTATAAGAACATTAATCGGTATACGAGGGTTAGTACATTCTCTGAGCATACGAAATTAACAGTGAACTACACAATGTAAGGCATGAAAACAACAATGTACTAAAAGCTTTCAGAGGGCCCCATCTGAAACATTCCTTCATGAATATAGAGAACTTATTATTATTATTAATGTTGTTGTTGTTATTATTGTTGTTGTTATTATTATTACTAAAACATAATTAATGTGCTTTACATATAGTAGAATTACTTTCTTACTGGGCAATTTTGCTTAAAAGTAAACACCAGCGACTGATATGAGTGGTTGATTAGTGTGTGTAGATGGAGTTGTTAAAATTTCTCTGAAAGTAGGCAAAATAAGAAATGAAGAAAAAAGAACAACAACAAGAAGGAAAGAAAAAAAGCTTGTACTTTTATTAACCACAGTTCAGTTAATCATTGAAAGTTGACTTTAGTTAAAAAAACAAGATAATACATTTATTATTGTAAACAAAAACACTATAAAATTAGAAAACATCTCTCTGAATCGTGGATACTGACCTTCCTATACAATCAAAGTATATCTTTTCTTACGGTACGCCTATATACATAGGTGGGAGAGTCTAATGGATTTAGTTAGTAGGCAGTAAACTCTTTTAAACTTAGTTAATGGAACTAAGAGATATCAAAACAATTGATATTGTGTTATGCGGCTATATAAGCTATTTAACAACTTATGAATCACTGAGCCTCAGCGAAAGTCTATAAGGCTTCTATAAGGAATCTAGTAGATGAACTATTAAAATCGAAGTAGGTTATACACCTTTCAGTTCGTGGAACCGAGTGACTGCAGTAAAAAATCAATGGCCTTCTTTGCATGCTATACTGGCTCAAACTAGCAGTACGAAGAAAAATCATCGCTGTGTTATTGTCCACAGCAATATTAATTAAGCCTAAAATATTACTATATTTATTTCGTTATAAATATATAATGTGTATATCATGATATATATATATATATATATATAGGCTATAGCTATATGTACCACACGAATACGTATATAAGACGTGATATGAAGGTTAATATAAAACAAAGATCAGTATTCTTAATTTAAATTATTACTTTTAAAGTCTGGAAAATTGTATATTTTAAATACCCAAACCATCATATTACACTTTATACTGTTTTCGCAGTTTTAAATTTATTGTTTATAAATTTTCATGCTTTTAAAAATACTTTTATCCGATTTATGTTAAAAGTATCATTAGATACTTGACTCTTTTCAAATTCGCGTGCGCGAGTGCGTCTGTGTTTACATGTAATAAAATAATGTAATTGAGGCAAAATTTATTACAGTTAAATATCCGTAGGAGGGTGATACAATTTGCACGAGACTATATAATATTTGCCTGGAAGCCGGAATAATATTTCCTAGTAACGGGTAGGGAAAATTGCAGCCATAAATTTGTAATTTCCTACTTCGCTCACTCAGGGCAACGTCGTTTCCGGGTTCCTTGTAGAGCTTTGAGTGGTATGTACATTGAAAACATATTCAAATTACCTGGTTTGTCTTACACGTGCTACAAAATGAAGTTACTGCAGTAGGTTACGTACCTTATAATGTATGCGGTATGGAGTTCTTTTAAAATTTTAAAGACTTCGTGTAAAACAAAATACCATATATTTTGCAGAAACTTTTTACCAATGTTTGAAAGCAGCACCTCTGTTTACGTTTCAGGTTTAATTGACTGTAAATTATAAAACGTTTCATTTTTTCTTAGGTGAGTATATGCGTATCATTAGAAACGAATGCTGAATATAGTAAACGTATAAATTGAGAAGTTCCGTATTCAGAAATGTCGGTTTCGTAATTAGCCGTTACCTTACCGCTACCTGAAATGTGTCTGTACTAAGTGTTGGTTTCGCAGGATACTTATTCCTTCTTTATAATTATTTAATGATTAATTTTTAAATTACAGCCAAATGTACGTAAAATATATAAACTATATATAAAGTTGGTCATAACATTAGAGACATCAAAAATAAAGTTCCTGTTCAATAAAATTGCTATATGTTGACAATTTACCTTTGTAGGTTACAGGTTTTAATTAAGAACTGAAGTATTAAATATACCAAGATTCTAATATTTGTAAACACGTCTGTTTATTTATAAACACGTTTAAAAAGACATAAAATATGTAGAATGTCTTGTATCTTCATGTGTAAAAAATAAATTTTTTGTTCACTTTTCCTTACCGTCTTAATTAAAGACTAGTGTGCTCTAAAACATGTTTTAAAACTCTAATTTGAATTTGTTTCAATTAAAGATAACTCATAATGTACCCCCCCCCCACAGAAATCCAACTCTACGCCAGATCAAAACAACTCGGTCTCGTGGGGGGGCGGGTAACAGCTGTTAAAATTTAGCTGGCTAACAGGGCACTAGTAGGTCAGTTTGACAAGGTGGTGTGTACCGCTTGCAAACACACCGTAACCCACGGTGGAATCGATCATGCCATTGGGTGGATGGCTCTACGTTAGTGAGTCGCGAACGATGGCCTCAGGGCACCAGGACGCACACTGTTGTAACTAGTCCAAGCTGTGGTACTCGAGGGCTTGGCAGCGCCGATCTGTCACGTTCCCGGTATTAGTAGAGTTCTCAAAATGAGTTTTGAGTTGAAAGTCTCTTAAAAACTCTCGTCTAGAAAAAAAGCCGTCCTCGGAGACATTTCTCCTAGGTTGATGCCGAGAGATACGTGGTATCGTGTACCTCTGTGCCGGCGGTGTCGAAGTATCTGGTGGTGAAAGGGAAAGAAGGTGACTTCGCAAAAGTGAGTCCCTTCCTTATTGAAAAAAGCTTTGACTCGTTGCTCTGGATCAGCAGTACAGGTCATCAGAAAATCCGCAGGTAGACTACTTGACGGGACCCTAAACGATCAACAGGCTCGAGGTTACTGAAACTCCAGAAGATAGGAGACAAAGGTAGAAGTCCTGAACATCAAAGGGGGTGGTAGTGTGCAGGGACATGCTGAACTGCACAGAGGGAGAAATTGCTACTTTTAAAAGGCGTCATCGCATGTCGGAGACTAACGGTGCGAAGGGATGAACAAAGAATAATGATTATGCTTTAATTTTTTGGCACTTGATGTAAGAGTGTGAGATTACCAAATGCTGAATGGCAGATCAGGTAATGCTTAAAAGACTGTCAGAGCGTTAGAATCACAATTTTAGAGCCGTAACTAAATTTCGTAAAACTATTTCTACTCCGACAACGGAGGCCATGCTATTTATCCATCTGTAACTACAGACGTCAACTCTACGTTTCTCTGGTCGATAATAAATACGGTAAATAATGTTACTGAAATATATCGAGCAAACACATATTTGAATTTAATAAACAGAGTTTAGCCATTACTGATTTAATTTTCTATGAAGAAAGTATAAATACACTAGACATTTTTAGCCATCTTCAGAAAATATTTGTTACATTTAAAAATACAAATTACAAAATAAAATCTATCCTTTCTGGTATGGGAGTAGGAGGATAACATTTATACGTGCTACAAAAGCTATAGCTTATAAAAAGAAGCAAACAGCTTGTCTTACACAGTGCTATTGTCACGTGAATGAGGAGCATACTTTCATGTATATATAGGAAACACACGTGCCCACACACAAGGTGCACAATACACATAAACCAAATCACGCATTCTTTAAGGAGTCAAAATGACCGTTTGGCATTTGTGCAGCTTGTTTTAAATAATATGTTTTCCATCTCTGTTCTACGTATGTATTGACCTTTTTACATACACGCGTGCGCAGACACACATACCCACAACACACACACACACACACACACACATCTTTATTTTGCATAATCTGTTCTCGTCAGTAGCTTAGAATTCTACGTACTCCACACTTGCAATACCCTCCTTTTTCGTAATTGTTGTTCCCTTAATCTTACAATTTCTGCCACCATTATACAATGCTCACTCTTTACATTCTCTTTTCTACATTGTCATCTGTTTTTGTTTGCTCTCATATTCCGATAACGCTATTTTGATATAGACAATGATACTATCGAATCGAGAAAATGTACTTTTCCTTAATGTTGTTGAAAAAATCTTTTTCCTTTTTACACCAACCATGGAGGACAATTATAAAAACTAATAGAAAATGGCCCGTGTATGTATCGAACATACTCGGAGTATGTCATTTATATAACATAAATTTTGGCAAACAAATAATTAGAAAAAAGTAGATTTTCCATAGAATTTTCTCTAACAACGTTATTCAAACTTGATAAATAAACTTTTACTAGAAACTAGTTATAAGTTGTGTGTGTGTGTGTGTGTGTGTGTGTGCGTGTGTGTGTGTGTGCGTTTGCTTCCACGATATGTTCCTACAGAGACACGTCAAACATGAATCACACATGCGGGTATCTATTGCAAAAATTATAAATTTCGAAAACTCATATTGATGTAATAACTTCAAGTCCTCATTTGTTGATATGCGTGAATCTGTGTCAACAGCAATATAAGCGACGGGGTTTAATATAGGCCTACACACTTAAATGAGATGCATGTTTGAAAAAAATGCGCATTATTCATAGACCCTTTTAGCTACACAACAGAAGTATTAGGAAAACGTTAGCAACATGGTAGTCTGTTAAAGGAGTTTCTCCTATTTTTGTTGTTATTTAAAGTAGTTACAATATAGTTTCTAAAATATCTGCTAGTATTGAACACTTACACTTAGTTATAGAGAAACAAATTCTAGATAGAGACGGGAAAACAATAAATGAAATTATGTTTTATTTTATACTTTACCAATCACATACAATTTGTAAATTTTTTCCTCATAAATATTGGGATGCCGTATAATTACTATATAATGTGCTTGTAGAGATTACTATCCTGTAATAATGTGTTGTAGAAGTAGAACGTAACTTAATTTAGAAATCCTTAAAATGGTGTATTTCTATAGAAAATAAACTTTTCAAGTACAACGACAAAACAAGGCATTTAAAAGTATACAAGTACACAAACGTTTTGAGCGGATTAAATATTGCAAGTTTTACAAATAGACTAACTTTCAAAATTTTAAATTCAAAAGAGACTGGTAATATTTAAAAAAATTCAATTTGTACTATACCTACCAATTAGCATTAAATTGGTTATTAATTTGTAACTAGTAGTAATTGAGGTAATCTGAAGTTACTGATATATAAAAATAGATGAAACTTAATAAAATACTGAAAAAAATTACAGTTATATACAATGTAACTTACATTAAAATCAGCATAACGAAATCTAAATGTGTTTTCTATTTTTGCCAGACTAAAACCTTCTATACTACTACTATCACATTCTAATGCCAATTCATGATTATCATGAATCTGGAGGGCAGAACACTACATAGAAACAATTTACTGTAGAAAACTGAGGAGGTTAAAAAGCCCAATATATCTACACATTGCCTTATAAGAATTTCTTCATTTTAAAGAACAATTATTATGTTTGAAATTGAAACCCAGATGATTTTTTAACATGAGTTTATTGAACGCTAATTAAAAATTAAGATTCTAAACATTTAGTAAAGTTTGCAATTTAATATAATGTTTTAATAATATGTAACTGGATACAGTTATATATATATATATAACTGTAGATATATATATATATAACTGTATCCAGTTACCAGACGTGAACAAAATATTTTCGTGGGAACGGCGTATGATATAGTGTGCATGGACAAGATGCGATAGGAGATCAGTTTTCTCCAACTATCTGTTGAAATCAGTTTGTTTTAAATAAGTAAAAGAATCAGTTTCTATAAAAAGTGTTGGATTTAATTTCCCTTAGTTTACTGTTATATTTTCCGGTTTGTAGTGTGAAATGGATCAGTCTGGCGCGTTTCATTTATACGATTTCTATAGGAACGAAAGCCATACACAAACACAACGAAAATCAGAGTCAGAAAGTAATTTATAACCGTATAATTTTATGAAATCAAAAAATAAAAGAATATTAGAAAGATAGTTACAAGAACCGTGTAACACGTACATGCTGTATGTCTTTTAAATAGTTTATTCAAAATTACTACAGTAAATAAGAATTAGCATTTAAGGGAAATGTCATGGCTTTCATCACACCCGTAAAAATCTCCAAGATTTCGGTAAATCTGTTACTGTGTTATCAGATGAGTTATTTACAAAAGTCACGTGACTCAATGGAGGAGACCAAGAAACACTAAACATTATTTTAAGAGTTTTAAAAGAATTAATGAATCGAAGTAATAGTGTACTTAGGATACGTCACATTATTTGTCGAAAAGTATTTCGGTTAAAATGTGCGGACAGCAATATGAAAATTTTAATAAAATCGGGATATAAAAAGCCTAAGGCTTCCCTTATATAAAAAATCCGTAAGTAGAGAGAATATTTGTGCCCTACGGTATACACAGCATACCCGCTCACATATTAGTCTATGGAACAAAATATAAATGCAATCATCGCAATGTATGTGGCTATTAAACGTTTTCACAACGTAAAATTCCTTGACAAATTACAAAATAATATATAATTATGCCTAGAAGTGCCCTTAAAATTGATGAAACAAGAAATATCTGTGTAAATTATATCGTAGAAACTATTCTTTCGTTTCATTATTAGAATCGTGTGTGCCAACCAGGTACAGTTGTTATTGCAATACTGAGTAATGAGACTAGTATTACGTATTCGGAACAGACAGATTAACGATAATATTGTACACTCTGTTATGTTTCTGAAACGTTCGTCTTTCTAAGTACTTGAAAGGTAAAATATTTTTTCTGTAAAATTTCAGATTCAAATGTCTACAACCCCTTTCTCAACCTCTGTGATTTACACAGTATGAGAGTGTCTCTGGAGCTTTTTAATGTTTACTTAGCTTTTGTACCTAGCCTGAAGCAAATTTCAAATCTTCTTTTGAAAAGAGGAATTTAATTTTGAAACCAGAAACGTAGGGGGAAAATAGGGGGCCACTAAGGTGATCCTCAAAGCAAATTCCAGAAAACCCTCACAATTAGTTTTATTGCCACTTCGTTATTTGAAAAAGGGCAGCGAAACGTTTTTAATCCTATATAAAACACAAAGGACTATAAGGATCCCAATTCTAATATTTTAGCAGTGGAAAGTACTTTTGTTCACATTTTATATTAAGATAACGGTTTGTTTGAAAAATGTTTTCTCAACAAAAATGTGAGTTAACACTAACATAGAACATTAATTAATAGTTTAGAATTAATGCCCTAACTATGAATCTTGTTATTATTGCTTTGCTGAGAACTAACTCGGGATGTTTCGATTAGTAAAAGAATACTACCTTTGAACTACCAAGACCTTACTTTCGTAATGTTAGTAGTTAAATACTGTCAAAATAGTAGGTGTCCCTCTACGCGCGCGCGCGCGCGCGCACACACACACATACACGCGCACGCACAAAATATATATCCTAGTGCATCTGAGCTTGTGTCGTTTTTAATTTTCAGTTCATAATTATAGTGGGACGTTGATA
This sequence comes from Magicicada septendecula, assembly GCA_034769895.1. Lineage (NCBI taxonomy): Eukaryota > Metazoa > Arthropoda > Insecta > Hemiptera > Cicadidae > Magicicada > Magicicada septendecula. Next base: position 546,338,495 of record CM068367.1, on the reverse strand, counting down.
ATACTGTACTGAGATATTGTGTTCAACTGTTAAGACAATTTTCACTCTGATTCCATTTCCGTTAATTAGCACCGACTAGTGTAAGCTTGTTTCACCCTTCAAATCTCATCTTTCCAGCAAAATGTGAGGGCGTTCGTTTGTTGGCCACTTGGAGTTGGTCATGTAAAACAACCTGCAAAACAACCCTTGTCTATGTTATCTCCCACACTATAATGTTTCGACCATGTAACTTTAGCCAAGGTTCCTTTGTTAACCAAACCTATTTAGATATTGTCTCATAAAACGTATAAATACTGCCAGTCTACCAGTACTGGTGCAGATAAAGAGATCGCAAGCGAACGGACAGATCCGGCCGGGTGTGAGACAAAAGGAAATTTTTGACAGCTGCGTTCAATATAAGCTTTTAACTTTAGGCGTACTACTAAAAATAATGGAATTCAAAACTTTAAGGAAACGGTGATTGTCTATTAGAGACTCAAGTTATGAAGAATTTAATTTAAAATACAAACTTGGTACTTTCCTAATTTAACAGAGCGAATAGGTCTCAACAATACCTACACATTTTGTACCGCTTTCAAACGTAAGTTATGTTAACAAAAAGCTCGTATATTTCAATCTCTTATGTAAATTTGTAAAAGGTATTAGACACACAGATCTTCATAGGAACAGAGGTATGCTTAAAGCTATGTCTAAATTATTAGTCATTAGGTATTACGAATTATACAGTAGTTTAGGATTTTTATTTATTTTTGTTTTGTGTAATTGTGTGCTGTGAAATTGTTATTTGACTTAAAAACAGTAATGTAATGGGACCTATCGTAATTTAGCTGAAAATTTGAGATTTTTCAAATATGTCAGTTTACCTAATACATTTATTTCATTAAAAATTGTAAACGAGTCAGGGAGGTTAGGTAGGTATCTTATAGGTATAAATTAGGTATCTAATAATAAGTAGTAAATAAGTATGTACACGGAATGATTATGCAAACCACATGAATAAGGATACATCTAGCATTAACTGGCTGGAGGTTTTATGGGGACCATAACAGGGTAACATTAGTAACACGTGAAGAAAGAAGAAAGAATAGAAAAAAACTGAGTGGCTATAACAGACATACATGGACAGAAGATAAGAAAAATTCACTAGAAACGTAGAATCCGAGACTTTTGTGGCTGCAGAATTTTAAATTGAAGGGAGGTCAACTGAATAACTTTAATTTGTTTCAGGTTATGAAATAAAGAAAATACAAGCGCGCGTGAGTGTGACTTTTTCGTAATTTTATTATTATTATTTTAACAACATATACGGATGAAGGTTGTAACAATTAACAATTACTAGGTCGCGTGACACTGAATAAAGTTTCTGTATTGCTAAGGAGAAATTCAAGCTTCGCCACTTGGAGCGAAATTTACCACTTCACTGTATGCAAAGTGGCTTTATTTGATAAGTACGGAAAACTCCATATCGAATGCTGTTCCTTACAACCATATTGACTCTTTCTGGCTTACGGAAAAGTACAGTAGACTTTCAAAGAGAATAACTGAGAGAATTTAGAGAAATACACGGTGTGTACAGGGTGAGCAACATGCGCTTTTGACAAAGAGGGTGACAGAAAGAGGAAGAGAGATTAGAAGACAAGGTGTGTGTGTGTAGAGGGGAAGATTCTAGATGAATATTGAGAAGTCTCCTATATATTTATATTACAAAACATGACTGTTATAGCAAGAATACAACTAATATTATCATCTATTATCATCCATAAACCATAATTACAAAATATCGTAGGATTTTTATATTGTTTAACAACATGCAGATCTTTATCTATGTTTGTAAAATTATATATATATTATTTTATGGATTAATTTTTTAATACTGTGTTATTTTTTCATGTATAATATTATGTAGATTTTGGGTCATTTAATATAATGTATCACACATGACCTTCAGTATAATAAAATTCATACCACTTAAATGTTTTACGTCTTGAAAAAAGATTAAAATTTAAAATGTACAAGGAACTGTAGTAATTCCAAAATAATATGTAGTATTGCCACCTGCTACAAGAGCTCATCTTGTGAGAAGGTTTAACCACAGTGTTGAATGACCCACCGTAAAACGTTACTGCCATTGATTTATAAACCCTTATTGATCGTCCTGGTAATACTTCCACTTTTGCAAATAAGCTCTTACTAAAAGATGTCTTCAGGCGGTGAAAGAGCACCTCGATTTTAGAAAAGATGTACCGTAACCAACTATTGTACACCAATGAAAATCTTCTTACTGATTTAAGTTTGCCAAATTTATCTGGCTAACTACACTTAATTCAATGATGAATAGTATTTTCAAGGTATATTAAAAAACTTTTCAGCACATAAATAAGTACTAATTATTCCTTTCTATTTGTGAAACTAAGACAGTAACAGTAACTAAATATTATTTTTTGCAAATGTGATTGAAGAAAAATTATAAAAGTTGAATTTCTAAGATCACAGAATAAAAAGTTCCCTCATAATAACAAGTATTATGTAAATTGTAAAACGTATTTTAAAAGCCAACAGGGAAATTTGAACAAACAAATTTACAGAAGATTTGCTAAACGATAAGATCAAATGATGTGACGGCAAGAGAAAGGGAACCCTGAGTCAGCACGTGAATAGAATCATAATGAAAGAACGACTACTGAGCAAGTCATGAACACAAATGTGACTTAGGTAAAAAAATTTTTATCACAGAGATGTAGTCTAGCGTAATATGATTTAGTTCATCCTTTTGAAGTTAATCTAATTTAGGGGGCCGAAAAGATTTATTTATTCTCCACGTACACCTTGATTAAGTAAGATCTAAATGAACGTTACTGAACTTTTCACTGAGAAACAGCAACGTACTGCTGAATGAGATGTATGGAAATGTTAAAACATTTTTTTACAAATTATGTAATCCAAATAGTGGATAAACAAAAGTAAGTAAATTTTATGTTAGGTACTGTTAAATAAAAAATAATGCTAAGTATTTAGTCTCCAATAATATGAACACTAACAAAATTGTTCACCTGTTATATTATTTATTATTTATAATCTAACATGTATCTTAGCTTCATAGGAACGCCATCATTTCCATAAACTCAAATTACTAATTGCAATTACGTATAATGCAATAAGCTTTTGCGAATTCATGTTCTTTTTGCACTCACTTACAAGGGAAATAAAAATTACCAATACTGGGAAAGAAGTTGTAAATTAAATAGGCTTTTAAAATTGTCGGATATTAATTACTACATTTTTGTTAACAATAAACCGCTATGGATCTTTTAATTTAAATTTAATAATCTGCACTGTCTTCTTTATGATACAATATGACGCTGAAACTTTGTTCAACTGCTTTATAGCAGGAAGTGAGATTTCTATTGAATATTTTAAATTATAATATTATTTTCATAAAATGTCATTCACTATGCTCACTAGTTTGACTGTTTTACTTTCACAGAAATACTCGTAATTCAGTTTTATATAAAACACTTTTTCAAGTGTTTTTCTCTTTTACAAACCGTACTTAGTCATTGCAACAGTACTGTACTTGTCTTAAAGAATGTAAAATAGTGCTCAGTTTTTCAATTATCAATGAGGATTGTCTATATCTTTAACAAACTAACTATGCAAATTGTGTGTGTTATCTTTCTGTTATTTTCTTAACACAGATCTACTGTAATTTTAATTTAATTATTTAACTTATCAGTATCATTAATCCAGTCAAATTTTAGTGTCGTAATCGATATAAGCATTGCATCTTTATTTTCTCTCAAGCATTCGACTCATGATCAGCTGCGTCCTCTAGCAAGGTAAAGTTTAAACTTATTGTTTTCATACAGTGTACAATTTGTAATTAAATTTACTTTATAACCTGTAGTAAACCATAAAATGTACTCATATTAAACATATTACATGAAAAGATTAAATCAGATCAATCGAAATACACCCCCCGCCAACAAGTCTTTGTTTCGTTTAGAAATTTTAACACTACGGATTCGTGTCTGTAACGAAATTGCAGAACGTCTTTTGTGGAGAGTGGTTACTATTTTTGATGACACAATGACTTAAGCAAAAATTTGTTAGATTTCTTCACTTCTTGATTTTTCTATTGTTTTCAAGTTGAATTTATAAAAATATATTTCTTAACATATGTGTAATATTCAAAGTTCTTAGAAATATTAATTTTATGTGAAATTAAGTAAAATGACTTCTCTTACAAATTATTGATGAAAACATTACAGAAAATTAAAGTAATAGATTTTGCTTTATTTAAAATATTTGCTATTAATTATTCTGTAATTAGAGTCTTTAAAGCATTTTCAAGACTTTGTAATTAGTATAATCTTGTATGGGCAGGTGAGAAGAAATGGCGGTATTAGATGGAGAGCAAGGGTTACGAGCTACAGTAATGGACTGTCCAAGGGTGTGTCGGGTAATTGCTTTGACCTGACTCAAAGCACTTGAGACATCAAGTGTATTCAGTGCACTAAATGAGAGCAGAGTATCGTACACTTCTAATATAATATAACTATCCCAACAAAACCTAGCACTTCTAATTCAGTGATTTAAACTTGTTTAGATACTGTTGTTTTCTCAAACAACATTGACATAGTAGATCGCATTGCAATAGTTTTTAAAAATGTGTCTTATTTTTATTAGTCCTGATATAATAGAAGACACCTTGTGACGTATATTCCTTACGCAGCGGGTTGGATTTCCGAGGTGGGTCTTACAGCTCCTTGCTGTTGGACTTCGATCAGTTGCGACCCAACCGTACAAAACCCGGAAGGTTGCGACCGAGGTAAAAATTTGATCACGGCCAATTGCCATCGAAAACATTGTAACATCAGCTAAAGACACAGTCTGCGTGTATCAAAGGCGTGTGAACAGATGAAGACTCAGGCCTGGAATGCAATAAGTACGGCTGTGTCCAATGTTTGTATAATGTTGTCACCAATCAACTTTATCTGTGAATATTTTTACATATTCACAGTCTACAAACTGAACCCGTATATGACAGATCTCTTTCGTTCGCTCGTCCTACGCAGGCATCGCGTATCTTTTTGCAGGTTACTGAAAACATCACTCATCTGACATGTGTGAAGCCATATAACTATATAACAATATAACTATATAACAATATAACTATATAAGCTATATAACAAAACTTATAATCACCTACACTGGCATTAACACATTTCGTTACACAATTACTAGCTATATAACTCAGTAGTTGTTAGGACAACTCACTCACAATATCTCTAACGATCATTGTAACATGTATATTACAACTACTTTCCCATTGTATACTAACTTTATAAACCTCTATCTTATTTGTAGACAAAAGAACTAAACTAAAGAAGACCAACCTACTACTACTACTTCTACTGCTACTATTGCTAATAACAATAATTGATAAAATAAATATGATAATAAAGTAATAACAGCTTCTTACCAGCTTCTGTTGAATTACCGAAGTATCGGTAGTTTAGTAGTTACACAACATAGACCGCCTAATTGTAAACAGCTTGATACACAAGGAAGGCAGAGGGACCAGCATTAGGCTCCAGCCGTCCATTGTCAGCTCAGAATAGTAAATCAGTTAGTCATGCCATAGGTTGAATCACTCTCGGTCTCTGCTATTTGCGAAGAAACGACGTTTTTACCTGTTCCTGTAAGGTCAATTGCACCCCGTATTTCCACTTGGTCGCAACTGACGAATTCGTGGAAACTAGTAGAAACGTTCCTGCTACAAATTTCTGCTACTTTTTATTTGTGCGAGTAACCTCTTTCTCCAATATTTTTGTTACGGTACGTTAGATTAGCTTGGTTCTCCATAATTTAGGTTGGTTAGAGTAGTAGTAGTATTGTAGTAGTAGTAGTAGTAGTAGTAGTAGTAGTAGTAGTAGTAGTAGTAGTAGCAGTAGTAGTTGTAGTGGTAGTAGAAGTAGTAGTAGTAGTAGTAGTAGTAGTAGTAGTAGTAGTAGTGGTAGGAGGAGGAGGAGGAGGAGGAGGAGGCGCAGTAGCAGCAGCAGGAACATTATGTGCCCAGAAGCAGGGGCAAAATGTGACGATATAACTTTGGACTGCAATTCGTAAGAATTGCACTAGACATTGACACTGATGACATTGTCTACCTTTTCCACTGATGTACCTTTCGCAGATACTGACGATGCACACTGGTACAAACTGGGTATAGATGACTATTTTACTAAGTGGGTGGATGCTTATGCAATTCAAAATCAGGAGGTTATTACGTGGCAATGGTGTTAATTCACGACCTCTGTTGCCATTATGGAGTCCGTATGGAAATCCGTACGGACTAAGGGTGGCATTTCGAGTCAGGAGTCAGTACCATTAAGGAGTCCCTATAGAATCCGTATGGATTAAGGGTGAAATTTCGAGTCAGGAGTTTTTAAAGTATTATGTCGTCTACTTGATATTCGAAATACCCGGACAACGCCTTTCCATTCTCAGTCCGACGGAATGGTTGAGAGGTTCAATAGAACGCTTCAGCAGCATCCTATTTTTTCATCGTATTTCAGTCAAAGGTTTTTTTCTTTTCACGAGAACAAAACAGACTGGACCAACCTATGTGGCGTATAGGTCATCGATGCACGGCACAACCAGCGTGACTCCAGCATAACTGGTGTTTGTTCGGGAGATTTCTCTTCCTGGAAACGTGATGTGCGAATCACCCAAAACCCAGTTCCAAGAGCCGCAGAAATATTCTTTGGAATTAGAAAACCAATTGCAAAAAATGAATCGCTTGATAAGAGAACAGTAATCGTAAAGTAATCGCATTGATCTGTTGAAGAGAGCCAGTGACAATATACAAACCCGGTTTGAAATTCGCGCACAATAGTGTGGGTTTGAAGAAGGAGACCAGATTTGGTTGTGCAACAAAAAGCGCCGTCTTCGTTTTTTCTAAAAATTTTAACTAACTGCCTTATGCAACAAGAAGGACAATGGAAATTCAAGATCATCCACGTGGATTACCTAGCCTATTATGACTGCAGAGACGGTTTGCCAGTTCGGGACGAAGAGGCTGAAAGAGGAGGCGGTGGTATGTTCGTCAAGATGAGACAATTATGTAACACTTTAAAATTCGAAGTTGTCTTTCTACAGGTTTGTCATCTAGCCTAGCACATGCCCCCGGCACGTGGATATCAACGTCGGGCTTTGACGTACTCTATCGCCTGTAACCATGCTCGCCGTGCCGCCCGGAAAATTAACGACTATTCTGAAATCTCTACGAGGTATGGGTAGACCGCCGGTGTAGAGTTTCAGTTATAACTGGCGATTTTATAATGCGGTTTGGAGGTAGTTTGTCGGTTGAGTGGGAAGTGATCATTTTGTTAATTAGTGCGAAACTGTAAGAAGGTGACGTTTATTGTAGTTGTTGGACGAACTTAACTTGAATTATTGCAGAATAGTGCCTTTGTTGATGCAACTATTCTACGGGATTAGAATAAAAAGACATATTAAATTAAATATCTTTCGTTAAAATAAAAATTTTGACATGAGACTTGCACCAGAATACGCCTAATGAAAAGGCCTATTGCATGGCAGTATTTGTTTATAATTTAACGAATAGAATACATACGTTTTTTAAAAAAGAAAGTTTTATGACCCTTTAGAAAAGTAATAGAATTAGAGAGGTTTTTTCGATAAGTTAAACGTTTCTCTCGGACAGTATTATACAAGAATAAATATAATTCATCTTAACTTCAGACGCAGATAAAGGGTGTGTAGTAGCCTATCAACGTTCGTGAAATAGGACAAAATTTCATTTGATTTCTTATTTCGTAGCAGTTAGAATAGTCTCTCTGAACTTGAAAACGTGCGGACCTATTGTCTGAGTTTAGACGTTAGGCCTATGAAGGCTTACGTACACAAGTTGGAAAGTTCGCGAGTTGATTCTTAAATAGTGCTATCCGGGGAAGTACAAGATTGTCCATATAAGAATTAAAAACACTTGAAATTTTCTGGATCTATTGTGTAAGCTCAATACACAAAAGAATAAATTACGGTGAAAATTAATTAACTACAATTTATAGAACTGATCAACCCGAGAACGACCCTGAACGCCGAATACCAGGAGGACATAGGACACCTGTACCTACCCTGAGGGAACGAAACACACCTATTCCAGACGGGATCATCAACATCAATCTACAGTCATCATAAAGGGAAATGACTATATACTTTATTATAAGCTTTAAATAAACTCATAAAATAAAAGACAAAAAAAGCTCGTTCGAAAATGTTATGTATTAGGTTATAAGAGATAAAAATTATTTTAAATTTGTAAAAATATCAATAGATACTGGATAATTAATTTTTTTATAAACAGTATTAAATCAACATAGTGCAATTTGTAATTATCATTAATAAATCCGGTAGCATTTCAATATTTAACCGACTACATATTCTATGCGACCCTTGTACATCGCAATATATAGGCTATGTACACACATATTTGTTATTATTAATATTATCATTATTATTCTTAATAAATAAAACTTTTATTACAAAAATATATTTTGTTTTTTTAAATATTTTATACTGTTTCGATAGTTTAACCTATCATCATCAGAAATTACAAATTAATAAAATTTAAAGAAATCAATTGTTCAATTTAGAACTTAAAATTTTATTAATTTGTAATTTTTTATGATGATAGTTTAAACTATCAAAACAGCGTGAAATATTTAAAAAATACAAAATATATTGTTGTAAGAAAAGTTTTGTTTATTATTAATAAGAATAAATATACGTACAAGAAATTATTATATTAGTGAGCAAATTATTATTGAATAAATTATTATCACATTAGTGAGCAAATTTGAATATATAAATCTGCGTATGAAATTTTATTACAAATACATACAGCATGCGTATGAATGCATGCAACTATACAAAGCTGGTGAGCAAATTGCAACAACGTTAATACTATCTTTATCCCTTCTGTACGGCGATTATTTTTACACAAGTGAAATATTTTTGTGCAACTTTTTAAACTACCTCCTCTCCAACGTATACTAAGAATGTAACATTTTATTTAATTTAGATGATAACAGACACTAGTTTTAAAATTTAAAACGGGTAAAGTTTTTCTATTTAACGTTTTTTGACTGTGGTTATAACAGAAATTCATTTCATTAGCGCTACATGTAACGCTCTCTCAGTTCCGCAGGGAGGGTTGATGTTTCCTACTACTGAAAAGAATTTCTAAAAAATATTTAATTGAAACAGTTTTCGGGACACCCACTTGTTCATATTTCGAATTAGCGTAATTCGCTATTTCAACTACTTTCTTAATTTAATAATAAACGAGAATTGTTTTGTATATAAATTGTTTATTTAGCCTACGACGGAAACTTGTTCCAGCCAATCGTACATATAGACGAGATTGTAAACCGCAAAACGCGCTTGCTGTGTACACACAGTGCAGACTGTGGTTGATCAAACTACTTGGCTTCAGAGTTGAACGACTGCTGGTGCTGTAGCTAGTTAAACTAACAAACTTGACGTGTATGCTAAACTGGTTCCCAACAAAAGTGTTAGTAATTGTAGTAACATCATTTTCTCTCTTACACAAACACTGAAATAACATAAACCTTACTGATACTGAAAATGCTGCACAATCATTAAATTAAAATACGATTTACTCAGATTTTTCGTGAAAATTAAAAAGGAAGCAAATTTACTAGACATATTAGATATCCCCAGTGTAGATGTTTTAGAGTTTCTAAGTATTTATTATTACTATTACAGATATTTCCAAATAAATCGATTGCGCCAGCCATTTGGGCAATAAAACGTAAAATTAAGAGACGATATACAGTAGAATGGGTAGTAGAAACGAAACGAGTTTTGTGTCTAAGCGTATTATACAGCTTGACGTTATTTACCGCTGTGTGTAGAATTGTATTCTAGACTTTGGAAGCTTTCGTCAAATCGTAAACCAACGTAGGATATATTACTTAATTTAGTGAGACGTAATAACTTGGCATTAAGTCGTAGCCGGTATGAATCCGTAGATCCAACGAACTTGTGAGAAACTCCGTGAATACAGCGAATACATTTAATCAGAGAAGTCACCTACGCTCGTCTCTACGTATACTCGCCACGCAATGGTAGGAACTAGTGTAAGCATACGCAGAAAATAAAGTATTAAAGTTGACGTTTTATGCAATTGTTAACAATCAATAAAATACTTGTTTTATTCAAAAACCATATACATTACATTATTTCATAGATTATTGTGTAACGATTAAAAATAAGGAACATTAAGTTTTCCCTGTTCTGTAATGGGGCTTCCTCAATGGTAATGGAATCTTGCAGCTTCCTGATAACTGCCGAAAAAAAACTGTGCTGATCCTCAAGATAGGAAAAGTTTATTTAATTAAACAGCTGATTTCCATCAACCATAATTGCCGCAATCAGAGTAAGGAAGAGATTTCACAGATAGAATGCTAAATTACCTTAGCTACACTATCTATACAGTTAAAAACTAGTGAAGATGAACTTGTGAAAATGGTAGCAATGTATGATCAGGAAAGAGATATACAGAAGTCTGTATTAGTGTGAAATGAAAGAGTTATAAGTATACAGGGCAATACGAATTTATAAGCAATATTATAATGAAAAGAGGTAAAAGAACAAGCTAAAAAGAACTGCAAAACCAAAGAGAGGAAACACACGATTTCACAGGCACCACGCGATTAAAAACATATAATTAGAAAACATAAAAACTAATGGTTTCGTAAAGGAGACGTGATAGCAGAAACAAAAGCATTAGTACTGCATCCTAAGATCAAACATCTAGCACTAATTACTGAAGCGCTACAATAATTAACATTTAAGAAAATGCCAAGTATAGATTATGCTAGAATCAATCTAAACACATTTTTGATCTGACAAATAGGTGGTCTATCTTACCGTCACATAATACCTAGGCCACGATTAAGAGATATCTAAACTAACGCAGTAGAACATATATAAAGGGTATAATTTATAAATTGCGAATAACTGGTATATTCACAACCCAAAAATTCTTGAAGAAAATATCAGGTGGCAATTCTGAGGCATTTGCAACTGCAAATGGAGAGAGCTATAATGTAAGCTGTAGTTATATGTGGTAACCGGAATAAAATCTGTTTATTACAAGACATGACTATACCATCTGAATATAACGTTATACAGAAGGAGGCAGAAACTCCTTTAAGTAACAATAAAGACCTTCTTCCAGTAGAAGGTCAGAGGATGTGGGAGAACAAACGCGGGTAGATCAGATAGTCATAGGAGCTATGAAAGTAATTAGTAACTACATTATGATACATTTAAGCAACTTAACCTGGTAAGAAGAGCTATCTGAAAACATAGCTCACGTAGAAAGTATATACATAATTTAATCCCCAGAGGAGAAGCACTTTAGGTCTCAGGTTAAAACTTGGTAACCATTATCTATTCCCAACGGCAAGTGGGGTAGGTGAACGTATCCAGCTACTGATCCTCGTTGAGGATTAAGATAAATCATTGATACTGTTAATGGCCTATCGTCGAAATACCTTAGGAATTCAAAGCAGAGTAGGCTGTCAGCTTGAGCTGTACGGTATATAAGGAAGGAAGCATGACTAGCACTATGCTTTGCCTCCCACAGCGTATGCAGGGTACTGATTTCACATTCCACTGGCTAAGTCGATAAGGAGTTTACGAACACACCTTAATTGTGTGTTTGTATCCGCAAATCGGAACCGTGGCCACTAGATACCACAGTCCATCTAAGCCAGTACTAAATTCATCTAAGGAAATAAACTTAATTACTTGAAGTTTATACATATACAGTTATATGAATATAACTATAAAATTATGTACGAGCAACTTGCTTCTTGTACAATAACATCGGTACTTATCAACCAGAAACCAAATGAGCAATAAAATATAGCTGTTAAATTTTATGCGGAAGTTAAAAAATTGGGGGTAAATTGAGTTCCCTTAGATGATGATGTACTACTTGTTTACGTGAAACATTCAGATCGTACTTTCCTGCTCTTCATATTTTACTTTACTCCTTTTGATCAAATTTTAATTAAATGTTTGTTAACTAGGCCTACATTCAGTACTAATAAATAGCAGTCCATTGTTTATATTAACAAAATTGAAAATTTTTAAGTAATTATTTTTGTGGAAGCAAATTTTAACGAAGGGATAAAAAATTGATGTTACTGTGATGCAAAAGTTAAAGATTAAAAACAGAAAGATCCAAAAAATGTGGTATGAACTTGTGTGCGTATAAAGTAACTGAAAATGAAAATCTCAAAATATAATTACGGTAAAAATGTTACACATAATACAAAGAAACGCCAATCTGTATTCGTAATCGTTAAAATCGTGGTAGCGCACAGAACGAATAACGGAAGATGTAGGAAAAAAAAGATATGGCTTTTTAGATCACTTTAGTGGCTGAGTGTAGTAGCCGTTACCATTGTGTCTACATATAGACGTAGTCCAAATAGTTTAAACGTCTTTTTCCAGGTTGGTATAAAACATTTTTAAAACTCCCATAACAAGTAGGACTAAATATTTCTAGTGTGGGTTTGCGGCATCATTTGGCCATCTTTGACACTCTGACTGACTGGATTACCAACTTTCCCAACAAGTATTATATCTACTCAAGTCAGAACATTGCAAAAGACATTTATATTATATATGAGCACACGCAATGTCAGGTGTTTTCGTAACAACACAAAGAAAGCAATTTTTATTTTTTTTAATTTATTTTATTTTTTCAATCTGTTTACAAAATAAACATTTGGCAAAATTGATGACAATATATAAGACATGTAGAGGGTGGTCCATTGATCACTCCTCCTTAAGCACTAATATTACATAAATCTAGCCGGAATGTCCACTTGTTTGTGGCGTTTGAGTCTTCTTATGTTGGTGCCTGCGTCTTCCATGAGCTTTTCAGCTAGTTCGTTGGGGTGCGCTGCTAGCCTCTTACTGTAGTTAACGAAGAATCGTTTGATTTCATGACGGACAGGGGAAGTCACTTGGAGGTCGTTCTCGATGACATTATTCGGTACGTACCAAGGAGCGTTGACCATAGCTCGGAGCACCACATTCTGGAATCGTTGTAAAATCTCGATATTTGAAGTACTCACTGTCCCCCACAGCTGTATGCCATATGTCCAGGTTGGCTTAAGTATGGCTTTGTAGATAAGGAGTTTGTTTTCCAGAGTTACAAGGGATCTCCTTCCAAGTAGCCAATACATTTGCCTGTACTGTAGTCTGAGCTGTTTGTTTTTGGTAATTATGTGCTTTCGCCAGGTAAGGCGGCGGTCCAGATATATACCGAGGTATTTTACATCTTCCTTTTGCGGTAGTTGGCAGTTATCGAGTGTTACCGGCGGGCAGCTGTCACGTCTCATAGTGAAGGTAACGTGTGATGATTTAGTTCCGTTCGCCTTTATCCGCCACTTCTTTAACCATTGATGGATTTCATTAAGGTTGATCTGTAGGTTACGTGAGGCACAGGCAGCATCTGCGTGCGAGGCCAGGATCGCCGTGTCGTCGGCGAAAGTTGCTGTCATAACTTGATTTGAATTTGGAAGGTCTGCGGTATATATTAGGTAGAGCACAGGACTCAGTATACTTCCTTATGGGACTCCAGACTTGACTTGATGAAAGCTTGTAAATTCATCTTGATGTTTGACAAAGAAGTATCTGCCTTGGAGGTATGATCTGAGGACAAGATAATAATCGTGTGAAAGGATAATTTGTATAATAGGCCGGTGTACCAAACCTTGTCAAAGGGCTGGCTTATGTCCAGGAAGGCTGCAGAGCAATATCGTTTGCCTTCGAGATCGCTGCTTATTTTATTTACAATGCGACTGACCTGTTCTATGGTGCCATGTTTTTTTCTGAAGCCAAATTGGAAATCAGGTATTGTCTCCCTCTCACCTAATATTAGTTGGAGTCTTTTAAGAAGAAGTTTTTCAAACACCTTTGATAAAAGAGACAAAAGACTTATTGGTCTATAGGATGTTATAGCGTGCAATGGTTTACCGGGTTTGGGCAGCATTACAATCTGCGCAACATTCCACTGTTGCGGGAAAGAGAGCGAATAATAAACAGAAATTCCTTTGTATAGCTTTGTTATGTCGCCTGAAACGTTCTAATTATACCAGAGTTAATTTCTACCGCGGCAGATAACGTTAACAACACAGGGTAACTTTAATAAACATACAGAGTGTAAAGCGATAAAAATTTAATTATAACTGTAATCGCACGTTGGGTCAACTTTGTTTTCTATGTATAATAAAGGTGTCAGAAAGTAAAGTTACAGGAATTAAGGTAACTTTTACTGTACCAGTTTATGCAGTCTTCTGCTTACCACTTATTCCGCATTAGGACGTTTAGTTACTACATAGTATAAACCTAATGGTTGAACAAATATACCTCCAAACAGTAATGTATACGTGTACTCACTCACTCACTCATTATTTGTTGTTTCCTCTGTGTGTGGTGGGCAAAGTTGCGAGCACATGTATATCATGATAAAACGTCATTGGTGACGAGTTTCAAGGTTTTATAATTTTTCTGTAAATACATCTTTGCTTCTGCTCATTCAACTTTATGAAAACGGAATCAGCAGAAAGAACAACTTCATTGCCGCAGTCCACCCGTTGGTCTAATCTGAAGTTGCGACATGTAAACGCTGGTTATAGCATTGGAAAGTAGTTGCTAAGGAACGTTGTGAAGAATGTTAGTTTTAGTGTTATTTTTAGACTTGAAAGCTATTCTAAGTGCAGCGAAATGTTGCGTAGAGATACACAGCCGGGTGTGGAGTGCGCCGGGACATTCTTAAAAAAATCATTAATTTAAGTACCGTTTGAGGTATAAAACATTTTCAGATGGGACTAATATAAGAATGTTCATAGTAAAAAGACCTACCTGATGGCAGTAGCTTAGTAACTGAATACATGCGTTTTTTAAATAAAAATGTTTTGTAGCCGATTAAATTAGCCGTAAAATATTTCAAGTGTTTGAACAATAATTATTTTATTCTAAATCCTTCTTATACAGGAAATATATTATTGGAAGTGAAATCAGAAGAAGGGGTTACCGCAAAACCAAACAGATTACGAGAAATACAGTTTTAGAGCTATAACTGTAAATGTATCAGCAGTCATTCTTCGAAATCGATAATGAATAAACGCCGCTTTGGTCCATGATGATCGTTCTGCCAGTCGCGACAAACAAAATTTAGAAAAGTCCCATTGAGTTACTGCAACAATTATTATTATAATTGAATGCTATCCGCGTAAGTGTAAGACATTCCGTTTAGGGTATATAGACACTTCAAGTTAACTGGAGAGTTGTAAGCCCAATACACTATTTACCAGTAACAGTACCGGTTTTCGGTGTGCAAACGAATGTAACAGAGCCCGCGAGAAATATCTACACGCTCGAAAGCAACATTGAAGCCGGACAGAGAAAATTAACACGGGTGTTTATCCAGATAGGGTAAAACCAACCTGTCCTCTGAAGGGTCTGCTGTCGACATTAAAGGGAAATAATCTTATGTTATATATACATACTTGTAAGAACTTATTTAAACGAAAGACTCTAATACAGATTATATCAGCAAAGACTTTGTAGTGTAAATAATGTAAACAATGCTTTTTAAATATTAATTTATTTCATTGTAAAGAAATTAAATTATATTTTGTGTTACCGAGTTCAATAGAGCAACAGAGATAGATTACTTATTCTTTGTAATCTGTAATAAAAGCATAATAGTTTGTCAGAAATTAATAGCATCATTAATAACTCCGCTTTCATTCCAATAACATATATCTCGACTAGTTATTCTATGCAACCTAATAGATTTATATATATATATATATATATATATATTGCAACGATACGTTTAGCATAAGTCTATGTATCAACCCCTGACTGAGGTATGATAACATACGACCGCACGTATGAGATGTAAAAGATGTAAATAATAAAAATAATGTAATAATTAAGCGTTAGGTATAAGAGATAATAAAAGAAATAAACGTATTAATTAATTTTAAATAAATAAATATTTGTAAGTGAGCATGCATATAGAATTAAAAGCCTAGTTGGTTTTTAAACGCAGCGAAGGGAAGAAAGAAACACGCGCCGACCGGCAAGGGTGACGTCATAGCGACAGGCAGCCGCGTGTGTATCAGTTTGCGTGTGTGTGTTAGTGTTAGAGTGTAAACGAAGAACAAGTTGAATTATGCATACGATTGTGGAAAATTTTACACAGTTTTTTAAGTACTGAACGAAAACCAGAAGTCACACGAATCAGAGACATATGTAAAAATAAAGCTGGCGCCTGGCGCTACAAATAGACATTAAGTGGTCTATGATCGTGGGAACCGTTCAGCCACCGTGTGAAATTTTGCCATAACTTCCATAGTTTACACACATTAATGTTCATAATTTGCATAAGTTAAGTTTAATAATGTACCTAACGATTTGTAAAATAATATTTATAAAAAAGTGTGCGCTTCATAGAAAGACGCGTAGGTTGTAATTAGTAATTAAATCGACGCGCGGACCTGTTCAATTTTGTCCAAACAGTTTCCAACAGGAATGGAACGACGGCAGGAGTATAAAACCCCAGCGAGCGAACACGCTTTCTCAGATCATTAACAGACACTACGTGAAATTCACGCATCTCGCAACCGCGAATTTTATAAAGTTAAGTAATGTTTTAAACTGTATTACGTAACTTGAAGTGCGATGGAACCGGCAGTATGTCGGTGAAAGTAGTAGTAAAACACGATTTATTAAAAAGACTATAATATCGTAATCTACGAGGAGTCGTAACGTCGATGAACTTCAAGAAGTCCACGTAGAACTTCGAGACATCCACGAAGGACAAGACAAGGAGAGGAAAGGAACCAGAGCAAGATCTAGAGGACGCAGGGACAGCCACATGCAGCTACATATCCAGCCGTACATCATCACGACCAGAGGTCCACGTCAGAACTCAGCATCCAGTAGACGGAGAGAGTAATTTCAACGACGCAGAGACAGAGAAGGTGATACCGAAGAGGATTCAAAAACTCGGGAGTCCAGATGACGGTAACGACACAGTTAAATGGTTGAAGAAATATGCAGGTGAAGTCAGACATTTATTTAATATTATAAATGACCCTGAGGTCTATCAAAAGAAGGCTCTAGATTCCATATACAAGTTTACATAAACATTATTATATTTTTATTTTTCATAATGAATAATCAATAAATGTTCAAAGAATAATAATTGATAACAGAGAATATAAATTTATTAATCTCATAAATAAATGGTCAGTATAGAAACCACATTTTATTATAATTTTATATTTTATTAGATAATTAAATTCAAGTATGAGAGTTACTTAAATTGAAGATTGTTAATTAATTGAGACATTAGTAATATAATTAATTAAAGTAATAGAATGGTCTCTATTTGTATTTTTAATAAATATTTAATTAATTAATTTTTTATTAAGTGGTATATGATAAAAAACCACACTTGCTAAGACAAGTTGAATATTCAATTTCGTACGTGTTAATCACGTATTATAATAATATATGTGTTATGGTATTATATGTCTGTGTAAATATTCCAGGTCATATATGTCTTATGTTTGTGTATAATATGTCTTAGAATATAAGAGATAATATTTAACCACGTTATAATTATATTATATTCGTATCGAATATAAGGGTTCCAATAATAATTAACCCACACAACAATTAATAATATGATAATTTAAATTTTTTAAATAATAAACAAAATGAATATGATTTTATTAACAAAGTCGTACTAATTTCACAACCAGTACTAAATCCTCTGTACTCTTTACTTGTATTAAAATTGTATAACAATATTCACGTGCTTATCCACACTCACTCAACTACCAAAGCCTGCGACCTAGCTGGGAAACATCAAGGTAAATACTGCAGAAGAAGAGTATACCTTCGAGACGTGGGTAAGTGCGCACAAATGAGTAACAGCATATGTGCAAAAGTAAGTGTATAAGAGTATCGTCGTAATATATATATATATATATGTTATAACGAAACATTGTTATCAATGTTTATCGTTCTAACTGGAGTACGCATAATAAGCGTAATCTGCTACAATTGTACATTTAGAAGGGTACAGATAAGATTTTATTTAGCAAACAAAACAGATAACAGTCCACCTGCATAAATATGTATAATTTTGTCGGCACATGTCAGAAGTGTTTTAAAACTTAAATAATAAAAAAATGACAAAAGATTAAGAAGAACTAGGTTGACCAGTGAATAGTGCGGAAATGTAGCTTTATTTAGACACCAAACACATAACGAGATAGTGAGAGTGTCGTGAACTATAAGCGTTTTACTATTTCACACCTTTCGCGGTGCTAATTAAAGATCGCGTGTATACATAGCTAATAACTGTGTTCAAGACACGTCTAACAAACAACTTTGTTACCTAAATAAATAAAGGATTGTTGAGATATTCGCCGATAGAAACTCATTTGCACACGTGGCTTTGCCCTATAAACAGTGAGCCAAAACGAGCATCTGGCATTCATAAAGTATTCGTTGAGTCGTACACACGGAACGATACGCTGCAGAAGACGCTTCAATGAGACCGGCAGACACCTGAGTTACTACAACTACGTACTACGGACATCAGACTATACCCGAGGCCAGAGACGCTGTGTCCATGACGATAAAGGAACGACGCCTAGCCTAGCTGTTCATACACCGCTAAGCGACGCTGACGGAGGTTTCGAGGGGAATAGCTGTACTCAACGCCGACGCCTGAGACCCGTGTACATCTGTGTAACATGAAATCATCAAAACAGGTGACCTGATATGGTTCAGGGTTCATAATAATGTTGTAAAACACAAAAAGTAAATGAAAAGCCGCTATAAGCGAAATTGAACAGTTTTAAATAATTGATAAACATTTTTTTATATAGGCGGTATGACTAAAGCCTAAAGACACTTTTAAATGTTGTACTGTATATCATATAGAGACATTTATTCAAAAAGACAGAACATTTAGATAAAGTGTGATTATTATAATAATATGTTAATAAGAGTGCAGAAAGACTCTAAGCAAATGTTTTCATGAGATTGTGCACTGTATAAAGAATAATTAACATAGAGATAACGATAACTATAACCCTTGTTATATTCATTTAAAAAGTTCGTATTTTATTTTCTCATGTATAAAGAACAGGGTTACGGATTTCATATAATGAAATCAATTCAGTATTTCCATTTTATTAAATAATTAAATTCAATATAACAAAAAATGATTTTTATAAATGAATTATAATTACAGGCAGACAGTGTGAAACTGCCCATATATGTGTGTATATTTCCATGTTATATGTTTTGTGTATATACTGTGTATTGTATGTCTTATTTTCAGGAACTTATAAATGATGTACTAAGATATATGATTTTAATATGTGATTGTTAGACGTAAGCATTATAACAATATATCACTAGAGAAAATATGTGTAAAGTAATATTCAAGAAAGAATATAAATTAGTGGAACCCGCCGTAAATCGTGTTAAATATTTGAAATTCTTTGTATTATTATGATTTGTTTAAAGATAAGCACCTTGAGGGTGACAATTATAATCATTGGAATGATAGACTAAAAAGGTAGTTTTCATTTATTCACAATTTATACAACTCAGCTTCCTAAAATAATTCTTTTGAAAACACATCGTCCCAACTCGTTACCTGATACCTAATAAGCCCAAATCCCACACCTAATAGCCGGCAAAGCAGAAAAGTACCATATACTGCAGGTAAGTGTTGGCATGGTATACCCTAACCAGGTCCATGTAAAACTCATAATCCATAATGAAAGAAATCATAAAAAGATGTGTTGCAAAAGAAAATGTCGCTTCCAACGTGGGGCACGATTAAATAAATAAAAAAAAAAACATAATACGAAAAAAAAATTAAAAATTAGTTAGAAGTTAAATAAATATAAATTCACGTAGAACAAATATTTAGAGTTGATGTGTAATTATTATAAAACGTGCATTTATATGTTGAATGTAGCTGATAAGAACGTACAGTTAGCGTTATCAGTAGAGTAAACAAAAGGGGAGCTTAGATAAATATTGTGGTTATCAGAAACTGATACTACAGGCGCCCAAGATAATGGTTGTATGTTGATGAATAAATGACTACCAATACAGTATTTAATAATAATCCAAATAATTAATAATATACAAATTAATAATAAATATTTTAAAATCGGTTCACCAAATTAAAATTAAACATGGCACATAAACAAGAGGTCAGTTTAGCCGACATAATGAAGAAGTTAGAAGCCAGCAACGCTGAAAACGTAAAAAGGTTTGAAGAAATAAAAACTAGTGGTGCTGAAACTATGAGAAGATTGGAAGCCAGCAACGCTGGAAACGTAAAAAGGTTTGAAGAAATAAAAACTAGTGGTGCTGAAACTATGAGAAGATTGGAAGCAAGCACGTCAGAAATTCAGAAACTATACGCGTATAATGCTGAAAGTAAGGTAGAAATTATGGAACGAATGGAGACCTTAGAAGGTAAAGTTAAAGAGTCTATAAAACAACAAGCGGTGGTGATGAATGAAAATTTCGAAGAGCAGCGAAAAAGACTACAACAAAATTTTAAATCTATGGCCGACATACTGGACCAGAAACTCGAAAAAATTACGCATCGACAAGATACCAAGATACAAGTCATCAGCGAGTTGGTGCAGAGTAATGTCAGGAAGACCATGAAAATTGAAGAAGAAACAAAAAGTCTAGCCGCAGCAGACGACACCATCAAGAAATCTATCCAACACCATGACAACAGGGTAGATCAGCTGGAAGTCAAGTTAAAAGGTGAAGTAGACCGACTTACACGAGAAGTGAGAAGACTACCAACACAAGCGTTAGTATACTCGACCGTACCTAGAGAAGAGAGACCCATTAACTATTTTAGAGGATCCAGAGGGGAAAATCCCATTGAATTTCGTATCAAATGTGAGAAAGAAATAGATAGTATTGGATCTATTCTCAGTGACAAAGATAAAATAGACTTTGTAAGTCGTTACTTAAAAGATGCAGCAGCCAGTTGGTTCACGATGGTGAATGACGATTTAAAAACGTATGAAGAATTTAAACTAGCATTCGAACGGAGGTATTGGAATGAATACATACAAATGAGAATACGAAATACACTGGAATTTGGTAAATATAATCCAGGTAAGCTGTCTGAAGATGAATACGTCATTATGTTAGTAGAGAGGAGTAAACATTTACGTCCCGCTTTAACACAAAAAGAATTAGTCATTAAGCTTGCTAATCATTTCAGCAGGAACATCCAACTAGCTATACATGTTCAGGGTATAGCTACCATTGAAGATCTATTAATACTTTTAACACAGATGGAGGGCGTAATCCGTGAACGAGACCCACCAAGAGGAGTTCAGCGAGATAACCGGAACCAAAATCAAGATAGAGGTACGTGGTATTCGCAAAGATATCGCCAAGAAGATAAAGGCAGAGAAGATAGACGTACAGACGAGGAAAAATATCCGAAAAACAAAAATGTATCATATGATAGACGCCATGAAGATGGACGAACATATGAGAAGCAGGAGCAAAATAATGAAAGAGGTAATTACAAAGGAGGTTACCGATGGCCGAATTCGTCGAAACGATTTTCGAAACCATGGACATCCGATAGGAATGCAAATACTGCAAAGGCAAAGACAATGAAGTAGCTGATACCTTAAGCCGTTATATAGAAGAAAAAGAAGAAACACATGAAGCTAAACCACAAGATGTCAGGGTACTTAGCAACATAACATACAAACCCGAGATAGAAGTACAAGAATTACTACGTAATCTCGCTAGAGAGCAAGATAAAGATCAGCGATTACAGAATATAAAAAATAATCCGTTACCTATAAATGATTGTGTGAAAGATGGAATTTTATTTAAGCTTATTAATTATGATTGGAAAGTTGTGCTATCTCATGACATGTTACAGCAATTAATTATGCCATGTCATCGTAGTCTAGCTCATGCATCTCCATTGAAGTGCTATTTAACTATGAAAGAAGCCTTCACCTGTAATAATATGTTCAGAAAAATTAAAATAATTGTTAGGAAATGCCATGATTGTCAAACAGCCAAACATCCGAATTTAAACACTTGCGTTGAAATGGGGAGTATCAGAACTAAGAAGAAGGGGGATATAGTTGCACTTGATTTCCTTGGACCACTCCCGCGATCAAGTCGTGGGTACCGCCATATAATTGTGACGGTAGATGTGTTTACCAAGCTAGTAAAGTTATATGCTGTACGAAGACCCACCATGAAATCTGTTCTGAACGTCATCACCCAGAAGTATATACCAAAGTATGGAAAAATGGATAAAGTGTTGACAGATCAAGGTAAGCAGTTTGGTAATAAATTATGGAAGGACGCATTGACAAGACAAGGTATAAAACCTGTACTTACATCCATAAGGCATCCACAAACGAATCTTGCTGAAAGAATAAATAGAGAGTTAGGCAAGTACATGAGGTTATATTGCTACAATCAACAGAGTAAATGGCCTGACTATCTACAATTTTTCGAAAATGCAATGAATCACAATTATAGTGAAGCTACAGGATACACACCGTTAGAATTAAGTGAGAATAAAATACCTAAAAGATTCTGGCACAACATGATTAATAAACCGGAAAATTTTAATGTAGATTTGCCAATTCAAATAAAAATAAACAGAGCTGAACGACAGCTATATCATCAAGCAGGTAAAAGGAGAGACCGGTATAATAGAACTCACCGATTGACAAGATTCCAGATTGGTGATAAGGTATTGATAAAGACAAATCCTGTGGGAAGTAGTATATTAAACACTTCCAAGAAATTCTTCAGATTATTCTGTGGCCCATATGAACTAAGGAATCGTCTAGGACCACACACCTACATGGTATATGACCCAGTGAAGAAAGGACGTCGGAAAGTACCATGCGTCATCTCTGCGTCATTATATCCAATAATACCCATATGTGATTGTTACTTTAAGATAAGATTTTATATTCTTTCTAATAAACATGTAATATAACTGACTGTGTATGTACTAAACATAGATAAAAAAAAAAAAAAAAAAAAAAATGTTCTGTAAAGCACAAAACAATTTTTTTAAAGCAAGTGGGGGAGTGTTATAACGAAACATTGTTATCAATGTTTATCGTTCTAACTGGAGTACGCATAATAAGCGTTATCTGCTACAATTGTACATTTAGAAGGGTACAGATAAGATTTTATATAGCAAACAAAACAGATAACAGTCCACCTGCATAAATATGTATAATTTTGTCGGCACATGTCAGAAGTGTTTTAAAACTTAAATAATAAAAAAATGACAAAAGATTAAGAAGAACTAGGTTGACCAGTGAATAGTGCGGAAATGTAGCTTTATTTAGACACCAAACACATAACGAGATAGTGAGAGTGTCGTGAACTATAAGCGTTTTACTATTTCACACCTTTCGCGGTGCTAATTAAAGATCGCGTGTATACATAGCTAATAACTGTGTTCAAGACACGTCTAACAAACAACTTTGTTACCTAAATAAATAAAGGATTGTTGAGATATTCGCCGATAGAAACTCATTTGCACACGTGGCTTTGCCCTATAAACAGTGAGCCAAAACGAGCATCTGGCATTCATAAAGTATTCGTTGAGTCGTACACACGGAACGATACGCTGCAGAAGACGCTTCAATGAGACCGGCAGACACCTGAGTTACTACAACTACGTACTACGGACATCAGACTATACCCGAGGCCAGAGACGCTGTGTCCATGACGATAAAGGAACGACGCCTAGCCTAGCTGTTCATACACCGCTAAGCGACGCTGACGGAGGTTTCGAGGGGAATAGCTGTACTCAACGCCGACGCCTGAGACCCGTGTACATCTGTGTAACATGAAATCATCAAAACAGGTGACCTGATATGGTTCAGGGTTCATAATAATGTTGTAAAACACAAAAAGTAAATGAAAAGCCGCTATAAGCGAAATTGAACAGTTTTAAATAATTGATAAACATTTTTTTATATAGGCGGTATGACTAAAGCCTAAAGACACTTTTAAATGTTGTACTGTATATCATATAGAGACATTTATTCAAAAAGACAGAACATTTAGATAAAGTGTGATTATTATAATAATATGTTAATAAGAGTGCAGAAAGACTCTAAGCAAATGTTTTCATGAGATTGTGCACTGTATAAAGAATAATTAACATAGAGATAACGATAACTATAACCCTTGTTATATTCATTTAAAAAGTTCGTATTTTATTTTCTCATGTATAAAGAACAGGGTTACGGATTTCATATAATGAAATCAATTCAGTATTTCCATTTTATTAAATAATTAAATTCAATATAACAAAAAATGATTTTTATAAATGAATTATAATTACAGGCAGACAGTGTGAAACTGCCCATATATGTGTGTATATTTCCATGTTATATGTTTTGTGTATATACTGTGTATTGTATGTCTTATTTTCAGGAACTTATAAATGATGTACTAAGATATATGATTTTAATATGTGATTGTTAGACGTAAGCATTATAACAATATATCACTAGAGAAAATATGTGTAAAGTAATATTCAAGAAAGAATATAAATTAGTGGAACCCGCCGTAAATCGTGTTAAATATTTGAAATTCTTTGTATTATTATGATTTGTTTAAAGATAAGCACCTTGAGGGTGACAATTATAATCATTGGAATGATAGACTAAAAAGGTAGTTTTCATTTATTCACAATTTATACAACTCAGCTTCCTAAAATAATTCTTTTGAAAACACATCGTCCCAACTCGTTACCTGATACCTAATAAGCCCAAATCCCACACCTAATAGCCGGCAAAGCAGAAAAGTACCATATACTGCAGGTAAGTGTTGGCATGGTATACCCTAACCAGGTCCATGTAAAACTCATAATCCATAATGAAAGAAATCATAAAAAGATGTGTTGCAATATATATATATATATATATATATATATATATATTCAATCACTTTCTGCTACAGTCCGTTTCTTGATGTATATAATACATTTAATATTTATAAATAAATTTACTTCAAGATATACCTTTTTTTCCTTATTAGGAACATGTTTCGGGTACTATCTTGTACCCATCCTCAGCCTTCCGGTTTTTTTGTCTGGTGAAGTACATATGTGTTGTTGGTTGACTATTATTATTGTGGCTTCCTGTTGGCTTCTGGTATTTCAAATTGGTTTTATTGTGTGTGATTGTGGTGTATGTTTTAGTTTCTTGTGTATTTTCAATGTTGAGTACTTTGAATATTGTGTCATGTTTTGTATTGATTTGTATTTGTATTTGTTTGCAATAAATGTTACATAGGACAAACAAAAAAACAGCTGAAAAAACGTTATTTTGAACACCTAAATGCATACAAAAAACCAGAAATATATAAATCCAATTTAGCCACACATGCAATAAACACAGGACATGAATTCCCAGACATAACCAATGTAACACTAATAAAACATATACCACACAAAGGCACCATAATGAACATTTGGGAAAATTTACAAATATACAAACATAAAACAGAAAACAAACTAATACCTGAACAAATACAAATCAATACAAAACATGACACAATATTCAAAGCACTCAATATTGAAAATACACAAAAAACTAACACATACACCACAATCACACACAATAAAACCAATTTGAAATACCAGAAGCCAACAGGAAGCCACAATAATAATAGTCAACCAACAACACATATGTACTTCACCAGACAAAAAAACGGAAGGCTGAGGATGGGTACAAGATAGTACCCGAAACATGTTCCTAATAAGGAAAAAAAGGTATATCTTGAAGTAAATTTATTTATAAATATTAAATGTAATATATATATATATATATATATATATTGCAATGTGACAGACATTCACACCATATGTGAATGCATGAAGCATAATTGTTACCAGCCGTATTAGGTGTCCGGGACAATTGGGGTGTGATTGACATAAAAAGTATTGTTTATAAATTACGAATAATACTATAAATTAGTTATAAGACAATATAAAGACTATAAAACTGTAATATGCGCTTAAGCGAAGTGTTGTGTTGTGCGCGTATCAGAAGGAGGTGTGAACAGTGCTGTAATTAGCCAATTGGTAAACACGCAAAAGTTGTGCATGTTGACGTGCGTATGAGTTACAATTTATTGCAATTACGAAATATTAAAAGGTCAATTTAATTGATTCATATGTAAGTGAAAACATATGTTCTAGAAGAATCGGGAAAACGGAGGTCCAGTCTTAAGGACGTGGCATTTCCAGAATATTCCTACATTTAACATGTGTTGTATAGGAAATGCGTCTATGCGCAGGACGACCGTGACGTCACCTTATAACGATGCGGTTTCAGTTTAGGAAGAGAGGGGAGTCTTCATGTACCATTCGTCGAGAGCGGTTGCGGAGAGTTCCTCGCATAGTCTAACACCCATTCCAGGCAGTCCTTGGGGCCCGTAGACGTCGAGGGAGCAGCGAGTTTCGGCAGGTGAGGGTTACCTTACCAGCAGTTTCTGGCAGATTCCTTTGGATGAGGAGAGTCGGAAATATACGGCGTTCCTCTATAAAAACAAAAGCTACCAATTTAAAAGTCGTACCATTCGGACTCGTGACAAGTCTAGCTGCAATTATTAAATGTTTAGAGTTAGCACTTGGCCCCAAGGTAGAGGAATTTGTCAGCATTTTTGTGGATGACATCCTAGTCGTGTCTAAATCGTTCAAGGAACACTTAGAGCACCTCGACATAGTGTTGAATAAGCTCCGGAATGCTAACCTAGTTTTGAAGCAATCTAAATGTGAATTTATTAAATCTGAAATTAAATTCTTGGGGCATGTCATAAATGCGGACGGTATTAGCACGGATCCAGAGAAAGTAGATGGTATTGTTAAGTTCCCGACACCTAAAAAGATTAAAGATGTTAGAGCTTTTCTCGGGTTAACTGGATACGATCGTCGTTTCTCGCCGAATTATTCTAAAACAATAACACCTTTATTAGAATTACTAAAAAGGGGCATAAGTGGAAGTGGGAAGATAAACATCAAATCGCATTTGAGAATATTAAGGACCTATTTAAAAGCAATTTATACTTGTTTCATCCGAATGACGAAGGAGCTTATGTTTTGCAAACCTATGCTAGTGATACCGCTATCGGTGGTGTGTTATATCAGCGTGACACTATGGGAGAACATCGTGTCATCTCGTATAGAAACCGTACACTGAAGGGCGTCGATAAGAACTATTTTATATCGGAAAAGGAAATATTGGCAGTTATCTATGCTTTGAATAAATTCCGGTACTATCTATACGGCACACACTTACGTATAACGGTAGCTCAACAGATTTCTTCTAGTGTCTTCTAGTGTAGAGACAACCTTGTAAACTATTGAGTTACTCTGATAATGTGTAAGTATTTTGTCAAACTAAAACATGACAATTAAGAAGTGGTTAAAAGTTTATGTGCGAAGTACAAGGAAGAAAGAATATAAAGCTTGTGTCTTTAAATGTTACTGTAATTATGTATAGCAGAGCTCGTTCCTCACCTACAGTCTGCAGCAGTAAAGAAATGTCCATTTAGTTCTCTCATACACGATTACACAGTACCCGACGATGAGGTAAACTAATAATCCATGTGTTCGTTAACAATAAGCCCATTGTATGTTCAAGCAAGTTGTTAGAAACAGTTGTTTGTAAGAAAATGTGGTGTTCAGTCTACATATTGTGAGACAATTTAATTAACCCACATTTGTTCCTCGCTGCAATATTGATCTTCATTACATTGTAATATGGGTAAAGCCAAAACCTACTGATATAGAAGGCCTCGCAACTGATCCGTGACGTCATCGTATGTAGACCGACTTCAAGGCCAGCAGTACAGTATTCCGAGGTATTCAGTTACAGAATAAAATTACAACACAAGCAATCGGAATTAAATGCCGAATATATGTATAAAAATTTCTCAACAAAATCACTGAATTGAATTCACTGAATTTTACACGAAAAACCTATAAATTTAACGGTAATATTGTCAATAATTTCGGTCATCGCTTTAAGTAGATAAAACTTACTTTTAAAGTATTTCTCAGATAATTAATAATCTTAATGCAATTTCTTAGATAATAGACAAAATAAAACAATTTGATTGTTCCATTTTTGTTTATATCGAAAAAACAAATTGTTTTATTTTTGTTTATTATCGAAAATAACTAAACCAATTTTTTAAACCATTTAGAGCCCATGAGCGAAATTGACAATGCCATGGTTAAATTTACAAATTTTTCATATTACATATCAAATTAACAAAACTCTGATTTGAGATATTTTATAAAAAGGTAATTGACAAGGCTGGCCTGTGTTAAATATTTATGACAGGATTAAATAACAAAACAAAAATTAATTGGAAGAAAGTTTAATTTTCAATTTTACAGATACAGTATATACAAGGATATATTTATATTATATAGATATAGGACTGGTAATTAAGACTAAATAAAACTTATTCAAACTAGATTACAAAATTGATAAAACATTCAATAATGTCTATATATATTTTTCTTAAGAGTGATTTTCAGCAGAAGCTACAATGTTAGAATACACAAATTAAATTCTACATATTCTTATATTGTTACTAATATAACAAATAGTCCTACCAGATTATCCAGCCTATATTTTTATTCTATGACATCTACATAATCAAAACATACAGCTAATATTTTTTTAATACAATCAACAGTCCACTGAATTTTTCCTTTAAATGCAATTAATTTTTGACAGTGGATAGTTTCCTTTTCTTGTTTGATTTTCTTGAAAAGTTGTCATTTTTAATTTTCACATAATTACTAAGTAATATATTGGTGGAGACTTTCACTAAATTATATAATATAAGATCTCGGTCGTGGGCCGGGCAGAAGAAATCTGTTAAAAAAAAGTTGTGTTTTTTCACCACCGCTTCAGTATAATGGCTGACTACATCTCTTTGCTGACTGCAGCTTAAAAATCCTTTTTCATTTACACTAATGATTAATTTTTGGACTGTCAAATAATTCAAAATAACTACATTGACAATGTCAGAATGTGGATAGAGAAGTCCACCTCTGTCAATATTTTTTATTAGACTGTATTGAGAAGTTCCCTCATCAATACAGAATTATTTGTCAAGAACTATAAACTTACAGCAAATATCACACCTGCTCCTTTTCAAAACCCCCTGCCACAATACCCAGCCAAATAAGTAAAAACAGGAAGGTAATCACCAGCTTTGGAAAAATCTTCATCAGTCAACTGAACATCAAATTCAGGGAAACCATTAATGTTACTGGATCTGTTATCCAGATTGACTGTGTTAATAGTTTCCGTTATCCTGCTATCCAAAAGAGGTACTGGCAACTTACCAAGACTATTGGAATTTAGGGTTAAAGGGAGCAGATTTTGGATTCTAATTTTTGACTCCACCTCAAATATTTGCCTAAGGGATACCAAGTACTGAGAACCTGCCATTGTCCTATATTTTCCAAAACGTGCTTCAAGAGAGTCAGTTTGGATTTTACCAGGCAAAATGTAATTAAAATGTAACTCCTCGATACAATATTTAGTTAGCTCTATAAGAGCATGAGTGGAATGAGACAATGCTAGCTGAGTCTCTTTCGCTAACTTATTAGAGAGTATTTTAAAATAATTCCAACAATCCAACCACATTATAAACTTTTCTAAATATAAAAAATTTTCTTGACCTGGCGCAAGAGTTTTAAACATGGGATTCTTAAATCGCTCATCCTTGAACAATGACTTTACACTCACAATATTCCACCAGTTCAAAATAATTCTAATAAATTCAGCAGTACTTTGATGATTGGCAATACTGTTCACATTGCCAAGCGTTAACAAGCCCTGTATAACGTGTTCATTGAAAACATCTAAAACATACTTGACAAACATTTTGTCTTTCAAAATTAGTAGGACTAAGGGATTTTAAATGTAATCTATATGAAAATTTTACAAGATTGTTAGAATTATTTTCTAATAAATGAATTTTTTTTAAACAGGCAAATGAAGCGCTCAACAAAGAAATTTTCTGATTACAGGTTGAATTATTAAATGGTGGATATTGCAGTGTTTGTTTCTCATCTTTCTGGTTAAGCCAGTTATTTCTAATACATTTAATAAATGGACAGTATCAAAGGAAAAAAATAAAGAAGATGAGCTGTTGCATGGATGAGGATAAGCTATGCTAAGTTTTGGTGGAGATGAAAAAAAGGACAAGGCTTTACGATTTATGGCATTATTGTCGCTCACCAAACAAATGACACTGAATCCAATATTATGCAGCCCTATAATAACCCTTTTAATGAAATTAAATAAATATTCTGCCATAATTCTATGAATTTGCAGGATGTGAACCACCTCTTTGGAATTTGACCTCAAACTCTGCACCATGAACACATGAGCAGAAGTAGCGGTACTCTCACTATTGTGGGCTGAGCCTAAAATTTTCCCACCAGAGAAGTCCATGTATGGTTTGATGTGAATTTCATCTGTCATTAATGCGACAATGTGATCTTCACTTTTTAATAAATTGAACTTTTGCTTTACATGCATCAAGAAGTTGATATCATTTTGTTCAATGTTTGGGTTCGTCTGATAAATGGAACACACTTTATTAATAGAATTGGGATGTGGTACTGTGACATAACCAGAATTTCTGAAAAATTTGTAGCAGTGTGGAGATATAGCGTACAAAATACTACAGAATACTAAGAATTCAGGTGAATATCTATAGCATTCCTTACTCATTGGTAACAAACTCACCTGCTCCTTTAAAAATTGAACTTTCTCCTGGATTTCACATTTAGGTGAGGTTCCAACTTTGTTTAACATAGCCTTGATACAGTTGACAAGCTCAGTTGATATTTGTGTCTCCTCATTCAAGTATATATTTCTGAGGCTTTCTAAAATATCGCTTAATCTATTTAAATTGTTTAAAGCTAGAGGCAAACTTTCTTTGCCTAGTTGCTTCAGTTCTACTGAATTAATAAAAATACTAATTTGTAAATTATTATTAATTCTGGCTAATATTGGAACACTTGGGATAGGATTTTCTATAATATAAAAAAATAGTACATACCTGTCTTCTTTAACATTAATGTCCACTCACTGGGAGTTTTGAAAATTTTCAAACACTGCACTAACTCACAAAAATTATTAAACATATGACTCTCATCATATTCACTTTTAGCAGTAATGCTTTGCTGAATTGCCAGGAGCAGACTGTTATTTTCTTTTCTTGTTCTCCTTTCGTCAGTACTTTCTCTGGATGATGAAGGAACAGACAAATACTGAGGACAATTTGGAAGTATTGTTGGAATAGCACCCTCTCATAATTTTATCCTTTTTAAAGGCACCTCCAACTTTTTTCCTGTGTGGTCGAAAAAGTCCACAGTCCTTTGTACGTATTCTGGGCTGAAATGAACTTCACAGACCTGTAATAGAAATAAAAAGGTTATTACAGTTCATGAGAAAATAATATAAAGAGAAGGTAAATGATTAATAATATTAAAATATATAACCTAATATCCGTTGTGTGACTTCGTTCTTGCGTTATTTACATTTACATTGAATGTTATATATTTTAATATTATTTATATCTGTGACTCGGAATACTAGTCTACTGAAAAATGAATATAAATTATTAAGTTAGTTTCACCATA
The DNA here is from genome assembly GCA_034769895.1 of Magicicada septendecula. NCBI lineage: Eukaryota > Metazoa > Arthropoda > Insecta > Hemiptera > Cicadidae > Magicicada > Magicicada septendecula. The sequence goes on along the minus strand of CM068367.1, from coordinate 546,306,580 downwards.
GAAAGTTGTGCACAGTTTAATAAATTTAATAAATACAAATAAAAATACTTGATATTGTATAAATACAATAAAACAGATACATAGACATAGAACATAGTGGTTAGTAGAAAATAATTTTTCTTATTTGCAATTTTATATTTTTTGTAAGTCTAATAAAAATTTTGAAAACCGGAATGTAACCTTTTTTGATATTCTAATAAAATATGAATATATTCATTAATTACGGCTTAGTAGGCCTATTAACTTTAAAAAATTGTTTGTATTTGCAGGAAATAAATTAGTGAAAAATATTTGATTTAAACAAAAAAGTTTTGATAACACGTACCTTGGAACAGGGAGATGGTTGAAAATTCTTTCGATGAATTGCATTTATCCATTTTTGCTTCAATTTCTTCCCCTTTGGGAACGAAAAAATAGAAACTTTAGGTCCATTGTCATAGTTTCCGCGACAACTCGGAACACAGCACCTGAACCCCATAATAATTCAGAATAAATTCAACAAAATTAGCAGCACCGTTATACTTGTAACCGATACAAATACAGCAACGTGCGTTTCTAACCTAAGCATGCAATGCATAACGTAACCTATAATAAGTACGTAAAGCGACTGTGCTGCTACGCCCAAGTTTCAGAGGCCGTTGGACTACATAGGCAGCCATGACAGTTGAACTATGACGTAGTTGTGAGGCCTTCTATATCAGTAGGTTTTGGTAAAGCTATCAGATCCAAAAATTTGTTCTAGTCACTTGCGTAATTATATTTGAATACGCGGTTAACTACGGATCATTAAGGATAACATACAACCAGATAGAACACACCGTTGATTTCTAAAGCCCAGACATTTACCGGCGACCTCCGGTAGGCAGAATAGGGAATCACGCGCACGGTGGGAGTCAAGTTTGGCGATGAATCGTTAATAACAAAATTGGTAGGCCTGGCTATAGTACTGTGTTACTTCCTCCTAGCAGTAAGTAGACGTAGTGTAGTTATCGTGACATTGAGGCAAATACACGACATATAGACAGCGAAGTAATACTGCAAGCATCTAGGGCTACTCTGACGCTAGGCCTACGGGACAAAACGTGTATGGCAACGTCACAGTACTGTTATACTAGGGGTAAATTTGGTTTCTGATTACATGCGTTATCGGCACCTACATGTCTTCACATGTCTCACAACACATCACTTCAAAGTTTTCTTCTACAAAGGATCTTATTTTATAAATAATAATGAATATAGCATAGGATGATGCCATTTTTGAAAATGTTAGTTTCTCCATGTCCCGAAATAGGGGAGGTTTCCACGGCCCAATTCATCTTGGTTATAATAAAAAAAAAAACCTTGTGGGGTCGATGACCGTAGTTGATAATTACAATTAATGTTGTCGTTCCTTGCTAGTAAGCCATGATCGATGGAATAGATGGAAAAATTATCCCATCAATGATAAAAAAGAATGTCACGTTAGCCAGTAATCCTTTCTTTAATTTCTTCATGACGTTTTGACATCCTTTTCCTTCCATGTCTTTCTTCGATTTCACTTTCTAAAAAGTGAGGAATTTTCCCCTTGTTACTTTTTATTTTCTTTGTGAGTCTGTTTCTATTGGTGACAAGTGTGCTGACGTAGGAACAGAATACTTACTAAAGGTACGTAAAGGTAAAGTTTCCGCAGAAACGAAACGATAGTGTAACGCCCGTCATAATCGATAGAAAAATTCAAATAGACCACTCTTTTAACCTTAAACCACCTAGTGGGTCAGTTGTACGAACGATCTCTTTGCACCTAATCGCACTGAGCAGGAGGTCTGGGAAACTTCCACGAACACCTAAAGATTTTAGACCCTAAGATAATTTGAATAAGGAATTTGAAGAATAAAAACGTACTTCTGTTCGTCTACACTTTAATACCCAGAGTTGACAACGAATGCTTCCGCCACACGATGTATAGGAAACACAAACAAGTACCTTCTTCCGATATCTCACTGTCATCGTGTCCAACTTGTGAGAATACTGAAAAAAGTTACACGCAAATTACATACACTGACAGATAAAAGTAACGCTGACGACTAAACGGCAAAACCGATATATGTACTACAGTAAGTTCTGAACCGGATACCAATAACGTGTAAAAAAGGGAATGCCTTATGTTATTTTTAGACCTTTTTTATTGATCAATCTAAAGATTAGATTACAGCAGAGTTGGTAGCAGTTCTACCGATTCTTCACGTTTTTCCTCTATGCTTGTCACTTACTTGCAGCTATTGACTTCATGTCTTTCGTAGTATATTATTTTATATACCGTAGTCTTGGCCTTCGCCTAGATCTTTTCCCGTTCACATATCCCTCTATTACTTTTGTTACGAGTTCCCCATGTCACATTACATGCTCAGTTAGGTTCACTATTCTGTTTACAATGGATTTTAACTAAAGAAACATTAAGAGTCCTTTTCCTTTTTTTCAAGGCTGTTACTTCTGGAAGTTAAGATTCTCCCATTCTTGTTGATAGGTGCTGTTTGCTTGGGCAATTCTGTTTTCTACTTCTATTTACTCTGGCCACTTCTAGTTAAGTGGTAATCTTACTTCCTAGGTAAGTAAATGAATCTACTTGTTCAATTCGTATATTAACTTGTTCTTTTTTGTAGGCTATTTACCTTTGTTAACCTTTATTTATTTTTATACTGTATAATATTATCAATTATAATTACCGTGATCTCAAGTTCTCCTCGCTGTCATAATCCTCGCTAGGATAACAACTTCATAAGCATATCTTAACATATCATTCTTTCATCATGTATTATTACATCTGCCTTTGATTTTTCTCCGACATTTCAAATAGCCTTTTCTTTATAGGCCTACCTATATGGTGTTAAATTAGTGGTTGAAAATGCACACTCTTGACGGACGCCTTTTTGAACCTTTCCTTGTTACATGCCCTTCCTTCAAAAATAACTGTCTCATACCTCTAAAGATTCCACATTCCTCATCTGTCTCTATATTTTATTCCTACACCCTTCAAAACATTAAAGAAATTGTGTCATTTCACATTTTTAAACGTTTTTTCTCTATCTATCTCCAGTCGTCTCTCTCTGTAATAAATTTTAGAGCTAATATATCTTCATTTGGTCCGGAGTTCTCTAGTTTTCAGACCTACATCACAAAAACCTAAATTTGAAAGGGATGTAATTGAAATAGGTTGTTTATTTACACCGCAATAATCAATAGTTGTAGAATATTTCTCTTAGCTTACTGAATATACTTCTGCTTGCGAAGAGGAATTTCTTTTTTTCCCAATTGCGGACGTGAATGAGTAGTCCTGTTTGTTACAAATTGTATAGCTTACTTTACTCTTGTTTTCTCATACGATTTTTCCCTTAACGTATAGTTTTACAATTTCATGGTTCCCTTCTACTTACATAATCATGTCAATGAGTTTAGCTATTAAGTCTACTGGGTTTCCAGAAAATAATTTACTTCATTTCTAATAACATCGTTTCTAAGTTTGTACATTGTTCTACATCATTAGGTGTTTCGGTCCTTTCGATTTCCATCATTCGCATTTTAAAAAGTATTACCAAGTCTTGAAAGCAATGTGCATAGGACAAAGTGACGATTTGTTGGAGGAAATTAAGTTTTCCTACGTGATGAAGTACTATTTTCCTGCGTAAGTAAGGGAAAATAATATTGTTTCAGAAATCGCATTATTAAAGTCATATAAATTATGTCGTTTAGAAGAAATATGTTTTTATTTTTACAGAAGAAGTAGGACTCCAACATAATTTTATCGTAATTTGTAAGAATGTTATTGCGAGCAAGATGTTCACAGTGATGTCTGATACGTGAGATATGTACTCTTTAAATTGCGAGTTATATTAAGTAACGTTAAACCTCTTAATGCAGCTTATTTTCCTTCTATTATTTCGGATTCCATTCTTATTGATTTTCGTGCCTTTTCTACTTTCGTGGGAACTACTTTAGTTTTCCTAACCTTAACATTCAGAGTAATTTGTATTGTAACTTGTTGTCTACTATCGACATGGCACACTAGTAGTTAACGAAGCGATTTTGAACGCACGCGCCTGTGTAAACGTTTACGTGAAACAGACGTGCAATCCTTTGTTGCACGAGCCACCTTAAAAATTTACAAAGGATCCTGAGAATCCTTTAGCAAAAATTACATAAAGGCATCTCTAAGAAGCCGGTTATGAGGTTACATGATAATACTATATGGTGTTGCAAAAAATGGTATTACCTTTATGTATTCTTTGATATTACATTTATATTATTTACATATTGATGTAAACGAGCTGTTTACAGTTCTTCACTAGTTAAATGCTTAATGGAATCCTAAAATGAATTGAAAATTATTCTGCTTTGCAATCGAAATAAAAGTTAAAGTAATTGATAAACTCGATCTTTAACTAGTATCTGATTTCACGCTGCAGCGCGATACATACAGCCACTCGCAGCAGAATGGTAACCTGTGTACAACGTACCTTTGTGGCTTGTTTACTCCAGAATGTTAACCAACTGTGATACCTTCATCTTCAATTAGTCATTGTTGTAAACCTTATTGTAACCCAGTTGCTTCACTGTTACAGCATATAAAAGCATGTACAAAATATAATGAATTTACTTAACTAAGTAATCATAAGGGAAGAACTTACAAAAGTTTTATTTATACAAAGGCGGATTACGTCATAGCACACTACAATTATTGTCCATTACTTAATTTTTTGTCAATTATTGAAGTAACGAAAACAGTTCTGTGCAATAATAATAAAGTGTAATTAACTGAACACCATGTTTTCCCTATATTACGAATATACTACTACACTATTCCGGATATTTCTAATATGTTACTGTTATTAAGCCTTACTACGCCTTGAATTTTATGAGACAATTACAATATCCACCGTTGATTTATGCGAGTGAGGCATGGGTCATGACAAAAAAGGAAAGCGGCAAGATTCAGAGTGCTGAAATGCAGTTTCTTCGAAATACTTTAAATTAAACGTTGCAAGATAGAATAAGGAATGAAAGAATCAGAGCAGAACTCGAATTAAAGGACATCAGTGAAATTATTTCACTGCAAAGGATGACAGAGGATCGATTGCCAAAAGCAGCACTGAACTATAAAGCCATTGGTAGAAGTGACGTGGGTCGTCCCAGGATGAGATGGGTGCCGGAACAGGTTTATATAACCTAATTCTTGAAGAAGAAGAAGAAGAAGAAGATTATTACGACTTACTACTATAACCACTTTGCCTTAATGTGTTAAGGCATCCTCTCTGCTCTTGACGAATGACTAGAGAAAGAACGGTAATGGAATCGAGAACATGTGATTTGAAGCTAAGATATTAGTGAACGTTACACACGCCTTATTCTGTTGTTTCGTCTAAGGTGTCATTGAAAATATTTAGTATGAAGTTAGTCAATTATATGTTACACACATTACAAATTTGTATAGACCCTGATCATTGAGTCAACGCGTATTTTCAAAGTTATATTTGTGCGATAATATCTCACAGTGTTATAATGTGCGACCACTACTTCTTGTTGTAGAGTAGTAACATTTTCAGCCAGAAAAGCATTACTATTCAACGCACGAACACATTTACGGTCACGCGTTCTATCGATAATCCGACAGATTTGCTCTCTTAGCCTGCCTTTATAAATTTTGTGTTTCGTTCATTTTATGATCGTTGTTTTATAAAATTGCTTATCTATATTATTTTAGAGTAACTACAATGTTTTTTATCATATTCCATCTTGTCTTTATTAATACACAATAATTAAAATATACACTCCTCAATACTGATACGTAATCTATATGTAACAACATTAGAAGTAAAAAGAATATTATAAATTAATCGATACAGCATGTTTTTTTATCTATCACTTGGAATACGTATTTTTGTTTACTATTCTCTGCACTTAGTTAGGTTTACTATTCTAACCATATTAAAAAATGGTTAGTCCAAAAAAACGTCGTCTCTCTTGTAAGTTTCTGCGTAGTATAAATTCTCATTTGACAGATGCTGTCAATTCTCTATGCTTATTAATATTATTTTGAAAATAACGACTGACACCGTGACAGGTATCGCGCGTTATTGATTCCTGCAGCTCAGTCAGCAACTCTTTACTGTTTCCTCTCTTCGAATATTAAAACTTAGATTTCATCTGTTACACTGTTCATCTGGAGATAGTTTTACTTTTCTTATTATTAAGTACATTTACATGTTTCTCTATAATTAACTTTAAAATTCATCTTCAATCTGCTACATTACACAATGGATTTGATCCTCAGTACGTAGTATAATAGGTATATTTCTATATTTTATTATTTTATTCTCATAAAAAATTAATTTGTAAAAATTAAATGTTTCGTTACGTATTACATGAAACCCATACATAAGATAGTACACGCTTAATAAAGTTTAGTTTTAACGAGTTGTAACACTATTGAAAAATTATATCAGATACGTTACAAACAGAACTTAGAAGTAGATAAGGTATTAGGTGCACCAATCAATAAGTAGTATTAAAATTAATTTAAAAGGTGTACGTTTGTATCAAAATAACAACGTCATTTAAAAACCTTTGGTAATTTCGCCACTGGGTTCAGTACTGAAAAGGCGTTGTTCTACAATAGTAGTCAAGAATGTCGAAAGCAGTATATCATTGTAAACTACTACTTGTATAAGCTTACGTATAGATACACATTACGTTCTCCACTACCGCAAGTGTTAAACAGTGGATGGATTAATTGAAATAAGTAGATTACGCAATTGTGTTTCATAATAATTTTTTCTGCGAATAAACAAAATTAAATTTGCCTTTTACTGTATAATGTAAAAGATACAGTTTATTTCATGACTATTTATTGTATATTATCGTAATACGCATCAATAACGTCATATTATACATTAATGGCACAGAGCCTTGCTCTGTTGCATAATATGCCTATAGACATGAAATATTAATAACGGGAAAGGAGTTGTCCAGTTATTCATGACAATTTGTGTCAGCTTTGATCCAGCAGTCTGTTTGTTTAAACTTTAATATAACTCTGGCCTAGAAACTCTACTTTATATTTCAGTAGAAGAGGAATGAGTTCCAATGCATACCAGGAAAGACAACTAGAATCAATACGCTAAGTTCAAGAAACGAGCGGGTTAAATTTGTGGTAAAGTATATTAAAACAATGCAACATAACGTATATTAAAACAATGTGTACCAAAATGTCATTAAAATTTCATACGTTATTTTACAAATTTGTATACTAAAGAGAATTATATTTATTGGATGGTTTGTGATTTCTCCCCCCTTAGATTTGAGAAGTAAGCAGAATATATATTTAGAAATGAAATAGAAATTTCATTGTAATCACACACCTATATTATATATTTAACATTTCCATCGACGTTTTATGAACGTTGAAAACAATACAAAAAATTTCGCATTTAGTTTCTTAGTGTCTATTGTTACACACCTGTCTGAGATGGTTACGAATCTGGTAATTGTTTTGTATGGTCGAAGTCTTTTGGTGTCGCTATCGCAATTGTCTGGCAATTGTGTTTACTTAGTCAGTGTTGCGGAACTGATCGCCCGCCGAAATAGCGTTACGACAAAAATATCTACCACAACGTATGAGTCAAGCTGCGTAAGGCGAGCATTAAACTAATTTATATATTACAATTAAAGCATTGTTTTTCAATTAAACAATGTTTTGTATTACTACCTCTATATTAGCAGATTAAGAACGACGAAAAATGTGAAGACAAATGAAAAAAAAACAATGTGAACTAATAAATAGGTGAACAGCTTATATAATATTTTGTTAATATTCCTGTTTTTGTCCAGGTGTTTGGTATGATGATGACTTATTTGTTTTATATAAAAAACGTATGCTCAAAGGAAAAAATAATCACAGAATTGAAATTCATGCCAAACATTTCAGTCATATCTTATCAAATCAGCGCAAAGTGTTTTACGCAAAGTATATAAGGAAAATGGCTCAATATGATCAAAGTCTTAAAAGAATGTGGATGAAAATCCGAGTTGTCGTTACAATATAAGCTACTATTATAGAATAGTATACAATAGTTGCTACATTAAAGTATACCTAAAACATGTTTTTATATACGGCCTGCAAGCCTGGAAATATCCAAAGGAAAAGTAACAGGGAAATCGTACAGATATTTCAAACCACGCGTATAACAGGATGCGCTGTAAATGCCACATGACCCACACAGAACGATGACAGCCACAAGAATTTCAGAATCAGTCAGATGATCAGTCATTGACTGTTTCAGTAAATGACGAGATTCATGGTTTTTATTAAATAGCGTAAAAAACGACAACATCAGAGTGAAAATGTTTCTACAAGCCCAACTTGTATGGTGCTTAAATAGAGTCAATCGATTTGAATTTAAAGTGGCAGTTATCACAAGAGCAATGAAATTAGATTGTAGTGGATTGAGGCATACGACCCTCACCATGCATACGGTAAACTCCATGAGAGACATAAATTCATAATTAGGCCTACTATAGACTCAATAATAAAAGAAAGAAAAAAATCACTTTAACCTAATATTAGAACATGCGCGCGGAATATACATATACACAAGTATACACACGTCCATATACAAACATACAGATGTACACACACACACACACACACACACACACACATACACACACACACACACACACACACACACACACACACACACACACACACACACACACACACACACACACAGGCCTATATGAAAGATTTGTTTATGTGCGTAATTATTATTAAAATAAGATAGTAATACAATTTTGTAAACAAAAACAAAGTAATAATAGTATTAACAAATAATAGTAATATTAACAAATTAATGTTACAATTTTTCTGCTAATGAATATTAACATTCATTTTTATATATTACGTAATGTGTGGAGTTAGTGCTTGTTCAAATCGTGGACATCTTTAATTGTACGCTCTGTTTTGAAGTATGTAAAGTAAAATTATCATTGTTTCCGTGCATTAACTTTTTAGTCAGGTAACTACAATGTATGTATTCTATGCGTTTGCTTAATTATAAGTAAGGAGATTATAAAAAAAATTATGTTTACCAGTATGAGTTAGGTAGTCCTATGAAATCGACACTCGATGTATAAGCTTCACAAGCATTGAGGCTTTACTAGGCTCTAAATATAATTTTAGCATTACATTGGATGTTACATTATTCACCAACATAAGACAGCGTACCTAAAAAGAAATAGATTAAGTGCTGTGGTTTGTTTTTATATACTTCTGCAAATATTCATCATTTATTTTTCATTAACACTTGTAATTTTTTTCTTGAAGTTTTTTTATGTTAATTATAACAATACATTTATTCTGCAAGTATAATACTAGAAGTTTTCTTAGTATACATAAAAGCCTGACACACGCTTCACAGAGTAATCTGTATTTTTAGAGGTTTCACCGTGAATAAAAATTCAGTTTGAATTCACATTGAAACCTCTGAAGACACTGATTACTCTGTGAAACGAGCGTCAGGTTGTATTAAAACTTCAAATGTTATTCTTGCAGTAGATTCTTATAATTAACATTCTGCAATAGTAGTATATGTGGAGTAAGCAGATGCAGCAAACAACAAAATGGTTTAGTATTACATTATTTACTGCTACGAACTTAATGCAATGACTTAACAGAGACATTAAGTAGATACACAACATTTTTCCGTACTTACCTCATTTTTATGAAACAACTTAATATATTCTTAAAGGCCTTGAAAATATTAAAAAAAATATGCTTTAAGGAAGTTAAAGTATCGTAATTTAAACGTACTCAAAGCTAATGATTCTGTAACACATAGTTTGCAGTCTAGGATATTAACACACACTGAAACAATTATTAGGTGGTTTTGAGAGAACCTACAAGAGGGCATAGGCACACCTGTAAGAGACAATCCAAATTGGCGTTTGGTGCGGCTGTCATAACGCTGAGATCTACCGTCTCTTCGGGTACCTTAACATCATGAGAATTATTAAAATAGATGGAGTCAACTACATAGAATGAACTAAGGAAAGCCAGCGGGCAAAACAGGAATAATACAGCCTTGCGTTTTATTAAAGGTTTAGGGATAGTAGCGCTTAGTAGCCCTTTAGTAGTGTTAAATATTAAGGTAGAAGTAGACCTAGGAACGCTGGTATTATAAATAAAAGCCTACAACAAGGAATAGGAACGGATTGAATAGATTCTTTTAATAGGCCAAAACATGTAAGGTCATAACACCACTCAAACGACAACGATCGTGATGTAACTAATAGTTATTTAGTAAGTTAACATTTGACTGTTTAGAAAAAACCACTGATTTATCCTAATTTAAAAATAATAATTTATATTTTGGAGTATCCATTAGCTGGAAAACTATCACCTTATTTGCGCTAATAAAATTACGAAATCGATTCATATTTGCATAACGTTCGTTATTAGTTAAGAAATTTTCATTTAGTACCAAATTTTACATTAAACTATTCTTACTTAATACAGAAGGAAGAATTAAACGATAATCTAAAATTTATAAATTTTTAAAAAATTTTAGCATTTGTTGTTTCAGCGAATTGTTGTACAATTGGTTTTAAGAGTTGTCATTTATATCCTGTTCACGTCGTTGCCTTATATTGTCGTCATGATGTGGAACAGACTGTAGGTGTGCATTCCATACAGAATAGCCACCGTAATTCCTGATAAATCCCAAATGGTGTTACTGTTTCATCGTTCTACATGTTTCTAGGACAATTATTGACTACACACACTGCTCTTTGGTTGTAAAGCTTACTTTTAATCTTCTCTAGGAAGAAGCTGTTTTAAAACTTTTTGTAATTTTTTTTCACTCTCTTGCTATCTCTTACCTTTTCCATTTAACTTTTTCATTTACAGTCTCATTCTTCAATATATAGCATTTTGTTGAAGTGCTAGAGTATGCAACTTAATAGATTCCAAAATAGTTATCGATATACACTATACTTTTTTCTGTTCTATTGTAATAACTTATGTTGCACTTTATTTTTTTGTGCGGACTAGTGTTACTCATGGTATTTAAAATCTCACATTGCAAAAAACATATGACTGATGAACATTTAAACATATACTATATAAATAGATTTATATATCCGTACGCTGTACATATGTGTGTGTATGTATAGGTGTATATGCTAGTATCACACACACACACACACACACAAACTCACCCTCATTTATTTCTTCACATACAACGTTGTGACAGTTTGAGTGCTGCCGATAAAATTGCGAGAGGTTCTTATGAGTGTTATTACTATATTGTATTTAACATATGAAATTTACTTAAGTCGATAAAAATGTTTACACTATTTATGCAAATTAAGTGAATTAAGTATTATATCAATTATAAACTCAACTTATTGTTCAACTATATCGATCATACCAAATCTCTGAGTTGTTAAGAACACAATCTAGTAATTACATGCTGGACTGGTTACAATCTTTTTTGTATGCTCATTAAAAAAAAAAAAATTACAACAAAATTATCACTGTTACACACCACTATAGAAATATTATGCCGATTAGCGCTTTCAAGCTTCTCAGCTCATCGTCAGATCGGAAATAACAAACAAGAGGATAAACCAAACTCTTCACACCCCCACCCGCCCCACTGTCCACACACACACACTCGCAAACAAGCTATAATTCAAATGTCCCTTACCAACCTCCGAGGCTTGTCACCCCCGTCTATACAGTTACATATTTTTCTAGCACATTCCTTGTGTTTATGTGTTGTGTGTGTGTGCGTTTGTGTGTGTGTGTGTGTGTGTGTGTGTGTGTGTGTGTGTGTGTGTGTGTGTACATTCTTTTTAAAACTAACGTTGTAACGCCTTTCTCATTCACACTTGTGGCGCGGTCACTCACCCTTATTTCAAAAACATCCATATAGGGCTACGACATTTAATTCTTAATGTTATCTATCCGGCCTCTATCTTTTACTTTTTAATTATATTGTAACATTATTATTATCAAATTATTTTTATTATTTAAAACTTTATTATCAAATTTAGTTTTAGTATTCATTAAATTGTCTAACCCTTTTTCTCTTTCTTTCAATATTTCTAACTCCTCACTAAGCTTCCTTTCAACTGTGTTATTTACTACTTTTAAAATTTCATAGTCTTCCAAAGAATTAAAAAACTTATGGTTCTCTTCTATGAAATGTCTTGCATATAACGAATACGTTGTTCTATTACCTTCTCCACGTTTGTGGTCAGACAACCTGCATACGAATTTCCGTCCTGTCTCACTTAGGTACACTTTGTTGCAGTCTTTACATTTTAATTTATAAATTCCGCTTCTCTGTAATACTGGAATTTTTTCTATATTTTTATTCCTTATCTTATCGAATACCGTTTCACATGTTTTAATAGCTATATCTACTCAGTATTTACTAAAACATTTCATAATTTTTCTAGTATGTGATCATATGTATGTCAATGACCCTGCATAATTCTTTTGTTCTGGTTCTACATTAGCTTTTGGTATGTTAATGCTTATCATAACTTTATCCACTATTTTGGTGTTATGAAAGTAATAAAAATAGTTAATGAACTATTATTAATGAACTTTGTTAATGAAAAGCATTATATAAAGATATATTTTCATTTCATAGGAAAAACTGTAGAAACTAGATATATTTTTGTTTCTAACCGTCAAACTGTAGAAACAAGTTGCCTTTCTGATCACTTAATCGGCATACTTAGATTTTTTTATGAGACTACAATGACCATGGCCGTAGAGGTGCACATTGGACAGATTGTTTATTTTTATTAATTACCAATAAAATATTTGAATATTACAAATGTGAATTCGATAACACCATCTGCATTTGTTTTGTAGCTTTGTAGCTTGTACCAACTTTACTTACGTGTCTCAGATCGATTCCTTTTATTTTTTTTTTTGCAAAACCTACTTAAAGACTTGCCTAAAACTCCTTAGGTTTGTTATATTTTTATTATATTCTAAGGACCGTAGCACTACTGGCAAGTATTATAGTAGTAATACTTTTGAATTAACCAAAATCATACCATATGTGCCAAAATATTTAATTTCTAACAGAGCTTCCTTCATGAAAGCTGTGCGTCTGTGAAATAAGTGAATTAAATGTATGTCGATAACAATAAAATTAGATCGATAATTTTCAGTAATGGTAAACACATTGTACCAATGACATTGTAATGTGTAAAAATTGGTTTTCGAGGAAAAATTATTATTTCAAATATTGCTGCTACGCGACGTTTTATGTTGACAACGTTTAGGTTATGGCTGATGTCAAAATGAAATGAAAGTGTGTTTAGTCCAATAGTGTTTTTATTATTACGTTTAGTATTTAATTTGTTTGGACGACAATATGTTGCATAAACGTACTAATCAAATGTTATTAGCCCTTCTTAATATTAGGGGTCAGTAACTCTAAAATTATCCTTATAAAATTTTTTAACTTTCTGTTCTGCTGTTCTGTATAACGCAACAAGTTGATTTATTAGAAGAGTAAGTTACCTGATAATGTTTTTACAAAAAAAGGAAATTCTTTGTAGTAAAAGAATACGAACCTTTTACGTTAGCATCTTTGGCCACCTTCTTGGCTCTTAGTAAGACCGAAAATTAGTATGGTTCTTAAGAAAAACTCACTTCACAGGTTTTAATTGCTTAATGTACCAAAATCTTTTATATAATAAGTCGTGGATTTTACTATTTTTTTTAGTAAAACTGCAATTGTATTACTTACAATTTGGAGTTTTTTTCATTAAATATTTTTGTAGATAAACTAAACTTAAGAGTAAAAGTTTTCCCTTAACATAAAATTAAAAAAAATGTTTAAAAATTAAAATAATTACTCTCCAGCTGTTTAGAACGAGTCAGGACGGATTCATGTGCATGTTGATTGGTTGCTTGACAGCCGCCTTTATCATCTGTGCTTAACATCTGCGATGTGATTTTTTTAACGACATGCACCTGTTCGGTTGACAAGTAGAACTATCCTTCGTTCCATACTTTTTAAGTAAGTCCTTAAATATTTTATTTTTATTGGGCACACTACTGATTGCAAAGCTTTCTTGCCTAATATCGTGAGGAATAAACACATGGTGTTGCTTCATCTTTAATTGTTTAAATATCTAAATAGGTAAATAAATGTTCCTTTCAGAACATAAAATACAAAACAATGTCATAATCTTGCCCCCACTCTTTAATACAGTTGCGCATGGAGTATGCATACATGTAATGGTTAGCAGTAATTGACGGCAGTTGCAATCAAAAAGATTCAACTGAAGTATTCGTTTTCCAGGTTCAATGTCGTTATCTAAAGGCCGAACTGTAAGGGGCATGTGGAAAATGTATTGGAATAACAAAGCGTGTGACCTTAAACTTCATATTACATACGATTATTTACGCTTTGCGTCTGATCTTTTAGGAAACAGACATGTCCTTTTAATGTACACAAACTGTATATACGATATCATGAAAATGATTTTATATCTTTTTTAATAATGCAATTTTCAACAGAATTGTCCATAGATACCCAATTATAATGGTAAAATTTTAGTTTGGTTTTCAATGTTTATCCTTTAAATCTCCTAAATAATGGGCGCTTTCTGTGTGGTGAACCCTCTGGTCAGACCGTGTTCATCGTAATATTTTCACATTTGACGTTTAGACTTACCCCCTCCTCAGAATCTGTGGTCGTCTTAAGAAGTTCTGAGTGACGTTTAAAAAAAGCTTGTTAAAATTCTGTTGTTAGGTCTTGTAGCAGGAGCTTTCAACTGCCATACACAGCTTCTGAAGAGCACCATATTCTGGAGCTTCGAAATGTAAAGTGTATAATTATTACAATAGAGTAGATATCACATAACAATGTTTAATGTTCACATTTACATGCCTGCAATTTAAACACTGTGTTAACTTAAAATCTGTAAGTTCTCTCACTTAAATACTAAAAATTAAACATTCTCATCAAGTAATTCGTAAACGTAATTAGCAATAATTTATTAATAAAAAAAGTAACGATAACAAGACTAGGCCCAGCTATGGTTAGAAAATAATAAACACCCCAAAACTAACTAATAAAAAGATTAAGTTTTCAATATATATTTACAATGGCAAAATATATATATATACTAAAACCAAAAAAATTATACACTAAACCAGTAAATTAGGTTTGAACATAAATGCAGGATAAATTATTTTATGAGCAAACACAAGAATCGGACTAATCGTTTAAATTCTAGGTTACCAACTCTAAGCGTAACGGAAGGAAACAAGAGAACACAACTTATAGTGAGATATGTGTGGAGAAAATTGTTGGCGCCACTGCAATCAAGGGACACAAAATAGTAGTTTCTGGAGGAAAGAGTTGATTAATCTATTCCAGTGTTGAAAATGAAGGAAGGACCTACTTTCTGAAACAGTCATACTGCTAACACACGTGTGTAATGTGCAGATGATAAAGTCTTCAGAAAATACCTAATATCCATCACAGGGAGCGAACACATATAACGATGTCAAAGCTCTGTCCAACGCGCAACTTTCTAAAATTGTAAGTAGAATACTGCGAATTAACTGCACTTTCAGTATTTAAAATACGGTAGTAACTGTAGTAGTAATACTGTAGTACTGTATTTACTGTAGTCACTCTGCAGTAACTACAAGATTCGACAACATTTTAACATGAGGAAGTGAAATATAGAGACAATTTCTATTTTTTTTCTAGTAAATCACTAAACACCTTTATTTGATACGTCTGCATAATTTCAGAAACTTTATTCAAATAACTTGAATACTAGATCCCTGCATCAACCTCTTTAATTACTTAATAATGATGGAATTTTAACATATTTGTTACTTGTGTAGTAACCATTATTAAATAAATATAATTGTCGCCATTGCGTCTTACGTCTATGTCATTTAAAAGCGTATATTAAGTACTTATGTAAGTTATTTATTTATTTTTATGCCATTTATAGGCCTACCGCATGCTTACTTTGTAACATTTAATTAGGGTGACTTAATATTATATTGTATTAAGGTTTTATCCGTTTCGTAATTTTTATTTTTATATTTCCCTTACGCATTCCAAAACGAATGTTGTGTATTATTCTTTCAATTTCTGAAACGTTGAAATACATCTATAGTCATGCGCATACACATAAGCACATGACATTAGGCCTGTTGAACAGCGTTATTTATGCGCCTCGTTGTAATTAACTTAAGATACATCACCGTGATCCATGTGACGTTGTAAATTGTATGCAATTAAATTGCTCCTACGATGATTCTACTTTTGTCATTAAAAAAAAGATGTTTTTTATTATAAAATGCTCATCTTCCTTAACAGCTGCATCCGTGTTTAATTCAGTATTTTTTTGTTTACGTTAAAAATTACAAAATTTTTTTTAAATTTTAAATATTTCCTTGCGACTGCAAATTAGACACATCTCCGTAGTGTAGACACATCATATTTTAGGTTTAGTAGTAATTAATTTATAATTTATGAATTCCTTTGAAAAAGTAATATAACGATAAACATTACTTTACACAATAAACTGGAAAGTGGATTTACTTTGTCACCGGACAAAAGGCTTGCCGCATGACAAATGGCGCCAATCGTACACTCTAGTGTTTTTGGTGGCCCTAAAAAGGACCTGGTGGCGAGAAAGCTGGTGTTGGTCGTGCCGCACTGAGATGTTCGGCGGCTGCGCCCCTGTTCGTGGCGTACTGCAGTCTTCCTCTTCTTTCGGCATCGTTTGTAGAGTCGGCTGCCGGCCCAGCGACGTCCATCGCTGGCGCAGAACGGGAGTGCGAAGACGCAAGAACGGCTGCGGTTCTATTCTTCGGCCGTTCCTTCCGGCTGACTCCGCGTCGATGTCGTCCGAGAGAGGAGAGGAGATGAAGTGCGTCCGATGGTGTGGCGAAGAAGAGTGGATAAAACCTGGGCCGGCAGAAGAGGAGGACCGGTTTTATGGGTTTTCAATTATATGTTATGTTTTATATGGTACTGAAATTTTGATGGTGGAACTTAGTGTGTATTCGGAATAGAATTAAGTCACAGACAGTTTAACGACAAGTTGTACTCACCGCTCTGACTTACAATTAATTCAAAAATTCTTCTTGACAAAAGCAATTATCACTTACGGAATATTCATATTTCACAGATTTTAAGTATCATTTAGCAAATAACCAAATTCAGTAAATTGGGGTCGACAACAAAAGGACAAACAAAAAAAGCTACAGGCATAAAATTTGGAATGCACTGAAATGTCATGTCTACTCTTTTCAATACCACTTTCCTTTCCTAGTAAACAAAGATTTCTTCTAGAAACATTATGTAAGAGAGAATTTGCACTGACACTAGAAACATATATGCTTAAATCGTGTGCATCTAGATATAAAGGTAATAGTTTGAAACACAAACAGGTTGTACTGTATAATATAATTCAAAATAATATGACGTTACCATTCCTGCACATAGATATTTCAATTTAATACCGTACTTAAGCCAAATAGGAATAATAAATTTTACCGTTGGGCGAGTGGCAGAAATAACTCTAATTTGTTCCGTCATACAGTAGAAATATGCTTTTCTTTATTACCGGTGTTTCAAATAACAGTTGTACAGATGCTTATGCTTTCAGATTTTCATTGGTAGGCTACTGTGAAACGTAGTGTATTTAGGTTTTTAAATTTTATTTTCAATAAAAAATTAATTACCTCTGCGATATATTTCTTACCTAAAACCATTGTTAATTTTAACAAAAATTTATCATTATGAAGAGTCAAATGTAATAAAAATAAAGTTGGTGTGGTAAGGAACAAAAGACGAAGTTCAAGGTATTATAGGACTCCGCAAGTAATGAACAAAACATCTTCTTTAGTATACGTAGAATATTTGTGAATTAGCAAAGTGAGCAGAGCAAATATTTTTCTCCAAGATATCGAGCCCGTATTTGAAATGTATATTAATAAGTGTAATGTGTTAAACCTGTAACGTATAATTGTGACAGCGATTCGGACATTGGTCAAAAGTGTTGTAATACAATTGATATTCCTTGAAATTATCAAAAATATATAAATTATCATTTCAGTACGTATGACTGTTTTAAAATTATTTGTTTCTATCACTGCCAGAACACATTAAATAATCACATTCCAAACTACATTTAGTAGTCTAACTACAAATTCTCTATCTCTTTATTGTTTATCAAAATGCAACAATGTGTCAAGTTTCTGCTGCTACATAACAGCAAAAGCAACGTTAAGATAGCGGGAGACAGCAATTACCTTCTTACTAAATTAACAGCCTTAGTCAACTTATTATTATTTAATTAAAACAAAAAGTATTTGTCCTCTTTAATTCGAAGTGCAAGGAATTAGATTTTCTTAATTAAAGTGTAATAGAACGTATTTTTAAAGAACATAAAATAAAAATATCTATTGATATTAGACTCTTCATTTTATGTTATTTTCTTCAATGTTTTGTAATCCTCAAAACTCTCAACCACCTACAAATCTATTATCAACGATGTAAGTATTTGGAATACCTTTTCATGACTACAAGTTATGTAAACTTTATAGCTTTGTTTTTTAATTTTTTTACATAATATAAAACAGAAAAAGAATTAATTTGAGATATCTAAATTTTAATAATATTAATCCGTATTGGTCTATGTTTTTTAAGTTGCTCCGTTATTATGTTCATTAAATAATAATAATTTATAAGGCAGATACAATAAAAACAATGAAATATATTAAAAATAGTAACTATTATATTAACGCCTGTTATGTGTACTTGGCCATATAGTTTGATATAAATACGAAAGCAGAATGGGCTTTAAATATATTATGATTAAGAGTTTATATTTAATAAGTTGACTAATAGAAATTAATTGAAATTTGGAAATCTTTTTACTACATTTCCATTACGGTGTTATTTTCACTACATTTTTTCTATTGTAAATTAGTTTTTGTATTGTATTAAGTTCATCTAATGTTGGATCTCCTGCAATAGCATACAGGCAATAAGTGAAATCCTGAGACATTTACCAAGTTGAAATTTAAGACCTTATGTAGTATTAAAGGCACTGTAATAAACAGAATTCTTTCTAATGCTAAGACAATTTATAAATACATGCGTGCATTATATGTATATAATAAATAAGTATTATATTAAGTATATACCTATGTGCCCCTTCTTCACGTAAGACATTTTGTTTATTCATGACTTTCTATTTTTTGATAAACAAAAATTCATATACTTTTACATTCATTGCGAAATTTACAAAATGTCTTACTTTTTGTCATTGTTAATATCTTGGCTTCAATATTTGTCTTTTCAAAAATGGCTCACGTTGCTAGAATTTACACATGGGCTTGAGTAGAGAATTGTTTTTCTTTTCTCTTAAAAACCGATTCAAGACACTTGTTTGGTTAAAAAAAAACTATTTTTTGTCACCAGTATACCAAATAGTTTTGCAATATGTTAACACAGTTCCGTTCGCTAATTATTTAATAACGTGCATGGGGTGGTAAGAACGTTGATAGGTGGTAGTGATACTGCAAGATTGATATACTAGAGCAACACTCTTTACTAAACCTGTAGTATTCCTCTCACAAACATAATAATCACTTAGCCAATTATGCTAAGGTTGTTTTAAAATAAATTAAGAAGTTAATACAGGTTAATATAGTGTAGCACATAGGCGTATATCATGTGTACATGCGCGCTCGCGTTTGTATAAAAGTAAACACATTTATACGCATTACAAAAAAATAGCAATGGAGAGGTTGGTGATAAAAACTTAAAGACATATAACATTGCCATAATCGTGTAAACTAAATTTAAACTTAGAACTCAGTTTTCTCTGTCTCTCTCTATATCTCCCTCCCTCCGTCACTCTCTCTCTCTCCGTCTCGCGCTCACACACACACACACACACACACACACACACACACACACACACACACACACACACACACAATGCCTACTGTTATATTTCAACGACTAAAGTATTTTCGATTTCAAAATTTCCATTTAATAATGTCACATACTACTGACAATAAGAGTATCCCACTCAATCGTTTTCCTCATAGATTTTGTACTTTGTTAATATCTTTAATTAGCACGGGATATCCGTTTTCATATTTACTTTATACACAAATATAATGGGCAATAGAAAACATACGCACATAGCACAAAACGCAATAAATATGACACATTACCTAGTAATAAATATTATTCTTGTTAATTTTTGTTACGCACCCCTCTACGATCATTCTAAATTGAAAACATTGGACGTCCAACCGTTATTTACGTTTTATGTAAAAGTTTAGTATAAAAATTGAATGGAAGTTTTATGATAAAGTAAGTGGATGGGTGATAAGTATTTTTTACAACCAATGAACAAGGTTAAGACAAACGTGATCCTTAAATTTATGACACTGATTCCGGATTTGTTACCTGCTTTGCAGAGCGACTCATTTCCCCTTCACCTTCAAGAGGAAATAAAGTTTTCAGATTAAAGATAAATGGCAACTGAAACTTGCCTGCTGTAGCCCACACGGAGTAATCATGTAGAACACCAAATTTTTATGGAGCAAAGGTGTTTGAAATAGAAACATGTTGTTTTCAAAAACTTTCAGAATTATATTACAATAAAAATATATCTCAAATTTTATCGTAAAGGTTTACTAATGTCTTGAATATAATATATACGATTGTTTATTGAAATTTATTTTGTGAAAAAATGTTTCAAATAAATGCTGTGCGAAACAAAGAGAAATGCCACCCTTCGCGTTCTTACTTGCATTTCAAGATTCTCATTTTTTTCAGTGTATTAACATTGTACGTACACAATGAGTTATGTCTGTTGTACCGCTAATGTATTTCAAGAGACTAGAAATCATAGCGATTAGGCTATCAGCTAAAGCTGAACGAGATACAGTATAGGCGGCAGTGTGCTTTTCCGGCATTACGCTTAAGAAGCCTATTATTAATGCTAGTTCTATTGTCATCCTTATAAGGACCTGCAAGTATGGGTTCTGGCTTCTAATTTAGAGACCTCAAAATTGATTCTGGAGGAGCAATATAATAGCGAGAACCGTTTTTCAAGCTCCACGTGGACTCAGAAGAAATGAGTAGCATAATAACATCGAGGGTATTAATGGGCGGCTGAAGTCTAGTTCTGGCTTTTCTTTAAGCAAACGCCCACTAAGGCTGCCTATCTTACTAAACTCTTTAATTACTTCGGTGGTACAAAAGAAGCATATTAGAGTAGGTAGTAGTTACTCCACTTATTTTTACACCGTGAATTTCCTGCGAGCTGGAAAACGCACCTTGAATTCATTATGATTATTACAAATTTTGTTTCAGGGATTCCGAACAATATATAATGCAGTTTGTTGAAGATTTCTTTATCAAAGGATATTTATATGCTCGTTATCTTTATAAACGCGCTGCACTTGTTAGACAATTAGTAGTAAAACTTCTGTTTTTATTGAATCATGATTTCAATATAAATATAATATTTAGGAGGAAGAACAACAAATGACAAAAACTAATTAAAGTATATAATCAATCAATTGATCCGTGATTCTAATATGACACATCGTAGAGTAATTGTAATAGAAACATGGTAAAATACGTGCAGGAGCTAGTAACGAAGTAAGAACATAAGTGGAAACATTGGAACCCACGTAAAACGAGTAAGACGTAATATTACTCTCATTTCTGTAAAAATAGTCTAAGTTTAAATTAACAACATACGTGGTAACCAGAATTATAACACAAAATTATTAAATGTAAACAAATGTAATTATCTGTAACAAAATATATTTTAAATTTCTTTTGACATTATAAATCTTTTTTTCCTTCGCTGTCGAGTTCAGGCTACCGCCTATTTTGTTTTACATAATCTTTCCACCGTTTTACTGACGATTCCAAATTTCTACTACCATGTCGTCGAAATCATATATTGTTTTTTTTTTGTGGGGAGGGGAAGATTATTGTGTGCACTCCCTCTATATGTTCCCTTTATCTTTTTCCAACACGTTTCTCGATTCCGTTATTTTATTTACCGTTTTTCTTCTCTTATTCGTCTTATACCTACATACCTTATTCTATCGCTTCATACCTACCATTTGACAGCATACGTTACGACTCCTTAAACAATTTCATTGAAGAAGACTCTATATTTGTTTTCCTTCAAAATCAACTTTTCGTTGTATGAAACAACTAACTGAAACAACAATTTTTAAGGACAGTCAGCAGAATAGCCATTTTTCTATTATTTCGTCCTACTAGGGTTTTACTCTATTCCTACGTGTCATAATCTAAAAGTTTGAACCTGGTGTCCTAAAAGTCAAGTAAATATGTATGCTCCGTTGTTTACAGTGTGACGTGCGAAGACTAAAGTACAGATAAATACTTTTTTACTAAACATCAGTTTTTAAAGAAACATTAATCAAATGTTTGCTTAATACAAAGATTATTTAAACTGGTACGCTCAATCACTTACAATATCTCGACATTTGCAAATGAAAAAATAGTCAACGTGTACTATCAATAATGACAATTATGCGGCTCTCAAATATGGAATCTCACAAGAAAAGTTAGCAAAAATTGCACCATGAACAAAACATTCTTGAACTTACACAAAAGTAGAGAAAAAAAAGTAACTGATTGACATAACTCAAATTGAACTGAACCATTTGTAAGCGGGGTACACAGCTAATATAAAATAAGAAATGTAACAAAATACTTGTACAGTAAATACTTTTGATGAGGAAAACTTCTGGCAGGCGACTTAGATTACATTGAGGGCATATGCTTAATACTGGACGCTGGCTAATTAAATAAGACTCTCTTCTTTTTTCCTTTTTGAAACTGTTTATACACTTCTTAAGACACTTCCTTATTCAATAATTTGCTTTCATATTTATTAAGATTTTGATCAAGGTTTGTCAAGTTTATTACCTTTAAACTCTCATAACGCATAGCAACAAAACATTATTATTTGAAATACGCGTATAAAAAAAAATTGGTTCAGATAATATACTATAACTATTAAAAACTTGATAAAGTTATAAATGTTGACTTATTTTTATGGTACTTTATATTAACTTTCTGGTTTGAAATGCAATTAATATTTCCTTTGTTCTTTTTATGGTGTCAGCGTTTACGTTTTCTAATATCATGCCAAGAGTTTACGTTTGTTGTTATGTTTCAAAATTTAAATAAATATATGTGTACACGTTTACTTATAGAAAGTGGTGCACATATGCATGTTGTAGACTCCTGTGTTTGAAGGTTAACACTTTAACGCTGAAAGGGAAGAACGCAACGTGAATATTGAAGGTTACGAACATTTGCTGAAATGTTGGCGTAAGCATATTAAAGTACATATTTTAGTGACTTCCTAATTGCTTTATCCGATTTTATTGTTATTTTAATTACATGAACATTTTTAATTAGCCATTCCTTATATCGACCTAATATACTCTATATCATAATATTCTACAGGGAAAATGATAATATTTAGTAAATAAAATTAAATAAATATTGGTAATTTCTAATACTATTGCCAGTTATATTAATTCCCTTCGTCTACAAAATTTGCAATTCCTAGTAATAGTCCTTAGGCAGTATGTTTGTTGAGAGTACACAATACCTTTGTCAACAGAAACGAAGCAATCGTCAATTTGTTGCAGAAAATATACAAACGAGTTCATCAATTAAGTTGAAAAATCAATTACCTTAATGGTTTACAATGTCAGCCTTTCACAACAGGAGACGACGGCAGTCATAAAATTTAATTGATTGATTATTAGGAACAGACATATTCATATCTGAGTGTTACAAAAACTAAAATCAAAGTTGGAATGAGAATGTATATTAACCAAAAACAAACTGTATTTATCTTGTAACGTGACAGATATATGCATAATATTGAATGGCAATTGATCATTAGAATAATAGAATTATAACATTTAAATATGGAAGAAAGCATTAAGTTTAATATAAAAAATTAATTCATAGCAACTGTGGAAAGAAATCATTATTATTTAAAAAAAATACAAGTTCAAATAAAATGAGTTACTAGTGATGAGTCATCCAAAACCAGTCTCATAACCAAAGGTTTTCAAATTATAACCCAGGAAGGTAAAAAGTAAATAACAAAGCAATACAGAATATGACCAAACCCACAACGAGGAAGTATAAATGGAAAAGACACCCTGAATAAGCCAAGATCAACGAATACAGGTGGTGTATTTCTAAAATGACGAAGAAGATGAAGAAATCCCAAGAAACCCGAAGAAGATGAAGAAATCCCAAGAAACCTGATGGCATCAAGAAGAAGATGGAGAAGATACCAGTCCCAGAAGACAGAAGAAAAGAAGACAGAAGAAAGAAGAAGAAGGCAGCATCCTGAGGAAGATGTCATGCTCTTATAAAAGACACCCAAATCCCCATACCCCCAAAATAAATAGTAACCAATAAAAGTATAACGAAATGGTAACAACATGTACATAAAATTAAGAGAGAGAAGTGTGTAAAGTAAGAGTTGCCAGTGAACCAAGATGAAACAATAATATAGTACCCAAGGAACAAATCTCCATTGTAAAACACTAACCAATTTATTATGTTAATAAGACTATACGACCATTTAGCAATAACATAAAATAAAAGTGTAAAGTGAACCAGTGATAGTTTTGGGTATTATAGAAAATAAACCTTGTGTTTCATTCTTGGCAATCACAAACATTGAATACAATGAAATATGCAACTTTCGGTGACTTAAAATGTGTACAATGAGAATATGTTACTTACAAGATATAAATCTGTTTAAAGTAACATTTTGTTTTATATAATGAAAAAAAAAACAGATTTAATTATACAAATGACAGGGTACAATTCCCCAAAGAAAATATTTAAAAGACGGTGTGAAAACTGTATAATCCTACTTACCATAATAGTTAGCAATAAGAATATAGATATAAGGTTTTTGTGAATATAGTATAAGGATGTTAAAAATGTATTAGATATAAGGCCATTTATTTAAATCTACAACAACTAACATCAGAACTGTAAATATAATTATTACTTGTGAATAGTAAGAAGTAATTAAGATGTTAGTTGGTAAAAAACCTTTTTTGTGAACCATATTTCAATGTTAGAAATAAGGATTTAATTGTAAAATGTCTGAAGGTTGAAGACAACCATTTATTTACAAATATTCTTTATTTGTTTAACTGTTCTTTGTATTGTAACCAATACTAATTATTGTTGTGTAATTTGAAAGAATGTTTAGTTTATAATAACATATTCAAAAGTCAGAGAGGCTATCACACATCATATATTGTTAGTAAAAATATTTTGTAAGGAAAAATTGTTAAAAAACCTAGGCCAAAGAAAGAAAACCAAACTTCATCAAAACAGAGAAATTACTCATTTAAATGCAATTAAACAAAAGGGGTTTAAACAAAATAAACTTGAGATCAAGCCATATAATTGCACATACCATTTAGAAAGATTTTATAAAATTATATTCAGAATTATAAATAAAAATGAAAATGAATAAACTCAGAAATTTGGACAGGGGAGTCATATATTCCAGAATAATGTTTTAGAATTTAACTAATTCAATTAATTACAAGAAAATAAGGGAATATAAACCTTTTAATACAATATAAGATTATTAATATTAAATATAACTGATAAAATGGCTGAATTTACATAATGACAGGAAGTTAGTTTTGGAAATGTTTTAATTTTTCATTGAATACAAAATGAAAGTAAAAATTACTAATTTTGGACAGAAAACATTATAAAACGGCATTATTCAATCTTAAAATACGCCGAATGAACTGAAGGATTAATTTAAATAACATCTAGTAAATAAAATTGATAAATAACCAAAGTTTAGGCTATTATATAGTGTATTTTTAAACATGTACAGGATGCGAAATTATATTTGAACAATGTTAAGAATAATATTATATTGGCTAAGAGTTTAGTTGAAACTGGAGGAAGTAAGATAGTTGATTATTGGTATTTGTACGGTGAACTTGACAATCGTTTTATAACCAATCTAACCTAAAAAAAAAGGTAGTGAACGGTACGTTATTGTGAAATCGCGAGTGGCGTATAAAATCATTCTAGAACGCCCACATAGTGACAAAATCAATCAAGAAAGACTAAATAACACTGGACAGTACATAACTACCCCGAGAAACACTACAAAACACAAGAAAACAGTATAACACATAACCAGATATTAGTGTCGGAATCGTAAAAAGTGACTGAACTTATAAATACACAGATACACAAAATACAACCAGTAAACTTCACACAAGGCACTACACAACATGTAAAAAGAGATTTGCAGACACCAGGACGGGAATACTGCCAGAAAATATCATATTTGGAACATCGCAGAAACGAGTGACATTTTGACCAACTTGATGGCAGCCATTTTCCTTTGTCGATCTCAACGCCTCCTTGTCCACGTCAGCTGTTGGTGACAACAAATTATATTATTTCAAATTTATTATTCAATGTGTGTATCTAGTATTAGTAATTAACTTGTTGTAACGTTATACTTTTTAAATATTGGCCCGATTTCTCTGACTTTGATAATAATTAGCTGTTTAAAGAACCTAGTTGAATTTTATATACTATACCTTGTAACTGTTTCGATACCCTGAGAGTCGATATTATAATCGAAAAGAGTCAATATTGCAATTTTATAATAAAACATTAATACTTTTCGCCACAAAATAGTTCTTTATTTCACTAATATTACAAATTAACACTAATATAATTTTAAATAATAAACTACCAGTACTTTACCACATATAAGGGAAGATAACCTACAAAGCGAAAAGGTAAACAAGTATCGATTGTCCTGGAGACAATCTTATGAGTGGTTGTAGTTTATATGAAAAATACAAGAACCTCAATAAAATTTTTTAGACGAGTGATACACATTTTAAAACTTCACAGCACCCTATTAATTAATTGATTTTAATTAATTAATTAATAAAAAGAATTTTTTTAAATTATAAATTTTTTTTAAACATAATTTTTTTAATTTTCTTCAACAAACAACAATTTTTGTTTTGGAACTTTTGGTGAAGCTACACATATATTTCTTCAACAGCATAACGCTATTTGACGGGTCTTGCTACATTTGGGACTCCATCAACTGGGAAACTTAAGGAAGTGTTTCAGGCCAGTAAAACTTCGAGAGCCACACCAATTAAAAACACACAGACTAATTATCTTTTATTACAATCTTCATTTCTCTATCGTTTTCTGTCTTTAAAGTTGTTCTGTCTTTTACTGTCTGTTCAGAAATGTTTTGAAAAGCATGGCTGTATTTTTATAAGTTGTTCAAATTCAGGTCTGATATGTTTTTTTAATATTAGCAATCGGCTCTTCTACTCCAGTTATTTTTTATTGTCGTAGCTTCTATCACACTCGAGACAGATATTTCTACTTCAGCTATTTTATTTGACATTGTTCCTTGCATGTCAGTAATTGGTAATGCCACTGATTTTGTATCTCCAGTATGCTAGGAACTCGTTTAATCAGCTCACCTTGCAGTAGAACCAGCGCTGCAGCAGTGTACTCTTTAAACTTTTTCTTTTCCAGTATCAACGCTTTTATGTCTGCCGTTCCTTGTTTACGTTTCTCGTCCTGTGGTTCTTCTGAATCAAGCAAGATTGCGTTTTGCTGCTCTTCTACGTCTTCTCTTTCATACCTTTGTTTCTCATCCAGTCATCGTAAGCTTCCATCATCGAACTGGTATTCATATTTCCAAATAAACTACAACGTACACTACAATTTTACGAACTGTCATCTGTTTCCACTATTTATAAGGTATTGTGCCAATTCTGACACAACGGATCGTCACACTCTTAGAGATCAACATAGGCACTCTTATACAATAATTCATGTTTAATATGTTCAACGTGTTATTAAAATTTACACTAATTAACACAATAAAAAATTTACACTAAAACACAACAGTTCCGAAGCCGCACTTGTCGTATCGCCAGGTCTAACTGAAAGTGGCCGCGTCAAAAATATATACCTCGGCTGCCTTGCATTATAGTGACACAGCGGGCCTGGATGCTGGTAGAATAGTCGAGAAACGTGTGGAAAGGCATCTTGAATTATCTAGAGCATTACGCAATTCTGTGATCTCCGGACGTCTAGAACAGCTTCCTATATTGCCGCGTGTTAAGAATCACGTAGGAACTTTTTAATTTTTCAGATTAACATACCATATTTTATATACGCTACGGCGCGCACGGCTTTGTATACATTTATTTACGGCGCGCACTAACTATACTGCCAGTTGATAATTATACGTAATATGTTAATTTGTTCTAATAATAAATTATAAAATATATAATGTCAATAATTACTCAGAGTTTGAACACCTTAAGACGTACAGGTAAATTAAAGGCCCAATTCTTAGAAATTAAAATGTTAAGAAAAGGTTTGGTTTTGTATATGCAGAACTTGCAACATGTTCGTGTTCATGTTTGTTCCTTTTTCTCAGGAACTGTAAAAGATATCAGCTTGGAGTCTTTTTTATTATTTAGCTTGAACCTTTCTACAAAAGTGTACTTAAAAGTTTTAGTTTATGACAATTTATAATATACTAAATTTTTTTTTAAATTCCTCTCTACAAAAAACATTTTTTTACTTAAAAAATTATTAAGATATTTTAATTATTTTAGTTCCATATATACAAGATGATTACTTTTACAAGCAGTAAAAATTTCAGGGTAATATATTTTATAGTTTTTGATGAAAAGGTACATAAGTTTTAAAAAAGCTTATTTTCGGAAAACGAAGAAAAACTAAAAAAAGTACACATAAATGTGATTTGTTTTACCTTCTAGTACATTCCTGGACCATATGATGGTGCTTGGCCTACTTCTTCTTCAAAATAATCTTTTAATCTTCTTTTTAAAATAGGTTTGTGTCTCCTTATCTTCTTTTCTAACTATTGTTGGGCAATCTCAGCTTTTGCTATTCGCCTCCGATCCAGGACCTACATCATCTTTGTAAAGTGTTTTCCAGGTCTCAAGTGAATTTCCTTAAATAACCTCCACTTACCAATGTGGCTATCATTAAATGTTGTCACAGCTTCATAAACACGAAATTTTAAACTATTCATTCCAACAAAAACTTTTTTTGATACGTAGGTCCAAATAACATTATTCAGGGCTTCATTTACATTCTGAGCCCTGCCCTCAAGACATTTTCAAGTAATTCTGGCTTGGCAAGGTCTTGAAAGATAGGTTTTATAAAGCTCATGATATTTACAGGCAGATGAAAGTGTTCTGTATAAACATAGGTTTTTTTTTAAAGCTTTGCCAAGTTGAATTTGCACCAAGTTGTTTCATCTCTTGGACACAACGCATGATTTTGTGGTGTTTCATTGGATGCCATAACATGAAAGTACTGAGCCCATATGGCTTCTTTCATGTTCTTGACAGACTCACTATTTCTCCTAATAGCTAAAACATTGTGGGATTGTAATTTTAGGATTGCAGCATCAGTCAGTCGATTTCTACCTCCAAGCGGAGTACCATCAGGAAGTATTTTTGTCTTTGCTTTCAGAGTTCTTAATCTTGTGCCCATCTTTTTCTGTATATGGCCTACACACTCTATTTTTATTTCTATATCAGATCCATATGGTTTTCTCTCACACACTTCCAAATATGCTTTAGTGTCTCCATCACCGAGGTAGTCTGTTTATCGTACACTGTAGTTTGGCATGGAACGTTCAAATATCTTTACAGCTCTGGCTACCTCCATAGCCCCCTCGTGCCAGCAAAGTTTGCAGAACATCCTTCTTTATGAATGTTAATTAATTTATTGCTACATAAGCAAAATTTATAAAGTATTTCTATTCCCAATACTTTCCCTGATTCCAGGGATGTGGCAGATACTATCCCTTTGAGTGACGTGTGTCCACGTTTCTGCCACGACTCATCAATGGCGACCGATAAGTTCCTACATCCGTCATTTTTGGAAATTGCTTCCTCTACAGCTTTCCTCATAGACTAATTGCAAACAGATTCTGATTTGGAAACTAAATACCACGGTCAAAATCAACTGTTACTATGCAAAGGGTATATAGAGGTATATAGAGTGCCAAATTTACACGAAACATAGGTAGGGAAAACATTTTTTTTGAGGCACTTCCAATTATGATATCAAAATGGTTTATACACCGTTTTGAAGGGAAGATTCTATTCTGTCAGAAAAAAAATTTTAAAAAATTGATATTCTTTTTGATTTTCATGAAAGTGCTCCCCTTAAAATACAAAATCAATAAATAAAAAGATGTTATAAATCAATAGAAAACACCACACAGACTTTTAAATGCTAGATATTGGAAATATTTATAGAACAAAATATGTACTTCAATACCACATTTATGCACACACACTGATACCATAGCCACACAGAACTACGTATTGTTACAGCCATTTCCATAAACCAATTTACGTATAAATCCGTCATCAGTTATCAAATAAGTATGGCCATCATTAACCTGCGAAACATATCTCACAAATGAACATGACATCTCGGTTTCTATTACCACCGATCAGTTACCTCAGTAATGGCATCTCGTTACATCAGTTAACAACAACAAAATAATATTCCTGAGAAAAACAATAATAATAATAATAATATATGAAGAAGGTCATGTGTGCTACATGTAAATATATGACATGTATATATTACAATGGACTGTGTTATGTAAAGACTGTATATGAAGAAGCTTACCGAAAAACAAGGGAACTAAGTAGTAAATTATATACTTCTTGTTTCCTGGACTAGAACCGCCGTTATAGCGGTTCCTGTACTGTCCTATGGGTGTGAAGTTTGGACAACAAACAATAACGAGAAAGTAAAATACAGGCCTTGGAAATGGCGTTCTTATAGAGAAGTTAAAAGAAGTTCTAAACTTGACCGTAAAAGAGTGAGGCCACAAGAGAAGAATTACAAGTTTATAACTTAAATCTGAGACTAAAATCTTATAAACACGGTGGAAAGAACACCTAGAACATGTCAGCTTTAAGACTGGCCAAACAAGTCATGAAATATAACCCTACAGAACACACACGTGTGTGTGTGTGTGTGTGAGTGTGTGTACCCAGGAAGAGGTGGCTGGAAGATCTTTGAAGGCGGAACAGGCGGCACATTGCCTATGCAATGATGTGAAGATGATGATGATGTAATAAATAAATACTTAGTTTATGTCTACAAATGTTTTATTAGTCCTGAGAATTGTTTCATCCGTTAAGGCAGCGTTTAAGCTGATGGAACATTGGGTAAGGAAAAACAATGTAGGTAAAGAGTCAGTGATGGGAGACGCGCGCGTGTGTGTGTGCGTGTGTGTATTGCACAACATTGCAAATTATATATAGTGAATCTCAAGAGTACTCCAGCTACGACGTGGGGTTTTTTGTGTTCGTTACGTTAAGTCCCTTTTCTTGCACAATACATTTTTATATAAGAAGAGAAGAGGAAGATTTTTTATTGTGGAATAAATACTAATAAAATATTGATGATTAAAAAAATTCTTTTAAAATTGAAAAGAAATGTGTATTAAATGTCATCTTTTAAAAAATGCTGTTTTACAAGCATTAGTCTTATTATTCACTTTATAAATCACACATAAATAATATACAACAAACAAAAATAAAACACATATATGAACAGAAATATAAGACAATGTTTGAGTTATTTGGTGTCTGATGTAAATATTTAATTCAAATAATTAATTTAAATATTGCAAGTCCTATATAGAAATTTGTTACATAAAAATGAATCAAATGAACATAAATGTATTTTATCAATAAAATAACATCTACTTTACTTCAAGAAATACAAGTTATAGCACACCTCTTTTACTTAAACAGAAAACATATTTTCAATGCCAACTGAAATGTTACTTAATAATTATTTAGTATTACTTATTTTACTTTGAATGTTTACACTGGTTACATTTATGTATTGGTTTTACTGTTTTTTTATTAGTTCTATCTTTAAACAAAAATTTTCATGTTTCACCTGTGTATTGGTGTGTTACCGTTGAAAACCTATTGTGCGTGTGTGCGCGTCTGCGGCTTCTGGATGCTGCTGATGATGTTGATGTGCTGATTCCCACGTAGTTCGTTAGTTGTCAGCTTTGTATTGCATGGTGACAATGATGGTCCTGGTGCTCCTTCGTCAATTGTTGTAGTATGTTCTGTTTATGGATTGATGGTGATGCTGATGATGAGTCTATGTAGCCTATGCACAAACTGACATATTGTTCCCGTGAGTAAATTCTTGGTGTCTGTTCGGTCGTTCAGAATCGGCCAGGGTTTTATACTCAAGGTACGCTGACAGGTCGAAGATTGTTTAATACGCCTTCTGTATATTTTAGTCAGGCTTGTTCAGCGCGTCAGTTTTCTACGGATGTGTCGTTATGAACATGTTAAAATGATACAATTCACTTTGTTGTATGTATTGTCAGTGTGCGAATTTTTATTATATTTAATTATTCGTATTTTATGCCTGTCTGAAATGGAGTTCACTACCACAGCAAAGATACGTGTGTACACAAAGACACGTTTGTTTTCTGCAGCTGGCAGGCGAGAACAGGCACAACACACATACACACCTTCCCCCTAGTATACGTGTAAATAATTGTACAGATCAGGTGTTTATGAACAGGTTCTGTTCTGAAGACTGGAGTCTACACTCACTTTTGGTTAACAAAGAACCTACAGTAATTCCAGGCAGTAGTGGTGTATATCACATAAACTGAAATAACAAACTCTGATGCCAACTTCGTCGGTTAAGCTAACCGTTCCTCAAACTCTGACTGACAAGATGAATGAACAATAAATAAAAATGCAACACGGGTGTGCTTAACATTGTATAATGGAAAATCGCATACCAACCGCAATTAATATGTTATTATTACTCCTTGATAAAGGTAAAGTTCTAAATCCACTAGAGATTGTAAATTAAAAAAAAAAATCTTGGATTGGAAAGTATTACTAATGAATATTTAAATTTTGCAAAGTCACCATTAATTTGCTCCGTAATTTAAATATTGTTATATAGTTTTGTTATATTATAATACTGTTTTGTTATTTTTACGTAGATAAATATTGTATGTTATTCATTAACATTTTACATTATATTGTCAAAACACACACACACACACACACACACACAGTTTAACTTTTGAAATTGTTGTGTGTAAATTTGTAATTTTTCTGTATGTTGTGAATTGTAAGAGGAAAGTTTCAACCTTTGTTCACTAACTGTTTACATGAGTTTTTTCAATCATTCCTTTAGTCATATGCTATACCACTCCACCCCTCCTCATCAAAGAGCTGTTGTTCTAAAAATGGTATCGCTTCAGTTCAAATTTAACACCTGAAGCTGGAGTAACTGGTGAAACAGTTGTCAGGATTAACAAAATATTTGCAGAACTAAACCAAATACTTACTTACAAGGCGCAACTTTACGTCTTATTAACGTGTTCCACCAAATGGCAAGCAACCATTTAATTGCCAAACATTCAGTTACAATAAGGAAGTAGAGTATTCTCTCTCTCTCCTATGGCGCTACAGCCCAAATCGGGCCCTGGCCTCCACCAATCTCCGCCTCCAATCCACCCTATCCACTGCAACCCTCCTCCAGTTTCTTATCCCCATGTCTCTCGCGTCCTCCGCAACGCCATCTTCCCACCTCTTCCTCGGTCTACCTCTAGGTCTCGTTCCCTCCCATGTACCCAGCAAAGCCCTCTTAGGGTTCCTGCCATCCTCCATTCTCATAACATGTCCGGCCCAACGCAATCTTTGAATTCTTATAAATTTTAAGACTGGTATCTCTTTATATATTTGATACAGTTCGTTGTTGTATCTCAGTCTCCATGAGCCATTTTCTTGTATTGGGCCTATAATGCGTCTGAGGATTTTCCTTTCAAAGGTGTCTACTATGTCGACTGTTTTCTGTGTGATTGTCCATGCCTCACACCCGTAGCATAACACCGGTCTGATGACAGTCCTATATATTTTCATTTTTGTTTCTCTGTGCACATCCCCAGACCTAAATGATGGCAGCAATGCGAAGTACGCCTTGTTAGCCATGGTGGTCCGTCTTTGGATCTCCGGCTCCTCTGATCCAGTCTTTACTAGATTCACTCCGAGATACGTGAAATTGTAGAATATTAAAAAACTACAATTTTATTTATCAAACTCGTTTTTGTTCAAATAAATACAAAACATCAACGATATTTCAAATAAATAATTATTCTTGCATTTTATTATGCAAAAGTAAATCAAATAAATATTGTGTTATTAAATAATTAATTTATAAACACGCTACTAAGTCTGTGGAAGCAATAAACGTTCCATATTTTTATGTAATAAAATGTGACTACTTATTAAATATTGATTGATTAGGACTTTTTGATGTTTAACGAGGGTATTCACGTTAAGAGTAATCGTTTTTAAAACATCATAAAGCTCAAAGTATAACGACAGGTTAGTAAAAAGCCTCTAGTAATTAAAAATTGTAGGTGCAGTTTGCTGTATGGAAAACATTAGTCTAAACGGATATCTTGATAAATGTTATCAATTGCTCCTGAAACGTGAGTTACATTGAAACTTT
Source organism: Magicicada septendecula (assembly GCA_034769895.1). NCBI lineage: Eukaryota > Metazoa > Arthropoda > Insecta > Hemiptera > Cicadidae > Magicicada > Magicicada septendecula. The sequence goes on along the minus strand of CM068367.1, from coordinate 546,271,802 downwards.
ATAGGATTTACATTGACACGAAAGGTAGGATCGAGATAGGTGGTGACTTCAGCTAAAAAATAATAATTACAGTGGTTGGATAAGAAATAATTACTAAGTTATATGTATAAAGAATTTAAAATCAAACGAATTTAACATTTTTGGGGCAAGATAAAAGAAATTGTAGGGACACAGAAATCTCTTTAAAGATTTACAGTTACTGGCATTGAATTTTTAGGAATTGAAAATTTTATTTTACTTACCAAATACAATAAAAAACTGTTTCAGCTGTAAACATTCACTTATACTGAAGTGGAAGTAGATAAAGTGATAAGTGGTGAACAGCAGGAGAAATTCGTGCCCTCATGTAGTGAATAAAACATTGTCTCGACCCACGCAGTTAGAAAGTTTCAACCTCACAGAGACAAGAAACAATTCGTCCAGAGACAGAGACGCGGATATAATACAGTATTAACCGAAATGGAATTTGCTTTATTTTCTAAGACACCATCTGAACGTGGCTACCCAGCAACTCTCAACAACCCCTTTTCAGCCTTACCATTTAAATTTGAAGCGACCTTTTAGGGCAGTTATTCAACATACTCTTCTCTTTAAAGTTTGAGAATTTACTGTAAACAATTCGACAAAGACTTGTTTGTCCCCTGGATTTCCATAAAGTTAACTTTGCAAGGCATTCATTTGAAACAGATAACACAATAAAAATGACACAAATACATTGCAGTCTACAAGTTTTGAAGTATATATTCACATGTTAATAGAAGGTGGAAATGTGTAAATATAAATTCATATGATAACTGTAAGTCAATTTTGAAATAAATGAATTTTCATTAGTAGCTATATTGTTACGACGGTCTACTGATCGTCGTAGGTACAGTGGAAAACAAAATGCAAGACACCAATTAAGTCACTAATCACCAGCTTTAATTTTCACAGTTAAACAGTTCGTAATTAACAACACTGCCTCTTACAACAAATAAAATATAAATTGTCCACACGCAATAAAATGTCAACTAATATAAAACACAATTGTATTACAATATACCGCCCAATTATAAAACACAACACTTCACTAATAATCACTTGAACGCACACAGTATCGCCCGACAATAAACTCAAACCGCACTGTAATATATCGCAACTATGACTGATACTGAACGTCGTTGAGTACTGGTACATATAACCCCCCAAGATACTAGATTATTATTATTATACGCATACTGCGCATTAACAATAAAGGAAAACATTAGAGCGTAATTCATTGCGGCCTTGACACAGTTCGCGCTGCTTCTGTCACAGTCTAGCTAAAGCGTCGAAAATCACGTACGCCACACAGATTCAGCTGGATTCATCTGGAACATTCGATAAACACGTAGATTCTTCTGTAATGACGTAAAACTGTTACCTCCTTAAGCCTGTTCGTCCCGAACCGGCGAACCGTCTCTGAAGTAATACTTAGCCAGGCGATCTAGGTGGACGACCTTCAAATTTCGCTGTTCTTCCTGTTGGATCCGATAAATAACATCGTTGATTCTTTTTGCACAGTATAGGGTCCTTCCCAGTTAGTTTTCAGCTTAGGTGATCGACCACGACGGCGCTTTGGGTTGAACAACCAGATCTGATCTCCTTCTTGAAAACCCACACTATTGCTGCGAATGTCATACCGAGTTTTCATTTTATCACTGGCAATCTTCAGCCATCCTCTTATCAAACCGATTCATTTCTCGCAGTTGGTTTTCTAATTGCGAGGAATAGTTCTGTGGCTCTTGGGACTGAGTCTCAGGTGATCCGAACATCAAGTCCCCAGAAAGACGAATCTCCCCCCAAACACTAATTTTGCTGGAGTCATGCCGGTTGTGTTGTGTACTGATGATGTATACGCTATGAGGAATAGTGGTATACGTTGGTCCCAGTCTGTTTTGTTCTCGTAAACAACCTTCGAAAGATGCTGCTCAAGTGTCCTATTGAATCCCTCAACCATCCTGTCCGACTGAGAATGCAGAGGCGTTGTCCTGGTCTTTCGAATTCCGAGTAGACGGCATAATTCTTTAAACACTACTGATTCGAAATTTCTCCCTTGGTCCGTATGGATTTCCATAGGGACTTCATAACGGCTACAGACGTTGTGAACTATCTCCTTTGCCACAGTGGTAACCTCCTGAGTTGGAATTGCGTAGGCTTCCACCCACTTAGTAAAGTAGTCACCTACACCATGATGTACCGGTTTCCATCGTCAGTAACTGGGAATGGTCCAGCAATGTCTATGAAAATTCTCTCGAAAGGCAGTCCAACGTTATACTGTCTCAATTTCCCCTGCTTCTGGTTTGTGGGCCATTGCTTGTAGCACATATTTCACACGTCCGAACCCATTCCTCTACGTCGTGGCGAAGATGAAGCCAATAGAATCGCTTCCGTATTTTGTCAAGGGTTTTGTTAACGCCTCCAGATGTTCCATCATGCATCTCCTTCAAAACAGACTGCATTTTACTTCGGGGAACTATCAACTGCATGATCACGTCTCGTCCACCTGCACTTTCCCAAACCCTTTTTAGCAATCTGTTTTCTAATGTAAGAGATTCCTATTGTGCCAAGTAGCCCTTCAACACTTAGAAACCATGGCAGATATCTTGCCAATCCGGGAGGCGACCTTCCTCTTTTGCTGTCAAGATCGGTCAAATATCTTCATCAGTAATCTGTTCTTGTCGACACTCTTGTGTCGTCCAGCCGTCTACCAGGAAATCTACAGTGATGGTTTGTACGTACATATTCGCTTGAGATTTGTTCTTCCTTGCCGTGGCAACGTCGATAGTCTTCCGGGCACGGTCTTTGTGATAAGCCAACTGCAATACCATGCAGACGCCCCTGCCGATATTGCACCTTGTACTCTTGCCGACGTTCGAGCCACCTTGCTAACTGTCCTTCCGGATTTTTAAAACTCAAGAGCCATGCAAGCGCGGCATGGTCGGTACGTAGCGAAAACTCTCTCCCATAGAGGTATATATGGAAGCGCTTCAAATCTCTGATAATTGCCAATAACTCTCTCTTTGTAACACAATAATTTCTCTCTGGTTTAGAAAGCGTTTTGCTGTAATACGCTATTACTTGTTCTTCACCGTTCTGTACTTTTGACAAAACTGCTCCTAGACTAGTATTGCTCGCGTCTGTGTCTACGATGTACTTCTCTTCGGAAGCTGGAAAACCGAGAATTGGCTGCGAACATAATGCAATCTTCAAAGTCCTAAATGCTTGGTCACACTCTCTCGACCACTGGATGTTTCGTTTATTTTCCGTTAGCTCATGTAGTGGTTTAGCAATAATAGCGAAGCCTTTCACAAAACGTCTGTAATATGAGCATAACCCCAGGAAACTCCGAACTTCGTGTTTACTCTTCGGTACTGGCCAGTCTCTTACGGTGTCTACTTTATTAGGATCCATGCTAACACCCGCTGCCGAAACAGATGGCCCAGATACTGTACTTCCTACTGGAATAGAGAACACTTCTTCGGGCTCAGCTTCAGTTGGGCACCGTGAATTCTAGTTAGAACCTCCTTAAGGTTTTTCAAGTGGTCTTTGAAAGTCTTCCCGATGACTATGACATCGTCTAAATAAACAAGACAAGTTTTCCATGTCAGGGCTCGGAGTAACAGGTCCATCAATCTTTCAAAAGGTTGCCGGTGCATTACAGAGTCCAAATGGCATGACTTTAAAATGGAACAAGCCACTTGGGGTCGAGAAAACGGTCTTTCCTTTGTCTTCTTGATGAAGACCCACTTGCCAATATCCACTCTTTAGGTCCAATGTAGGAAACCACTGTGCTCCAGAGAGCGTGTCGAGTGTATCGTCAACGCGAGGTAATGGATAGCAGTCTTTCTTTGTTACGTCGTTAGAAGATCTGTTCAATAATTCGTGCAGTTCCTCTGGCAATTTGGAAGTATCTGAAGAACTGGATCTTCGTTGCGTAATTCTGGCTACCTAGGCTACAGGAGTCAATTTGCCTAGGAGCGTATTGCTTTGTAAAGTGATAGCTTGATCCAAAATATTCGCCACTCTAATAGGTACATTTCCGGTTTCGTCAGGTTTTACTAAACTTCTGGCAATTAGTATGCCCGGTGCACTGACTACCTGGGGTTCGAATATAGAACACTGGTTGCCCCTAGTGTCTGATTAGGTTTTAACCATGACGATTTTTTCAGAGTTTGGCGGAACAGTTACTTCCACTTGATTTATCAAGTTCATCGATTTTTCTGATGTTGTCATTGTGGAGAGCATTACCTCTTCTCCGATTCTCAAGACATTGTTTTTGAAGTCGACTATAAATACGTATGCGTTCAGAACATCCACACCAAGAATTGCTTCATCCACAATGTCTGCAACAAGTATTTGATGATCAAACTCAAGTCGACCAAGGCATAGGTGTATCTCCACTTTTCCATACACTTTTTACAGACCGTCCAGTAGCTGTTCGCCAGCTGCAAGAGCACCAGATTGGCTTGAGATCTTTCACCACGTCGGGGCGCACAATAGAAACTGTTGCGCCTGTGTCAACTGTAATCGAGGTTGGCCTTTCTTGAACGAATCCGGTATCCACCAAGCTCCCGCTGTTTTTCTGAAGTGTAGAAATTGCATATTGTGTAGGAGCTACGTTCCTCCAGTTAGTCTGCACACGCCCAGTTGTACCGACTACTGCTCGTTTCCGTGCTGCTGAATTCTAACCCGACAATCTCGTTGTAGATGTCCAGGTTTCCCACATCTATAACACTTCGGTCTTCCATCCTTTTTTATTTTATTCTGTGGCGCCGACCGTCGAGTCTCTGTTCCTTTTTCTTCTTCCTCATCGTCTGTGCTGTCGCGATCTTTTAGCAAGCGCACATTATGACTTGTCCAACGAGACGCTGATTTGGTGGCCTCAAATTGCAAAGCATGTACGAGGGCGTCCGCACTGTTCTGGTGTCTTACCCTTCGTAAAACTTGCTGTAGTTACGGCACATCTCGGACAACGGCAGTAAATGTGTGCATCGCAAAAATCGTTCAAAAATCATCTGGCGCTTCAGGATAGGCCAGTCTAATTAGTCTGTCGATACTTGCTTCAAACTCTTGAAGGCTCTCCCCGGAATGTTGTCGCCTTGCTCTCAACTGAGTGCAGTACACATCTCGCAAATGTTTATCACCATACTAATTCTAGAGCTTTTATGAACTCGGCATAGATATTCTGGCTGTCAGGGGGCACTTTCTGTAGTAGTTCTGCCGCGGGTCCCTTTAATACGAGGACGAGTGAAACTGACTTATCTTTCTCTGTTCAATTATTTGAGCAGGCAGCAGCTTCAAATTGGCGGAGGCACGTTGCCCAGTGACTGCTTCCGTCAAAGGTTGGAGCTTTGACATTGCAGCATAACAAAATTATCACGTTAAACATTTAACTTAATGCAACATAAATAAAGGAGAAAAGGTCCATAGTGAGTGAGAAGAATGAATTGTTTAAAGGTTAAGAAAAAGAAACTGTATATTAAGTCAATAAAATGTTAAGAAGAATAAAAAATAACAAAGAAAACCATTGATCAAAATAACTTACTATGTAAAAACCCAATAAACCAGCAGTATACCCAGTAGATTGGGGAAGCAGTAAAAAGGGAAAGACAAGAAAAAGGAGATAAAAGGGTGAAAACAATATTAATAATGGAAATTTATAAGGTCAAGAAGCAGAGAAACCACAAGACCAGAAATTTACTAATATAATAATGAAGAAAGGACAAAATATATCAAGATTCCTACAAAGCGCCTAGAAACAAGAAGAGCTATTCCAAAAAAAGTTAATAATGGAATACATACCATTGAACAAAATTAAAACCAATATATTTAGACCCAGTAACTCAAGTTACAAGATACAATCCAAAGAAAACCGAATTGTAAAGTAGTTATAAGTATAATATGTAAAAAATTGTTTAAAAAGACTACCATTAGTGTAGACAATAATAAGTGACACACTATAATAAAGTATAGTGTAAGAAATAGAAATCTAGTAAAAAGACTACCATCAGTGTAGGGAAATACTATATACAAAAACAAAAGACAGTCTAATGACTAAGGTTAATTTTAATAATAAAAGTGTTTTAAAAAATTAAGTAATATAAGATTGTAATAGTTATAAGATGCTTTTATTTCATTGTGTTACCAAGACAGTTATAGTAATTGAAGGAGACAGTTAATAACTGGAGGTGTCATTAGTTATAAGATATTTTTATTTCATTGTGTTATCAAAATAATTATAGTGAACACAAGAGACAGTTAATAACTGAAGGTGTCATTAGTTATAAGATGTTTTTATTTGATTGTGTTACCAAAATAATTATAGTGAACACAAGAGACAGTTAATAACTGAAAGTGTTATTAGTTATAAGATGTTTTAATAGGATTAGGTTGGTGATAAAAGGAAACATAAAAGCAAAGGACAGCCAATGACTGATAATATTGCTGATAATAAGATGTTTCCATTATAATTCTATATGTATAAAAAAATATTAGGCATAAGATATTTTTGTTATGTTTAAGTGATATAAAAAAAAAAAAAAGTTAGTAGATATAAGATATTCTGTTGTATTTAAAATCATGTTATTTAATTTTCAAGTTTGTAAGGCAGAGAGGCAAGTAGGAAATAGGAATGTAATAATTTTATTTAAAACTGTAAACCATATGAAAGGTACAAAGCAGATTAGCTAAGACACCACTTTAGAAAACACAGACCAGTAATGTAAACCCAAAACTATCTATCAGAGAATCAAACTACATAATAGGAGATAAAATTCAGTCCATACAACACAGAAATTGAAAATGTAATTAACACAGATTCAATTAATAACGAATAGAATGACAAAGGAAAGAAAATTAACTTCCTTTGGAAACAAATAATACTAGGCCTATAATGGTAATCAAATCAGACTAAACAGTAAATTAATCAATATTGAAGTGTTTTAACAACAAAATTATTAACAACAAAGATAATCACGGAGTTATTAAGATTATTCCATGGAAATATTATCAGAAAAAACACTTAAAAACCATTTAAACACTAAATTTGTACAAAATATGAGGCCTACAATAATTATAAAAAATTGTAATTTTTGGGCTTAAATGAACTTGAAACAAACCCAGCTATATATCCAAATATGTAAAATTAATTAATCAATATTGCTGAGTAGTTAGATTTTTGTAAAATTAAGAAATATTTGAAATACAGTAAAAAATAAGAAAACTTATTATGTATATTTAGATGATCAACCAAATCTGAGACATGTACTTTTATAAATAAACAATAGAAAGAGGAAAAAGACATAGCACAAATTACCCTAAAACGACGACGTTCAGAGTTTAGTCTATTGTTAATCGTGAAGACGACTAGTTGAGAATGTACTGACAGAATACCGAAAAAGTGTAATTTTGTGCAAAACCGTGAGTGTGGCTATGAAGAGTGTAACAGATGTTAACTAAAAGGAAAATAACATTAACAGTTAATATTTAACACCTCACTAATTCCGAACAACAGTAATAACACCATCAAACACAAGCACAAGAATTCAACGGCCATTTTGAGAAGATTTTGGACCATATTAGCAGAACACGAATACACATATTTGAACACCGGACACTTCACCAGTAACCCATCCCGAAACGACATCGCAGGAGAAGAGAGAACACTCTACACTATATTCCTGGACCAACACTACTTCGCAGAGAAAGGAATATTCATTTATTTCTGTGGGAGAAGCTCAACCAGTTCCAGCAGTGCATAGCAGCGAAAATCGAGGTGAAGGCGGCCATACTGGATTTCTGAACGAGCCAAGTACACTGCCAGCTTGAAGTGAGTGACGTCATTTCGACGAATGGTTCGATATTACTTTTCATAATTGACAATTTCAGTAATAATATTGTTTTATTTCAGCCATAATAATTTAGTTTAAGAATATCTGTAAGAATGTATCTTGTTCCTTGCCCTCTGACCATTTCGACTCGCTAAAAGAATCCTAATTAATTAATCTTGTAAAAAATATATTTTGTCAATCTTGTTCGCTACCGACTGGAGCAAATAATCAGCCAATGCCTGGGCCATGCGCAGTCTGAATGGCGCACAATTTTAAATGTCAATAAATGAACATCATTATTCTGTTACAAGAGTTGTATTTATTTGTATAATGAATGTTAACTATTTTATTTTTTCTAAACAAACATAATTTGCAGTGCTAGAATAAATATCTGAGAGAAAGAAGAAGAGTAAAGTCAGCGGAGAGAGAACCAACCGACCTGACTACACAATTAAATCATTAATAGAAACAAATAGATCTGAACTACAAATTCATACTTATTCAATTGAAAATAATTAAAGCACACACACAATTAATTAATTATTTATTCATTAATTGAATTCATCAATTAAACAAAAAAATAAATATTAGAAAAATTTCATAACTTACAAAATTTTTTTTATTATCAACCAATCACACTTTATTATAAAACATTATTTATATTTAATTTATTCTTTGTAATTGGTGAATCCAAAGTGGAGCTGTATCATCGGCGAGTTCAACACCGAGATTCAGACAACATTTATTAGCATCACAATTGCTATCTCTATATCATTATATCTTTATATCTTTATTAATATTTATATTTGTAAATTCTATTACAATGGCGCCCAACGTGGGGCCTAAAATAGGAGCTAATAGAGTTACAAAATAAGGACGATTGTCCAGTTTCCTATTTTTAGCTCGGCAGCGGTCAATAAGTCGGAAGAAGGAGCGAGATGCACAGGAGAGCTACATCAAGGAAAAGGGCTGTGGAGGCCGAGCAGGAGGTAGACATGGAGATAAAGAGGCGACACCAGTGGAAGATGTGGAGTCGATGTTACCGCCAGCAGAACCAAACAAGCCTGCACTACAGGAGGAGCAGCCAGAGAAATCCACCACGAAGGAAGATACAAAATTGGATAAAATGATGGAGATGTTAATCAGAGAATTCAAAACGACGAAGGAGAAAATCGAAGAAAATAGTAAGAAGCTGGAGAACGATAACCAACAATTGAAAGAAGAATTAAGAGAAAATAGTAAGAAGATGGAGAATGATAACCAACGATTGAAGGAAGAATTGGGTAATAAAATCGGAGATACCAACAAGAAAATCGAAGAAAATAGTAAGGAAATGAAAAGTGATAACCAACGATTGAAGAAGGAATTAAGAGAAAATAGTAAGAAGATGGAGGAGAAAGTGGACGAAATAAAAAACGAAAATAAATTATTAATGGAGGAAAATATTAAGAAGATCGAGGAGAAGATGGAGGAAAATATCCAGAAGATTGAGGTGAAAATGGAGGAAATAAAAACTGACAATAAACAATCGAAGGAGAAATTGACCCAGATAAGCCATAAACTGGAAGAAACCAATAAAAAGATGGAAAATAATAGTCAACAATTAAGAGAAGAATTGAAAGAGACGAACCAAGAGAATATGAACCGATTAGATGGAAAGATGGAAGCATTGAAGGAAGAACTGGGGCAAAAGATAGCTGAAAATAAAGAAACAATCAGCAAGAAGGTAGAAGAGGAATTAACGGTAATCGAACAAAAGATTACAAGGGCTGACGAAAGATGGAGTCAAACCGAACGAGAGGTACAGAGTATCAAGACGGAAATAAACACTAAGGTTAACAACATGGAAGAAATGAATAGGAAGACTTTAGAGGAAAAACTAAGAGAAACACGTGAAGACTGGGAGCGAGTGCAGGACCGATTCACAGAAAAATGTGACGGCATTGAAGCTACTGTGACCAGTATCAACAGTCAGGTGCGACAGAACCAAACAGATATAGACCTGTTCCATAGTCGACCGACAAGTATTACCAGTTGTCCTAACAACGAGAATCGCGAAGGAATCAACTTCAGATTTTATAAAAACAAACCGATGGAGTTCCTAGCCAGAATCGAAGAGTACTTCACCAAACACAGAGGCAATCGCTGGAGGGAGAATAAAGAAGGACTTGACGAATCGTTCGAGGAGATAGCAGATAATTGGTGGATGGCGATAAGGGACGAAGTGACCGACTACCAACAATTCAAAAGGCTATTCAAAGCCAAATATTGGTCTGAATCGACACAAAATATTGCTAGAGACGGTATCTGTCATGGAAAATACAACCCGTATGGAAACCAGACTCTAACGGCGTACTTCTTGGGAAAGGTGTGCGTGGCCAAACATCTAGAGCCCAGAATACCGGAAGAATGCCTGGTCAGCAAGCTCTCATACCATTATGAGGAAGATATAATAAGAGCTAGAAGAAACAGTCAAATAAAGACTGTACAAGCAATGACCGAGCTCTTAGAAATGTATGAGCATGAAGATTACTACCGCCAAAGTCGCAGGATATATGAAAGGCCGGAACCAAGAAGTAACACCAATAATTCGAATAATAATAATCGGCAGAATGTGGGCAACAACAATAATTATAATTCCGCAAATCGGAATAATGCCGAATACAATTATACACCCGTAATAACAATAATGTACCTAGATTTAATAACAATAATAATAATAATCATGTTCCTCGCATTAATAATAATGACAGCAACAACAACAACAATAATAATAATAATAATAATAATAATAACCGTCCACATAACAACAACGGTTATTATAATAATAACCGTAATTATGTTCCAAATGGTCAGAGGAACCCCAACCCCTCTAATAACAATTATCATAGTAATTATAACAGGAATTACCCGAATGGAGGTAATAACAATAATTACAGGACATATCGACCCCATATTAACTACATCAGAGCGGAAGGCAGTGGACAGAGGAGGTACCAGCCTCAACGAAGGAGCCGATATTATGAGTACGAGACCTTTCAAGGAAGTCAGGGAAGTAATCGTTACAGAGAGTACGAGCCCAGACGCAGTTCCAGCCTGGACAATCAACGAAGACTACCTGTAACGGAAGCCCAACAGGACGATCGTGCTGAACCAAACGAAGCAGGTTCAGGACTCCAAGTTGATGCTCCCAACGGCCTGATCCGTAATGATGCGGAACATTTAAACGAACGGAGGCAGTAATAAACTCTAATAACCCTTTACTGCTCCAATCTGCTGGGCTTGACCAAGGAATAAATTTGAAGAAAGAAAGAAAAAATTTTACAATAATATACAGTAATTATTTGAAAGATATCCGTAAGGATTTGCTAGAAGAAAACGAAATTAACATTAATAATAATGACAATGAAATAATATATATAATTGCAGAAATTGAGGGTATTCTGTTCCTATAATGATAGACACTGGAGCCAATGTCTCTATAATAAATCGTAATGAGTTTGACCGGATACAGCAGGAATGCCACAAAAACTTACCGGTACTACCTATTAATAATATTGTACTTGTAGGAGCTACCGGCCGACAGAACAAGACCATAAGAAAACAGGTATCCTTAAGTGTCAACAGTCAGGGCATTAGTGTGGATATGATATTTCTTGTTGCAGCCGGATTACCTTTCAACATCATGATAGGGTGTGACATATTGCGCAGAAACTCAGCAGTTATAGACTTGTGCCGAGGAAAGGTATCACTCATTTCTGAAGGTTCGACCTGGGTAGCCAATTTAACTAACAACAAGATGTTAGACTCCAGACAACTTCTCGACCACAAAAATAAGGTGAATTACTTGTCAAACTACTCGACAAACAACAAGCCAGTACATCAGGATTCGGAGGATGACCTATGGCAACAAAAGATTCAGGAGATACGTAACTTCCAGTGCCACAATACTACCGAGCAATTAGAGGAAAACCAGCTGAATCAATTAGTCAACATATATGAAAAATATCGAGCTGTATTTTCGGAGAACCTGGAACTACCAATGTTCCATACGATTCAGAGAACCAGTAGAATTTAATCGAAAGTCGTATCCCATAGCACAATCTTTGAAGGAAGCCGTACGCACCGAGATCCAGAATATGATCAGTAAAGATATTATCGAGAGCAGTCAATCGCCATACACTAGCCCAATTGTGGCTATACAAAAGAAAAATGGGAAGGTAAGGCTTTGCCTTGGCGCACGTGAGATAAATAAAATGATTATTAACGATCGTACCTCACCTGGCGAAATTGATGAGATATTGAAGAGATTTCACGGAACGAAGTTCATTACCACGTGGGATACCGTTTGCGGCTATTGGCAGGTGGAGTTGCACCCAGCAAGCCGGCAATACATGGCGTTCATCTTCGAAGGGCGCAACTATCAGTTTAAGAGATTGCCCTTCGGGTTAGTGAACTCAGTAGCTGTTTTTGTCGCCTGTATGGATCATATACTCGGACCAGAAGCGCTCCAATTCACGACTGTCTATGTTGATGATCTCCTAATAACATCAACCAATTGGGAAGAACACTGTTACCGTGTGGAGCATGTCTTGAAGAAGCTTGCTGAAAATAATGTTACCCTTAAACTAGACAAGTCCAAGCTTATAGCTAAAGAAGTACAATTCTTGGGTTTCCAGTTAAACAGTCAAGGAATAACACCATCAACAGAAAAAGTAAACGCCATACAACGATTCCCTATAACAAAAAACAGAAGGCAACTACAATCATTTTTAGGCCTGTGTAACTACTATAGGAAGTTCCAAAATAATTATTCCGAACTGACGGCCCGGTTTCAGTACCAGTTATCGTCCAAGAATAAATGGCGATGGGGTCAAGAACAAGACGAAACCTTCAAATCAATTAAGGAGAAGTTCTTAGAAGCAGTAATGCTCAACCATCCGGATTTTAACCGACCCTTCTTTCTAAACTGTGACGCTAGTAACATTAGCTTGGGATCAACACTGTACCAAGAAGATGAAGTTGGAAACCATCCAGTAGTGAGCTTTGCTAGCAGAACCCTTAACCAGTGTGAAAAGAACTATAACGTGACGGAAAAAGAACTGCTAAGTGTAGTCTTTGCCTGTGGGAAGTTTCGGACGTATATCCTCGGATATCCAGTGACCGTTCGAACAGATCACAAATCTATATCATTTCTGAGAAGATGCAAGTTAAGCCATGGTAGATTGACCAGATGGGTACTTGCCCTGCAGGAATACGATATACAGTGGGAGTATGTTCCTGGAAGTAAAAATGTAGTAGCTGACGTATTGTCGAGAGTAAACCTGGAAGAACAAACGTTCGAAGGCGAAAAAAAGAGCATTTTGAAAATCTATAATATTATTAAGGACAGATCCGATTTAGAAAAGATAGTGCAGGACATCAGCAAACACCAGCAGTCCGACCCGAAGTTAAACCACATTAAACTTCGTCTCTCCAGCCAAGATGACACAATAACCAAATTTTATTGTGTACATAACGAAATATTATTCATCAAATCATCCCTTGAGGAAGAGATATGGAAGATCATGATCCCTACTGCAATCGAAAAGGATATCATCCTGGAATATCATCTACGATACGGTCACATGGGAGCCATGAAGGTGATCAAGGCGATAGAAGAGAATTGTCATATAAAAAGTATCAATAGAAAAACGAGAAACTACCTCAAAACCTGTCTGATATGTCAATTGGTGAAAACCAACAATGAGAGAAAAGAGGGTATGATGATACCAATTACCTCACAAGCCAAACTGGAAAAGGTTTTTCTGTGGTCCATTTCCCCGCAGTGGCGGACGCCATCGATACAAATACATTATTATCATGATGGATCATTTCACAAAATTCACAAAACTGTACCCTGTGAACAGAGCCACCACTTTGAAGACTCTAGGAATTATAACAAACCATTACATTCCAGAGATAGGGAGCCCGGCATCCATAATCACAGACCATGGAACACAATTTAAGGGTTGGAGGTGGAGAAACACTCTAAATACGTTGGGCATTAAGACATACAAGACATCTGTCTACCACCCCAGCAGCAATCCAGCGGAGAGGGTACTGCGAGAAGTCGGAAGAATATTACGGACTTATTGCTATAATCAACAAAGGAAGTGGCAAGAATATTTATTAGCTACTGAAGAATTCCTTAATTTGTCATATCACCCCGCTATAGGTACCACGCCATACACGGCAATGTATGAAAAACCGCCTCCAAGACAAATACAAGACATAATAGAGTTCCCCATGAGTCAAGAATACAAATTCAATCGAATCAGATTCTACAATAAATTGGCAGAAGACCAGGAAAGGCGCAAGAACAAGTATCATAAGGCGATTAAGAAAATAATAAGCTATGAAGTCGGAGAAAAGGTACTGCTAAAAAACAGGGAATTACCCAGTACTTTGGAAGGCATTACCAAAAAGTTGTTACTGCTGTATACCGGCCCATACCTGATTATTAAAAACAATAATAACAATACGTATGTACTAAAGGATATCATTTCAAATAAAGTAAAAGGAACTTATAATCAATTATCAATTAAAAAATATTTAGAGGAGAGATGAGAATTTTCAAAATTCAAAAAATTAGTAAGTACAACTTACACTGATCATTTGAAAGACTATTATGAATGATGAAAAAAGAATTTTGATGAACAAACAAATTTTCAAAATTCAAAAAATTAGTAAGTACAACTTACACCAAACATTCGAAGAATTATGAAGAAACAAAAAGAATTTTGATGAATAAAAAATTTCAAAATTCAAAACAATAATAAGTACAACTTACACCAAAATATTTGAAAAACAACTATGAATAAGAAAGAATTAATTGAATAAAAATATCTAAAGTTAAAAAATAGTAAGCTCATATCATTACTCATACGAATGATGAGAAATAACTCTTAAATATGAAAAAAGATTTTGTAAGAAAGAGATACAAAATTCTAAAGGAGAAAGGAAACCAGAATATCATATGACTTAATCGAAACAACTTAACCAAACTCACAAAGAAAATAATTTAATAAAAAAGGAACAATGAAGAAGGACCAACTCAGTAAAGACCAAATAGTGAGACCAGAAACCAAAAACCCGGATACTATTAATGATAATGTTGTTGCAATAACCACTGTTATAGTGAAAGTGATAAAGAATTAATCCATGTTATGCCATGAGCAATAAAAATAACTCATTGGATACCAGATGGTAGGAAAAATAAATATAAATACTAATTACTATGTAAACATGATGAAATGATGAAATGTATATTATACCACATACCTAAACCACATAATATGGAATAAGCTTTAAGAGAGAAGAAGAGTCAAGTGTATAAAAGTATTAATTAATATAAAGTATTATGAAGTGAAGAATCTAAAGATGTTTATTTTAGTCAAAAGAGACTACTTTTACTGTTTATTTATTTTTATGACTGGATTTAGAAAATGCCATCCGTCTTATATTTTGAGCAGAGATGATAATGCCTCTGGACTCAACTAATTGAAGTATTGGACAGCAGGGATTGAAGCCAAAAGTGCCACTCTGAACTGTTCCAATTAATTTGTTAGGGAATGTTAGGGAGTAAACATACTGGTGAGGAAGCACCAAATAAGAAAGGATATAAAATGATAATGTTATACACAAGATTGAAGATCACTTATTAATGAAGAAAGAAACTAATGAAGGAGATACACATCATCTGAGAGGACGCAACGGTGGAAAAAGAAGGTACATAAAGTGAAAACATGTAATCACGAAGAAAATATGGTAAATACAAAAGAATTAGTAGTAATTATTTCATCCATACTAAGAGTATGATCTGAACTAATCACTTTTACAGGAGAGCATATGTAGCATAACAAAATTATCACGTTAAACATTTAACTTAATGCAACATAAATAAAGGAGAAAAGGTCCATAGTGAGTGAGAAGAATGAATTGTTTAAAGGTTAAGAAAAAGAAACTGTATATTAAGTCAATAAAATGTTAATAAGAATAAAAAATAACTAAGAAAACCATTGATCAAAATAACTTACTATGTAAAAACCCAATAAACCAGCAGTATACCCAGTAGATTGGGGAAGCAGTAAAAAGGGAAAGACAAGAAAAAGGAGATAAAAGGGTGAAAACAATATTAATAATGGAAATTTATAAGGTCAAGAAGCAGAGAAACCACAAGACCAGAAATTTACTAATATAATAATGAAGAAAGGACAAAATATATCAAGATTCCTACAAAGCGCCTAGAAACAAGAAGAGCTATTCCAAAAAAAGTTAATAATGGAATACATACCATTGAACAAAATTAAAACCAATATATTTAGACCCAGTAACTCAAGTTACAAGATACAATCCAAAGAAAACCGAATTGTAAAGTAGTTATAAGTATAATATGTAAAAAATTGTTTAAAAAGACTACCATTAGTGTAGACAATAATAAGTGACACACTATAATAAAGTATAGTGTAAGAAATAGAAATCTAGTAAAAAGACTACCATCAGTGTAGGGAAATACTATATAAAAAAAAAAGACAGTCTAATGACTAAGGTTAATTTTAATAATAAAAGTGTTTTAAAAAATTAAGTAATATAAGATTGTAATAGTTATAAGATGCTTTTATTTCATTGTGTTACCAAGACAGTTATAGTAATTGAAGGAGACAGTTAATAACTGGAGGTGTCATTAGTTATAAGATGTTTTTATTTCATTGTGTTATCAAAATAATTATAGTGAACACAAGAGACAGTTAATAACTGAAGGTGTCATTAGTTATAAGATATTTTTATTTCATTGTGTTATCAAAATAGTTATAGTGAACACAAGGGACAGTTAATAACTGAAGGTGTCATTAGTTATAAGATGTCTTTATTTCATTGTGTTACCAAAATAATTATAGTGAACACAAGAGACAGTTAATAACTGAAAGTGTTATTAGGAATAAGATGTTTTAATAGGATTAGGTTGGTGATAAAAGGAAACATAAAATCAAAGGACAGACAATGACTGATAATATTGCTGATAATAAGATGTTTCCATTATAATTCTATATGTATAAAAAAATAATAGGCATAAGATGTTTTTGTTATGTTTAAGTGATATAAAAAAAAAGTTAGTAGATATTAGATATTCTGTTGTATTTAAAATCATGTTATTTAATTTTCAAGTTTGTAAGGCAGAGAGGCAAGTAGGAAATAGGAATGTAATAATTTTATTTAAAACTGTAAACCATATGAAAGGTACAAAGCAGATTAGCTAAGACACCACTTTAGAAAACACAGACCAGTAATGTAAACCCAAAACTATCTATCAGAGAATCAAACTACATAATAGGAGATAAAATTCAGTCCATACAACACAGAAATTGAAAATGTAATTAATACAGATACAATTAATAACGAATAGAACGACAAAGGAAAGAAAATTAACTTCCTTTGGAAACAAATAATACTAGGCCTATAAAGGTAATCAAATCAGACTAAACAGTAAATTAATCAATATTGAAGTGTTTTAACAACAGAATTATTAACAACAATGATAATCACGGAGTTATTAAGATTATTCCATGGAAATATTATCAGAAAAAACACTTAAAAACCATTTAAACACTAAATTTGTACAAAATATGAGGCCTACAATAATTATAAAAAATTGTAATTTTTGGGCTTAAATGAACTTGAAACAAACCCAGCTATATATCCAAATATGTAAAATTAATTAATCAATATTGCTGAGTAGTTAGATTTTTGTAAAATTAAGAAATATTTGAAATACAGTAAAAAATAAGAAAACTTATTATGTATATTTAGATGATCAACCAAATCTGAGACATGTACTTTTATAAATGAACAATAGAAAAAGGAAAAAGACATAGCACAAATTACCCTAAAACGACGACGTTCAGAGTTTAGTCTATTGTTAATCGTGAAGACGACTAGTTGAGAATGTACTGACAGAATACCGAAAAAGTGTAATTTTGTGCAAAACCGTGAGTGTGGCTATGAGGAGTGTAACAGAGGTTAACTAAAAGGAAAATAACATTAACAGTTAATATTTAACACCTCACTAATTCCGAACAACAGTAATAACACCATCAAACACAAGCACAAGGAATCAACGGCCATTTTGAGAAGATTTTGGACCATATTAGCAGAACACGAATACACATATTTGAACACCGGACACTTCACCAGTAACCCATCCCGAAACGACATCGCAGGAGAAGAGAGAACACTCTACACTATATTCCTGGACCAACACTACTTCGCAGAGAAGGGAATATTCATTTATTTCTGTGGGAGAAGCTCAACCAGTTCCAGCAGTGCATAGCAGCGAAAATCGAGGTGAAGGCGGCCATACTGGATTTCCGAACGAGCCAAGTACACTGCCAGCTTGAAGTGAGTGACGTCATTTCGACGAATGGTTCGATATTACTTTTCATAATTGACAATTTCAATAATAATATTGTTTTATTTCAGCCATAATAATTTAGTTTAAGAATATCTGTAAGAATGTATCTTGTTCCTTGCCCTCTGACCATTTCGACTCGCTAAAAGAATCCTAATTAATTAATCTTGTAAAAAATATATTTTGTCAATCTTGTTCGCTACCGACTGGAGCAAATAATCAGCCAATGCCTGGGCCATGCGCAGTCTGAATGGCGCACAATTTTAAATGTCAATAAATGAACATCATTATTCTGTTACAAGAGTTGTATTTATTTGTATAATGAATGTTAACTATTTTATTTTTTCTAAACAAACATAATTTGCAGTGCTAGAATAAATATCTGAGAGGAAGAAGAAGAGTAAAGTCAGCGGAGAGAGATCCAACCGATCTGACTACACAATTAAATCATTAATAGAAACAAATAGATCTGAACTACAAATTCATACTTATTCAATTGAAAATAATTAAAGCACACACACAATTAATTAATTATTTATTCATTAATTGAATTCATCAATTAAACAAAAAAAATAAATATTAATAAAATGTCATAACTTACAAATTTTTTTTTTATTATCAACCAACCACACTTTATTATAAAACATTATTTATATTTAATTTATTCTTTGTAATTGGTGAATCCAAAGTGGAGCTGTATCATCGGCGAGTTCAACACCGAGATTCAGACAACATTTATTAGCATCACAATTGTTATCTCTATATCATTATATCTTTATATCTTTATTAATATTTATATTTGTAAATTCTATTACAACATGAACTGTCCCTACTGCAGGCAAAGTGACTTTCTCTAGTAATTTATTTTCTGTGTCTTTTTCTGTCTTTATCATTGTTATCATTGGTAATTTTCAGAACATTGTTTTGGTTGAATCTTCATGCACTGCTCAACTTCACTTTTAATTTGTTCTCTTATGTTTGCCATTGAGTTTTCTACTGCAGATATTTTTGTTGACATAGCTTCTTCCACAGTCAACACAGATTTGTCTGCTTCAGCTACTTTATTTGACATGGATTCTCCTACGTCAGACATTTTTGTGGACATCGATTTTTCAACACTCAAGACAGATTTTTCTACTTCAGCTATTTTGAATGACATTAATTCTTGTACCTGTGATATTTTAGTAACTTGCTTATTAAGCTCACCTCGTAGGAGACCCAACTCTGCAGCGATTTGTTCTTGTGTCTGCTTTTGCTCCTGCAGAATAACTCCTTGATGTCTTCTGTTTCACGCTTACTTTCTTCTTTTTGTCTTTCTTCTGTTCCTAGCATTAGTGCTTTCTGACGTCCCTCAGCCTCTTCTCTTTCCTGCTTGTGTTTTTCGTCGTGTCGTTTTTCTGCTTCTTCCGCCTCCTGCCTGCGTTTTTCATCCTGTCGGTTTCTGCTTCTTCCGCCTCCTGCCTGCGTTTCTCATCCTGTCGTTTCTCCGTCTGTAACAGCAGCTCCTGTAAATTTTTCATCTTCTGACTGGCATATATTGTTTTCCGATTAATTACGAATTACAGTCGTCTTGTACAAAGTATCCACTGTTTCCACTATTAATCGTTCTATCCCACTTCTTACACCACTGTTACGACGGTCTACTCATCGTCGTATGGTACAGTGGAAAACAAAATACAAGACAGAATTATCACTGTTGCACACCACTATAGAAAAATTATTCCGATTAACGTTTTCAAGTTTCTCAGCTCATCGTCAGATCGGAAAAATTGTGTGCAACAGTGATAATTCTGTTTGTGATTATAACCACTAACACATCTTCATTCATTAAAATACAAGACACCAATTAAATCACTAATCACCAGCTTTAATTTTTACAGTTAAACAGTTCGTAATTAACAACACTGCCTCTTACAACAGATCAAATATAAATTGTTCACACGCAATAAAATGTCAACTAATATAAAACACAATTTTATTACAATGTACCGGCCGATTATAAAACACAACAGTTCACTAATAACTACTTGAACGCACACATTGTCGTCCGACAATAAACTCGAACCGCACTGTAATATATCGCAACTGTGACTGAAACGGAACATCGTTGAGTACTAGTATTTATACCCCCCCCCCCCGAAATACTAGAGCGTAATTCATTGCGGCCTTGACACAGTTCGCGCGGCTTCTGATACAGTCTAGCTAATGCGTCGAAAATCGCGAAACCACTCAGATTCAGCTGGATTCATCCGGAACATTCGATATAGGCCTACACGTAGATTGTTCTGTAATGTCGTAACAATATTTCAGTGATTTTACTAATCATAGACGCCGTACTACCAATGTTTAAAATTTACTTTTATACCTATTACTAACAGGAAATTCTAAGAAAAGGCGACGGTAAAAAGATTTATTTTTTATTTTACGTAAACTTCATGGAACTAAATTCTGTTACATTTCCTACAACACTTAATTCCTTTACAATTATTAAATTATATAATTTATTAAATATTGTAGTATATATACATTTTCCTGATAGCGTATAGGACAATCTGTATCTTAAATTTAACAATTGTACGAAGTTTGGCAGTTACGACAAGATGTTTACATGTTTTCTTATTTAGCCTCTTAATTTGGGAATCTGTTTATTTTATAGACATAACTAGAAGAGCTGTCAATGGTCATCTGTTCGTATTCATGTATGTGTTTTGTCAGTCAATTTGTTCAATGTTCGTTTAGTGAAACTGTTTACAAATCTGCAATAAATTGCTGTCCTTGTTACTGTTTTAGCGCCGTTTATTCTGCTTTGTTTCATTGCAAACAAGGGAAAGTATAGTTTTCTTAACAAGTATATGTGTGTGATAAGAGAAGAAGGCGATTGGCTTGTCATATGACATGCCTAATTAAAAAATGTTTAATTAGAAAATTGTCTGTAAAACTTCGTCCTTAGTTACACACATCCTGAGTTTATTTTCTTTCAGTTCTGAACTTAAATTTAAGTAAAATTACGTATATCATAATCAGCACAACTTATTTCCACAAAATAAAAAAAATAGATCACATGATTCGTTTTTTTTTCTGCAACAATCTCAACGGTTGAGATTGAAGACTGCAGTTTTCTTTATTCCAGATAATGTATTCTTCTCTGTAGTGACTTTCAGTTATGTATGACTCAGTTTTCCGAAACTGATAGTACGAAGAACCGGGAAGTCGCAAATAGTGTCATAGGTACAAGCATGTTCTCAATTGCATATGCAACTGACATATTATTCCTTAGAAGAGCGTACAATTTAAAAAACCAAATCTGTCAAAGAAGCTGATTTTTAACATGGCAACGATTAGTAACAAACCAATAAGTTGGTTTAAGCTTGTAAGTAATTTCCAATACAATCAAATTTTCACTCATATCTTGTGCATCCATTCCTTCTTTGTGGGCTCCTTATGTCCACAGTTTATAAATACTGTAACAACTCTAGTCGTGTAATACTGTTTATTTCTAATGTTTCATTTTCATTTTTATTTAAAATTTTTACTACGTTAAACATCCTTCTCTGTTGGTCTGTACGGTACTATAAATAGTTTGGCCTGACACGGAAAACGTTACTTGTTTACTCGTATAACGTCACAGTTACTTATACATGTCTGTAAAACAGTCAATTGTTACCGCGACGTCTAACTTACAGCAGAAATAGCGACAACTGAACCTGATGTCGAAGTAAGTACAATACCTTCGGCTATTTCGCCTCAGTAGAGAACATCGCGATCCTTGCAAGTGTCGTAACAATACATAGTCGACAGAGAAATATTGAAAAAATTTATAAAAAAATTGAAGAAAACGTACAAATAATATAAAAACCCGTTTTGTGCAACATCTAAATTGTTTAGAACATGCAGGATAGGCTGTCAAGTTTAAGGAGTGTAGCAAACAATTAAGGTACGTATTGTGGCCGACACTACGCTTCAGCCTCTCATTACACTCAGTATCATATGAACTGAATCGACCTGGGAGGTGGAAAACACATTTAATGTTATACATTACACGTTTGTTTTAATGGTACTAGTAAAAGTTGGAGCCGGTGTTAGAAACAAACTAGTGTACTATACACCACTGACTAACTACATAAATTGCTAAAAAACTACATTATTTGTAAAAGATTAACATAATAATTGCTGATTTAAAATTATTGAACAGAAAGCACTAGGTGATGTGAATAAACTGATAATCCAAAACACACTAATATTTTTTTTGTTACTGAAGGCATAAATAAAAAGTAATGTTTGAGACATGTCTATTAAAATTTCTAAGTAAAATGAAAACAATGAGAGTAGTTTACATGAGCACAGCAGTGGTACAATAGCGGTACGGGCTCAATTGTATTGAGTGTACAAGGAAGATGAGAAAATATATAGTTCAAAAAAACACACGTCATGCAGATTGTATCCAATGGTACTAGGCACTGGATGTACCAGTCAAATTATGTAGGATAAATACGTGTACAGAGCTGTATAAATAAAGTAAAACATGTCAATTCATCTCAGTGAAAGACAGTCAATCCGTGAAAAAGGAAAAAAAAAACATAAAATATAAAGAAACGTGTTATGAAAATTAAAGTATTGAATTCTATCTCGAAAAAGAATAAAATAAATAGATAATTCATTTCGACTAGGTAAATTGTAAGATTTTTTGCCGTAGAAGATAATCAAAATGCGTAACAAAGGTAGGCCTACCTAATGAAATTATATATGTAATGATTACAATCTCCCTGGAGTGGCGCTAATTTATATCATTAAGGTGGGTAATGGGTAATGACTATTTTGCTGACTAGTGTGGCTGAGGATCACTGAGGGTCTGTTATAGCTGTAAGACTTAGCTTCTAGTGAACAAGAACTCAGTAAACACATTAATAATCTAGTGGTAATCAAGTGCAATGTGAGTGTGAAACAACGAGAGCTGTAGCCCAATAGTTTGCTACATATTACATTTAAACAGAAGAACCCTGAGAACTGCCTAACTCACCTTAATCAAAGCGAGTAGGTTAATTACATTTAAATCTGCGACAGCTCGTATAAATTCATTATACCTTGGGAATGCAACATGTCAATGCAAATGAGTTCCTTCCTATACAATTAAACTTGTTCCCCACAATTGCTGATATCATTACAAATGCGCAGAGGCCTCCAGATTCCTAATTAACAGTTATCTCTGTTGATATTATTCTACGTATGGAATCTGGTTCCGATTGACGTATTGTTGTTTACTTATGTACTGTACCTGGTAAACAATATTGATGGTACAGTGTTCCTTTTTTGTAGTTGTAATTCCAAAATCAAAGCTTTTTAATAATGTTAGTAGTTACAAAACAGTGGTTTATAAGTATCACGAAGATACACAATAATGCTCACGAAAAGTCACGATGAAGTTATTGCTTTGTGAATACACGTAAAATAACTGAAAGAACCTAGTTTTCTTAGCAAAACCTAATGCATGGGAAACCAGGAATAACAGGGTTAAAAGGTTTTGTTTACTTTAATCGGCACTGGCGTGATCATGTGTTTTATCATATTTATCTTATGCAAAACTTACTCCACCCAACCATAATTGTGAGTAGTGGAAAGAGTCATGGTTTTTTAGTTAGTTAGCCTGAAAAGTTTCTATGTGTTAGTTTTTATATTTTTGGAAAACGAAAGAAAGTAATTTGATATTTAATTTATCCCACATAATTTTTCTACAGAATATCTTTGTAGACTACACAAGATAAGCTAATTATTTAAAGCTAAATAACAGTAGAATTCTCTGAAAACAGTTATAAAGTCGAATAAATTAATTTAGAAAAAATACGCAAACTTTTATCTACTTTTTTAGCTTTGTACCACAAGCCTTATAAGCTCTAATTTTTCAATTGACATTAGTATTATGTTTTACAAAATTTAAAATAGAATGACTTAACTTGTGCCTATAGTGTTGAACGAGTATACACTTTCTGGAAGCTGATAGTTGAAAATCAGACTCTGAAAACATTAGTAATTAAAGTATTCTTTCGATGTTCCTAAAAAAATTTGTTATGTGAACCACTTCCTTACTGTTTATACCACGATGCATGTAACATAATGTTTGTGCGAGCCTGTCAAACGCTTATTTCCACGTACGTTTGCTAACATGACGTTCACTACAGAAATTAATAAAACTTGTTACAAACTAGCGAGCTGTCTGCTTCATCCTTCTTTGTGACTGCCACATCCAATCAATCAACTCCACGTAAGAGTGAAATATACAGTTACTTAGAAAGTAACATTAATTTGTTGAATACTTTTTGTTGTAAGAAACGGATGCTATTACTTGTAAAATTATCGTTTTTACAATAATTATAATCGAGTCTTTTCTTCTTCGGAATGATCGTTAATATTCTACGACTTCCTTGGACTTACTAGATATTTTTTTGGTTTTAGTTCCCACCACTTAAGTCACTTTTGATTTTCTCTTCACTCATTGTTTCCACAAGATCAAACCATTTCTTCAACACTCTGCATACTTCTAGCTTTTGTCTAAATTGTCCCCTTCTTAACCTCATAAACTTTTTTAACTTCTCCAAACTTCCGCAGCATTCTTATGCCTTCACTAGATTTTATTTTCATAGAAACTCGAGTACCGGTATGTTATATATTAATTACAGAACTAACCTCTAAGCGATCACTAAATTTATTATTTACCACACTTATCTTATTCGACTTATTTATTTGAATTCTACAAAATTGGGTGGATATGTGCCTCTGTGTGTGTGTGTGTGTGTGTGTGTGTGTGTGTGTGTGTGTGTGTGATTCTTGTATTATTGAAGAAAGTTATACTGTAATTACTCTATAAATGTTTGTATTCCCTAGTAGTGTAGTTTAATTGTTAACCAGTAAACTAAGCTAAACAATTAGAAAACTAAACTAACCTACACTAAATAATTGTTAGCTACAACTAATAGTCAATAGTTAATAGTTAACAGTGGACATAAAGTATTTGTAAACATGCCTATCTAGGCTCATACGTAAGCATTGTTGCATCATAGAAAACACAATGGTTGTAAGTAATTGCATTTAGTAAAGCAAACAACAATTGCAAAGATAATTATATTCAAACTAATCATAAGCATTTGATTTGACAACACATGTACGCAACACTGTTTACAATATAATTACTCTGTTTAAACATAATTACAATGCAGATAAACACTGTCGGACTGTTCTTGCAACCTAGCGCCAAATGACAACATTGTATAGCTTCACTTTACTTCCGTTTCCCTAAATTCGCATTACTCAATATTTAATATAAATTGTGATTTATTTTGTCCAAAGTAAGTAACATGAACAAATGTCCTCATATTATCGTTAATGAGTAAATTTCAGATACCAGTATTCCATGTATCACGAATACAAAAATTAATAAACATTCTTCGGTGTTTAATCAATCATTTTTTCAAGTACATATAGAAATTGAGAGTAAACAAAGATTATTATTATTATTATTATCATCATCATTATTATTATTATTATTATTATTATTAACTTTGTCGAATTTTGTTGCTTCTCTGCTATATACACTTTTCCCTCGAACGAGGCCTTTCGGTTTCGCAACCATTATCAAGTTCTTTTTACAACTGGTTCTTCTTGATAATGGTTGCGAAACCGAAAGGCCTCGTTCGAGGGAAAAGTGTATATAGCAGAGAAGCAACAAAATTCGACATAGTTGTTATGAAGACTGCTAACATAGAGAAAATATTATTATTATTATCGTCATTATTATTATTATTATTTTAATAAAGAAAGTTGTGTTAGTGGTTATAATCACAAACAGAATTATCACTGTTGCACACCTCTATAGAAAAATTCTTCCGATTAGCGCTTTCAAGCTTCTCAGCTCATCGTCAGATCGGAATTGATCGTTACAGATCAATTAATTCCGATCTGACGATGAGCTGAGAAGCTTGAAAGCGCTAATCTTAATAATTTTTCTATAGTAGTGTGCAACAGTGATAATTCTGATTATCATTATTATCTACAGTTAACGTTGCCGTTTTGTTCCACAAATAAGCAAAAAGCACTATGATGTAGTGCGAAAAGCTTATATTTTAGTACTTAAGAAACTACCACAGGAATTTTTCATTTTTTTATGTTGTTTTTCCTTTGTTTGTTTGGATTGAATTTGTTTGAATTGACACAAATTGATAAGTTTCCCATAATAATCCCACCATTCTGAAACAGCAGAGATATAATATAATCGTAATATAATGATATTATATCGCAGAGATATGATATAATGCTTTGGAACCGCAGGGGCTGCTTTGGTTTCGAACTTGTATAGTTTTAACTTGTACATTTTGTAATGCTGACAATTGGCTAAACGACATGATTTTGTTCACAATAAACCACTCCCAAATCGTAGTATTTAAATTGATCTCATGTTCTTTTCATGTTACTGAGCTCACAGCTGGGCAACAATTAATTTATTTTTGTTGTATCGACTGCCGAGAAGGTATATGCAATTTAGTTAATTTAACAATCTAAGTGCTTCGATAACAGAAAACTAGCGACTAGAAACAGGCTGCACAAGGTGAAAACCTGAGAAACCTATCTTTTGTCTCTCCCAGCAAAGAAATATCTCTGAATTCCCTTAACTCGAAGTGGCATTAATGAAAAAAATAAAGGAAGTTCAAGTATATAAATATTTGTGACTAAGTATTTAGTTGTTCAGTTCTATTGATCAGTTTATATGATTTTGTGAAGAAGAAGCTGCAAAGGTAAATGGATACATTTAATCCAGTAAAATGTATATTCAAAAGATTTAAATATATTGCAAATGTATATTTAATTTGTACATACAATTCGTGTAACGCGCGCGCGCGAGGTTGTGTGTGAAAGGGAGAAGACATTATTTTATTCTTCTTCAATCTCAAGAATTATTCCTGTTTCGTTCCCAAGGACCCTTCGCGTTTGGTTATGCCAACACTCATGTGCAAAATAGTATTTGTTTTAGCCGTATTACGTACACAAACACGAAATTGAATGTAATGCATTACTCAAACAATAATGTTAGTTATTTTATTCACGAAACTCGTTCCAGTCAAAGTAATAAAGCAGCAAACTTCACGATGACCTCAACTGTGCCTGCAGTAAACATAGGGCTGCTTTGTGTGTTGAAACAAAGTTTGCTTAAAGTTAAACATAAGGCTTTGTAACTGTTTACTCAGACGAACGGATTACATAAATCTAGTGCACTGGCCAACGAGGTCGATGGAATACTCTCCCTTTAGATATAGAATATTTAATAAAATATTGGTGTTCCTAGGTTATGCAACTAACCTGAGTTTCACAAAACAATAAAAGACAATAGATTAAATGAGTGACATGTGATGCAGCAAAATCATCTCTCACGCTCGCGTGGAAAGTTAAAACAGCTGAAAAGAAACCTTTGACAAAGCTGAGGTGTAAGATTGACAAAGCCATGTCTAAAGGTGGTCGTGAATTGGTCTCAACATAGGAAAGGACACAAATGACTACTCCTTGATTCACACAAGATATTTCTATCACAGTAATAACAGTTAATATTGAATTATGTTCTGGCTAAATTATATTTTATTTTGTGATGTGGTAATTCCTGTACGGTATTGTTGTCCTTTATAGTACTAACATTTTTGTCTGCTGTCTTCGCCTAGGATTTAAATATTTATTTTTGATGCAGAACGCTAAGATGGTAGCCCAGTCCAGTAACAAGAGAACAAAACAATCAGTCTTTTGGTCACTTTTGCCTAATTAAGTCCTATTTCTACAACCTTTGTAAGCAATCACAAAAAAAATCTATTACATACTTTTAATGTGAAATATAACAATCACTAACTTCATCAAGTTCACCAAATCACATTTGAAACATATATACCCCTTTGAATGATCTTCGTTAAGACCTTAACGCCCTTAAAAATTACACATTAAGGATTTAAAGGAAGATAACACATTTAATGAAGCGCCGTTAAAAATAACGGCCGTTACAATTGTTTGTTAACGGGAGACATTTGGCCTATTACTCTGTGAGTAGTCATATACTATTATGCAATCCACAAACGTTTATGTTATATAATTGTTTTTGTGCATCGCTGTTATATATGTTTCGTAAATTAAAAAACGTAATACGTTTATTTAAATTTGGCTCTGTAACTCTACCTTATTATATGATTAATTTTATAAGATCACACTTCATAAATCGCTACGCGATGATATCTGCGTTGGAATATTTCGATGATTTGAGGGATTCATGTAATATTATACATTGGTAGAGACTTCACACATTCCTTTGGCCATAATCTCCATAAGGACAGAGCAGATAATGTGCGAATCAGGGAAAGATGACAGCAGTATCTGTTCGCTAAAAGTTACTGCGATGACCAAACGGTTTACTTCAGCACCAACTTGCTTTGGAAAACTAAATAATAAAATCTAAAAACAGTGGAGCAATCTATACACCGACAATGCTCTATAAGCTATTTACTTAGTAAATTATACGAGGTATTGAATGCACACGCACGCGCACACACACACACACACACACACATATATAT
Source organism: Magicicada septendecula (assembly GCA_034769895.1). Lineage (NCBI taxonomy): Eukaryota > Metazoa > Arthropoda > Insecta > Hemiptera > Cicadidae > Magicicada > Magicicada septendecula. The sequence goes on along the minus strand of CM068367.1, from coordinate 546,242,913 downwards.
GTACATTGTTGTGAATAGGCACTGCACTCATTACACGCACACAAGCAGTCTCCCTTCCTCCCTCCAAGATCCCTCTCAATCTCTCTCTCTTCTCTCGTTTCAAGTACCTTTGACACCGAAATTGGGTAGTAGGTAATTGTAAGTTAGTAGTTTTATTGAGCATTTTATATTATTATAACAATATACTACTGTCAAATGTTTACCCCAAAAACAACAAAATCTCTTTAGATAGAAATTATGATTTTATTATAAAACGTTTTGACATTTATGTAGGCAGAAAATCAGATACAGTTGGTTTTATCTGAAAAAGTGAAGTAATTAACACAGATGTTTAAATTAAATAACTAAACACTGCCGCATACAAATAATTTCGTTAGGTTATGAGGAAAGCCATCATTACTAATGATTAAAAAGGAGACAAGCAAGTAATACTAACATAATATAAAAATAGCTAGAAAGCAGTACAGTGTCATTGTTTCATTCTAAAAAACAAGTAAGTTCAGGATTACTATGTGCTAAAGTTTCTTAAAATATTAAAAGTTTCTTCATTTTACGTAGTTGTAATCCTGTTTTGTTTGATAACATACTGGATATTCGTTAAGCAGCGAACTTAAAACAGACTAAACTGTGTGCGTTTGAATAAAATTTATAAAATCTCGTCAGGCCTATGTTTCATGTTAGTATTTAAGAATATATTTATAATTATCTTAAATTAATCCCTAATATTTTCACCTTTCGTAAAACACTAAAATTATGTTATACAAACAATATTCCTGACAACTATATTCTTATGACAGAAAATGTTCTCTCTACACTGGCAGGAAATTTCGACGGAGTTATTACAATGATCTGCAGCAGATATAGGCTGGTCGGGACTCCCAGTAGCACGAAGGTAAATTTACAAGATCCGGGAGTAGAACTAACTGTACAGTTTGGCACGAAAAATTTAGAAATATCTACATACTACGAGTAGCCTTTGGATATAAAATAATGATTTCATAACTGATGTAGGTTGGGAATAAAGTCAAATGTATGTAATATTTACAATTGACACAATCAACAATGGAAAGTCAGAGACAAAAATGTGGTTCAAAAATGTCAGTAAATCCTCTTGGCGGAATTAAAACCTACTTTTGCCTCTTGTTGCTACCGTTAGTTTAATGGCAGTTCGAATAGTTCACACAAAACTTTCTAACAAAGGCTGGACTAGAAAGTCTGAATTATTAAAAGTTTTATTTAGTCTACTGACAAAACAAAGTTTATAAACTTTTTCTCTTTCGTCTGGCCATTAATTCTAACCTGTCGAAAGATCTTAACATTCACTCTCTTGTACATTCGTATAAATACGTATTCCTACGCGAGCTTACGCACGCAAATCTCATAAACACACACTCGTACATTAAACTATTTTTAAATAAATATTAAGGGAATTTGACTTACTTTATTACAAATTGCCTTTATTGTTTTAAACTATAACTTATATATTCTTTTCAAAAATTATTTAGTCATACAAAAATTACCGATCACATAGAATTTTACGATAAGTCACATATAAGTTATTTTCCTTTAAACGTCATAGAAAATAGGACAAACAGTGTCATAATAATATTATTTGTTGGATAAACATTGTGCCCGAGTTTAACACAAAACTTGATTGCACAACGTTGCTCGAAATTGATGTCACATATTTTTATAACGCACAAGAAAAACTCACTTCACAAAAAACTTGTTTACGTTTCACTTAGCAACAATAGACAATAAATATTAATACATAACGCCAATCACCTGTTTATCTAACCATCTGTGTTAATGGACCCTTACAGTGTTGCTATATTGACTTCTACATGATTAGTCTCATTATTTAATTTACAGACCTCGTATATATGATTGTTTATTGAATTCCTTTTTTTGTGAAAAAATGTCTCAAACAAGTGCTGTCCGAAACAATGTAAAAGAAATGTCACTCTTGCGCTCATACTTCCATTTCAAGCTTCACATTTTTCAGTGTATTAATAATGTCTACACACAATGAGTTTATCGGTATTGAAACGCTAATGATACTGAATAATAATCTGTACTAATAAGTCTCTAGGGGGGGGGGTCTACGTTTGTTCGCGGTAATCTCAGAATCTACTGAACCGATTACAATGAAACTTTGCACGCTCATAGCAGGTACCCAACGGACGTTTTTTACTTTATTTGATAACGATAGGTTAAAAAGAACCGACGTTATTGCAAAAAAACTCGTTATTTTTTTTAGTCCAACTTATGCTCTTCACTTCTCTCCCTTCTACTCACCTTCTCGACACGCCCCTAAGTTAGTCCGACAGTGCGCCGCATTACAAACTCCGCCCAATTGCATAAATGACGCGTCTTAAAGTTGCTTACAAGTCAATTAGGTAGACTTTACATCAGATTCTAAGCTATCTTATTATGTTAGTAGCAGGTACCCGCGGCTTCGCACGCGAATATTTGTATATGATTGTTGTGGTAACTGTCGAGTTGGTAAATTGCTGATGGTACATCTATATTAATAATATTCTTATTCTGTAAGTTATGAATATCCAAAAAGTGCGAAGCAATAGATCCATCATTCATGTTTCCTCGATACATAAAATCAAAATTTGATAATTTAGTAGATATTTACAAACATGCAGTAACACAATTAGATGAAATGTTTATTCCTATAGAATAATACAAACAGTGTATACATAAGTATATTGATATCAGTTAGTCCATTTGAATATTTACATTTTAGTAGGGATATGGAATTCTTATCAGCATATTGAATTCATATAAACAATACAATAATTCATTGTTTGATTATATTGTAACATTGATTATATGGTACACGTTGATTCTGACAAACCATACTCTTCGACATTTGAATATTCAGTATGTGCAGTAGGGATAATTAATTCTCGAGAATTATACTTAACTTACTTCACCTCAGTCATGCGATGAGTGTCAGTGATGTAGTATCAGTGCCTATTTTCGTTAATTTTACGTCATCGGTAAGTAATATGTGCAATATGTATTGTATAAATTATTTCTTGCCCTCTAGAGATTTATTAGTATAGATAAAATAAATACATTTCCACTTTTTTTAGCCTTGCAATGCCAAAAAGACGATCATGTTTAGGAAGATCTACTGCTGCTGCGAAAAGAATGAGAAGTCTTAAAGCATCTGAAAATGGCGTCGAAGGAGTCGAAACGCAATCAGCTCCTGGAAACTCTTCAGAAACATCTGGATTAGAAGAAGTCTCACGGGTTGAAAGTCCTACGAATCGTGAAATTAGATTAGCGGCACACAGACGCAGGCTAGCGACTCTCAGATCACGAGGTCCTACTTTACGATGGAATGCAAAATTAAATAGTAGTTTCAATTACAATCCAGTTATTAACTACGCGTAAGAAACAGATATCAGGTTACCGAGTATGGTTTGCCCTCATTGCAAAGCTTTAAAGTGGAAAAATAAATCACATGGATTTTGTTGGTCTGCAGGAAAAGTGCGATTGGATCCCATACTTCCTCCTTCAGAATCGTTAAAATCATTATTAAATGGAGAACATCTTTTATTGAATAAACATTTTGAATGCATTACGATTGTACAATTCAGCTTTTCAATTTACATCATTCGGAGCCAATGAAATAGTCGAAAGGAGCTTCATGCCTACTTTCAAAATTCAAGGGCACGTGTATCACCTCATGGGAGCATTACTCCCCACACAAAACGAAGTACCAAAATTTCTACAGGAGTATTTCATAGTTGATTATTTACAGCAAGCTGAAACAAGAATACATCATATTCGTAACTTGGGTATGACATTAGTAACAGAACTTCAAAATTTACTTCACGCAATCAACCCATATGTTAGTGAACTGAAAAGTGCGTTTGAATTTGTAACATCTGCGGGTAATAATCAGTACAATATTGTGATTCATGCTGATCAAAAATAAAATAATGAAGAGCACAGGGGTCGCTACAATGCACCGACAACTAATGAGGTGGCAGTAGTTTTAGTTAACCAGGAATGCGATAAACGCGATATAATAATCCTTGCGAGGGATCATACGCTACATAGAATTGCAGAAACACATCGAGCTTATGATGCTTTACAATACCCTTTAATGTTTTGGAGAGGAGAAGATGGTTATCATTTTACATTGAAATTAGTCGATCCTCAGACTAGGTTACAAACTATTAAGAAAGTTTCAGCTCTACAATTTTATTTGTACAGACTCATGTTGAGAAAAGATGAGTACAATCAATTCATTTATTACAAACAGCTTCTAAATCAATACATTGTTGATATTGTAGCATGAGAGATTATCCAAATTGTTCTAATTTAAAAAAATAATCACATATATAAAATAAAAATAAAATGACATCAATGAAAACTACTATAAAAATTAGTCAAGGACCACAGTGTAGTGAAATAATAGTTCGAAGAGATAAAATAAATTAAAACCAACCATGCAATATATAAGAAATTATAGAAAAATAATGATAGTCCAAAAAGTAAAGAAATACCCAGGTAGTATAGGAGCAGGTCAGGAAATGCCCAGGATAGACAAACATCCATAATAAAAGAACAACTGTTAGAAAAACAACCACATGTAATAAAATTAGAAACCCCGCAAAAAAGATGAAAATAAATAAGAAAAGTACAATGCAATAAAATAAGAGTAAATGTAAAATATGTTTAAGTAAAGGTTCTAGATATAAATGTAAAAATTTACCAGTGCAATTTAATTTTATAATGAAAAGCGAATCCTAATGATCTCATATAAGTGGTATTCTTTATCATACAATACCAGACAAAATGACAAAAATAATATAAAAGTATGTAATAAATAGTGGAGTGATCAAGGGTACATCCCTAAAATAAAACAAAAACATCAAGGACTGCATGAAAATTAATTTTAAGGAATAATTTAAATGATGAAAAAACAGATGTGTTTTGTTTATATTAACAGTTCATTGAACTCAAGGCATGAATGTCTGAGATTGAGTATAATTTTTTGTTATAAAATATTTGTTATGTTTTAATAGTATTAATCAATAATAAACGTTAATGTAGTTAAGTAAGGGAATTTCAATTAAGATTTATAAGAACAATATATCAGAAAGGGTATTAGCAAGCTGTAATAATAATAAACATTGTATGTGAACACATGTAAAATCTAGGCCAAATGATAAATCTCAACAACCTTATAATTAATGAATAAGGTAAGGAAATCAATTAAATTGATGAAAATTATATAAAGTAAATCAATTACTGTGTATTATAACTGTAGCAATACTTTGTAAAAGTATTGAAGAAATGTATAAAATATTATTAGAAAAGATGCAAGTGTAATAACACTGGAATCTAAAGGAAAAGCCTAAATTAAGGATAATATTTAAATTAGTTAACCAAATCATAAAACTACAGAGAATTAAAGAAATCAACCTATGATAAGACAATCAATGATCTTGTTCAATGTTAATTAGATACTAAATGAAATTGTAAAACATTTAATGTGACAGGTAGTACAGTTAAAACCTACATCCAAATATACTGTAAATATGACTTTTTGAGTGAGAAAATACTATAAAGTATATCATGTTTGATATTAAATAAGGAAATTGGATATGTAATTAGTATTTAATAAAATTAAATAATAGTAAAAATGTAATTAATCATATAATGTAAAAGTCAATTATTTAGGCGGAAATGCCATCTGGTTAAAACGATGTAGATTTAATATTAAATCGGCCAGGACCTATTTTATGGAGAAGAAAAAGGGTTAGTTGATTGTTACACGTTAAGACGTACACTTCGAAATGATATCAGACAAATGAATTCATTAAAAAGAGAGAAGATAATTTTCGGATATAACTAAACCTATAAAAAATAACCCCGAGAAATTGAAAAATAGATTAATGAACACTGAGTTAACCTGGAATCAACCAAATTAATCTATTTATGAAGATTTGAAGTCGTCATCCAGATAACAGAACTATATAAACGTGAATTCAAAATTTTATCGACACAAAATTGGACATTGTAAAATCTCACAACCATTGGAACAAGAACACATTGAACACTGATTACCGTGCCGAACAACTGACCACTACTCACGAATAATTACACTGTGATGAAGAGGAATTAACCACTACTGCTTGGAAGAGGAATACACCAATAACCAAATTTATTTGAAAGAATTCTGCAGTGAAGACGCCTCGTATACATTCAGCACGGGGGCGGCCATTTTGGAATACTCCCAGAATCCTTTGCGGTGACGGCAGAACAGCATGAGTCTGGTTCGAGAAATCTAATTTATTAACATTTATATTTAAAATAATATATCTATTTTTTATAATTAAGAAGTTTTTTCTGTTAGTGTTGTACTTTTCAGTTTTGCCCTTTCTCTGACTATTATAATAACAGCTCAAAGAACCTGTAATTTAACATTAATAATTTATATACTGAAATCAATCGCCCTGAGATATGAGTTTGTGATTTGTCGTTTAACTAATCGATTCAAAATCGATTAGTCACTATAACGTTAATAAATTCCTTGAATATTATAATTTTGAGTTTCATTTATTGGTAAAACATAGATAGAAGAATTTTAGATAATATTTGATACCTGGACTCCAAGAAAAGAAGAAAATAACATCATTAAAGGAGTACACTCAGTAAATAACGGAAGACTATCAATCGATTATTACATTATATAATCTAATTAACGCGGGAAAACAATTCTTGTTATTCTAAGATATTAAATTGATTAAATTAATAATGAAAAGAATTAAAAATAAATAAATACATAAGAAATAATTAATAAAAAATAAAATAATAAAAAAATATATATTTTAAAAAATTTAACTTTTTATTTTGTTACAATATGTATGCTAAGATAGAGACGGAATATATACAACCGTACTCATCAAACTCATTTAAGAGCTGAGAATTACATACTTTTCCAAGATGCATTACGAAATAATGAAAGTTTGGATTTAGGCCGCTTGGTCATTCTACCCACAAGTTTCACAGGAGGTCCGCGATATAGGCCTATGCATGAGCGAACGCAAGACGCTTTTTACTACGTACGCAGATACTCGCGGCCTGATTTTTTTATTACGTCCACTACAAATCCTAAGTGGAAAGAGATCGTCCAGGAGTTGCATGAAGGCTTTTCAGCTCTAGATCGACACGACTTGGTAGCACGCGTATTTCATCTGAAATTGAAAAGTTAATGGATATCTTAGTGAAAGGTAAAATTTTTGGCTCAGTTGTCTGCTACATGTACAGCGTAAAGTGGCAAAAACGAGGTTTGCCGCATGAACATATTTAGCTCTGGTTAGAAGAAAAAATACGACCAGATCAGATAGATTCTGTGATTAGTGCAGAGCTGCCGGACCCTGATAAAGATCCAGAGCTTTATGATATAGTTAAACCACATATGATTCATGGGCCATGTGGAACAATTAATGCACAGTCATCATGTATGAAGCCATGTATATATGTACCGGTCAGTGTACTAAACGATATCCTAAATCGTTTACAAAAGAAACGACGATAAATGATGACAGCTACCCTAATTATCGCCGACTAAGTCCTGAATATGGAGGTTTTCAATGTGAAATCCGTTTGAGAGATGAGATTTTGATAGTTGACAATAGATGGGTTGTTCCATAATCACCGGTGCTTTCACGAGCTTTTGGTGCTCACATCAATGTTGAATTGTGTAGTAGTGTAAAATCCATTAAATATATATGTAAATACGTCAATAAAGGCTCCGATCTAGCTACGATTGGTATACAAAATTCTTACGATGATGTATTACAGTTTCAAATTGGTCGATACATAAGCACATCTGAAGCTATATGAAGAATCTTCTCTTTCCCTATACATGAGGGTTTCCACCTGTTATTCATCTAGATGTACATCTCGAAAATGGGCAGAGAGTTTATTTTCGTAAAGATAATTTGCACGAAAGAATGGAAAATCCAAGAAACACCACTCTCATGGCATTTTTTTATCTATGTCGGGAAGACAACTTTGCAAAACTTTGCTGTACGAAGAAGTGCCAGCATATTACACTTTCAATAGGCAGACAGGAAAATTTCAACGTAGACGTCGAGTAGTCTTATTAGAAGGGAGCGAGAACGTATATCGTAAACACGTATTGGGTCGAGTGTATACAGTTCATCCAAACAATCATGAATGTTATTTTCTTTGTTTACTTCTGCACAATGTACGTGGCCCAACTTCATTTGAAAATATCAAGACTGTCGACAACGTAATTCATCCAACGTTTCAAGCTGCATGCCAAGCTCTTGATCTCCTAGAGAATGACAATCATTGGAACGACACACTGTCAGAAGCAAGTTTATTTGCTAGCCCTGACAAAATGAGAGAACTGTTTGCAATAATGTTGGTGTTCTGCAGTATTTCAAACCCGAGTGCATTGTGGATTAAATACAAAGACCCCTTCTCTGAAGACTTGATTCGAGATATTATGCGTCGAATTCCTGATGCTGATTTGAGTTTATACAAGGAAAGCATTGAAAATTGTTGTTTACTACTTTTACAAGATTTTGTTACTTCTGCCGGTGGTAATCTGATAGCTCAATACGGATTACCAAATCCACAGTCTACCGTGCAAAACATTTCAAAGGAATATCTTTCTGAAACCACTTATGACAGACAACAGGTACTTTCTACAGTTGAAGAGAATGAAAGGTTACTGACAGACGAACAAAAAAAAATATATATATATATATATATCAACTCATTCTTCAGAGTGTTTAATCTAAATCTGGAAATGCATTTTTCCTTCATGCACTAGGAGGCACAGGTAAAACATTTTTACAATCAGAATGATCACTGTTGCACACCACTATATAAAAATTATTCCGATTAGCGCTTTCAAGCTTCACAGCTCATCGTCAGATCGAAATAGACAGGAAATATGTAAAAACAAACCCTTCACCCCTCTCCCCCACCCTGCTCACACACAACAAGCTATAAATTAATGACCCTTCCTCACCCCCTAAACCCTGTCCCACCATCTGTACAGTTACATATTTTTCTTGCAAATTCCTTGTGTTTTAGTGTTGTATGTGTGTGTGTGTGTGTGTGTGTGTGTGTGTGTGTGTGTGTGTGTGTGTGTGTGTGTGTGTGTGTGTGTGTGTGTGTGTGTGTGTGTGTGTGTGTGTGTGCATCCTTTTAAACTACCCTCTTTCTCTCCACACACGTGGATCAGTCACACACCCTTATTTTAAAACAACCAATTAGTATTATGCAATACAATTCTTAATCTTATCTATCTGTCCTCTCTCATTTACTTCTTAATCATGTTATCAAATATTTCTTCATTATCAAATTTAATTTTAATATTAATTAAATTGTCTAACCCTTTTTCTCTTTCTTTCAATATTTCTAACTCCTCTCTAAGCTTCCTTTCAACTGTGTTATTTACTACTTTTACAATTTCGTATTCTTCCAAAGGATTAACAAACTTATGGTTGTCTTCCATATGAAATGTCTTGCATATAACGAATTGGTTGTTCTATTACCTTCTCCGCGTTTGTGGTCAGACAACCTGCATACGAATTTCCTCCTGTCTCACCTAGGTACACTTTGTTGCAGTTTTTACATTTTAATTTATAAATTCCGCTTTTCTGTAATATAACCAATTCGTTATATGCAAGACATTTCATAGAAGACAACCATAAGTTTGTTAATCCTTTGGAAGAATACGAAATTGTAAAAGTAGTAAATAACACAGTTGAAAGGAAGCTTAGAGAGGAGTTAGAAATATTGAAAGAAAGAGAAAAAGGGTTAGACAATTTAATTAATATTAAAATTAAATTTGATAATGAAGAAATATTTTATAACATGATTAAGAAGTAAGGGTTTGGGGGTGAGGAAGGGTCATTAATTTATAGCTTGTTGTGTGTGAGCAGGGTGGGGGAGAGGGGTGAAAGGTTTGTTTTTACATATTTCCTGTCTATTTCGATCTGACGATGGGCTGTGAAGCTTGAAAGCGCTAATCGGAATAATTTTTATATAGTGGTGTGCAACAGTGATCATTCTGATTGTGATTTCAAACACTAACACAAATTTCTTCATTAAATCATTTTTAATCAAATTGACTCTTTCGAAAGTAAGAAGCGAAGGCAAGATCGTATTAGCAGCAGCTTCCTCGGGAATCGCTGCTACATTATTACCTGGCGGAAAAACGTTTCATTCCTTATTTAAAATACCAATAGATTTGAATTGCAGCAAATTTACAGTGTACAATATTTTGAAAAATAGTGCTAAAGAGGAATTGATTAGAAATGCAGACTTGATTGTTTGGGATGAGTGCACTATGGCCCATAAAAAATCAGTAGAAGCTCTCGATAGAACTCTACGAGATTTGCGCAATGACAGCAGATTTATGGGTGGAATAACTTTTCTCTTTGCCGGAGATATCAGACAAACATTGCCCGTAGTTACGCGAGGTACCAGAGCTGATGAAGTAAACGCTTGCGTAAACGATCGAATATATGGCGTACCGTTCAAACAGTATCACTCACAATAAACATGAGAGTCAAACTTGGAGGTGATGCAGATATTCACAAATTTTTTACTATTTCATTAAACCTTAGAGATGGTAAGATACCAGAGACAGACGGTGCGATATGTTTACCGCCATCATTATGTCGTACAGTTTCTTCACTGGCAGAGTTGATCGAAAAGGTTTATGTACATATTGAGTCTATAAATTTGCACGAGGATGTGTGGTTATGTGAGCGTGTGATACTAGTACCAAGAAACGAACAAGTAAATGCCATAAATAACTGCATATTGGAGAAATTTCCAGGAGACGAAAAAACATATCACTCAATTAATACAGTTTTGAACGAAGAGGATGCAGTACAATACCAAACTGAGATTTTGAATACATTATCTGGATCAGGATTACCAGGTCACACACTGAAATTAAAACTAGGTGTTCCATTTATACTCGTGAGAAATCTAAAGCCACCAGAGTTATGCAATGGAACACGATTGAAAGTTATTTCGCTAAAAAAACATATCATCGAAGCGACTATCTTAACAGGCTGCGGCAAAGGAGAAATCCCAAGAATTCCAATCATACCCAATAACTTTCCATTTCAATTTAAAAGACTTAAGTTTCCAGTTAATTTTTGCTTTGCAATGACTATCAATAAGTCACAAGGGCAAACTTTACGTACAGCTGGTGTGGATTTAAGAGCTGCTTGCTTTTCTCACGGACAACTGTATGTAGCATATTCTCGAGTAAGCAGAAGCAGCGAGCTCTTTATTTGCTCTGATAACGGCAGAACGAAAAATGTAGTTTATATCGAGGCACTGGTGTAAAAATGTATGTAAAAACTGAGTACAGTATACTGGACTGTGATACATTTAAGTTAAACATACGTAAGGATTCTTCCAAAAAGTTTAACTTCTGACTTAACACATAAGATGGATATACTGCTTCGCACTTTTTGGATATTCATAATTTACAATGTAAGAAAATTATTATTATAGATGTACCATTAGCAATTTACTAACTAGACAGTTACCACAACAATCATATACAAATATTCGCGTGCGAAGCTGCGGGTAAGTGCTTGTAATAATAATAATAATAATAATAATAATAATAATAATAATAATAATAAATGATGAAGGTCAAAAATACGCGCGAGCGCGTGAGTGCTACATGTAAATATATAACATGTATATATTATAATGAATTATGTAATGTAAAGATTGTATATGAAGAAGCTTACCGAAATACAATGGAACTAAGAAATAAATTTTATACTTCTTGATTCGTGTACTGGAACCGCAGTTATGGCGGTTTCTGTACTGTCCTATGGATGTGAAGTTTGGATAACAACCAGCAACGAGAAAGCAAAATACAGGCCTCAGAAATGGCGTTCTTATAGAGACGTTAAAACGTGTTCTAAACTTGACCGTAAAGAATAAGGCCATAAGAGAAGAATTACAAGTTTATAACATAAATTAAAGAGTAAAAGGTTATATTTAATTAATAAAGTTGTGTTAGTGGTTATAATCACAAATATGATTAACACTGTTGCACACGACTATAGAAAAATTATTCCGATTAGCGCTTTCAAGCTTCACAGCTCATCATCGGATCGGAAAATCTTTTTGTTATGATCAGTGATTGCACAAAAATAATTATTTGGTGTATAATAAAAACTAATAAATCGTGGCTTTATAAAAAAACAAATTCTTAAAGATTAAAAAGAAATATGTATTAAATGTCATGTTTTAAAAGAAGCTATTTTACAAGTATTAGTCGTATCATTCACTTTATAACTCACACTTAATTAATATACAAACAACAAAAATGAAACACATATAAGAACTCAAATATAAGACAATGTTTGAGTTACTTTGGTTTCTGATGTAGATACTGAATTCAAACAATTAATTTATATATTGCAAGTCCTATATAAAAATACCATTTACAAATTTATTTCATAAAAATTAATCAAATAAATATAAAAGTATTTTAATCAATAAAATAACATTCACTTTATTTCAAGAAATGCTAGTTATTGCACATCCCTTTTACTTAAATATAAAAATTAGTTTTTTATTACTGAAAATTATAACAACTGAAAATTAATATTACTTATTTTACTTTGAACATTTACACTGGTTACATTTATGTATTTGTTTTACTTTCTTCTTATTAGTTCTATCTTAAAAAAAATTATCATGTTTCACCTGCGTATTGGTGTGTTACCGTTGAAAACCAATTGTACGTGTCTGCGGCTTCTGGATGCTGCTGATGATGTTGATGTGCTGATTCCCACGTAGATCGTTAGTTGTCAGATTGCATGGTGATAATGATGATCCTGGTGCTCCTTCGTCAATTGTTGTAGTATGTTCTGTTTATGGCTTGATGGTGATGCTGATGATGAGTCTACGTAGCTGAACAAACTGACATAGTGTCCCCATGAATAAAGTCTTGGTGTGTGTTCGGTCGTTCAGAATCGGCCAGGGTTTTATACTCAAGGTACGCTGACAGGTAGAAGATTGTTTAACACGCCTTCTCAAACCTATATATTTTGGTCAGGCTTGTTCCGCTCGTCGGTTTTCCACACATGTGTCGCTATGAATATCTTAAAATTATATAACTCACTTTTATGTATGTATTGTTAGTGTTCAAATTTTTATTAAATAAACATATTTAATTATTCGTATTTTATGTCTGTCTGAACTGGAGCTCACTACCACAACAAAGTTACGTGTGTACACAAAGGCATACTTGTAACAAGGTAGGAGAGAAAAGCACAACTCACATACACACCTTTCCTCTAGTAATAGACGTAAATAATTGTTCAGAACAGGTGTTTAAAAACAGGTTACGAATTGTCCAATTCTTGTCGGTTCCCGTATGCACGATTTAAAACTATTTACAACTATTTATCTTTATTTTATATACACAAATAAACACACACACACACACACACACACACACACACCTTTGTTTCAACATTTGTTCACCTACTGTTTACACGGGCTTTTTAAATCATTCCTTTAGTCATCTGCTACACAACTCCACCCCTCCTCATCAAACGGCTGTTGATTTATAAATGCTGTTCTTTCAGTTTAAATTTAACATCTGAAGCTGCCGTAACTGGTGACACAGTTGTCAGGACTAACAAACACCTGTAGAACTAAGCCAACTGTTTACTTACAAAGCGTAAATTTACGTCTTACTAACGTCGTCTACCAAATGCCAAGCAACCGTTTAATTACCTACAAATCTATTACAATAATGAAGTAGATTAGTTTAAAAAAAACTACAACTTTTTTTATCAAACTCGATTTGGTTTAAATAAATGCAAAACCTTTACGATATTGTAAAGAAATAAATTTTGTTACATGTTATTACACAAAAGAGTCGGCTATTACCAAAAGTAAATTACATAAATATTCTGTTATTAGGTAATTAATTTTGAAACACGCTACTAAGTCTGTGGAATCAATAAACGTTCCATATTTTTATGTAATAAAATGTGACTACTTATTAAATATTGATTGACTAAGACTTTTTGATGTTAGGGTATTCACATTAAGAGGTATCGTTTATAAAACATCATAAAGCTCAAACTATAACGAAAGGTTAGTAAAAAGCCTCTAGTAATTAAGAATTTTAGGTGCAGTTTGCTGTATGGAAAACAGTCTAAACGGGTATTTTGATAAATGTTATGAATTGCTTCTGAAACGTGAGTTACATTGAAACTTTATTTGAGGACACGAAAGGTAGGATCGGGATAGGTGGTGACTTCAGCTAAATAAAAAAATAATTACAGTGGTTGGATAGGAAATAACTACTATATGTATAAAGAATTTAAAATCAAACGAATTTAACATTTTTTGGGGCAAGGTAAAAGAAATTGTAGGGACACAGAAATCTCTTTAAATATATAAAGTTACTGGCATTGAATTTTTAAGAATTGAAAATTTTATTTTACTTACCAAATACAATAAAAAACTGTTTCAGCTGTAAACATTCACTTATATTGAAGTGGAAGTAGATAAAGTGATAAGTGGCGAACAGCAGGAAAAATTCGTGCCCACATGTAGTGAATAAAACATTGTCTCGACCCACGCAGTTAGAAAGTTTCAATCTCACAGAGACAAGAAACAATTCGTCCAGAGACATAGACGCGGATATAATACAATATTAACCGAAATAGAATTTGCTTTATTTCCTTAGACACCATCCGAACGTGGCTACCCAGCAACTATTGCGACCCTAATACAGTGGACATACGTACCATTTTTGTCTGCTTTTACTTTTATTCTAGGATTTACCTACTGATGTACCAGATATTCTTCAATATTCCATTATAGAATTGTAAATTTTAAGGGAAAGTAAATAATTTACCGTTACACCTTTTAAAACTACCCTATTATCCGAGTATGAGATAAGATGAAATACTCAAGTAAAACTCGGTAACATGCAGAATATGCCTGACCTAACATTAAAAATAAGATAAGATCATCCTTGTCTTACCTTAACATCATTAACATCAAGCGTAGGAAAAGTCGCCCGGGAAGGAAACTACTTGGATAGGTCACAAACTAAGATTGGGACTACTATTTTTTGTGTACACGGTTTATATTCTAGTTTATTTGGCACCAGTAGCTTCTTACAATAAAGAAATTACACTTCGTTACTGACAAAGTGTTAGTTGACTGTTTAGATCATGATTTAGAAAAGTTACAACTCATTTGTTTTATTAAAATTGTACAGGATAGTTAACAGTCAGGTTTATATATTTATGTTAACAAAAATTAATTTTCTAAAATATATTTTTTATTAGATCTGCAGATGCGTAATTTTTAAGTGAACCCCATTGTAACACACTATGCACTCAGCTGTACAGTATATTACTCTTCCTATAAAATATATAAAATCCCTATAACATAACTAAGTTACAACGTTAACTCTACAGGCCATAAAATGTATCAAAATGTTTTGTTTTTATCCCTATACACTAAGCACAGTTAATTCTTAATTACTACTGCTTTCCCTAATCTTTACTAGTAGCGGACTTGAAGTAACGCATTTCTAATAAATATATGAAAAATATATTATACTAGGTTTATTAAACCTAATATTCTATTAGGTTTATTCCTACTATAATATGCATTTCTAATAGCTTTTATTTGGAGTCCCGTTTACAAGTGTAAGTTCTGAATCTAAACTCCAATCTGGTTTTCTGATTTGCAGTATCAAACTTCAAAATTCGGATTCCTAAGTTAAAACGTGGATTCTCATATTTAAAACTAAGTTCAAGATTAAAAATCAAGTAATGGGCCTGGTTAAGGGTAGTGTTTGAACCAAGAGCTGATTTCCGGTGTATGCCATAACTATACACAGCATACATATAAACGGTTCCTAAAGGTTATTGACTTTAGTTAAAATATAATAAAGTTTACTTTTAAATGTATAATCGTGATTAAATCCAATGATACAATCTTCTGTCTCAGATTTTAACGACACCATACTAAATTAAATTAATTTTTTATAAGTCGTTCCTATTCAGATAATGCATCTAGTTTTTGTTTATAGCTCTTATTTAGATATAAAATTTTGTTAGTTTACAATATGTTGCTTAAGTGTATTGTACAGTTACTACATTTACAGTACAACACGTAAACGTATTAACGTAACTAAATGATTCAAAGAATTTACGGTAGTAAGCAAATTCTACGAAATGTTAAATATAAATGGAGGTGCCCTTCATATGTTGACTCGGCCGTTGTTACCAGACAGTCACAGTTTGAAAGAAAGAAATTTCTAAATGTTTTTAGGCGCATTCGGAATTAGCTAACGCTAAACGCAGAGCGAGTGTAACAATTAATGCAACAAAATTGTTACGACTTCACGCATGCCTCCTAAATTTTAAAATGCACTGTAGCATTGAAACCTCTTAATGCAACAGTGTGTGCAGTAGGCCTAGAGAGTATGATTTTTTTAGTTTAAACAAAGACGAGTTACGAAATTACCACGTGTAGAAATGATTCGATGAGTCTGGATTTTGTTTTAACGTAGTTGACGTGACTGTGTATTATTTCGTAAGATTCTAGCTTTTGTAAATGTTTCTATTAGGCTGCGAGTAAATTAAGTGATTCAAAATGCTGCCGCTTCGTACCTTGAATAACAAAGTGACATAGACAGCCACAGATACCAGACTGAGTTTAGCTGAATTATGTCGTTTGATTTACAATCAAGCTACGTGATGAAAGCAGAATCTAAGATTAAATTACTAGTTAAATTTGTCTAGTGAAGTACTGTTATTCCATGTACAGATTCTTTTTATTCCGATCTAACCAAAACAGACTATTAGTGAATTAAACGTTCACTCTTTTACTGTCCAACACATGCAGTCGAGTTTTCCGTCTTTGGCTCTTACCCAGTTTTAAAATTTCGTTTTTGAAAATGAAGTGTCATCTTCTTAATTTTATTACACTCTCTATTGTAATATTCGAAATTACAAAAAATAAATAAATACAAGTACGTGAGTTAGTTTATTTCACACCTTGCATTTAAGTTAACTGTGTATTTTATATTGTTTATATACGGATTAAATAATTACCATGTAAGCTACTGTATGTAAGCAGTAGTTGACTGTAATTTATATACTCAGTCTTTCTCTAATAATTACAAGGAAATATTGTGTGCCTATGTACAATTTTATCATATCTTAGAATTGTAAGCTACATTTATAGTTCAAGTAGTGCTTGAAACTGACGAAAGTTCTAAAAAACTGTTAATTGTAACGTACTATTAGTTCAATTGAATATATTATGTTTTGTGCAATATAGTAATCAGAGACGTGTGATTATAACCTTCTAATGATTTAATCTTTAATTTGCAGAGAAAAAACTGTCATAATAAAACATTGTTTTTGTCTATAAACTTTAATTAAAATACATTGCATATCTATTAATGATCTATGCTTTTGTGTTTGTCTCTGGTTTATATATTTGCTTAACAAATCAATCACTCCAATCAACGTCTATTCAAATGTGTCTTTAAGCGTTCTTGGCTGCATGAAGTACAACTGGATCGTTAAAATGACCACCCTATTACAATACTCCATTACAGTCTATACTTTATAAACTGATAGTACAAACAGTTTTTAATATAGTGAAAGCTAACGCAGTAGTATCAATTGAAACATTAATTGAAGTGCCAATTGCAATTTTAATTAAGTTTTGTGCGGCGTAGTCGTAATGTTTTAGCAACCGATGATTGAATAACTTATTTGTTTTTTATTAGGCGTTAATTACGTGTCAACGCAACAGGACATTACTTCTGAAAACACAGACGGTAGTAAAGTGTGCATATTGCTGTCCTGACGTCAAGTGGAAGTTAATAGAATTATTAAGCTGTGAACTAAACCAGCTGTAATCCTAAAGTCAGATAAATTAATTTTGCCATGCAATTTTATTGAACTTTGTTCAAAACCTTTCCGAGACAAAATGTTCATGCAGCATTGAATTAGCCGTGTGTGGGCGAGCATTATCATGAACCAAATGTCACTGTCACTTGACAACACGCTGTGACGGTTGATTTGAGTAGCATGACTTAACCAGGTGTATCACAGTGTGACTCTTGTGTTTATTTTTACTCGTCTTTGAATATAATCAATCAGTTAATTTTACTTTTAGGGGCCAGAACATGGTCGCCGTATCTTTTATGTTTTATAGTTTTTAGTTTTCCTCATGAAAATCACAAATCCTATCGCTCCGTTAACTGTTACTTGGTTTCAGGTATTTTATGACGGTTTACTAACCGGAAAATGGTTGTGAAGTCTGTTCTTGTCTTTGACACACACGGAAAAATATGTGGCATCTTCTAATAGCTTATTCGAGTAACCCATCGGGAACTCATTTATTTGTACACAAGGTCTTCCCTATACATGTCATATATGGGGCCTAGACATGTACAGTTAAAGAACTATGCAAGTGCGCATACTAAAGTTCAATATATATTGTAAACATTCAACAAAACTTATTAACCTTTACCCACTAAAATCCTAAATTGAATTTATAAAATGTATTTTTGAAAATCAGAGTTATACATATTCTTCAAATCAGACATTTATATCTGAAGAAATACATAGTCGTATGTCGTATTATAAGAAAACATAGTGCAAGTCTACTAAACAAAATTAAAATAACAAAAATAGACAAAGGAATTAAGAATAGTGCACTTCTAGTCACGTAATTTTCTTAACAACAGTACCTAGTGAATTTATAAGATTTACAAAATACAAGTACAATAGAACTTAAGAACTAAGATGTTAATAACTTGAACACAGGTGAATAGTAAACCGATTTGAATACAAGCTACAGAAACTTATAAAAACTAAATTAAGTTAAAGAAAAACGTCGTTACACATAGGAGTATTAAAAACATGGGCACACAGTTACCCAAAGTTACTTATGGTAAAACTGTCATAAAGATATAAGTTAACCTAAGGGAATAGTTACAGGCTAAAAATGATTGTCTTCGGATGCTTTGAGTACCGTGGGTTGTGAAACAAAAAACGAAAAATCAGGTAAAATAATAAATAGAAAAGCGTAAATATAAAAAAAAAATCAATACGTTGAGCGTTGTACTTATATGCCAAAACAACAACAAGAAAAGATGAAGTCAAATAAAAATACCACACTTACATACACTCGCACGCGCGCACACATTCATAATTTGTCTAATGTTGTTATTTGAAAAAGATATTGATTCATTACATTTATAAAAGCTCATCATGTTAATACTTGCAATTCCTACCTCAGTGTGTTGTTTCATTAGTTGCTGTAGTAGTATAGGTACTTGGATAGCCTTTGCAATTTACTGGTAGTAGGGGAGTTATTGCAATTTTATAACGCAGTATTATAAATGTATTAGTTAGGATAACTCTCTATGACGTACTGTATATGAAGTACAAGCTTATTATTTTTTTAGCTTACTCTTAACATGTTGGTTATTCGTACGTACTTAATTATAAAAAATACCGTAGTGTAAATAAATATAAGGAATACAATTTTCGTATTTATTATGTTGCTAACAAGTAATAACATACGGACTTATTATGTAATATACAATTATATTTAGTCGCTTTAAAGTTATTATACGATGCGTACCTGTAAAACATGTTATTTACATCCAACTTATGTTCTACCGACATTCTTCCAGGTGTAAAATAGTTTAGACTAGCATACTGAATTCTGTAGAATAAAAAGGACTTAGATGGTTAGCAGAGACGAACACTATTCTGAATCGTAATCTTAATTCTTATCCAAAGAGATAAAGTCTATGTCTATTGTATAGTTTTTGCCTGTATTATACTTTTGTCTGGTAACTTCTTTCATTCCCTTTTAATAGTCTGCACACTTGTAAATTATTCTTAGAAATGTATGGAAATCTTATTCAATTATTGTGTTCCTGTCCGTAGTGTGCTCTACTGAAAGCAGGCTAACTACATTATACGTAAATATATAGTCTTACAATTTTAGCTTATTTTACAAAACACTACATTGGCTTATAACAAATTTTAATATCATTAGAAACATTAACAATACGAATATTTTAATAATAACATTAGTTCTCAACTAAAGTACCATATCTGGGTGCTAATATAAATAACTAAATGTTTGTATATTTTCTAATACTGTACAAAATTAAGCCGTTAAATATGGTTACGAGTTTTGGATGAATCCCCTTCATCTTGGACGAGTAAATATTAATTCACTAATATTTAGTAACTAAGTAATTGTGTATGACGTAGGCCTATGTATTTCAGTATATCTCTCTCTATCATATCTCTCTCTATCTATCTGTTTGTCTCTACATGAAATGTAGATTTTTTTTAATGGTAAGTTCGCTATTCTATTTTACTTGCTGTTGAATGTCTTCATGAGTTTAATACCTTGCATTCTTTAGTAATTAAAAACCATGTTTTTATTTAAATAATTTTATTTTCTAATCTTATTAAAAATTCGAATTCTTTAACAAAGCTTCATAAATGCTTATTTTTATTCTTTCTTCAGTTGTTTTTTAGGAACATTCAATAATAATAGTATGTCTAAATTATCTAATCACCGTTTTAATTCTACTCTGTATTAGTTATTCCTTCCTGCAAATTTTTATAAACAACGTCGTTAAATGTAATGCCTAAACTAACGTTTACCCTAAGTCTCACGTTAAACAAACTGTCAAAAAGAATGTATTTCCATTATTCTAGAAGCCTAGTTTCTGAGGCACTGACATTAACTTTTAGACGCTAGTCCTATTCACAATTTAGGATAATTTACTTAGAACTCAAAAAACGTGTATGTTTGTGAACACAGGTCTTTATATTTATATACTTTATCATCCAACAAAAATGTCTATGCGGCTTGCTACCACTTTGATTATAATAAATAAATTATTCCATACACTTGTTTGTATTTTTCGCTACTAAATTCTATTTTTGTTTTTTTGTGTTTTATTTCTAAAACAAAGTAGTATTGATCACTTTGTAATTTATCTTTAAGTTTTACTTTTGGCAATTTGAGACCAATGTAATATATGTAAAGTTATAAATGGGATTGTGTTCCACAAGTTATCTTTTCTAATGTCTATTAATCACACGAAATCGAAAATGAAAGTCAAAATCCGCGAATCAAACAAAATGTTTACAAAGAATTTATAAATAATGTATTACTGTTTACTAACACACCTATCATAATAATATACTTTTTTCATCTAAAAAGAGTAGAATTAAGTGTATTTATATTTATAGCATTTGTTCTCATACTTAACATCCGTTGAGTATATATATTTATAATATTTTTAATAATAAAAACAAAGTTTTGTACCTAGGCCTGTACACTATAATTACACACAACATTAAAAACTTAGGCCTATATCTAACATCCCAGAATATCTCATTCTAATAGTAAAGCACAAAAATTATATATTCCAAGGACACGTATACTGTTTTGACGTTTAACTCGATTTGGTTTTTCAAAGAAAGACTTGTAATCAAAATACTTTAAATTTATAGTAGGTTATTGCATTGATACAGGTTGTTCAACCACACAGATTAACAGATAATATTACTTGTCGTAAATAACCTCTTCTGAACGTATGATACGTGATACTGAACAGATTTTAATTTAAGTGAACAGGTTTCGGACAAATCTCATAATATTCGTAAGCCTGCCTACCTATTTCAAACAAATTTAAGTTAACCCACCATATTCACAAGATTTACATCCATTGTATTTGTAGATATTTGTTTTTACTTATGGTGTTGCTGAATAAATGTGATTATGAAGAAGGCACTCTGATTTTATTTATACACTACGAATAGTGTTAAGGTATTGTTTCTGATAGTCTTATCGTCTTACCTCAAGAATATTGTTGAATTCAATAAAGTTTATGTTTATCTCCTGGTAAATAAACAATTTTGATTTGTTTAATAGTTTTTAGTAGTGGAATAAACTGTTGTTCAGAACCATTTTTAAATTCTCAAAATACTGTGCTGAAATATTTTAACCTGCTACAGCAGTAGGTTATTAGCTGTTTCTTTACAGTCTCTGTTAAACAGTTAACTAGACAATCGTTAATTATTAAGTTTTGAAAAACGTTTAGTAATACGTATTAGCATATTAAATTACTGTTCTCCGAATTTTTCAAATCGAATAATCTATTGTGTTACCTAATTTATTAGGTACTTCCAGATTATTACTATAGCTATAAACAACATCGTAAAACTGAAATAAGTGTAACTCATTAAATTAAAAAATAGAACGGTTAATAATAATTACCAGATTATCCTCGTGGTTTGAAATGTAAAATCAATCTAGGTCCTCCACAGAGGCAGTTGAGTTTCAAAATGTTTCATTAATTTTATCTTAATAACGTAAACTACGCTTTTTTCAATTCGATCTGCGACATTTTTCTTAAAATAGAAGATAACTTATTTCAAAGTCACAGCACTAGTAGTATATTTCAACATAAATTGTGTTATTATCCAAAGTGGCATTAAACGCTGGCTGAGTTCTGTACAACGATGTATTTCATACGCGTTAATTTGTTAATAAAAAAAGTATTTCTTTTTCAGATTTCTATAATTTGAATAAGTATATTTTTGTTTTATTTTCTATTACATTAATCGTCAGTAGTTATAAAAATTATATACAATTGCACAGTCACTAATACAAATACACACCAAGTCACGCTCGCGCGTGGACGAGTTGGCCTTTTCACTATAACGTAACATAGTTTCAACACAAATTAACGATTGACCAAAGTACGTTATCTTGAACTAAATGGTATGTCTGATGAGTAAAGTAACAAATAAAAAGCAACAAGAAGTAATGAGACGAGAAGGATCCGTTCGAGGTCATACTTTACTTCACCTTGGAATCACAATGATAACAGTATTTCTTATCCCTGTGTAGTTATAAATTATTCTGAGTCATAGTGTTGAGAAGGGAAAGTAAGGATATAGTGGAAATAGATATAATAAGTGCTTTAGGTAAAGTCATATGTGAAGTAGTCTTCAGAAATGTAACATTTTTAGCAATAGTTAAAAACAGTAGTGTAGCAGTCATTTGATTAGCGTGCTATATAGTGAATCGGGTCTTGCATGGGTTCCTCTCCAATGTCTACATACGAAATTTCTTTTAAAAATGGTTTACTACAGCTTTGCAATACAAGCGCCACGTGTATTGCATATTACCAACATTACCTATTAAATACTTTATCACCGTATTATTATTAAACCCTTTTAAGATTTTTAACCTGTTAATGTTTTGAATAAAGACATTTTAAATCAAAAATATTATAGTATTTTTAATAAGTGAAATAGATTTTATAAGAATTAATATAACGTGAATACATCTCAAAACATTTTAAAACTGCTTTAATGAAGATCGGTACCCGATATTCCACACTAGTATTAATAATACATACTATTATAATACTTGGCACATGTATAAGATTTCACATAACTATGTAAGACAATAGTGTTAATAGACAGAGTATACATTTACCTATTTATATACAATGATTGTCAATCAATGTGAAGCGAACAACGCAAGTTAAATTGAAACGTTTCGGCAAATTAATTCTCAGGTATCTGAATGCATGTTATGTTCCAGAACGGTATGGCTATTGGTTGGAACGGACTGCAGTATTGGTGGAATGGCATGTTCTTATTAAATCGCGGTCAACTTTTAATCCGGTAGAGTGCTGGCTGGCGCTTCTGTTGGTATCAGATTGCCTGCTGTGCAGTGTTGCTACGCCTAAGATCTAGGCAACTTGTTCGATTAAGTTGTAGTCACGCCACGATGTTTGTAGTCAACTAAACGGGGCGGTTTCAAATGTTCTGCCAGTTTCACGCTTCCCCTTCGGTAAAATCCTGGAACCATCACGTAACAACTTTCACCACACAGGGGATTTCGGCTGAGTATAAAGAACGGGATTTCAATAGTGCCGGTTAGTTCTGAGTAGCCATTCGTTGCGTCTTGTTTGTCAGCGGTAAAGTGTTAATTATTGTTAAATTTTGCGTGCGAGATTGTCAACTGGGTGCCATTAGTTGAGTGTTGGACAATTGTAAACAAAGAAAAT
The DNA here is from genome assembly GCA_034769895.1 of Magicicada septendecula. Classification (NCBI taxonomy): domain Eukaryota; kingdom Metazoa; phylum Arthropoda; class Insecta; order Hemiptera; family Cicadidae; genus Magicicada; species Magicicada septendecula. Next base: position 546,218,717 of record CM068367.1, on the reverse strand, counting down.
TGTTATATATCAGTGTCAATGGTTGTTCAATAAAGTTGTGAGTGACTATATCTCTGGTATTCAATTACATACTGCGCTGTTATAAAGCCACGCGCCACTTTATAATCGCAATAGTATGCACGATAATTTTCCACGCACGTAAGTTTCCATACTCTGTTGTCTCCTTATTTAATATATCGAGTAGGGTAAGAATGAGAGTTCTAACGCGGAAGTGACGTCACAGCCCCCCCTTTTGGCGCGAAATTCAAAAATCCCTGTGGTGGGGGTAGACTTCCGGCGCAGCGTGTCGTCATGTGCAGAGGTTATGATGGACCGGGGGGGTAGTGGTGTGTCCCACGTGACCTCGATGGGCGTACCGAAGTTGTCGGCCATGTTGTCGGCGTTCGGCCATGTTGTCGTCGTCGTCCATTTTGCGTGGTTCCGTGTGCGTTGATTGGCGGAGGCGTGGCCGCCGTTCGGTGACAAAATGGACGACGACCCGCCACGACTGGCGGGGATCAAGCCAGGCCGCCGCCCAGCGACGATGACGACGTCAACGACGACGGCGAAGGGCGAACGGCGAACATGGCCGCGGCTGGTGTCCATGTTGGGAAAGCTGTGATGTTGTCGGATTGTGCGTGTGTGCTGGTTAAGGTTGGGCCACGTTGTCGGATCGTGGTGTGTTATAGTGTATGGTTTGGGTATATGTTTTGTTTTTCCGGCGGCCATGTTGGAAAAGCGTCGACGTTGTCAACTTGTGCCACGTTGTCGGCTCGTGCATGTGTTATAGTGTACGGGTTTTGTATATGTTTACACTGCCGTTGTCGGCTCGGTGTTATAGTGTACGGGTTTAGTATATGTTTACACTGCCACGTCGACGTTGTCAACGGCCACGGCTCGTTGTTATAGTGTACAGGTTTTGTATATGTTTCCACTGCCACCATTGTTGCCAACTCATGAACTGTAAATTTGAATGTGTGCTTTTGTGGTAAGTATATATTGTAAAAATACAAAAAATGTGCACAGCATCGATGTGAAACTCTTGTTGACTGGCTATTGTGGTGTAATTGTTTTGATTGACACTTCACTTATAAAACATGCATGATAGAAGGAAAAAGGATAGTTGAAAAGAAAAGAAATAACTAAGCAAATTCAAAAAATTTACATATTTATATACAATATATATACCGAAAAAAAATTACAAATACAATATATATATATACAGAAAAAAACATTATAAATAGACATATAAATAATATAATTTAATGAAAAAATAAATAAAAAGTTCAGTTTATATTACATTTTATATACAATATATATATACAGACAAAAAAAAACGGTTATAATATATATACAAAAAATAAAACATTATATCAAAAAAACATCACTTTGTATATTACAATATGGATACAATATACAGAAAATAAAACATATGAAAAAAAACATCACGTTCTTCATATTTAATGTGCACGACCATCTGTAACAGAAACAAAAACAATATTAGTGATGTATAATTGATAGGCGTAGGATGGATTAGAATAATGTGTACTGTTACATACCTCAAAAATGCATGCGTGCATAAAATGGGTGTATTGGCCTGCTGAATGCATACACCCGACATTGCGGACATCCTGGCGGCGACCCCTCCAGTGCCACGGTTTGAAACCAGTTGATGATGCACAGATAGTGGTATGTGTGCCCACACATTAAGCCGAGGAGTCTCTGCCCCTCAGTATAATTTTCTTGGCACACACTACAAGATGTGTGCCCTAACATACCCTGAATGGGGCAGAGATCTCCACGGCTCCATCGCCACGTTGGAAATCTACTTCTGAGAAGTAGTCTCATCGTGGCGACTTCGCTATGCATCCTTGGTTCCACCGTGTCGATAATATCATAAAACACGCATGGTGCGTCTTCTGGAGGGGACTGTAATCGTGGATCGTGCCGCATATGCTGTTGCTGAGGTTGTGGTTGAGGCTGCTGAGGCTGCTGAGGTTGTGGCTGCTGTTGAGGCTGTGGGGATTGTGATTCTGGTTGTCGTGCTGTACTTATCCATTGTGGACGTGGTTGCGGCTGTTCCTGTGGTTGTGGCGGTGGTGATGGCGATTGTGGTGGTGGTGATTGTGGCGGTGTGATCGTTATTTGCCGTGCTTGTGGACGAATATCACTGGTGAAAAGAATAAATATAAAAATCATGTAAAAAAAAACATGAAAGTATGTAGACATAAGAAGAAGACTTACATATTAAATGTGATGGTAGGTAATTGTTGTTGTTGATGCTCATCAACATTATTTTCATCATCATCATTATTAGTTCTTTCAAGCAGTAACGTATCACTGTCACTATCATCGTCATCATAAACCATCATCTCATCATTGCTGAAAAAAAAGTACACTTTTAATACCAGATGTAAACGCAATAGTACAAGCGAACGTTAATGAAAAAAACGTACCGACTCGTGCCGGCTTCCTGAGATGCAGCAGCAGCAGCAGCAGCAGCAGCAGCAGCAGCAGCAGCAGCAGCAACAACAGCAGTAGCAGCAGCTGAACCGGTAGCATCACTGAAAAAAAAAATACATTTGAATACCGAACGTAAACGCAATAGTACAAGTGAATGTTAATAAAAATGGTCTTACCGACTCGAGTTTTGTTGTGATACTGATGAAGGTCCCAATAAGGCCTGACGTAACCTTTGGGAACTATAAAAAATAAACAGTAAGTCAGTCGAATGTTGTATTCTGTTTGTACTCGTTAAATAAAAAAAATGTTGTAATTTACCTTCGAACTCGTCGCTGCTCCTCACAGACTCTTTTATACAATCTATTATCGCTTCCACTCATTCTGTAAAACGTAACAAGAAAAATGTTGTATAGTAATTTGCTAACATAATAATGTGTGTGTGTGTAATGTCTAATATTAACGTAAAAATATAGTAAGTACTTACATGCAAATTGAAAAATTATAATGAATGTGATAATACTTATTATGGCGAAATGCTTATATATACGTATATGCTTGGTAGGAGTCTGCTATAGACAAAGTCCCCTTACCCTCAAAGTGTTCACCACACACACACACACACACACACACACACACACACACACACACACGGCTTGCATCCTGTACGTAACAAAGCCCCTCGCCATCACAAAGTTCACACGCTGCGATAACATATGGCTAGTCAGCGAATAAAATTAACTGCACATGTGCATAGTGTGGGAAAGTCTCAGTGGGAGTCGATTACATCCTGTTATAAATATTAACCATTAATGTCTAATCGTCTACCTCACCTCTCCTACCAATTGAAAATTAAATGAAAGTAAATAAATAAATTTTATATTTGCAATACAAGTTTATTATTACCATGAGTTACTGCTCTGTGTATCTTAGTCTCTTCATGTTAGGACTGGTATCGTCATTGGTTAACGCACGTTTACACACTCTGTAGTGTCCGTACGCGAGTGTAGTTACACCATCGTCCAGTACGTACCTCTTATCGTCATAAGGAGACAGGGAAAGTTTTGTTACACGTTGCGTGTACAGCTTATGACGATCGCTTCGTATACACTCGGCAGAGGTGAAAACTGTACGACTATCGAAAAGACACTCGCTGTATAACTGATGACGTAACCTTTTTTTTATTGCCGTTCTTGGAACACCTTTCGCCACCTTTTTGTCGGTACAGTCGGACAACAGGAGCGAGTAACATTTAGCTCTGAGTCCGACGAATTCCCTGATGGGTTTCCCATTAGTTTCATCCTTGAACTTCCCCACGACTTTTTTGTTGTCGTCGCAATGGCAAGGATGATCTGAGGGATAGTCCGACGTGTCGAAAAGGTGGAGATCCTCTTTCATATCCAAGTACACATCGTCAGTCTGTATGCTGTAAAGTAAACTGTCGGTATCAGTCATCAATAATGTTAATCGTTGTCCGTACTTGCTGACAGCGTACCGATAATGAAAATCGTACATTATCAATTTACTGACATCAAGTACTGTGAAACCAACATACACTGGACGGGAAAGGTATATAGTTCTGTTTCGTAAAGCCAATCCGACCAAGTCGTCGGTGTAGCGGATCATACGCTTTAGTCGTGGATTGGAAACAAGTTTCTGCAGCCGCCCTTTGGTAGAGACTAGTTGGAAGTCTATTCGTTTCCTTACGTTCTCCAGCGATTTACCATAGACAGCGTTGACCATCAGTTTGAAAAAATCTTTTTCAAAACTGTTGGTGGCTGCTGCTCTCTTTTGTGTGTTGAAATCGATAAACGGTTTCATCCACGCTTTCTGTTTAAAACTCAACACCCTATGGATCGCTTTCAATTTTAGACCAAGGTTCAGATACAACTTTAAATTTCGAAAATGAAGAACGTATTTTTGCTTATCGTCCAAAGTCGTTAGCAACTTGGGGACGGACGATGAGGGCGTTTCTGATCCGTTATACCCTTTTGTATAGTGTAGTCGTGTGTGAAGTCGTCGAGAGTACGGTGAAAGTATGTCAGGATTGACGCAGGAACGCACAGGTGCTAGTGGATAATCTGAGTGAAGATCATGAAGTTCGGATGGATAGTGTAGGTCGACCTCAAGTATGTAGCCCATGTCACTGTCATCACTCAGAGTACGTACGTCCAGTGAGTCGATCTCGTTACGATCGAGCCATCTAAAGTCACCGTAAGGGAGTGGCTGTGACATGGCTGCACCGTAAAGGTTGTTGCAGTCGGTGTACAATATGAAAGAGGTCGGCTTTGAAGCATCATACTGATCAGCGATTAGCGGGTTGTTGGCCTTGGCATAGCGGTTGGGTACCATGCTAACACCACCGCGAACGGCTGATTCAATAAAAAGATGCTGATCTATATCCGTCAACAGTTCCAGTCGCACACCGGTCATCTTTAACATCGCGTGCCAAGCAACGCCGGGAAGCGAGTAAAGATGAGCCGGATCAATCTGGTAGTACCGTATGGCCATCTCACGAAACGCCTCGAAGACGTCAGCCAGCAGCAGTACATCTGTTTTAAGATAAAGATCGTGATAATCACCCAGCGTGCGGATTCCGAAAGTCTGCCACACATTCTGTGCATGTGCGTAATCTTCGTCCAACACGGGTGATTCACTCAGCCTATTGAAAAAGTGTTCGCGTGCGGGCAGACATGTTTCGTCGAACTTCTCGCTACCTGTCATGTAATCGTAAGGGTACACCCCCTTACGTAAGAGTAGCTCGAAGTGTTCTTCGAAACATTGCTTTGTTAAAGCGAAATCCGCACCGCTCGCGCGCAAGTTTCCAACAAGTGTATCCAAGGACGTGTTCAAAAATTGTAACGTGTCTACGAAACGTAGGGCACCCAACGTGACTGATACGAAGCGTTCACTAGTGGTAGCGATACAAGTGAGAGTTTCATCATTGTATTTACCCAACCCTTGTATCAAGTGATGTGCGTCGTAACCTCGTAAGTTATGGAAAAAGACAGGAATATGTTGGGCGGACTTGGAGTTGAGGTTACATACGTTGTGAGCTGCGCCAAGGTATCGTCCAGTCAGATGACAATGGTTGCGCACCTTGTCGTCATCAGTCAGCAGTTTTTCGCAGAGATGGCATACGACAGCATTCGTGAAAGATAATACGTCACGATCACTCATAGTCATAGGGATATTGGTACGCATGATCCTGTACAGTTCATGCTCTTCATCGATTAGTCTATCTAAAAAGGTTTCTATCACGTTCACACCGCGATAAACGACCTGTGGTTTGAAAATGTTGCCCTCGTGGTCGACTATGAGGTAGGAAAAACCTGAAGGAAGATGTAACGACTCTGTTGTGGTGGACGATGTGTGTGGAGGAGCATCACAACGATGGCAAGGTACAATGAACGATTCAAAGTCTGCATATATAGCGAAAGGGACTTTATGACAGTACGTGTAATTTTTGAAGTACATAACCTTCTCCTTCTCTTTCGTTGGTAAACGAATTCTTTGTTCACCATACGGTGAACAACGAGGGACATGTTCACTAAGGAGTCGTTCTTCACAGAATCTATGCAGACAGTAGTTGCAATAGAAAGAACGTCCGTTGTGTTTGGTTAGTGAAGATAGTAAGCGGCTAATATTTTTTATTAAACAGTAATGTTTTCGGTCAGCGGTGGTGAGAAGTAATAGATTAAAATGGTGTTGTCTGTCACTGAAAGGAGTTATTCTTAGCGGGTAAATTTCATTTTCTTCGTAACCAAAAACATTTATAGAAATGTCAGAATTGTCTCGTTCGAACTTCACAATATCGCATAGGCGGGTGGGATAAGTTATACCAGAAGTGGTGATACTGTGAATATGTGATTTGTATTTGGATACACGCTCGCTGTCTCTGTGTTGTGGAAACAGTGCGGCCAACACTGACCATATAAAACACATTTGATCGCCTGTATTGTTTACATTGATGATGGATTTAGTACAAGACAATTCAGGAGGTGTACGGATGAAACTGGAGGCGGCCAGCGGTTGGTATCGTGAGAGAACGAGTTCTAACGAGATTATATGATCCAACGCCCAACCGCTACCCTCACGAGTGAATTTATAAATCGATTCGATGATTTTTTCGTACGAAGCTTCTAAACGTTCAGGCAATACGTTCTGATCAGCGATCAATGTCGTATGACATCGTCCATGAAAATAGCCTTCACTCGTCACTTCTTCGTCCTCGTTCGTGTCGGCATTTACAATGTACTTGACAAATCTCGCTTTTAGCGCTATATGCCACTTTATAGTAAGCAAACGTGTCAGTTCGTTTAGAATGTCCGTACGTAACATATCGTGAATTTCATCGAAAAAGGTAATGACATCGTTGACACATTCTTCTTCTTCCTCTACAAGAGGTGTGTAAACGTACGACACCAACGAGCCACGCAACGAATGTTTACGATCAACAGAAAACGTCTGCATTGTTAGAATAACGATAAAAGCAAAATCAATTACTTGCTCACTTGAAGAACATTAGAATACTGATACAAAGTTAGAAAATAAGTAACATTTTATAAGCAGTGCGTGAAAGTTAGCCTGCACGAGACTCGAAGGTGAACGCAGGCAGCGATCACCGCTCCACTTATACTATCTATGATGAGTGCGTGCGCAGCTATTTGTTCCCACTACTGTGCTTTATTTCATACCGACCAATTGACGACAGCAATCCCCACTACGATTGCGCGCGCAGCTACCACTGAGGAAGTGAAATGCAGCGCAACAAACCAACATTCTTGCTTCAGATATGGACGTGCACACATATTCTTTTGCAAGCCGATTAAAAAGCTTTTATAACATCCATCGTCGAGGTAACATTAAATTTTACGTGCGTAAATTTCCGAATACGAACGTGAGATTTTTTGACCTAGCCAAAGCCGGGTTTATTTATGAAGGCGATGATGATGTTGTAAGATGCTGCAATTGTAAAATACGAATTATGGATTGGATGGCGGGTGATGATCCTGTCCAAGTCCATAAGGCGTCAATGCCTACATGTAGTTTCGTTCGTGAACACTTGTAGAAGTCGACGCACGCAAAAACGGCTCTTTTCAGAGCCAACATAAACTCATGTACAAACATACCCGTTTGGGTAGTACTAGTAGTACTCTGTGTTAGTACTATACTAGTACTAATAGTACTATATATATTACTATTACTAGTACTACTACTAAATGTGTGTACACAATTCAATGTCTGACTGATGGCGTCAATGATAAAAAAATAAAACAAAAGATTTCATAAAAATTATACCTATTAAATATCATGACAATTTCGAAGCTGTATCACTTGCATCGCAGATCGATGACACAATGGATGTTTATCGATACGATGATGGGAAACATTTCACACTAACAAAACCGTTACGAAGCACGATACGTTCCAACTTGTGTTCTATGTATTTTGTGAAGAAAAAACGGTTTTGTGGTAACTACTGTACACGTTATAAGTTTGGTGTTGACAAATATCACGGACGTTGTTGGCGTCACATTAAGAAACGTAGCGGTTATCTCCCGCCGATCGTGCTGTTGATGATAATCTCTGATCGTATACACAACAAATCACGATGGCTTCATTTTATCGAAGAGTGTGATCGAAACAATGTACCGATTGAACTCGTGGTTTATGAAAAGAATATGTTCAAGTGTACAGTACGTCACGCGTGGAATTTTATTTCACGTTTCCGACCGATTCCTGAACTGTATCATGCCGTTCAACGTGTTCACGGCTTACATGATTCACACGGACAAATGAACTATGCGACTGTCTACACAGACATGCTCGCCTACGGAAGTTCAATCCCACACGCTTTGTGTTGCATTGTCATTACAGAGCGCACTATTCCGATACGTACAGCGATTGAAATATACAGAAGCGCGATTATGATAGCACCAAAGTGCGCAGTGGATCCTAGCTACAACGTAAGTTTTGACGTGCGCTGCCCGCCATCTTCGTTACCGACACTTGCGAGAGGGAAACAGTTCACATTGGTGAACAACAAGGCGCAGGGATTGTTTTCAGTAGCCTTTCTGAAGGAATCATTGCCTACACTTCGCAAGTATTGTGAATACTTCGGTCTGCAGTATTCACATGAAAAAGGGTACACAGTGAAAGATCGACGTTTATACGAACAGTGGCAACGATGTACAGGTGCTATGGCAGACGAGTTTTGGTTGTTGAACTCGTATCTTATACACCTGCATATGGAGTCGAGAAGTCATCGTCCGATCATAGAACTCAAAGCTAAACACATGTGCGAGCATCTACCCGTAAACGATAACGTCATAGTCGCGGAAATGCATGAGTATCGTGCCAACGTTATACGCAGCGTCATGTTCAAAGACATGAATTCTGTCAAGACCGTAAGAGCGTTGGACATGAAACAACACACGCTCATGAGATATTACATCGGTATGAGTCTCGTGCGTAATGGACGTATGAAAATCAGTTTAGCGCATGTTTTAACGTACTTACGCAATCACAAGAAGAACGCGTTGTTTTTCCGTTCGGTCGAGATGATATAACTGGACGTGGAGTGGAAATCTTACTACAGTCACGCGATGGAAAGCAGACGTACCAGAACGGTGCCGAGGAGAGTTACATTCAGCACTGAGTTAACGCTTTACCACGTTCCGACGTATTGTGAATCACGGTTCGTACGATATGAGAATGAAACGACAGGTGAAGAACATACAGCAGAGCGTTCGCAAGACTATCGCGAAGGAGTTGCACAGACCGGTAAGAAGGAATTTTCCGAGACGTGCGGTGGAGTTAAAGGGACTTCACGACTTGTACCAAGCGGACCTGGTAGAGATGATACCGCACGCGAAGGTGAACAAGGGATTCAAGTACCTTATGACAATCATTAACGCGTTTAGCAAGTACGCGTACGCTGTTCCGTTGAAAACAAAAACGGGCGTAGAGGTCGCACGAGCTCTGGAACCGATTCTTCGTGCTAATAAAATGAAATATCTGCAGACAGACAACGGGAAAGAGTACTATAACAGTAGCGTACAAAAATTGCTGAGCAGATACGGTATCACACTCTATTCCACGTATAGTGAAAAAAAGGCCTCCATTGTGGAACGTTTTAACCGTACGTTGAAAACGCACATGTATCGTGCGTTCAGTGAACAAGGTCATTATCGTTGGTTGGATATGTTGCCGGAACTAGTCAACACGTACAACAACAGTGTGCACAGAACGATTGGAATGAAACCGTGTCAGGTGAAAGAATCCAACGAACGTACAGTGCTACAAAGGATTCGTGTGAACACAGCGAGGAGCATCGTTTATAAACGACCGAAATTCAAAGTAGGCGATCGTGTGCGTATAAGCAAACACAAAATGACATTCGCCAAAGGATACACACCAAATTGGACAAACGAGATATTTCTCGTTCATTCGGTGCGTACCGGCAGCGTACCCATTACCTATTCGCTAAAGGATCATACAGGAGAAGTGTTGAAAGGTGGTTTTTATGAACATGAAATCAGTAAATCGAACGTTGGTGACGTGTACTTGGTAGAAAAGATTGTACAACGTAAAGGCGATCGTGTAAAAGTCAGATGGTTAGGATTCGATGGTAAACACGATTCGTGGATACACAAGAAGAACTTGCTATAACAACTATTCGACTCATGGAAATAGAACCAGTATGCATCGATACGTTATGATGACAACATGCACGCTGTGTACAGTGTAAAAGACATTGTGTCACATCCTGGTTACGATGAGTACATCGTGAACACGACTGCAAACGACGTTGAACGCATGCGTAGGATCTTGACAGTGCACGAGTACTGGCAACGGGTTATCAATCGTGTGAAGAAATTCCGTCTTAACGAAATAGTACCAAGTGGTACCGGATTCGATCACTACAAAGAATGTGTTTGGTCGGATCCGAACTGTGAAACGGGTCCGGACACTTGTGTATGCAGTTACATATCTACCGACTGCTGCAATATAGTGCGACTATTAAATAGACTGTGCACGGAACGTCAACATGAAAATATTGCAACAAGCGCACAGATTAAAAATAAAGGACGTGGACTATTCGAAATTGTGCGGCGATGGTGGTGGGGGTGGTTGTGGCAGAAAAAAACGTAAACACGGACGTCTTCTGCCCGATACCGTTCGTTCGATCATCTGCGGACCTTCTGCGTGCGGGAAGACAAACGTCATGTTCAACCTGTTGTTCGATGTAAACGGATTAAGATTCGCGAACTTATACGTGTTTTCTAAATCACTATTTCAACCTAAATATCAGATGCTGGAGACCTTGATGACACAACTTTCCAACGAAGGAATGGGTTATCACGCCTACAACGATAACGAAGAGGTACCGCCTCCCGACGAGGTCGATCCTGATTCTATTATGGTGTTCGATGATGTGTCTTGTGAAAGACAACACAATATACGCAAGTATTTCTCTATGGGACGTCACAGCGGTGTGGACGCGTTTTACCTTTGTCAGACGTACAGTCAAGTGCCAAAACAGTTGGTTCGTGATAATGCCAATCTAATAGTATTGTTCAAACAGGACGATCGCAACTTGAAGCATGTGTATAACGATCATGTCAACACGGACATGAAATATGACACGTTTAAGAACATGTGCGCTGAAGCGTGGAAAGATCGTTATGGCTTTCTCGTTGTGGACAAGGATTCTTCTATCGACACCGGTAGGTACAGAGTCGGTTTCGATCGTTTCATAGTAGTCGCACCTAACGATTAAACAAAAAAAAATTGTCAAAAGTTTAGCTAAATACACGTGTCCTGCTGTCAACGACTTTAGTTGTCGTACTACCGTTTATCGAGATGGATGACAAGAAAAAACGATTAGCACGTGATATCGACACGATCAGTGATGACATACGGAAGAAATACCGTGCGTTAAAACATGGTATTCGTGAAGAAGAAGCAACGTTATCCAAAAGTTACAAACCGATTCTGGAACCGTTACAAAATATTTCACAAGCATTGCTTGAAAAGAAACGTAAAACAACAAATGAAAAGCCGATAAGAGTGAAAAAAATGAAACAAGAAGAAGAGGAAGAAGAAGAAGAGGATCCATTAGATGCAATTAGTAAGAGCGATGTAGGAACACCACTTCGTTCCCGAACGAAACCGTCTTTCCTGAAAACACACGTGATAGCCGAAACATCAGGTGATGACGATGAGGACGATCCTAGTCAAAACATTGAAAAAATGTTAGACACACCGGAAGGAAGACGTGAAGCGCGTAGATATTTTCAGGACAAATACGACAGTGAATCGTTAGCGAACAAGTACATGCGTATGATCGTTTCGTCCGAACGCGATCGTCTGATGGACTATACGTACGGTGTAAGACATGAAAACGGAAAATGGATGATTGGTGATTCACAGTTCGAAATCGATAAGGACGATACGATTCTTATCAACGGTAAACGATACAAAGGTACACCCGGACTCTACGAACTTGTATTCATGAAGCATCCTAATGAAAATATTTACAAGGAATCAGATCTGAAAACGTACAAAGATATACTGCGTAACACCAACGCGCATAAGCAGTATTACTTAGCGAACGCACAGGTGAACGCGAACAGAGGTGTAAAGTATAAACGAATAATATCGCAACTGTTTCCATCGAAACGTACAGGACAGGGGCATAATAATATTGATACATCGTATATGACGCTAACGAGAAAAAAAGACAAAATCGATTACGTGCACTGGGACGATCCGAACGAACTGGTGGACAGATTGCGACTGTTAATGGCATCACAACGTGTTGGAAACAGTGGGCACACGAACGAAATCGTCTCCATAGTGGAAGAACTACGTGAAGCAGACATAATCGTATAACAAGAGCGGTATATATCATCTGACATTAGCAGCAGCAGCATGGAATCGATCTTAAAGGACTCGTTAATGCCGTGTGCTCCCTATTCGATTCTGAAAGCCGATAAAGTATAAATAATACTGTCGTACACGCACCGGGGGACATTCCACGATTGGTTGTGACAACATGGATATCGTGCTACTGTTTATTATTGCGTGCACAAGCGCCGTCGTCGTCGCATCGACCGTTAACGCTAACGATGTAGATTTCGCTATAGATTATTTGGTGCGATACGGATACGTGCCCGACGATAGTTTACGACTCGCGGACAACACTACCATCGATATGGACGCCTACCTTCGCACGTTTCAAGTGAATTACAATTTAACCGTAAATGGAGAATTGAACAATGAAACGATGAATCTGATGCGTGCGCGGAGATGTGGTAACGAAGATTTCGTGTCGTACACCTTACGAACGCCGTGGACCAAGAAACGTCTGTCGTGGCGATTCTTTCACGGTAGCGTCAGCGCTATAGAAGCGTCGCGACAAGCGTTCGCTGTGTGGCAGAAACATTCGAATCTGGAATTCGAATATCGACCCAACGACATAAACGCAGACATGGTTATCGCTATGAAATATTTTAAACACAGGTGTCTGACTTCCAGGTGCACGATCTGCGGGTACGATTTGGACGGACGAGGAGGTATACTCGCTCACGCTTACTACCCGCCCGATTTACCGTATAACACTACTGAAATACATATGGACTACTACGAGTCGTGGAATTATACAAACGCAACCGAAATACCGGACGATCAGACCAGTTTTCTTCAGGTGCTAACGCACGAAATCGGACACGCGTTAGGACTGTCTCATTCCCTCGAGAGGGATTCGATCATGTACCCGTTCTACGTACCACGCTCGGACGGACCGTTCGACCTGAGAGACGACGATATAAGAGGCATTCAACGCTTGTACGGGAAGCCGCCGCCGCCGCCCGCTACGACGACGACGACAACGTCAACGTCGACGACGACGTCAACGACGACGACGACACCGACATCGAACGAGACCGTGCGGACGACAACGGATTTATGTCGACTAAAGAACGTTAACCAATTTTTAATAATCAACAGACATCTGTATATCGTGCACGATAACTTTTTGTGGACATTGGATATCGAGTCGAAGCGAACGGGCGAGAGTCCGCTTCTGTTGACGGATTGGTTGACTTTCTTACCGCCGACGTTCACCAACGTTTCGGCGATGTACCAGAGACCGCGGACCGAAGAAGTGGTGCTTTTCATAGACAACTATGTATACATGTTTGATATACACAGTCTGCAGCCGGTGAACGGGTATCCGCGTTCAATCACAACGCTCGGTGTTCGCACGATGACTAAAATAAACGCTGCAATACACACGTACACGGGTCGAACTCTTCTGTTGTACAACGATATGTATTACAGTGAGATAGACGAGTGCACGTTCACGATCAAGAAACATGGTTATGTTAAAGATCGTTTTGTCGGCTTACCAGAAGCCGTTGATAGTGCGTTCCGATATATCGACGGAAAAATTTATTTCTTCAAAGACACACACGTATACGTGTACGATGAATTTCTAGATACGATTGTAAAAGGAAAACATAACGACGCACTATCCGTTGTCGGAATAAAATGCATAGACAGTACGATCGTATCAAAACTAATCGATTTATTACGTGAATACGTATAAATGTCGTGCACAACGAACGAGGCGGATCATTCACGAGATGAGTGTCGACAAGTTTGGCAGACACCAGAGCGCTGTCAGAGCGCGAAGAGAGACGCGACGCAGTCTGCGAGAGGATATTGGTATCACAATGACCGAGGACGGACACTTTGATGTAGCGGGAAAAAAAATACATAATTTGGGCGAACCGCGCGATGATAGCGATGCCGTTTCACTGCGCTTTGTGCGTGACAATTGTCTGTTAGCTGACGATTCGTCGACGGCGGCGCAAGGAATAGATGCGAAAGGTCGTAAGCTCGTCAACGTCGGCGCTCCTGTCGATCTCGCGGACGCTGTCAACAAGCAGTACGTAGACTACTCGTGCTTACGTTTCACACAATTGGTACCGAACAAGAAGAACGGGGCTGTCGTCGACGCACGAGACCATCGCATACAGTCTCTGAGGGAACCGATTCGTGCGAGAGACGCCGCGACCAAAATATACGTGGACTCGAAAATCATACCGAAGGATACGAACTCTAACCTAATGGTCGGCAATGTGCGGATAACACAGTTAGCTCCACCCATGAACAACAAGGACGCAGTGAATTTGGAATTTTTGAACCGACACACAATCACCGCGGTAAACGATGCTTATTTCAACGCGCAAGGAAAAACCATTCTAAACGTTGGCGATGGTGGCGCACGGGCCACAGATGCAGTGAACGCGCGTCAATTGGAGGACGTGAAGCGGTACGCGAAGAGCGAAACGTACAAACTCGCAAAAGTGTTCCAACATCGTTGGGAGAAAGTGGTATCGTATATCTATAAATTGCATACACGCGCAGCGCGTACTTCACTTGGTGCCGAAGAGGCAGACTTACTACTTATGAACAAGACGGAGACGAGCGTGTTGATTAGTGATCTGGACAAATCCAACAACGAGCAAGATTGGAGATCTCTTTATCGAGAGCAAACGAAACAGTAGTCATGTATGAACTACGTAGCCGTGTTGATAAAAAAAAAGGGGGGCGTGGTCTTATCGGAAAAATAGTTAAAAGCGCGGTACCATTCGTCGCGAAGTCAGTACCTACACTGATCAATCGAGCGGTGGACGTATTACCGGTAGAACTACATCTGCCTGGCTACAGGTTCTGCGGACCAGGAACGAAACTAGAGGAGAGATTGAGTCGTGGTGATCGAGGAATCAACGAGTTGGACGAAGCCTGTCGCGAACACGATATCGCTTACAGCAAGTACAAGGACAACGAACGACGAGGTATAGCGGATCGTGTGCTAGCCGGTAAAGCGTGGGAACGAGTTAAAGCTTTGAATTCAGGCATCAGTGAAAGAGCGTACGCAGCAGCCGTAGCAGCAGCAATGAAGGCGAAATCTGCGTTAGGCAGCGGGCTATGCTGTAGTGGTGGTGGTGGTGTGCGTAAACGTCGACGTCGCACCAGACGACGCAAGCCGGTTCGACGCACGATAATCAGGAAGAGGAGGAGGACGACGACGACAACAGGGACAGGAAAACGACGAAGAAGGAGTGGTGGTAAAAAGGCTTCAGGACTCTATCTTCGACCGTACCGAAAAAACTAATCAAAATACCCGTGCGTCCATTGTCCGATAATGATCTTTATGAGTACACGAAACGATTGCGTATACCCTATTTCAGAGGTGTGTACATGCGCGACGCACTTCCTAGTACATCACCGTGGGTGAACGAAAGTGCGATCGTGAATCTGGACGATGCTAGCGGACCGGGCACGCACTGGGTATGCTACAAGAAGCGAGGCGACAGAGTCTGGTACTTTGATGGATTCGGCAATCTACGTCCACCTGTCGAGCTAATGCGGTACTTTGGATCGAACGTGACCGACGTTCATTACAATTACATGCGAAAACAACCGTCAGATACAGTCATCTGCGGACATTTATGTTTAGAGTTTTTGACATCGAACGATCAGTAAACTACAAGATGTCTTCGCTTACGGTCACCGTCACAGGAACGGATCCGAGCGCACTGGTTTGTGACTTTTTTCCACCGCTTGAATTGACGGACGGTGAATGGTACGCAGGACTGCTGGACTTTACCACGTACAACTCTATACCGAACGTGGAGAGTGGAAAAAACAATGTCTTTCCTGTACTAAAGGGAGCACGTAAAACGTTAGAGCTTGTCAATATACCGACCGGTGTGTATGAAATCAGTGATATTGAAACATACCTGAAAAAAGAACTAGCAGACCCGAAATTTTCTCTAAGACCCAACAACAACACATTGAAATGTGAAATTTATTGTTCATACGATATCGATTTCGGATGTACGGAACACACGATCGGTACCATGTTGGGTTTTTTCCAAGAGCCGCAAGTTAGAAGCGTATATATTACACACATCGGATGCACCTGTAAACATTAACAAAGTGAACGTTTTGGAGATAAGGTGTAACGCTGTTCAAGGTTCATACAAGGCGGGTCGAAACGAGCATATATTGCACTCGTTCTATCCAACAGTTGAGCCAGGATTCAAGATAGTCGAAACGCCTAGAAACGTCATTTATTTTCCGCTTAACGTACTACACTTGCGTAACGTTACAGTGTCCGTACACGATCAGGACGGTGATATTGTGAATTTTCAAGGGGAAGTCATCACCGCACGTATACATTTGAAACGTGTGTAGTAATCATGGGAATTTATTTCACCGAAACCTCCATGAAGAGCGGAGGTAGCGACGGCTTGCACTGCAAGATAAAAGAGGACAACACTTTTGGAAAAGGTATCAGTAGACGTTCGTCGTTGACACGATTAACAGCAACTAACCGACGCTACCTGATTTCACTAGGATTCAAACTCAAGAGAAACAAGTAACATGACGGACAGCGGTATAGTCTTATCGGTTGAACGTCGACCGTTCTTTGAAGACAACATCACACATTATGAATATCATCCTCATGCACCGTACGCGTCGGCGTCACGATATGGAAATAATGATGAGATACGCATACCTATCCTGCAACAGGAAGTCTTCACTTTACCGATGGAAAGTTTCCTGTACGTTGAAGGCAAGTTGAGCAAAAAAACCACTGCCACTGGTAATGTGAACGTGAAAATGATAAACAATGCGATTGCGTTTCTCTTCGAAGAAATCCGTTACGAATTGGCCGGCGTGGAAGTAGATCGTACCAAGAGTGTTGGCATCACATCCACTATTAAAACCATACTATCTGCCAGCAAGCAGGACATTGTTTCGATGCAAAATGCCGGTTGGGTTGCTCCTACAGCTGACGAGCTAACACCATCTGGTAAAAATAATGAATTCAACTTTTGCATACCGTTGAGGATGCTGATGGGATTTGCTGAAGATTTCACACATGTTATTTTAAACATGAAACAAGAACTGATACTATTACGCACTTCCACTGACGTTAACGCTCTGTTCTCGTCTACGGATGCGCCCGCTAACGCTGATATAGAACTAACAAAAATCTCTTGGATGATTCCGTTCGTGTATGTGAACAATGAAGTACGGATACGATTATTGGATATCATACGCAAAGACCTACCACTATTCTTACCGTTTCGTAGTTGGGAACTGCACGAGTACCCGGTTTTACCAACGACTGACAGACAGACTTGGACAGTGAAAACAACTACACAACTGGAGAAACCGCGGTACGTGATACTCACCTTCCAGACCAGCAGAAAGAATAATCTGAAAAAACATGCCGGCGAATTCGATCACTGCAATGTGACAAATGCGAGACTCTTTCTGAACGACAAATACTACCCGTACGATAACCTGAACCTGGATATCGATAACGGACGTTATGCATTGCTGTACGACATGTATACACGATTTCAAAAGTCATACTACCACAGAAGTCAACCCAACGTACTTCTAACGCCTACTGAGTTCATAGCAAAAGCACCGTTATTCGTCTTCGATTGTAGCAGACAGGATGAGTCGCTCAAGTCTTCACCAGTCGACGTCAGATTGGAATTCGAGTCATCGAGCAATTTCCCCGCTCAGACCGCGGCCTACTGCTTGATACTGCATGATTCGCTCAACGTGTACACTCCGTTATCCAACACAGTGCGCAGACATAATTAAACATTTACTATAAATTATTGTTTTTTTTTGCTGTAAATATAATGTTGCTTTTTAGAATGTAATGTATGTGTTACATGTATGCGATTTTTATTTAAAAAATGTAATCAATTTTTATGTATTTGCTGTAAATAGAATGTAATGTATGACTTACATGTATGTAATTTTTTATTAAAAAAAAAAATGTAATCATTTTTCATGTATTTTATTTTGTGGAGGGGGAAACGATTATCCTCTTCTTCCTATTTTTTTTGCTCAGTGTTTCATCAACACGACTCGCGAGAGGACGCACAAGATGCTTTCACACGATTTCGATGATGATGATACCAAACCCAAGAACGACCGCTATTTCAAACAATGCGGTGAAGCGACAGCAACAACAATCAAGTCCTTATCACCAGACGATAAAGAAGTGCAAGTCATCTTAATTCAAAAAATCACATCTCCGTACCCGCGTTACAGAAGCTTGGAAAATCGTTTAAAGAGTTTTAAAGAATGGCCTGTATCGTTAACGATAACACCTAAAGAATTATCAGAAGCGGGTTTCTTTTACACTGGATGCAACGATAGAGTGATTTGTTTTTGCTGTGGAGGCGGATTAAACAAATGGGAACGTGGAGAATATGCTTGGATGGAACACGCACGTCATTTCCCTGCGTGCTCTTACGTAATGTTAATGAAAGATAAAAATTTTATCATCAAGGCACTGGGTATCGTTACCGAAGCGCAAGCACCAACAGCAATAGCGACAGCAGAGAACGAACAACACGTCGACACTATCAAGGAGAATATAAAAAACATAGAAGGAAGCTCTAATCGTGATACAATGTGCAAAGTCTGTTACGCACAGAACGTGGAAGTTGTACTTATTCCCTGTCGACATTTTATCACATGTGTGAATTGCGCCATAACCCTACATACTTGTCCTTTATGTAGAACCACATGCACCGCTTACATGAGAGCGTATTTCTAGTTCATTTTCACACCTTAATTTAATCGATTAGTGAACACAAGGTTTGAAAATATATGCTGCCGTGGCAAAAGTGTTTAATCCAAGTCCACTAATATCGCATACCTCAGTGTTTGAACAGCACGCGTTGAAGACGGACGCATGGAGCTGTTATCTCCCTACCAGTACATACGCTGTAGTGAATTAAAGCACACAATACTATACCCTATAGACATTTTTGTATACAACATTTTGACCTGTAAATTTGTTGCACTGATCCGTGACGAAAATATAAGGTACAAAATAAACGTTCCAAAAAAATTCTTTACGAGCGTTTCACAACATACAACGTGTCTGTTTCGTAAGACGGACGGATCTGCAGCGTTCTTAGTAACACCAAACACATTATTTATAACGAAAAAAGGATGTGCGAGGATAATCTAGCAGTCATCCTTGACTTTCACTGTTTCATCGACAACGATGGAAACGAACTCGTTAAGGAACTATCCATTATGGATGTCACTGCATTTGCCAGCAGACATTGGATATTTTCACCTCCAGCAAACATGATTGTTTCGAATCATAAACATGCGAGGACAAACAGATGGTTAACAGAGCATTATCATGGACTAGCGTGGACGGACGGGGACACATCGTATGAACATCTTGTGCCGATATTAGAAAAATATACATTTCCTTTTAAATTTGTGTTCGTAAAAGGATTGCAAAAAAAAAAATTTCTACAGAAGCGTATCGTACATTTTAATATTATAAATTTAGAAGATTTCGGTTGTCCTAAACTCGATCAATTACAATCAATACATGGAACAGTCTGTCTCGTGCACCACTTACTTCCAGAAATATGTACAAATACTAGAGTACACGCTTTACGCGAGTGGGTTGTATCAGATTTTAGAGTAATCAATATGTTTCTAATAAATTACTAATTGAAAACATTATTGTTTAGCGCTTACATAAAACAAATTAACCTTTCTGACGATTACATCACTCTGTATAGTCATATAAAAAAAATTAGATTCACCGACATGTTCTAACACGCATGAGTGCTGTTAATTAAATCATTCTGTCTATTCATAAAAAAAATAACCGAGTCGTCTCCTCTTCCCCGCCTACCCATCGAGTCGTGAGAAGTCAAGTCGTATCCTGTTCACACGGATAAAAATAAACGCTTACTGTACGATAAAAAATTTAGCTTCAGCAACATGTTCTAACACGCATGAGTGCTGTTAATTACATCATTCTGTCTATTCATAAAAAAAAATAACCGACTCGTCTCCTCTTCCCCGCCTACCCATCGAGTCGTGAGAAGACAAGTCGTATCCTGTTCACACGGTTAAAAATAAACGCTTACTGTACGTTATGTAGTTCCCCCTCTCTGGTTCCACCTCCACAACTACCTCCCTATTTATTCCGCTGTGTGCGAGCGTTATTCGTTCAGTCCTTGAGAGACGCGCGAGACAAATATAAAATTCTTTATTTTAAAATGGCATCATTCACTGAAAAATTTGCAACTATTAGCGCAATTGAATATAAAAAAATAAAAGAATTAATAATCGGTGTAAAATATCCGATAGAAGAAATGCAGAATATAGACGCGAAGTACGGGAAAGCCGTACTCGTCACTCTTCAAGATTATAAAGACCCTAAACTAAAATATCGCGTATATCTACCTAAAAGATACGCGAGCGTTTTCGAAGATGATGAATTAAAAGATTTAGTACCGTGTTCGCTGCATCTAATTTTTCGTGGAGAAAAGGATAGAGCGTACATAGTAGAAATTGTACAGTAAGACCGAATGGACATACTCACTTACCATGTATAATTTTCATTGTAAATACACATAATTGTCATTAGCTGCACGTACAATTATATATTAACATGTACTTAGTTGTATTTTAATTTATAATATATTGTGCTTACACATATATTTCATTTAATTTAATTATATTTAATTATCAATATATTTACTGTATATCTAGATAATAAAACAAGGCTTACATGGTGTACATTTTAGAGTAAGCCTGGATAGACATTTTCAAAATTAACAAATATATTTGTTCAAAATTGTCATTGCACACGTACACAAATAGTAAATATAATGTGCTTAAACTTATTTATTTTAATGTAATTCAAAACAATTATTGAAACAATTACAAATAATAAATTATTATGCGTAATAAATTTATAAATTAAAATCTAATTTGCTTACACATAATATAAATGTATGCAAATGTATTTATTAGTTTTACTTATTTGTAATTCATACACAATTGTCACACATGTTTACATATTAATTTTTGTCATTACTGTGTACGTCATCATATTTTAATTTGTAATTACTTTATTTAGATGAATATTGTACACAAATGTCATATTGTATATGTTTACATATTATGTATTTTGTACTTGTCACCACTGTTTACTGTTACATAATATTTATTTTAAATTGTAATATATTTTGATTACTTGTATTTTAATTAAATAATATTGCTTTAACATTTTTATTCTATATTTATTTCACAAATCCTTGAAAGATTAACACTAATCAACACTCAATATACAAGCTAAAAGAAATGTTGCGCAATGTGCATTCATGTGTTATTACATATAACTAATTTAAAAAATCAATATTATTAAACAATAATTGCTTGATTAGAAATTACAAAAATTATTTTAAAATAAAACTTACCTTGTACGAGCTCTAGTTGAGAATTGCTTGATTATATTATATTTTAGAAATTAAAAAATTATTTAAAAATGAAACTTACCTTGTACGAGTTCTAGTTGAGTTACTGAATGTGAATCTCGTCGAACGAAAATTAAAAAAATTATTTAAAAAATGAAAATTATTTAAAAAAAAAATGAAACTCACTCTGTACGACTGAATGTGAATCTTAACGAACGAAAATTAAAAAAATTATTAAAAAAATGAAAACTTATTTAAAAATGAAAAACTCACACTGTACGAGTTCTAGTCTCGTTGAACAATGTGATGATGTGAGCAATTCGTACAGCGTATATATACGCTATCTCAAGGATGAACGCGAAAGCAGCTGGTATCAACCAGAGCTGCTACACGTGCAGTCAAGGACAACCATTTAGCTTGGCTTTTCTGTTTCGACGACAAAAAAACCTAGAGCTACTACACGTGCAGTCAAGGACAATCACTTAGCTTGGCTTGGCTTTCTGTTTCACACAATAATTTATGTACGGTCATCACTTCGTTCACACAGACATTAACAAATGCGCAGACAGCTGGAGCCCAATTAAAATATTACATCACCAACGACTTGTGTTCTTCAAATTATGTACGGCTATTAAAGCCTCAGCTCTCACGCTTTGATAATAGATGGCTAGACAATTACATCATCACCAGCATGTGTACATATGCTCAGATAGCCAATTATTATTCATTAGTTAGTCAACGGATAGGGTTCTGTTATTAAACAAATGGATGTACGCACACACAAGCGCGCACAGACAGCTGGAGCCCATTTAATAATATTACATCACCAACGACTCGCGTTCTTCAAATTATGTACGACTAATAAAGCTTTCGTTCACACGCTTTGGTAACAGATGGGCACACAGATGGATTGATTACATCATCACTAGCATGTGTACATATTATGCTCAGAGAACCGAAGCCAATTCATTACAACTAAACATTCAATTATGCAATGCATATCATGTGTATTTTCTTACATGTACACAACAATGTAAATTTTTTGAATTTGCTTAGTTATTTCTTTTCTTTTCAACTATCCTTTTTCCTTCTATCATGCATGTTTTATAAGTGAAGTGTCAATCAAAACAATTACACCACAATAGCCAGTCAACAAGAGTTTCACATCGATGCTGTGCACATTTTTTGTATTTTTACAATATATACTTACCACAAAAGCACACATTCAAATTTACAGTTCATGAGTTGGCAACAATGGTGGCAGTGGAAACATATACAAAACCTGTACACTATAACAACGAGCCGTGGCCGTTGACAACGTCGACGTGGCAGTGTAAACATATACTAAACCCGTACACTATAACACCGAGCCGACAACGGCAGTGTAAACATATACAAAACCCGTACACTATAACACATGCACGAGCCGACAACGTGGCACAAGTTGACAACGTCGACGCTTTTCCAACATGGCCGCCGGAAAAACAAAACATATACCCAAACCATACACTATAACACACCACGATCCGACAACGTGGCCCAACCTTAACCAGCACACACGCACAATCCGACAACATCACAGCTTTCCCAACATGGACACCAGCCGCGGCCATGTTCGCCGTTCGCCCTTCGCCGTCGTCGTTGACGTCGTCATCGTCGCTGGGCGGCGGCCTGGCTTGATCCCCGCCAGTCGTGGCGGGTCGTCGTCCATTTTGTCACCGAACGGCGGCCACGCCTCCGCCAATCAACGCACACGGAACCACGCAAAATGGACGACGACGACAACATGGCCGAACGCCGACAACATGGCCGACAACTTCGGTACGCCCATCGAGGTCACGTGGGACACACCACTACCCCCCCGGTCCATCATAACCTCTGCACATGACGACACGCTGCGCCGGAAGTCTACCCCCACCACAGGGATTTTTGAATTTCGCGCCAAAAGGGGGGGCTGTGACGTCACTTCCGCGTTAGAACTCTCATTCTTACCCTACTATATCGCCTACTACAAGTGGGGCTGTGCGGGACAAAGGGCATGCCTATCGGCCCACTCGGATCATCGTCCTGAGCTTCAAGTAGAGCTTCTGCCACAGGTACCACAGATGTGCTAGATAGTGAGGGTGTGGCCTGCTACCGGCCATGGGTGTTCAATTAGTTAGCTAATTGAGGGTGAGTGTTCGCCGAGGCCAGGTCCAAGATTCACCTGTCACAGAATGGTAGCGACTGAGGGCCCTAGTAAGGCAGTTGCCCTCAAAGCGGGCGGTGCGGCGATTGAATTTCCGGGACAGTGTCCGTTAAGTGATGTCCATGGAACGAACACGCAAGGATTCTCTGATGGTTTTGTTATAAGCCAGGCAGTGGACTTCGCACGTCCAGCGCAATCCAGGAGTGACTGAAGCTTTTGCTTATGGGTCTTGGCCAAGTGGTCTGGTCTGGAGAAGACTGCGGCTGTGCTCTTAGCCTCGTTGATGACAACCCTCCATTTCTCTGCTCACTCAACGTATTCGTCAAGCTGATCCTGGAGCCAGATAACTGGCATTTCAGCACTACAATCAACGGCATACACCCCTGTGTCGTCGGCGAACATGGCCAATCTGGATACCGGCACTTAGGCACGTCGTTAACGTACACTGAGAAAAGCAGGGGGCACAAGACGCTTCCCTCAGGTACACACGCGAGCAACCGGTCTCGGCCACTGTCTCCACGAAACGCTTCAAGTGATGTGTCGAGAGGTGCACGGCTCAAAAACCGAATTGCTCAAGGACCAGAATGTTAAACCGTTTTAGGCAATCTGATAGCCGCCGCTTTTCGACGTGGATGACAGCAGCCTTATAGGCCGGAGTTTCTCGGCGAACTTGGGGTCTTTACCCGGCTTCGGGATCATCGTAACCGTAGCCGTACTCCACTTCAGAGAAAAGAAGGCGAACCGGAAACAGGCGTTGAAATATATCCTCCGTAGCAATTAACTTTTAAATTTCGTTATAGGTTTACTTATGACGAGTTTTAGCGGCACTTCCATGTCGGCCAAAGTCTGCTACAGTGAAAGTTCACCTTGTGTCCAGTCTTGAGTGCAGCTGGGCTTGCAGCGATATTTTCACACCTTTTGTCTACTGCAATGTTGTGTTACTTCGAAATGCTAGTTTTCCTGACTTCTAGACTGGCCGAAATACGAATGGTTGGGGTCACAATAGTTATCGTACATGAACCTTCCTCTTTTTGGGACGTTCTCAGAATAAATCCTACAGTCAGTACAGTCGGTAACTTAAACTTATTGTGATGTGTTTCTTTAAATTCTGTCAAATTTGTCCGTAATTGTAGACATATTAATAGACATATTAAACCGAGTCATATGTATTATTGGACTTTAATATATTATAATTAAGAAAAAACAAAAGTAGAAAAAAATGATAACATATTATTGAAAGACTTACTGCTAACTCTAACATTTAAGGAACAATTTATTAATTTGTTTTTAAACAGAAAATAGTCAGTTCTTTTGCAAAAAAAAGAAATTTAAGTTGATAATGTAAACCGGAATACGTTTTAGTTTTTAAAAATTAATCAGTGTTACAAATTGTGTAAACGTTGTACTGTCCGCTGTTGTGCAGTCCCCTTTCATTCCATTGATAAATTGTCTCTGCCTCCGTTACTACGACTGGGAACAAATGTATTGGGCAGCTATAGAAACAACACAAAAACCGTATCGATATTAATTTCCAATAAATACATATGGGAGTTTTACAATACAAACCACCGCTTTTTAGATAAATATTTCTTTTCTCTGACAGCCAATAAAACAATTGGTTACACTTAGTCAGAAAATGTTTCTCGAACATTAACTGTTACAAAAAGTATATAGGTTACCTTATAAATATTGTTTGATTAATCATATACTTTATGTAAGGGAGTAAGAAATTAATGAGTAGTTTTGAGAAGTCATTTTTCGTACACATTCAACTATTTTACTAGTAGTAGTACTAGTAGGAGCAGCAACAGCAAGACCAGCTGCAGTATTAGTAACAGTAGTGGTAGTAGTAGTAGTAGTAGTAGTAGTAGTAGTAGTAGTAGTAGTAGTAGTAGTAGTAGTAGTAGTAGTAGTAGTAGTAGTAGTAGTAGTAGTGCAGACAATGTAGTAGTAGTAGTAACACAAAACAGTGCAGGTGAACTAGCCTCCCCCTCAACGGAACAACCCCATCTTTGATATTTACACTTTAATTGAGTAATAAATTCGTTATATGTAATTATTAAGATATCTTATCCTTTAAAATGAAGTACTTTATTTAAAGTACCAAAAGGTAATTTTCGAAAAATTATCCCCCCTTTTAACTACCCTTTCTATTTATAGATATTTCATCTATCTTTCTACAGTGGATTATTATGACCTTCTTTTCAGGTTTCATCAAAATTAAGTACCTTACTCTTATTAAAAAATAAAAATTTGCCGGTAAACTACCCCTCTCCCTTAACCGATCTTCACCAAAATCAATAGGCCTTGAGTCTTCTAAAACGTGAGTACAAATTCAAAAAATTAATTAATTCTGTTTGAATTTGCGGCAGTTATCGTTCGCCACAAGAACATTCTACACACAGACACTTTTCGGAAAATGACTTTTCTTCATGTTTTGAGTGTAGTTCAATCAGAATCAGCCCTTATCTCGAACACGATTTTTTTGCAATCACCATTTCCTTACAGAACATGGAAGTAATGAGAAATTATTGTGTTTTCAGTAGAATACTAAAAATATTACTAAATTCGTACATAATAAATGTAGACAAAATCTAGTATAGCCAGAGAAAATAGCGACAATAAAACACCACAAACAGATAAAAAATAATATATAGTAAAAAAACACAGTAAAAAAATGTACATAACGTTTCAGAACTAAACTAAACAACATAGAAACGAACACAAATAATAATAACAGCTTAATAATATGAGTTACAATCACTTTCGTGAACAACATTATAAAAGAAATTACCAACTATTAAAAAACACGTTACAGTATCATAAAACACAAACTAACCCTATACAAAAAATAAATTAATAACTCACACACTAGGAATTATTATGAACGATATTACGAAGGACCTGATTTACAAAACTGAATACAAAGACTGCAACAAATTTTTGCTTAGGCCAGACAATTAACAACTGTATTTTGAACAATGAATGCGTACGAACAGAGAAATTAAATGTACAAACTACGTCATAATTTTAAAACATAATGTTTCAACACTCACAAAACACGATTGTTGCCTAAAACCAATCACAGCAATAAAATCAAAAAATCTGCACCAACAAAAACCAACCAAAAGACAATACCAATAGCAGTAACCTACCGAGAGCCAAATATTTCTACAGGTAGAGAACCAACGTGGTTGACTGTGTACATAATCATACTGCTTGATGCTCAAAACATGCCTAGAGTAAACAAAAAGTATCACACACACACACACACGCATACACACACTTCCACTTTAAGTAATTTATAGAAATTACCAAAATACTGTTTTTATCATTGTAACAAGTACGAATTACATTTATATGCTTTATTGATGCCTCAGTATTTCGGAGTACTAAAGAAAAAATCAATAAATTGAAAACTTGATCCTCACACCAGAAAAAATATGACAATTATAACAATCTTCTCTCGAAAAACTGTGTTAAAGTTAAATAACAATTAAACATTTTTGTTGCGCTGTAAGGATAACAGAGTACTCTGTGTGCAGAACGAGTTCCGTAAAATGGCGTAGATAGCTATCTGCGGATACAGGAAATTCCCTGCGTTATGAAATTCTCTCCTCCTCTTACACCAGCTCGACTCAGTTCTGTCTCTGTGTTATCTAAGGTTCGTTAAATTCACAAAACCCATTGAAATTAAGTAGGCCTACTGTTTTATTATTGAAGCATACGGTTTCATCTTTATGAAAAACGATTAAACGTCACCTTAAAACTGACAAGGTGCATCTCATTTTTTAAAGTGTTCCTTCGTAACAAAATTCCAATTTACTAAATACATTTATATCATATTTTAATTTTTATTCTTCTTGTAAGCGCGCATCTGTGATGCGTTATCAGATAGGTTAATTGATGATTTGTTTTTATAAACTTTATTGACCTAATAAAGTCTAGTTTTAAAAGTATTCCAGAAATCATGTTAATGTTGCATAGTGTTCAGTAGCATTGTGCTTAGTTTCTGAATAACGGTTTAGATGAATGAGATTTTTGTTACTAGATTAGTCAGTTACATTAAGTAGCCATCATTCCTTTTGAATACAGTTTGAGTATCGGTTCTTTACGATACCAAATCTGTAATATGAAAACATATTTGTAATATCAAGTTTGTTATTTATTAATAAAAATGTTTTTAGAAAAATTAAAATGTCAATGTCAACATTTTCCCTTGCTGTTAATACGTAACAGTGCTAAAATCACTGAGTTTCATACTATTAATATCCCAATCTATTTAATTTAAATCATTAAATAACATAGTCTACAGGAAGCGTTAAATTAAACAGCTACTTCAAAGGTTAACGTCAAAATCTGATCTGAACATTAGAAGATTTTATAGTCTGTGTTTTAAAAATTGTGCTTCATGGCCGGGACAAATTTCCATATTGTGGACACAAACTCCACATAAATAATGCAGGAGTATCGGTTTGTTTCAAGAGGCACCTTGTATTTATCTCCGTCAGCTCTCGGTCGTTTATTTAAAATATTATTATCTTACAGCATAGCGTACCTACTTATGCGTGGCAGATTTATTTTCTTGCTTCTTTAAATACCGTATTGTTATCAAACTGAAATATATGTCTTATTTTTGTATGAAATATATATATTTTTCCTTAGTAAATAAGAGAAGCATTGAACATACAGTATTTACGTAGAGTCCACTATTGTAGATCAGAGTAAAATGTAAATAACATAGCAGAATCGTTGTTGCTCTTTTTATAAAGTTGCATTAAAGGTAGTGAATCAATATATAACCAAAATATATTACATAGAATAGAAAATAATTACTGAAGGAACAATGTGTTTGACAAAAATTTAGAAAAACCAAATGCAAATGGAGTTTAATATCTTTGTTTAGATCTGTAATTTAAAGTAAGAACAGTTTAAACTTAGTTTACTGCACTTCTAACCATATATAAGTTAATTAAGTTTTCATGTAGATTATTTTAATGCATTGCTACCAAATACTGAGACAACTAGAATTTAAATTAATTAACTGGAGACACGTTTTTTAATTACATGCGCACTCATGGTCTATTAATTTGTCTGTTAAATTTTGTCATTTCGAAACATTACTCATTCCGAACGGATTACCATAAAACACGCTATTGCATAGAAACATTTACAATTGAAAGACGAGGGCGACTCAGTTTCCTTGATCCAGAACTGCATTGTCGTGGGATGGATCTGTAGACGTATGGTTTCAACAAGGCGGAACATCAAGGCACATAACCCAGAACGTCCATAACAGTGATTCAAAGTAATGCGATTTGCAAAGGAGGAATAGTACAATTTCAGCCACTTTCTCCAAACTTGTCGGTATGTAACTATTATTTCTTTTGTAGTATTTAACGTCTTAAGTGTTCAATCACAAGAATAGAAATATTAACAAACTAAATAGTGCAATGCAGAAGTAATTACAACTCAACCAAACAACATGATTCAAGCAGCGATTGAGAGAATTGAAGAAATTTAGAAAACCTGGCGGACAAGATTTTAAAAATTTCTTGCTAAGAAAATAAGTAGTTCAACTAGTATAGTAAATGAAATTTTATTTCCCATCATTAACAAAAAATAAAGTATTTTAGATATTTCATAGACGTCAGTACGTTAAAAAATGGTCAGATTACTATGGTTTACCTGTAAAATAAGGTATGAAATCATATATGGTACCTACAGGGTAATTCGAGAATTATAATAGTAATGATACTAATAATGTTGATGATGATAACGAATATGATCTTCACCATAGTCGTCATTACCATTATTATTATTTTAATGTAAGACAAGTAGTGTAGATACACTTTCATTTTCTATTATATTTACTTATGACAAGTATTTACACTTGTCTATTTAAATAGAAGAGTGAATGTGTCAAAATTAGTATTCCCAGTAGTGCGTTGAACTGGTCATGAAAAATATTTTTGTACCAATTGGCATTTCGTAATAACTTATTTACTTATTAATTAATTAAGTCAGGTATGTTTAAAAATTTTATGACAGTCATGAATTCTAAAACATATGTATATCAGAATAACTGAATATAAGAAAAATGTTATATTTTCTAGACATGGAACTGAATAATTAAAAATGTATTGAAAAATTAACCTCCGACTGCGTGATATAAACAAACTGTTTGTCATAGCAACACGACGTATGCCCTGAAGCGATAAGCATCATTTCTACATGGTTACACGGAAAACTAGCCTATGAAACATAAAACCTATCACTTTCTATACCGCCAGCTTTAAGCTGGATGGTAGTTTCGTCCAGTACTGCATCTCCAACTGCTAGACGGACGGAAGTCTCCCTCAGGGTTGATGTAAAGTCAGGAGCGAAACCATCTGGGCATTGTCAGGGCTGTGTGGGGCCGTGCCGCGGACTGTAGTACGTGGAAGAATTCGTCGATGTGACTTTATTAGCTGACGACTACGTTTTCCGGGAACCTGCCGTCACGGAACATAGTATCGCGTAGAATGAATCCAGCATATCCGGAAGCTGGTATGTCAGAGAAGTTCAGAGACGGGATTAGTGGACGAACCTACTCTGTCAGCGGCTGAGACGACACATAAACACTGCGGTACCGAGACCGGCCAATGACACCATCAGGCGATACGATAATGTGACTGGGTATCCAGGGCTCTTAAACCAATACGGATATCATAAATGGTGTCAAAACGTAGCTGGGTACCTTGGCGACAGCGCTTTTCAACGAGAAACTGCAAAATTGATGTAATAAATACCTATATGTAGGTGGTGATTTTGAAGAAATATAAATATGTTTTTGTATCTGATCAAATAATTTTCCCTTATTTTGATTTTTCAGTACCAGACGATACAAGATTAATTTTCGAATTGCTCTAATAATATAATATAATAAACAAAGAAGTAAAATATTTGAAGGAAAATTTCAAATACAGATATTTTTTCGCTTAGCGTGTAAATCTTACTTTTCGAATGTTTACAAATACGTGAAAGCAAGTCCCTTCAGCTACGTAACCGGGTGAGGATACTTATGTCGTTTATATTCCGTATATGTCAATCAAAAATTTTCCAAAAATAAATTGAATGATTCAACAATAGATAATGATTAATTTTTTAAAATTAATATCTCCAGCAATCAGTATGTCTAGGCTATTAATTTTTTTCAGTTAAAACTCGTAGTGAAAGAATAACGAATGGAAACAGCATTAGGTAAGCTATACTTTTCTATTTTTTGACTCTAAACTATATGCATTCACAAATAACCTATGACAGTCCTCGTGTTGCGATATAACGTTTAACAGCTTTAAAATTTCACATTTGCGTGGATATAGAAGGAAATCACGACTTAGTGCCAACAGTTTTAATTAAAGTTGGCCTAACCAAACAGCAGACGTCAACTTACTTAATCTCCGCAGCTGTTGCAACAAGCTCAGGCTGCCTCCTCTTTCTGCTGACTGAATCTAGTTTAATCAACGCTTTATACTTACTACAAAAGCCGATATTCATTATATGACTTCAACTAAACTTTAAAGAACATTTTGTTGTTAACTCAAACCATACTTTTAAGCTACAAAGGATTAAACGTTGATTTTACATATGTAAAGTAGACTTCACATATGACTTGATTTCTTGACATTATTCACAAAATCACAAACAACAAAACAGTTTATACGTGCTGTCGCGCTACAGAGTGTCCCATCCTACAAGCGGAAATGAAGAAGAAATTTCATATTTATTCCGAAAGCGCTTTGGTTTTGGTTTATGTCTTGCAAAACATTTCGCTCAAAAGCTAAAATAAAGCCGTACTAAAATTTTTACAACTTGATAGGTAAATTCATTGGTTCAATATAGCTTTCGACCTAAAAAATTAAAAAAAGAGGGTTACAGAACTGTATTTTGTATAGTTTTATAGGAACATTTTATAAATTTCAAAAAATTGGTGTCAAAAACACGTTTTACATATTTGATATCATTTTACATGTTTAAATTGCTAATAAATAAATGTAAATTTATAAAGAATATAATTCTGAGAAACACGGTATAAGCAAAGTTAAAAAAAAATTAAAAATATTATAAACAATCAAATTTTATTGTCGAAGGAATAGAAAAAAATGTAAGAAATTATTATAGTTCAAAACAAAAGCACAATTAGTAAAACAGATAAATACCGATGGTTGGAAGTATAATTTGCTGTACCTTAAAGGTACTGTTTGAAATGTTCTTGATTGTTTATGCAAAGTGTTGTGCTACGTATAAGATGAAAGGAAGCTTTTCTGACAGTGTTAAGGTTGTTCGCAAGATGCTCAAATACATTAAACATTCGTTCAGTAATTCTTCTCTTGAATGAACCTTCACTTCGGAACTATCTAGTTTAAATGGTCCCACGGGTAATATTCTAGAAAATTTAAATCAGGGGTCCTTGGAAGCCAATTAGATAGTCCTCCCCAACCAGTCCATTTGCCTGGATAAATTAGATTTAAGAGCTGTTGATGGTAATAAATGAACTAGTGCACCATCATATTACAAAAATATTCGCAGTCTTTGTTCAAGATGTATGTCTTCTAAATTTATTGCCACCTGAATTTAAATAAAATTACGCAGTGGCAGTAAGGTGATCTTGAATAATAGAGGGTGCAAAGAAGTCATAATGGTTACATTTAATGATAAACGGGCTTGAAGGTTTGATTATATTATTTCATGGATTTTCAGTTGACTATCTGTAACTAGCTTTGTGTTGAGGTACACTTTTGTTTGGAAATCTTTGTTGGCATTTACGCATTGCAGCTAGGGAATTGCCATTATTACAACCGTATACAGAAAGAGTATCAGCATACTCCTGATTTGAAAATTGCAACTGGAATCACAAAATTATGTTTAAAAAAATACTCATTACAAATACCAGCTTACAGGTTAGTTACAATAAGTAGCTGAGCTTCTGTACTATAAACTAATTTTTAACTTTCTCTTGATCTGAGTTCTATATTGAATCTGGACAGTACAGTATTCGTAACTACAGATTGTTTAAAAATTGTATTACAACAATTTAGTTAATGTTGCTGAAATTATTTTTTTTAATTATTCTATCAATATGAGCTAAAGTTAATGATTATTTTTACGAGAAAAAATTTTATATTAATAAACTTTATCATTAGTAAACAAATAAATGGCTTGCAGTACATTGCCACAAGAAGAAATGTCTTCCACTTTTGTTGTGTTCCTTCTTCAATAGAATATGATTGTTTATAACCTCCATTTGTTCTTTAATAACTTTACACACACAAAATTTCTCAAACTCAACTTCTTTACAATCGCGTTAAAAATTTACATTTACTTATTGGCAACTTAAACAAGTAAATTTACATCAAACCTAAAAAAATTGTGTGTTTCAAAACCAATGTTTTCAGATTCACGAAGCTTTTCTAAAAAAACTACTCAAATAGTGTTCTGAAATCCCCATTTTTTAATTTTTGCAGGCCTAACCATACTAAACCATCAAATATGCCATTTAGTTTTAGTTCCAATCAGTAGTACTTAATTGTAGCCTTGGAGCAGAAATTACGGTAAAAGTTTTGCAAGCCATAAATAAAAAGCGATGCGGTTTCGGACCTCTGTTTACATAAAATTTTTTCTTTATTTCAGCCTGTACAATGCATTCCTTAAATATGTCTCATTCCTCATGAGACATTTTATATAATATAGCTTAAGATATAAGATCAGAAAGTTATACTTATTTCTAACCAGTGCTATTGCGCTGAATATAAATTAGATACGTAGCAATAAATACATTATTAATTAGCAATATTTATTGATGAAATATATCAAAGTATGGAAAATATAACAGTAACAATGAGAAAAAGGAGACTATTATTTTTTGGACATTTATATAGAATGGACGACAATAGGTTAACAAAGCAGATCTTCAAATATCTGTGGGGGGAAGTAATCAACATCAAGTTGGATTAAAGATTCCAAAAGGACTAAAAAAAAAATAATGTACACGCAGAAGAAGCAATTAAAAGAGAAGTTTTTCGTGCAAAAGTGTTAAAAATGGAAGGAGTCCAGTGTAGGAGAGATAGGAGAGAGAAAAACACAGGTTCAAAGTGGACTGAAGAAGAGACACAGTGAAAAGATGAAAGAATACTGGAAAAAAAGGAAAGAACAAAGAATAAAGAAATGAAATTGGCATTTGGTCCTTAGATGGCCGATACAAAAAAAAATTAAATTTTGTAAATATGAACATATTTCTTATTACTTTTGGATTGTTGGAACCGTTATTATACTACTGTCATTTTCAGAAGTGAACAACAGTGATTTTGGTTATCAGTATGTATAAGTAAATAGTTAAATAAATTTGGAATCAATTGATGTTTCTGATACGTGCATATCAGTCAAGATCAAAGAAATCAATCTATACATTAATACATTACGTTTCTTAAGATGAGAGCAACATAAAAACCGTAATTTATTCTTGTTTATAAAGTATTATTTACAGTATTATCAATGTAAAATAACAAGAATAATGTAAGTGATTATGAATATACATATACGTAGTATTAACATAATAAATGTGTTTTTAATTTCCTATACATGTATATAAAACAGTTGAAGGGAATAATATTGTTTAAATAATAAGTTTTTAATAATATTGTTTACAAAATTTGAAGTTGTTGCTTTTATTTAGAAACGTTTTAATTTTTTCAGATTAAAATTATTTGTCCTTACATTATTATTCAAATTTTGTTTTCTGTTGTTTGTGTACAATACCGTAAGCTAAGTTGATAGGAAAAGCGATAAACAATGTGCAGCACCTGTTGTTGATGTTACAAGAATCACACTAGTTCAAAATTAACCAGTGTATGAGTAATTAAAACTTTCGAAATGTGGTTCTACCGTAGAATACTGAGCATTTCATGGACAGCACATATAAATAATGTTGAAGTCCTTAGAAAGATGAAGAAAGGAAAGTTATTAACACAGTGAAGATAAGAAAGCTTCAGTATCTGGGACATATCATGAGAAATGAACAGCGATTTTACTTACTGTAGTCCAGACTACAGGGAAAAGTACTTGGAAAGAGAGAAGTTGGGCGACCAAGAATATTACTGCTGAGAAATTTAAGGACCTACAGTGCTATTAAAACAATCTGCGTCTTCTGACAGCTAAGAAGCACGTGGTGTTCGGCACAGTTGCGGGAGCGCTGATTGGTCAGTGTGGGACTGTTGACTGAGGAGAAAGGGGGAGGGAAAGCGCACGCCTGCCGGTGATTGGCTCACCTCGGAGTCTCGTCCGAGTTACCATAGCAACTACTTCTTGTAAACACGCAAGGAGAACTGTCAGAAGACGCAGATTGTTTTAATAGCACTGTAGTTTCGCATGAATACAACTGACTTATTCCGTACAGCAGTTCAAAAAGGGAAAATAGCCTGTATGATATCCAACATCCGAAACGGATAGGAACTATCAGAAGAAGATGAGTAATTAGCGGTCAGTGTTCTATACACGTAAACCCTAACACTCGTCAACGAACACACTAATTCACCGTTCAACTGTCTCACTGAAGGTGGTAACTCACACGTGTATCCTTGTAATTCGCATTTTCAATACAGGACATAGCATTATCAAATAACGTTTATAGGTACACACTATTGATTATACCTACAACAGAGAATATGAACATCAGCAGACCTAATAAAAGATTAAAATACTCAATATTAAAATACTCAGAATAAAGGTTATACTGATGGTTAGGGTGAAACAAATTTGGATTACAGTAAGATGACTGCCGCATTAGCAGATACGGAGAATGTAGGTCAAGTCAGGTCAACAATCACTTCATAATAATTTAGTAAATTTAAATTATGGATATAAAAGTAGTTGTCACTTAACAGTTTTAAACTCATGGTAGTAATAGAGACTTTCAATTTTGTTTAACTACAGGTTTTTGTCTCTTTAGTTAGTTTAAAACCATAGGATTTATAGTAGACAAACGGCTTTCTATTCATGAAGTTGCATACTGTTACGTCCACAGCGTTACACATAGCAGTTTCGCAATCCTGCTATGTGTACAGCAGGGAAACAGGACAGTGAATTGAAATATGGATTTCTATCCACACGAATGAGAATCAAATCAACTTTGAGTGAAAGTACAACAAGAAATTTGTAAATATTTTGTCAATGGAAAACTAGTTTTACTACTGATGTTCAAGTAATATAATTGAGAATTACGGTAGACCGTTTACACATTCACGTACCTCGTTTTTCTCCTAGTTGGACTTTATCGTCGCTTAAATCTAAAGTAAGCGATAAATAAACGCCACTTCTCAAAGTGTAAGGCACAATTTATTAAAAGGCTTTAAGTAAGGATTTATGTCTTCTTCTTAACGTTAACATACTTACCGCTATAAACTAGTCTGTTTCAGTTCTGAAACTCTAGTCGTCACTATTTTGTGCTCTCTCCATTTTATACAATAAACGACCTACGCTCGTCTTTTTAATGGACTCTTATAACTTTATTTACATGGTTTGAACAAACGCAAACCTAAAATGGTTACAAACATTACAGATATTTAAAACGATAATATCAGTATTACAAATTGTAATATTACAAATTGTAATATTACAAATTGAGAAACAAATTGTATTATTAACGATTTCTTTGACCTTTATTTAAAAATCGAACTCCATCTAACATTTTAAGTATTGAAGGGGTGATATTTGACTAGATTTTAATTGAACTACACCTGTGTTAGAATATGCGTAAGGAAATACGTGAGAATTACTGAAAAAAATCTCCATCGAAATGATAAATGCTCCACGTTACAAGCTTTATAAATGTTAAACACCCACAAGTATGCAGTAATGTCATTCGTTTAAATTATTTTTCAATAAATGATACAACGTAAAATTTTTCAGTATTACAAAAATATTTACGCAATACATTATTGGGCTGCTATTATTATGTGAGTCAATATTCTCTGGAAGAACTTTCCAAAGTGATTTAGCTGTTATTATCAATAAATCTTACATTGCCGTAGCCGCAAATAATCAACTACAAAACAAACAGGTAGTAATTTAGTTAACAGAATAACGTAAACGGAGCCGACTGTCTGTATGAATACTGAACGTTTTTATGTTTGGCTATTGTTAAGTCAAATATTTGTCGTACATGTTTATTCGATCAAGTTAAAAAAATATTTTTCTTTGTGTTTCTGTACTTATTTTATCTGTGTTTAAGTGTGTTGTGAGTGATTTTAGTTACCACTGTAAGACCTTTCTGAAGGACCTTTACATTTCAACAGCCGAGTGGACAAATGATATCATAGGAGTAGCAAAGGAATACGTAAGCCAGATAAGAGAAAAATTACAGAGACACAGTGAAAGTAAGCGTTGGATGCCATCCTTACAGGAACAACAGTAAATTATTTGGAGTGTCTGCGAAGGAATAATTAAACGAGATTTAATTAATATTCATGTATCTCTTGTTATAACTTCTATTACAACTACTACTACTTTTATTGTTATTATTATGTTTAATAATGATATTATTATTTTTAATACTAATAATTTTAATAATAATATTATAATTAATATAATAATAATATTAAAATTGTATTATATTTATAAAATATAAATTATTATTGTTGTTGTTATACTTGTCATAGGTAGATGGTATGACAACAAGACATGATTTAGCCCCTAAAAGATGTAATACAGAACTCTATCCTGTGGCAATGTGACAATTTAGATTTTCGAATAACCAGCAGTTCTGAATAAGAACGAAGAAGTTCTAAAAGTTAACTAATGTCACCAGGAAACTCACGTTTAATGATCGAAAGATTCGACTTGATAAATTAGGACACAGGAAGTCAAACCAATTAAAGTAAATGTGCCTAGTAGCTGGAATTACTGCTAACAACAAGCTCCTTATTTATAGAAACTCGGCCTGATTTTTTTGAACGATGCTGCTTGTTTATTCATAGTACAGTAATTACAATTAGAGCCCTTATAGACACTGTGGCTAGGCGTCTGACCTTTAAAAACCACCTAAGTTTGTGAACTATAAAGGATTACTCCTTAATTTGTGTAAGAAACTTTTCTTTTCCTTCCATCTGAGATTTGATGTCCTCAGCAATCCTACACCATTCCCTCCTGTTCTCAGCAGTACACTTCCATCGCGTCACGCTTAAGAAACTATCTCTTCTGTCCGTCTGTCTATCTTCTTACATTTACTCTTCTGGCATTGGAGCCCTAGGAAAAACTTAGCTTCTTCTACAACGCATCGCCATTGATCACGACTTTGACTCAACATCTTCCAATTTGGGGTAGTTGCTTCATTCTCCATCTTATCCATCCTATTTATCCCTCCTTCCTATTTATCCATCTTAGTTTGGGATTACTTCTTTTCCTTCGCCCAGCTGGATGGCATTATACCAACCCTATGTAACCCACATAGAATTTACTAACTGGGTGGCTTCCCATTTATATCATGCAGATCGTGCTTAAAACGTCTTACCAGCCACCAGCCATTCGTACTTTTATCTTCCAGCCGTCTCCTGAATATCTCCTTATCAAACATGTCTACTTAAATTTCATCGTTTTTAACGGTTTAAAGAGATTTAGAATATCACATAAGTCGTGCTGTGGGTCTATATGGAGGCAAAGGGCTTTCACGGTTTCATACTAGGATCATGAGAGTTTACTATCGTGCGTGACACGTAATCTGGTTCAATAATTCATATTATATACACTATTTTTTCTAATATCTTCTTAGCACAGATTACTAAAGTTTGCAGCCAAGTAAAATATTTCGGCATTTGTCAAAGCAGTAGTTTCCGATTTTTATATTAGACGGCATGTTTGGTCTGTGGGCTGGAAACTACTGCAATGCACTTGTTTGCAGACTGCAATATGTGGCATTCCACTGTCTTATAGGATTCTCTTGTTACTAGGAAGGATAATTTCAAAGCTATCCTACCTTTCAAGTAAAGGCTTGGTTCACAATATAAAGTAATATATGTCCTAATTTATGGAATAATGTACCTCGTCTTGACGATCATGATTATCCAATGACTTTTTAAGAGTGCAATATTAATCAGGATACATGCCAATTTTAGTGTCACTGTCATGTTCCCATAAAATCTAATTGAGTTTTTGCCACAAGTTCGTCTATATTATTAAGTAACCTTAGATTTTTCATTGACGTATAGAGAGGGTTTCTTTTAACCTTGTCATAAGCAGCCTTAACGTCTATAAGGAGGAAATGAATTTCCAAATCAAGTAATTCCATTTTTTTCAATATCCGTTCTAATCTAAATATTTGCTAAAAAGTGGATTTTCCATGCCAAAATTCACTCTGGCATAGCAAACTCTGCCCTCTGCATAAGGAACTAAGCATTTCTTCGAAATAGTGGAGAACATTTTAGACAACGTATGTAACATAATAATCTCTTGGTAATTTTCACATTTAATCGCATATCTTTTCAAGAGATTGAGCATATAATTACAGCTTTTACTCTTCTAAAATTGTTTCCTATGTCTAGATTTTTATATGTAACTTTACACTTCACCTCATGTTACAATTGTCTCTCCATTAATGTAAGTGAAAAACGTTTTTACAAGTTTTCTTAATCGTTGAGAAATGTGTTTTTTAAGTTGCTTATACCACACAAAATGCAATAAAGGAAAATAATGTGATGCAATTAGCAGCCTATTGTCTATGTTTATAATCAAATAATGTCAAATATGCCTGTTTAATTTTGTTTATAGTGCAACAAAAACAATTTTTTAGTTGTCCTTCGCATTTGGCAGAACAGATATCTACACCAGAATGATTACAGTCTACCAACGTACCGTTCAAATTCCGATCAAAATGAGATTTTGTAGGCAATTCAGTATGACTTTACTCAAAACAAATAATTTTAAAACTAATAATAAAACATCGCCCTAGTTTTGTGAATATAAAGTTTTCATGTATGTGGTTTAAAAAGAAAAACTTAGATGTATAATTTACTTTGGTAACTTAATTCTTTTCCTAATAGTAAGAAAATTTATATGTAATCCCGCATTCATGATAAGGAGTGTTGCAAACTGTAATCTAATAACACTGAATCAGGCAAACTAACTCTTTACTTTTCTGTTAGTATCTTATTGTGCAACGTGATGTTAGTGCATGCCGTATAGGGTACAAGCTTGAAGATAGTCGTAGATTTGTTTAATAAATACAAAATTGAACAAATTGAATAAATTTATAATGTTACAACTGGGGTTATATTCAATTACTTCATGGAAATAAAATTTGAAGCTAACGTTAAATTTACGCAAAATGTAAATATAGCCTACTCATAAACGCCAAATGACGTACGCTTAATTTAGCAACCCACATACAATAATGGAAATTTTATAATAATATATGTAAAAATAAAACCATTTCGCATTTTCAACAGGCATACTTGAGCATTAATTTCATGTTGACAGGATATAACTTGCGCAGTACATTCCAGTAAAAACAAAGTTAATTGAAAATTCTATTATGAAAATATTAAAGAGAAATATTTAAATTTATCAAACATGTGATGTACCATCTGTTGTCACCATTAGGCGCTAAATATACTATTATAATTACGCTCACGTACACATTACACGTTATTTTAAAAATATATTATGTATTTGTATTTTACGCATGTGTGGCGATAATGTACGGTTATCAAACGTATTTTTAACTGAAAACCGTTCAACAGAGATAATTGTGTGTTGCTTTCTGTTTTAAATTTTGTATCCAATAATAATAGACTAATGAGGATTCTAAAACACCAAATCAAAACATTTCAATTTAAGTGCATTTATTCTAATACGTTGGTCCAATTTTACTGTTTTACCACAGTCAGTTTTTAAAAAAAGTGTAAGACACTATTTATTATGGAGTCAATGCTGTGTATGGGTGGCTACAAAAGCTTATATAACTTACAAACTGCAGTTCAAAAGAAAATTCACAAATGTGTGTATTTCATTCCCACAGTTCAGATCGCAGCAACAAACTACTTGTAAATAGTACTTAAAAGTTATTAATTTACACTTGGTCAATAGAAGTAGAGGTATGGTATTTTTCAGGAAATATGTTTGCATAAATGTATGTACCACGCTTGTACTCTGACGTTGTAAGCTTCTTAGCCACTCATATTTTGACTCCAAACGTACACGAAATAAATAAGTTATTTCATACAGAGTAATGATGCTCGGTTAAGGTTATTTTACATAAAAGTTGTAATAAGAATTATTGGACCACCGAAGATTCTTAAATGAGAATGGCAGAAGATTACGGACAAAAATAAACTGTGGTGATCGCAAGAAAATGTAAATATCTATTATATTTATAATAACTAAAATACATACATAATTTTAAAGATATTCTACATTAAATTAACTTTGGGAATTTCAAAAAATTAAGGACACTAGAAATATAGAAAGACCATGTTAGGTAAAATCGACGGAGATGAAAAGCAACTATGACGAAGTGAGAACATAGGAAAGCCTGTCAAAGTAAGGAGAGAAGCGAAGTAAGTGACGTGACATACCACTTCAAATCAGTATACAGAACTCAAAACAATAAGCGACTACACTTGCAGACACGAATATGCAGAACCGTAGTAATAATAGTATAAGTATCTATTTTAATGTGATTACTAATATTATTACAGTAAAATTTATGTGTTCAAGTTTTCACGTAAAATAGTGTTCAGTGTTTGACGTTCAGGTAACTGGTAACAACTTAATTGCCATTGCGAGTTGCAGTTTAATTACATCATACTGAATATCAGGTCCATTAGTTAGACGTTAAAGTGTACTTTCTAAATTTTAAAGACTCATCAGCCATGTAGGAAGGTCACAAAAACAAACTGCATATTATCATCCTAAAATACACAACACACAGTCCTTGTATTCTTATACGTCCGAGCGCGAGTTCAATCAAATGATTTATGAGTGTTTAATGTAATTTTTTATAGTAATATACTTTTTTAGGTACGTAAACGTGATTATCCAAGTAAGAACCTAAACCTAGGAATGTGTCAGTTACTACTAATTTTTAATTTAACATTATTTCAGTCCCTTGCACCATTATAAATCTTCAGTTGAAATTTAAGTGCTGCTCCTTCTGGGTCAGCAAAATTACTGGAATAAATTTAATGAATCTCTCAACCGGTAGCCGTTGTGGGTTACGGATTATGGGCTTGCATATTATGCCGCAGCAGTCTATTGGACCTTATGGCACTTTTGGTCGATTTCCTTTCGCCAGTAGGCTACTTTCTTTAACAAGTTAAGTCCTTGCAGTAAGTATTAATACCTTCAATGACAGAAAGCACAGTGTTTTATGACATAAAAACTTGTACTCATAAATGAGTCGTATTGCTTCATTAAAAGGTTCACCGATTCATGTAGGTATCCCACTTTCATAAGTTTTAAGTATTCTTAAACTTAAAATTCAGATTTCCGAGATTCACCACCGAGAAGGCAAGACATAAAATTGGGTACTTGAGGCTAGATGACTCTAAAATTTTCCTTTAACTACCACATATCAACTCCTATTCGTAATATTAAATTATTTATATCATTATATAAATTAATACGAAATATTGTACAAAATCTTCATTGAACGGTCCTATTGTTTGTACAGTAGGTGACCTCACCGTTTAGATTTTGTCCTCGCGTTCTTTTGTATATTCAAAGAATCTATTTAGATTAAATTTTAGTAAACTGTATAAAACAATTATAATGTATTCTGCTTTTCTTGTCAAGATAGTTAAGTACGTTCTGAATCAAATATCTTACTGGCATAATGTGATTAGGAATTAATGATTTAGGTCTGTTGTATTTATGTTACCTAGAAGTAATTATTTCACTTGGATATAATATTACTTGCTGGTTTGCTTTAGTCGTCGCTCAGTTTCAAACCGTTTGTATTTTCACCTTTCAAAGTGACAAAAATGTTTTAGCAAATTTTCTTTATCGTTGTAACAAATTTATGACTCTTACATTTACGACAAATGCACTATTCAAGAATATGGTCGTGCCCAATGCTGTCCGGAAGTCACATATAGTGTTAATAATTGGGTTATATCTGTTTAAGATTGATACTTTAAATGTATAGATACCTAATAGACAGCAAGTATTACTGTTGTTATGTCAGAACAGTTAGTAGTATTTGAGTCGTGCTTGCTATCTACCACACAGTCTACATTGATACGGATCTCAAACGTTGAAGACTTGAGTGTTGCAGGATAGGATTAAAGTATATCGTGAATATTTATACTGTTTCTGGTTGCGTTTGACACTGACAGTGGACGATGATCTTAACAACGACGTGTGTTATACAGTTAGTATGTGTAAAACCTGGTTACTTAAGTTAAAAACGAAAGTAAGTTTAAATGTTTTAAGTTGTTGTGCCCAGCACATTCCACGTTATGATTTTATATATAATTGTGAATGAGGATTCTACTCATACTCAATGTATTATTTAATTTTATCTTAAGAATTATTTTAAGGAACAAACTGAGCGATTGTGAGGAAGTGTGCTGACCATTTTTTATTGTGGCACGTGTAGCGAGTTATCAACCAGGGAAGCTAAGAATTGTTTACTCGTCAGTGTTCGCGAACGAATTCCGCTTTGGTTCACAAAAATCAATGTCAAATTGTCCCCTCGTGTGACCTGATAAGTTTCGAGACACGTGCAGAGTCCAGTTCTGACTGGCTGAATTTTGGGCGTTAACTCATAGAGACTTTTTGCGTCACTCAAGGTATACAACTGACGAGAGCACTGGGAAGTACACACTCTCTTTTTTCACTTGTTCACTT
Source organism: Magicicada septendecula (assembly GCA_034769895.1). Lineage (NCBI taxonomy): Eukaryota > Metazoa > Arthropoda > Insecta > Hemiptera > Cicadidae > Magicicada > Magicicada septendecula. The sequence goes on along the minus strand of CM068367.1, from coordinate 546,174,851 downwards.
TTTGGCGTCCTTGCGCACTATCCGTGCATCTTCTGTCTACGATGGAGCCACATCAAAAGCGTAATTACAACTTTGTTTTTGTTTTACTTTGTTCAAACTTAAAGCATTAGTCGATTTTGGATAATGAATTATTTATACTCAGAAGTGCTCAGTAGTGTTCTAAATTTGTTAAGGAATATGTATAATTGATATCTCAATCATTTATGCCTAATTTAAAGCGGTAACGTACCAAATTCCGAAATATAGTTAATAAAGCTTTTATAATGTTTTAATGAAGAATAGTCAGTAATAAAGAATGTTTTTTTTATATATAATGTTATGTCTTAATGAAAACACTCAATAGAATTATTATAACGAGAGTATGTCACTTATTGTTATTTGGTCATTTGTATTGTCATTATTGTCATTTGTTCATCAAGATAAAACTTGTTAACGAACCTAGTTACTCTAATGAATTAAAGAAATATTATTAATCTAAATAAATGCCTTATTTAATAACGAGCCATTCCCACAGCTATCCTGTCCGCACGACTGGTGCTTTCACTTTGTGAGGCCCCAGCCCCGGGCGTTACAACAAAATCACAGTAATAATGGATGGAACGGATATGTTGGACATACAATATTAAACATGAAAATGTAAAGCAATAATTGTACATCCCATTTATAGAGAGGTAATTACTGTGAAAACGTACATACGTCTGCCTTTACTTCATTAAACACAGCACATTATTATTAATGGTCATTTGATTACACTAACTTAAAAATCACACAAAAATATACATTTTTTTTAAAGTATAGTAATCCTACATGCTAATTTTAACATACTAAACATCCTACGTAATTTTGTAATCTTTCTGATGTATACTTTAATGTTGAAGTGACTACGAAGTTAATTTTAAATAGAACTACTATTATTATTTAAAGAATTTAAACATTTCTTTAAACTAGTGGTAAAGGGTACAATATTGCGTCTATACAAGCAAATGCTATATAAAGCCATAATATTCAGGAGAAAGCTATTACGAAGTCGCAGAACGTCATCTCCGAGATAAATTAAGGAAATATTTAGGTTTTATTGCTTTACGTTTCAAATTTTCTTTTAGCTTATATCACTGTTAACCCTGAGTGCTTTATAAATAAGCATACTCTAGTACACATGTTACAATATTTTTTACTTATATCCTTATGAAGGTGGTTCCGGAATAAAAGTACAAATTCGGCTCATGAATTCTTTATACTACTATACTATGACAGATGTGCAAGTACCGTATTAAGTTTTGTAGAGAATTCATACCGTTCTCGTGAGATTAATGTTGGACATATTTTTATGCCGTATTCTCTCAATTTTTCTCTCCTCAGACTATCAGCGCCGTTGTATTTATACAGTACAGCCTCTTACCTTGGTATGCTTATAACAAGGCGTAACAAAAAATGTTATACGCGTAAGGTTATTTTGTCAAAGTTATGGCTACTAAACAATATTATTTTCCACGTTTGTGTTTTATTTTTGTCGTTATGCAATTGTTAAGACAATTTTAACTGAGAAGAATTTGGTATATAGGTTTTTAGCGATTTAGAAATAAAATATTCATTTGTACAAATCCGTTATTTGCGGTAGACTACGACCGAGAAATATTCAAGTGACGTTCACCGCGCGCGCGCGCGCGCGTTTGTGTGTAAGGAATGGGACTTTCTCTAAACTAAGAGAAGACATTTACACTAATAATGTTTGATACGTTCCAGTGAAAGGATTGAATTAAAGTAATGCAGTTACAATAGAAAACTACAGCTGTTTTTCTAAAACCTAATGCTTTTAGTAATTTCATAGCAACTAAATGTAAGTAGCAAGTGTAAATGTTAAGAACGTTTGAAGTGTTCAATGTACAAATTTAGGTTAACAGTGTTCAATGTAATGTTCAAACTGAATAGATAACCTACATTCATTCAAGTGTAAAATCGTTCCCTTTCTATACGTTAGTGTTTTGCCTTGTTAAAATATGTTTTATGCATTATTTATTAAAGGAAACTAGATTTAAAAGCAAAATGGATGCACTATTGAAGAAAATAAAAGAATATTAAGAAGATTAATTATATAAAATGAAGCATAATTTCCATTCAGTTATAGTGCACTAGAAGCTTATAAAAGATGCGAAACTAAAGAAAAATGTGGAAATAGCACTGATTACAAGACAGATAAATATAATCAACATTATACATTTGCATCGTTGAAATTGAATTTGGTAGGATATGGGGACGTATGCCTATATGGAGTCCATTTTATTTTGAAGATCGTCAGATGATACAACATCAAAAGACAACCGGAAGCAAAGTAGTGGGATGGCATTGGGAAGAGTGCAGACAGCGGCAACAGCAGAATAACAGGAGATGAGATGCTTGAAAAGAATTAAGACGATTATGTACTGCAATGAAAAGCCTGAGCTAATATAATATTAATAAATTAACCATTACTACAACATGCCTAAACATTATTTGGTTGATGGTTCACATGTAGCTGCAGACACCTGCGCCTTAAAACGTATTTCATGAATCTACACGACTGCATTTTACATTTGTGAAATCCTCGCCTTACTAAGTATAGGACTACATTGATGATAATATAATGGAACCCTCATATTTTTTCTGATAATAACGAGTAGACGAAGAGGGAGATGCGCGTGACAGGAACGTGATGCACGGGTACTGTCAGCTGTACTGGCTTTGCAGAGGATTAAAACCTGTCGATGTTGGTGGCGACGGAAAGCAAGACATCTGTCGTTTCATGGCTATCACTATGGAAGCGGCCCGGAGACACATCCCGCGGACGGGAGGTCATCTACGAGAAAATAAGTGCCGTGACGGAATGTGGATGTTAAGTAAGGAATCAGAGGTAAGAGAAGGATACCCCACTGGAATGTCCTAGATGCGGGTGGAGCAAACAGTGGCTCCTTGCAATATTAGCTTTTGAGGGTCTTTGAGTCAAACTATGTAAGAGGAAATTTTATGCTTTACAAAAAAGGTCCAATACAATTTTATCCTAGCTTGAATAGTTTTTGCACAAAAAATTAGAAAATACTAAAAAACACATACCGGAAATAGATTTTTCAAGATGGCTGCAGTTCCCGGCCATTGATTTTAATTGAGTTTTGCTGGGTTGTTCCTAGGCCTAACTCAAACACGTGTACCAAATTTCAGCTTGTTCCGAATTATTTCCACTGCTCGCCCATTTTTCGTGTAATTTGCCTGTACTAATAGAGTTGTGTGCATCAAATATGAAATTGTGATCACCGTATTATAGATAGTATAGTAGTCCTAATAGCTGCGCTTTAATAGTAGTCCGTACAGTTATAGAGACTATTTCCTAAGGGGGAAAGGGAAAGCAGAATAGGAAGCTCTTAAACAGCGGAAGCGCTTAAAACAAATTGCACAATCACGTTGTTACAACGAGAAAATGTAACCCGTCCGCAGAACCTCGTTGAATGCTGTGATGTTTACATTATGTTTAGAATTTATGGCTCTATCGTCGACACATGGCGCTATAGGGAACATACTATAGAATATGTGTCTGCATAAATACTAATGTATTGTAATGTTACAGCAGTCGCTGAGATATAAAGCTGAATTCAATGCTAATGTGAATAATATATTACTCAACAAACTTCTGTACGCCAGTTTCTTTTAATTACTAAATTTTATTATCCAGTACTAACGTCGTCAATTAATTGGTAGCAAGAGACATATCACTGTATTGTTAAGGCAATTGAATACTAATACACATTGAAACGACCGGATACTGTAACGTGTCTCTCAATGTACACACAATGACGTACTATGAGTGAACATCATATTGCAACACGTACGCATAAACTAGAACTGCACATAAAATCCATATATCCTGTATGAACATATGCACAATTGTCACGTATACTACACGCACAGAACACTTGAATAATATTGTTATAGCATATTGCATATGGCTTGTTATTGTAATCATTTAATTGATGAAATATATTGGACCCAATATTACATAGTGGACCCAATGCACCACACAAACACACACAAATGTATTATACATTTTTAAATTACTATAAATGCTTATGTAACTTTACAAATTAAAAAAAATGAAAGTAAATGTAAGACTACAAGTATTATTATAAATTTATATAAAAATACTGGATTATAAACTGATTAAAAATATTGTTTTCTAATAAAAGAGCTTTTACATCTTCGAATTTGCTAATTACTTGTAAACAACTTCTAATCCCGTAACGACTACATTTTAAGGATTACCTTTTGTATTGTAATTGACAAAATATTGTACTAATATTTACTAACAGACTAAAAATATAGTAAGCATATCTACCTTATACACACGCATTTTTTAAACTGTTATTTAGCAGACTTTCAAATTGACGCTTAAGTCCGCTTGTACAGTCAGTTCCGTGTGGAAACAATTCTTCCTACGTGCAAACAAGTCCAAAATATATTGGCAGTGGACAGAATAACATATACTTTCCTTATTGAAATTTACTTTGTGTAACAAAAAACTAAATCTCACGTGTATCGGGTACAGGCAACACACACAAAACTGTTACACATTGTTTAAAGTGTTTTTAGTCAGTAGCACAGACTCATAACAATAACTGTTTGGCGTTTAGAGAGAGAGAGAGAGAGAGAGAGAGAGAGAGAGAGAGAGAGAGAGAGAGAGAGAGAGAGAGATAAAGCATACAAAAGGAGAGGGAGCACGCGAATGCACACACACACACACACACACACACACACACATGCGTATTTATATGTTTAAATGTTAATACATTGTAGGAAATTATTGTACAACAAAATAATAAATATTTGTGAAGCTGCTAACAAAGCATTGTATTTGTTCTGTTTTGGAAAAAAAATTATACGAGTTATTTTGCTTTATTATATAAGATATCGCTTTGCAACAAACAATTCAACCGAAAATAATAAAAATTAAGGAACTAGTCATTAATTGCTTTGTAAAAACAAATGCTACAAACCTAATGAATGAGTTCCTACATGTTGTATGGAAACGATGGTAACACATTGTGCTTAGGATTGTAATATCTAGTGAGCCAGGCAGATGTTATGTGTATTTCCACGGTAGGCAAAACAGCAATTTTCTCAATCACGTACTTCACAGTTACGTTACCTAAATACTTTTAAGTATCTGCCGATATTTGGCAATCCGATCGGGCTCTCATTGTTTCATTGTAAATTTTTGTGAGTATTATGTTTTCCTGAGTAGTTCCTATTTTGGTGTGAGATTTCATTTGAGCTTTAAATAACTGCAAAGTAATCATATTTTAAAATAATTAATAAAGTTAAAACAATGTTAAATAAAAAGAATGCAAATGTCCATGATGAATCGTGTGGCTTACTTCAAGAAACATGTTTTGGTAGTGGCCCACAATTAAGAGTTATGGAAGAGAAGTGATTGTAAACGCTCCAAAATGTTTTGAAAGCAAGGATGACGAACCCCATATCTTACAGTAAAGTGGTGGAGCGCAGAGCACAAATTTTTCGAATAAGCAAATCAGCAATAAGGCAGCTTCTTATATCATTGCTTGAATTACCTTATATGAGTTTATAAATTTATAAGTAATATGTAAGTTTAGTACTTAGTTTCAATACGCGGTAAGCAAAAGTTTTGTAGATCTGCTGGACGAAAGCTTGAAAGATACTTTTTCCCCATCTTACGTGAGTTTACTTTTTCTCTCACGGCATGCTAATTTTTATGTTTCAAATATCTAGTAATTAAGAAATTAGATATATACATTGCTGACATTATTTTAAATTACTTGCTTACAACGATTAAGCAAGTAATATATTATTACAACGATAAAATATTATTTTAAATATTTTGCTTACAACGATTTAAAATTTAGACCTGTAACGTTTTCAGGGTACAGTGTAGCACGATGTAAGAAAATTGTGTTACAGGTACTCAAATAAAATTTTCGTATATAATGGACAACGTACGTACAAGTTACACTCAAAGAGGAAATGTTTTATGACCCTTGGTCTGTTTACAGTAACTCAGCAAATACGACTCATGTGTCAGAAGTTAGATTTTTCGGGAGGCAAATGTAAGTTTTTTCGGATTTCAATACACTATAAAATAACAAAACCACCGAAATATATGAAAACAGACGCTCTAATAGAATAAAAAGTGAGGATTACAGTGTTGTATTTATTTATTTTTATCCGAGACATAAATTTACAATGATCCAAAGTCAGTTTTCTAGTTTGTTTGAACACAGTACACTTCTCATAAAATACACATTATACTTCGCCTATAACAAACGTTTCCCATGGCAATTTCTATACTTCCTGTCAGCTGATTATTTATGTTACTGATGTTTCAGAAATATTTGTTTATAGTAGTCAAAGTTATGTTTGCATCTGAAGAAACTCACTTGCATCAGACATAAACCGACAGGTGTTCAGGCCGAATATTTTATTAAATATTCCTTGCTTTCCTCTTCACGAATCGTTTACATCTAAAGTATGATTTCTCCATTAAGAACTAAGTCACTCCTAGTCTTACAATGATAAAATTCTTTCCTGCCCTTCAGGAGTGTAAGGTCAGGTAGAGGTCGTCTTACACTATAGTTAGTCTATACGAAGAAACCTGGAATACGGGTGTGTAAATAATAGCCGTTGGGCACAACGATAGTGAAAAATTAATGTTTATTTTAAAGGAATTTCACAACAGAATATTATATGATTATAAAATACAAACGTAATGCCTTAGGAAACTATTCAGATTAGCGTGTTATAACAACTAGGTATCTTCGAGATTCTTAAGCTTGCCTCAGACACTACACAAATGTGTACTTAATAGACCCTTCTACATCCACTGACATTCGTATTGAAAGTGTAATTAGTTTTCGTATTAGTGGGCGTCTTTGAGTACGTTACGTGAAAACATTACAGTATATAATGGAAAGTAGATTCGGTAGCACAAACGGTAGCAAGTTCAGAAACCCAAAAACATATTTATTGTGTAAATATTACGTATTTATTGCCACAATAAATATAAAAATATTTAAATGCAAAGAATTTTTTCAATATAAAAATGTTTATAGTAACTACTAAATTCTTATTTATTTTTTTTACTTCATATCAAGAAATAGTTTATTCCAGAAGACAATAATCGCGTATGAAAATGTTATAAATGTATTGTAATCAAACCTGCTGTCTTTAAGATAAATCATAATTACTTTCTTTTGTCATTAACGTCCATTTTATGACACTATATTTGTACTCATACATCTTGTGAATAATTAATAATAATGATTTTTAATAGTTAAAGTTTTCATGTCAACAGATTATAATTAAAGCGTTTCATAGGCTATTCCATGGATTCTGTTCCCTGCTATAAGTAACAATTGGTTGATAATACCTTTTATATTTTAAGATCTAATTAGTTGTAATCAAACTTATTAGCCAAAGTTATGTTAATTTCCGACTATAAAACGAATAAATATTTATAGAATTTGCAGACGCTTATAGAACATTAGTGAGAAAATAAATTAAAACGGAAAATTAAGATTAAATAATATCTATGTACAGTATGAACCCTGAGAATTAAACCACTTAAGAGAGAAGTTTAAAAATGAAGCATTAATGTAATGTAAAAAACGGAGACTACAAAAGGAGTTTATAAAGTTACGTACTCTGTTCAACGTCAATCCTCGTGGCAAATGGTTTGCTTCTACAAAGTTGCCAATGTCGACAAATAATACATCACTGATTGTAAGCATATTACATTGCGTGCGACGGTTTGTAAACTTGGAAGGTTTCCTTTATATGCTTAATTTGAAAGAAAAGTATATGTTGTCAAGTTACTAACATGTACGTTTATCCTCACAGCTCACCCCCTTTCTCCTTGTAACTAACGTATTAATTGTTATTAGTAGAATTATTACACTACACAGTAAGAATCAGCGTACTTCATCATGGTTTATTCGTTTCATCAGGTTTTCTTCATCAGTACTGTTTTCATTACTTTATAAAGAATTTCTACACTTTTTCTAACTTAATAAATCTTTGTTTTTACATATAACAACTGCTAAAAAAAATTTGGATTGAATTTAGTGTGAAAACAATGAACAAGAAAGGAACACAATAAAATGAATGTATCCCCAGTAGACGGATTATTGTACTTACAGAGACATATTGCGCCCATTTCGCTTTAAATGAGTAAGTCTCGCAGACAGGGACTGTATTTGTTCTGTGAAACCATTGTCTGACCGCTAGATTTAGGGAAAATTTATGTGTTTGCTGCAATGGGCATTTAGACTGGGGACGGAAAAGCCATAAACTCGGCCAACTTAATTCCACTGAAATGTCTTTTATATAACAATATAACTCAATCGCGCGGCAGGGAAGCCTAAAGATCTTTAACAGTATATTACCTTATGTTTTATTTATAGTTAACAGCAATCAATATTATGAAACCAACACTTTACTTTTTATTTTTTTCAATGGTACTCGTATAAATTGTAACGAATTTTCGCGCGAAGGGCAATACAGTGACTGACGTACATAAACATAAGCTTTTTATGAGAAGTGTACGTAAAGAAGTCTTGAAATCATTGGGTAAAACCTGTTAACAATAATTGTTATAATTATTATAATGATTTACATACTGAAGTAACGTTTTCTTGCTGAAATGCACGTTTTAGGTCATTCTTACATTGATTTGAACAAACATTTGTACTCTCGTGTCCTTAATATCTCTACATTATTTTTTACCAGCAATGGGGGTAATAATCGTAGTTTATATGTTTTATACGTGACGAAAATCTTGCTCTCAAAAATTATTATGTTGTGTAGCCTAGTCACTTATGAAGGCCTCATATAATTTTAGATCGCATCTCAAAAGCAAAAGAAACGTTTGTTGTTTTCTTGTTCATATTTCTTTCTTGCAACAAAACGAACAGTAATTTTTTGACTTTTGACTCTATAAGACCAGCGTGTAACTGTAAAAGTTACTGTAAGACTTTTAATCTCAAAGTAAACAGTAGCTCTGGCGTAAATTAAGAAATGTTTTTAGTGGTATATTGAGTTATACCTATTAACGTTAATTTTGCCTTTATTTAATTAAAGTTTTCTCTCTTTTGCCTTGTGTTACATATTTAGGTACTTATATTTATTTATACGTCAACATTCCGTACCATTAAACCAAGAGGCATGGCGAATTAGTAAACGTGTTTTTTCTGTCAGGCATGACCGTGATACACCGATTTTTGGAAAATTACTACTAACATATGTTACAAGTTATTTTTCATAAGAATTCAAATTTCAACATTCTCTAACAATTTTATTCAAAAAGTGTACCAATAATGTTGCGCCAGTGACAAAGTCTACATTTTTTTTTACTTCAGTATTCTAAAACCTCTGGTATTATTTTCATGCTGTTTGTTTCGTTCAATAATGAGAAAAAATATGAAATTACAATTTTTCATATATAATTGTAATGTACGTTTATGTATTTAAGGTAATCAAAAAATATGTGAGTGCACGCGCTCTTGGTTGCCCGTTTGTTGGTCAACACTTAAGAATTCTTGTCCTATTAGGTTTGACTGAGTAGGTTCTGTCTTGCTCTTTACCTTTGGACATCCTTCTTTCTCGATGTCTCCTTTATAAGTGTGACAATCGTTTTATAAGGCTTCGGTAATTTTTTTTTATTTTACTTATAACATTTACCCGTAGCCCGACAATGTTGTTACGGGTGTCTTTTCTATTGCCTGTCCATGAGGTAGGCTGGAAGGCGATTTTCCTAAGGCAAAGGTTTGTCGCGTAAACTATGCTTGATGTTTAGGTAATGTCAAGATGTATGCATTTATAGGGCTTCTTTGAATTCATTTTCTATTCTGTTGTCACAGTAGCTAATGATTTGATGTCTTCAAACTAAAAAGTGAATCAAAGTACTGGTCCCGCTCTGACTTGTTTTTGCTATATTTTACAAACCTAATGGGTAAATTTGTTGTTTTTGTGAGCCTCCTATTTGTGTGATGCGAGCTGAAACTTGTACAATGTATTTCGTGTAACACACACACACACACACACACACACACACACACACACACACACACACACAGAGATGTGGATACAAAATTTATATTGGATATATTTCTGATTTAATAAAAGTTTACGTTGGATAGTAACTTCTATAGGGACACAAGCGCAGCTAAATATGTTGTTAAGTTTAGTATACTCATAATATGAAGCTATAAGATACATACACGCTCTTATGATGCTGCAGAGTAATATCTGCTTCCACAATCTAGTACAGAGGCTGTAAACAGCGGCCAAAATGCCAGTATTAAGGTTTCGTTACGGACCCGTTGCTGACACGAAAATATATAAACAACAATAGATAAAATCTCAACTTATGTTGTGCACTTTAAAAACTAAAGTACCTTGCCCGCACCAACAGTAGTTGCGTTTGTACATTAATATAGGATATAATTAAATATTTCTGCATAACAATTTTTCTTTCCACAAATAGGATGGTCTAACTAGTGCAACGTGAAATCATGCATAACAGTATTATCAAACACAATTATATAATGCTGAAAAAGAAGTTCTTCAAAAACTTTCACTTTAATATTTGTAGGATAATTACAAAATTGCGTAGGCTATATAGCCAAAATGCTTATTTAATATAAGGTTCATTGTATATCTCAAAGCAATTTTATTTTTTGTAAAGCTAAAGCTATCAAATACTAAATAACGTAATCTTAAATAAGTTATGGATCTAGATAAGGTATTTAGTAAAGTTCTAGAGTAATAATTTGAACGATCGTATATTCAGGTGTGGTAATGTTATTCTGACATCTACAAATGAGACGGTTTTGAGACATATTCACATAGAGTTGCGGAAGGCAAAAATGTGAGAAAGTCAACATTTTGTAAACACGAAAAAGTCCACGTAGAGTGTCAAATTAAAGGGAACTTTTACCAAATTATAAATTTAAACCTTATTTTTTAGAATTTCAAACTCTGTGATCCCAGGGCCCAAAAGTGGGGCTACAGTTTGATATAATCGCAAATACCATGTGAGATATCAAATGAAAGAGAATTTTAACCAATTGTGTACACTTGATCCAGATTATTCTAGAGCTTGTAACTACGCAAATTACGCTCGCCGTCCGAAAAATAGAAGATTATTCTGAAACCACTGTGGGGTAAAATATAAGCGTCAGCGGTCGGCTTAGGGGTTCCGTTTTAACCTCACGATATTACTAGTGCCGATCAAGTGATTGTTGCGGATTAGTATAAAGTGATTAATATGTTAAGTAGTGTGAGACTGTAAAAGCTGATATTTAGTGTTGTGTGTTGGACGTTTAACTTTGAATTTTTGTATAAGAGTGCCTTTGTTGATTTTTAATTGTTTATGTCCAATTAAATTTTGTAATAAGTGACTTCATTACTGTCAATTATTCTGTTTTCACTGAACAACACGACGATCGGTGGAACCGTTGTAACAATGTGTAATCCACTGTTACTATAATAGACATTAACAATAATTAATGAACTACTTTACACATTCATAATGTGACCAGGATATTACAAAATTATTCTTACAACTACCTTCAAGTAATTGCCATTGGAAACATCAAAAGTGTTTACTTTTACATTAAAACGTGCAACATTATATTACGTTTCGGTCAGGGGAGAAGAAGAGAAAAAAACGGTCTGACAGATAAATGTAAGTAGCTCGGTGAAAAAATATCCCTTGATTTGTATTACTATCATACTATCTTTTGCGGTCGTATTTCTAAAATGAACACAAAGCACAAATAGGAAGTGCATAACACAAATTGCAAAACATCACAACAGAGAATTAAAATTAAATTTTAAGAGATTCAAGAAATTCAATTTTTGTTTTTATGTGTACAAGCATTTTACATGAATATATATTTTCTGTCTTGAGTTCAAAAACACATTATCGTTAAGCAGAAATATGAATACAATACTAAACTTAATACTTAAGTAAAAACATGCTTTTTTACTTAAAAAGTTACTAGGGAAATACTAGTTTGGAGTGTCGTAATGTCGTTGAACTAAATGTCGATGCTAAAGTACGGAATAGGCCATTATGAAATTAAGTAATAGACCACGAAAAAGTGAATGAGAAAAACTATGACACAAGTAAGTGAATCTTGTGTAAAACCAGCACAGTATAACGATCTTGAAAGGTATAAAATAGTATCTGAAAAGACTTGACGGACTGACATATTAGATATTATAGGTAAAGTTTTATAGTCTTATGCAGTGAATATAGTCTTGTGGAGGGGTATTATTCTTGATTCTCTGCATTATCCTGTAAACCGTTAGGTGAACCTCTAAACCAAATACCGAGCGTTCTCTCTCGTATCATCTTCTTGATACTAAGTTCAGCTACTTTTGTTGATTTAGTAATTAAAAAACAAACATTTTAAACTCCTAATGGAAAATAAGTTTTTGTAATGTATACAT